>OY744517.1:61711432-61813932 GCA_963556195.1 Sepiola atlantica | reverse complement strand
AGTGAGGCTACCAACATTTGTAAATTTAAAAAAAGTTTTTTTCAAATTTACATATTTTGGTATCCTCACTTCTTTAAATATATATATATATATATATATATATATATATATATATATATTACAAATTTTAATATTTAAAATATTAATTTCATGAGATAAAGCAATTGTAATAGCTCAATGGTGTGAGGTAAAAGCTATGGTAGAAAAATATTTGGATTTAATTTAACTCACATCAAATATAAATGAAAAACAGTTTCACACCATTTAACTAAAAATCTGTTTTTTTATTTCAATTTTTTCGGGTTCCCACCAACATATTGGCAACTATTCTGTATCCAATGCATTTACACTTTGTGATTTCTTCAGTGCTCGTATAAAGGACAAAAATAGGGACATTTTCCAGGCAGGGAAAACCTAGATTACAATCCATACTCAGTTTTTTATTTTTTTATTTTTAGGCCCAAGTTGCGACACATACATGCAATGCGCGTTTCTCGGAGTTAGTTGTGTAAATCGTTCGTCATTCCAAATCACAAATGAATATAAATTAATGTTTTAAGTAAGGTTTTTGTTGGTCTGCCCTACTTTTTCTTTTAATCTAAGTTTTAACATTAACTTTTCCTTATTTTTATATGCCTTTCCTTCGAAGTCTATAATTACAATATATTATATATAAGTAGTCCCGTGGTCAACTTCCGCTTTTCCAAACAGCAGGAAGTTCAATAATTAACTAGATCTATCATTTTTGTCATAATTATAATGTAGTGTATACTAATGCTATAACATGTACATAGTATTTGTCTTATATATCAATTATTTTATTTATTAAGGTAGTTTATTAGAATATATGTGTTATGGTTTTTTATTTGCATTATGTATCATGCCGTGATCTTACCATACGTCAAATATCATACCAATTATTGATGACAATTTCCTCTTGAATTAGATGAAATTGAATTTAAATATAGTACTTCATCACTAATATTTTAAATATAATTAATAACATTTACTATTTTATTTAACAGCAGCCCCATTCCGGTGTTTCCTTCTTTTCTTTAGTCGTTAAACGGAACACTCTCACGTGGATTCACCATTAACACGTAATTTCCCGTATATATATATATATATATATATATATATATATATATATATATATATATATATATATATATATATATATATATAATCATTCATGGGTCGATGTTCCCGGTTTATATTCTCTTCAGTGTCGTCAGACGTAGCGACTATTGTAAGCTAAAATTCGAACCCAACCTCTTACTCTTACGCCATTTCACTCGCTACACATCTGAAAAAGATCGAATATTAGAACATCGAAACATTGTGAATATAAGTACCAAGATGAGAATAGTAGTCCAAATCATACCATTTCAATCTGTGTACGAGTTTTACAGAGAAAAAATTAGAAGTTTATAATTACATGGAATAAAAGACAGGCTTGTGGAACTCTCTTTCTACTGACTGTTTTCATCCTATCCATATCTTTGGTTTTTTGAAGAATAAGATCAATAGGCAGATAATAATCTTTCGTTCTTATTAGCACTTGGCATCAAGTAAATTCATGCCTTGTCTTGAGTGATTCTGATAAAAATAATGTAAATTATTTCCAAATGTTAATGTTGAAAAACTTACTTTGAAATAAAGAACTTTTAAATCACTTGGAAATTTGATTGCATTTATTAAAGTTTTCCTAATCTTCAGATTGATATTTATCTAATGAAAATAGATTTTGTTTAAGTAAAACTATGTAATTTAAGGTGAGTATTTTTTTTATTCATCTCATTTTATTACACTTTGTAACGTGGCTTTTTCGAAATTAAAAATATACATAGTAACAGAACATTTTTGTCAGGCTTTTAGTGAAATCCTGTAAAATTAAACTCTTTACAGCTAAACATCAGGTTATTTTTTGCCATTACAAATAGGATCAAAGGTTCATGGATCAGAGTAAGAAATAGAGCGGAATAAGCCGTCTCTTTTCTTACGGAAATCATATGTCTTCGACAATCAGTCCGGAAGAGACTGGCCCATTATGATGTAATTGACTTTTTTTCTCTCGGTCTGGGGTATTTGTTCTGTTCAACGTTTAGAGTTTCACTCGCCATGTCTTGCCTTTTTGCTTTAGGAAGGAGTTAGATTATAGCTACCTGCTTAGGCGCCCTCAGCAGGGAATGCCGACGGGCCTGCTCAGACAATTTAAACATGACCAGAGTTCATCACATCTTGTGTAGTTGCTCATTATCCCCACTATTCAGCCCTTTTCCACATCTTTCCGCGGTGAGAGGGAGGTAAGTACCGACTAGAGACTGGGCGTACATGTGTAAAATTATATTTCTAAAACAGTCAACGTTTTCATTTTTGAGTGGAGCTAATAATTCACCTAGTATCTTGATAAATTACATTTCATAACACTTACATTAAAGAAAATATACCTATAACTGTTATGCAGTCTATTTAGGGTGTGGAAATTTGATTGTTGGGGCACGAATTCTCTTCTCCGTTGAAAGTAGAAAGAATGACAGCACTCGATGAGTCAGATTGATGAAGAAAGAGAATTCAATAAAAGTATTAGTTCGTAAATTTCCTTGATAAAACAATTATTTACGTTCGAGTATTGATGTATATGCTGATGAAAACAACACAGGAGGTTGTCGTGGTTTTAAGTTGATTGGCGTCCTGTTTTTGCTTAGTTCAACTACAATCAGTTACATAACATCACTTTCATTTATAGAGATTGGCAACCTTCACGTTCTCTCACCTATGTTCCCAACTTTAGACAAATCGGAGACACAAATGTCAAGAACAGATAAAGTTAGTAAGGAAAGTTTTGAAATGCTGATTACTTTCTTAACCATAAATCATTAACTATAATGTACGTAAGTGGCTCCCCTTTGTCTCAAAACACTTATACAAATCACGTGCTGCATTCACGTTCTTCATATTTGATGGTGGGAAAACAACAACTTGCCCATTTGACCCGGCTGTATAACAACAAGCCGGTAAAGAGATAAAAAAATACAAATCCGATGACATCAGGATATATTACACACCGAGGATGCCAGGTTTTGGCGAAATATCTGTATCACTTTAAACTAATACCAAAAAAAATGCTAGTTTTAATAAAAAAAGAAAAAAAAATCGGTTTCGATTCATTATTTTTCTTTTTTATAAAAAAAAAATTGATATCGCATCTTAATGCTTCAAAAGGTATTTATTTTACCTATTCCTTCTTAAATTTAACAATAGATGCTTTAAAATAAATATGAACCTCCAAACACTTATATATATATATATATATATATATATATATATATATATATATATATATATATATATATATATATATATATACATATACATATATATGCGTGTGTATTCACCAGGTAATCTCTTAAACTAAATAAAATACCATTATTGATTTTAGATTATTAAATTTTTAATATATAATCTAAAAAACGGTGAGTAAAAGGGGCACATGCTAAATGCATGAATATTTTATTTTATAAACATGATATATGCATAAATATTTTATTTTATAAACATTATATATGCATAAATATTTTATTTTATAAACATTATATATGCATAAATATTTTATTTTATAAAAATTATATATGCATACATATGTTATTTTATAAACATTATATATGCACATATATTTTATTTTATAAACATTATATATGAATAAATATTTTATTTCATGAACATTATTATTTTTTAAAACTTTACCAAGGGGTGCGCCGACAAAAACTACTCAAACAAATCTTTTAATTTCCTAAGCTTATGAAAGGAATTTCATGAATTTTGGAATATATATTGTGAAAAATATACAGTGAGTAACATAGCCCTATTATTTTGTTAGAAAATTTTAAAATGCATGTTTGAATATATATATACAGTTTAATAATATTTTGTTAATAAACTGATCCTCATAAATTTTGGAAGATATATTCGCGGAAACTTGTTGAATAACATGGGCACATTATATTTTGTAACTTTACAGTTCAGAAGGTGCGGCCACGAAAACGCGTAACCGCCATGATATACAACAATAATGGAGAAAATATTTGCTTTACATACAATTTTTAGTTATATTAAGTGATACATCTTAAAATTATCATACGTACGCGTGAGCGTTAATAGTATTATGTGCTTGGTAACATCCTAACGATGTTACTTATACTTATTAATTGTAGAATATATATTCTAACCAACAGGGTAAGTAACGTGGCCACATTAGTTTTTTCAAATAATTTAATGGATTTCTAGCAAAATTTGAATACGGATTCTGAACATAAGGTTCAGTATCATTACATCCTGATTTAAATCTTTGTAAAGGGGCAGCAAATTGTTGCAAAATTATTCCTATTACGGAATTTATCTTACCTATACTAGGAACGGTATCTTTCTAGTGTATATATATACATATACATATATATATATATATATATATATATATATATATATATATATATATATGTATATATATGTATGTATGTATATATATATATACATGTATGTATGTATGTATGTGTATATATATATATATATATATATACATATGTATTTTAAACGACATTACACACAAAATATTCATAAATATTTTTCAATTTGATTAAACGGCGTTTATTAATAAAATTATGCTTGGGTACTCTCTTGAAATCCATGAAAAAGAAGGCCGACTTCTGTTATATTTTAATTTAATTAACAACTTTTAAATTATAGAAATAAAATAATCAGAATAGAAATTGTTATTTAGGCTTCAGGGCATTTGCATTGATTTTCCAAAAAACGCCGGGTGCTTTTAACGACTATAAATTGACCGAAAATCATTTCAAATTTCAAGAGTGTCACGGTACTTAAACCTCTTCATCCAATGCTGAGTACATCTTTTGGCTTCACGCCCTGAATTACAGATAAAATGTAACATGAAAATAGAATAGTAATTCTGGTATCATAGGCTGAGGATGAGAGAACTCGGGTTTCTCCATTCAGTTTTCAAGCTGGTAATGGTAAGACTACTCTAATATGCATTCGTTTACGGTCAGGATGCACGAAATTAGTGCATAGGTTGGCGAAAAATTAATTTGACTTCTTGGCCATTTGGCTAAGATCAAAGTGTAGTATCTGTTCCGATGGATACTTTACCCCATAGACTGGTATTGTCTTGGCCTTCGAGGCTTGATTTACGCTGGTTTGTCCTGTGCAGTTCTAGTAGGTCCACCTTCCCAGGCTTCGCCTCCCCTCTTTGGGGAGGAGTAAGTTTATTGCTTACTGCCTAAGGCGCCTCTACCGGGGAATGCCAACGGGGCTTCTCAGGCAATTTTTAAACCCCACTTTCCCGACCCGACCTTGGGTCACATCTTACTTGTGGGAGTAAGATAAAAAGCTATCGTTGTGCCTAACTCATGGAGAGGAGTAAATCAATACTTTATATTTGTAGATGTCACAAAGTGTATTGAATTCATAGCAAAACTCGATGCTTATTACTTTTTTTTTCTTTTCTTGTGTTCTGTCTTTTCTTCTATGTTATTTAAGTAGTTGCAAAAGTTTGCGCATTTATTATAGAGTGTGGCAGTAAGAAGGAAAATTGTATTTTAAAGTAAAATAACAGGTAAATATTGAACGAGACAGAGAGAGAGAGAGGGGGAGAGAGAGGGAGAGAGAGAGAGAGAGAGAAAGTGAAGTTTTAAAAGAAAGATGTTACACATAATTTTTATAATATTTTTTTTTAAATATGAATCCGGGCAACGCCAGGAAGTCATAACATTGTCGAATAAAGAAAATATTAATTCACTGTGTAAGTCTGCCAGTAGCGCGAAATAAATGTCCGACTCTCTATTAAAAATGCTTCCGGAATATCTAAAGAAAAACAAAATTTCATATAAATTATTTCCAAGCTACGCGTCGCAACTTTTTATCTTGCCTTAAAGTTTATCATTAGCTAAATAAAAATATTTTATAACTCATTTAATTTTTCTATGCCTTCAAACATTTTCCAAATAAAATTCTCTGCTATCAATTTGTTTACCGAAACTTATGTAAACTATTCCTTTGTTTAGCTAAGCTAGACATTTTTATGTTGTTTCTTTTCTTTCGGTACTAAAATATTTTCAGTTCCCTGAGCGTATCATATATACCAACTAATTTCAGAATTTACCATATTCCATTCACCAGTGTAGCTCCGTAAACAAAAGCTTTCTATAGAAGTTTGCCTCGTAAGCACTGTAGTTTCATATTGAAACGTGCTTTCAGGAAATGGATGTTAGTTTAATTAAAAAGTACCGTTTTTTTTTGGTATTTTTCTAACCCACCTCCTTCTATCTGTTTAATAATTTCAGTGCCGGAATACGAGTGACTAATATACTACAGTAATATTTCCTCATCCTCAGACTCAAAACACCGTAACAAAATTAATTAGATTCACTTTTTCGTATTATGTCATTTGTCGACTCAGATTATATAAGCAATTACGCGACTAATAAAAACGTTATTCCGAAGTTTATTTTACAAATAGAAAATAATATATAAATAGCCACGATCCCCTTTCCATGATGTTTTTATAATATGCATTACAAAACGTCCCCGTACAATTCTTTCTTTTAAGCTGAATCTGTATAAAACATTATGCACTATTCTTTTACCATCTTGCTTAGGATATTTGCTTTTTGGTTAGGAAAACTGTCCATATTAATCCTAGGAGCAGTACTCAAATAACAGTTTTCACCAGTCAGCATGAATCAGGGACGCCCATTGAATGAATACTGCTTATATGAATTATTTCATTTACAATATATATCCATCATATAAATAGTACCTTCCTTTCAATGTTTATTATTTTTTAGACTTTCAGTTTGAATTTCTTTTCGAAGTTAATTGAAATTAATAAAGATTACATTCATTATTTAACTCAACGGTTGTTGCACAACATATTCGATTACTATTTCGTAAAACCAATACTTTGTAAATTAATCATTTACAAATACTTTTGTTACACATTAAATATTACGAATACTTTATCAATTATTACCAGTATAGAAACACTTATTTTAAATGTCCATATTTCTATTACAAAATAGGGAAAATCCTCACCTTTATTTAAGTACTTTTCCTCGGATAGTATTTTTCCTCATTATAAAATAATATAAACGTTTTAATATTCATTATTAATTATCAATTTCATGCTTTCTGAACGCTACAATTAATATTCATAGATAAAACAATCAAGCAAAATACTTATATGGGCTTCAGATGTAAAACATGAGTTTCCTGGGTTCTTCAATGTTCCCTAAAAGCGATTGTTAACGGGTTCCGTTCGTATCTTATAATTACTTTTGTAAAACTTATGTTTCCTTTTCTTGTAGATGCCTTTAAATACTTTAAATACACTTTGAAAAATGTATATATTTCTCCCCAGTAAAACGATAATTTTAATAAACAAATAAATGGTTGCTTCACGGTAAATAATCAAATACTTAAAGTTTGCTATATTCTTAGAGTCAGAGTTCGAGTACAATGAACAGAACTCCTCACAAACGCTTTGTTCTGAAAGCTTTGAGGCAAACACTCTGTTTAAGAAGATAAAGATCGGAAGTAAGCTGACAACAGTTCAAAGGTTCAAAATTGATTTGCATGGAAACGCGTAAGCCAAATATCAATAATGAAAGGAAACGATGCCAGTATATAGTTGCACGCAGGGAAGTCTTAATCAGATATACCTTTAGCGCGAAATGGGAAAGACGTAGGTTATGTAGTTTTAAATTCTCTCTCTTCCCGCCCTTCTCTCCTATTGCTCAGGTTATGTTACAATGTAAAATTAAAATTATATATAATCTTTGACGATGCATTTATCGAATAAATGCGTCGTAGCCAACACTTAATTAAGGGTCATTTCCGCTCCTGCTCACGAATCCGAAACCTCTTAGTAGAAAATAGCAAAATCTTAAAATAAACTACTAACAAACAAAAACCCAATATATTAGAAGATCTATACATAAAAAACGTAATTAACAGAATTAATTTAATACCAGCAACAATATACTAAAATGTCTATAATGCTTACTATAGTTTCACACTTATTATGTAATTCCTGCAAAAACCACCTATAATACGACCACATGGTCTTTACACGATTCGCCTCATTCCTCTGAAGATAGACCCGAATGGGCCTGAAAGTACTTGGTACACAAATGAAAACTTTGGCAGATACATCGACCAATAACCTTTCGAAATTAAGATTCTGATTCGGACAATGGTAAGGATCTACGAAAAAATACCTAGACATATATATATATATATATATATATATATATATATGAATATATAACTATGGAATACTAGTAGAATACTCGTCTCAGTACGTGTAATATTAAGTCACATTTTTAACAACATTTATGTCTCCTTACAAAGATTAAACCCAATATATATAATGCTATAATGACATTAAGACTTATGTCCAGAATCCTTATTTCAATCCTCATGAAAATCCATTACATCATTTTCATTCTAGAAAATGTCAAACAAATTTGAGCTTATACTTAAGGCGTCTCATAAGAAATTGAAATTCAGGGAATCTTCTGTAATTAGTGCGTAATGAATATATATTAAGTTTTAGGCAAATATGAACATTACAAAGTTAAAAAAAACAACTCAGGTGCTCATATTACTCACCGGGTTTCCGAAAATATATATTCCAAAATTTACAATTATCGCGTAAATAAAAGCTGATTTACAAATTATATATATATATATATATATATATATATATATAATATTTAAATGTTGAATTAAATAACGATAACTGAATTATCGTTTAATAATAATAATCTATCGTGATAATATAAAGCTCAACATATTGAATAGAGTAATCAATTTACCTCTAATATATATATATATATATATATATATATATATATATATATATATATATATATATTCCACTAAATGTTAACATTTACAAAATACATAACATATTCATGTAAATAATTGTATTTCTTAAAATATATATATTCAAAAATTCATGATGATCCATTCATCAGTTAAGGAGATTAAAAGGTTTTAGGGTTTGGGTTTGGGTGGGCAAATCTGCTACATGTTTAAGTATGAAAAAATAATAATGTGCGGTTACTGAAAATATATATTCCTCAATTTGTAATGCTCGGTTTTAAGAGAGGAGCCCGATGTTTCGAATCACGCGACCAGTAGATGAGTACCGATTTAAGGACGAAACGTATACATACATATATAATAAACAAAACACATATTTATTATTTGTAGCCCTTAGAAATCCCTCTAGATTGGCACTGTAAGTGTAGTATAAACACAGCAGGATGTCGCTAGCTTTAAATGCATCGTTCCTTTCATTAAGTTGAAAGCTCTCTTGATAAGATTATCAGTGTTTATCTGGCTATTCAGCGGTGGCCGTGTGGGTCTCGATGTCAGGATTTGAGTTGTACAAACAGCCCGGGGTTTGTAATCATGCGACCAATAGTGAATAGTTATATCTCAATGCTGACGATTCCCGATTTAAGGACGAAATGTATACGTACATAGATAATAAACAAACAAACCAACAAACAAATATATATATATATATATATATATATATATATATATATATATACACCTCTTTAATGTTAATATTTGAAAAAAAAATCATGTGCCCATTGAAGATAGAGAGAGAGAGTGAGAGAGAGAGAGAGAGAGAGAGAGAGAGAGAGAGAGAGAGAGAGATGGTTCGAACCATGCGACCGTCCGAGATTATCATCCTTTCACTGATAGGAGCGAAATATCGAAACATAATTTAATATTATCTATTTAAAATCAATATTATAAGCCACTTCAATAAGATTAAAAGTTGAGCCCTGAAACGTAAGACATACTCCGACAACGTTCGTAAAATCTCTTAGTAAATCTTTTTTGATATGCCGCCATTCGCATAAATAGAACTTTCCGATGCCCTGTGGTCCTTATGGCTGCTTATGGAGTCTAGATTCGAGCCGTGAGACCGTCCGACATTATCATCACTAATAAGAGCGAAAGCTCGAAACGCTAATCATTTAATATTATTTATTTAAAATTTATATATATATATATATATATATATATATATATATATATATATATATATATAACATAACTTCGTAATAATTAGTTGTAATTAAGAAAGATTCGGTCACTGGCAGTCCAATGAGTAATAGTCACCAACTTCTCCGAAAAAAGTAACGTGACCACCGACCAGTAGAAGTTTTCATCACTTCGTCTCTTAAAGCACATATTCATAATCACCCCTCAAGAAGCGATAAGATATGCAACACAGGGTACTTGTAATATTTGTGTAACTTATTTTCTTTTACTGAGGATATGCGAATAAAAGTAGATTCTGATATCCCGAGCTCGATGTTATCTGAATGTTTTTCGCCAGAGTTTCCCTATGGATTGGAAAACGGTATCAAAATCCATGTTTTTTTCAAATCATACCTCGAATTTAACAACGCATAACGTGGTCAGCGTACCATTTATTACATGTAGCGTAATATATGCGCTACAAACTAGCACATATACAAATACTACAACACACTACCTGCTGTTATGTATACCCCTCATAGTTTGATTTATATATCAGCTACGGATTTGTGACCAGAACAATAATCTGTATGACTTAGAAAAATATTGTGTTTGTTTCTGCGTGACGGCAAGCGGGGGTTAAATGCAAGGGGAAACTTTCGTAAGCCGGTTGTTATATTTGCAATAACATGATATTTGACATTTTCAAAATGGAGTTGTTCTTTATTCATTTCATCCTCGGTTGATACTTACAGCTACAGGCAACTGTTTTAACTATTCTATGTACGTGCGCTGCATACAACCGTCGACTTTCGAAAGTAACGTAATTTTATATATATATATATATATATATATATATATATATATATATATATATATATATATATATATTTAAATTCTGCAATAAGTTATTCTGTGAAGTTCGCTCCGAGCTTGATAATATATTTTTGCGAAAAATAAAATCGAGACATTAACTGCGTTCTCGACCGTAAATATGAGATAACAGCTCCAAACAAAAAAAAAGACAAGTGTAACGAATATGCATAAAATAATGCATACATGTATAATAAATTATGTTTTTTTTCTCCACCTCCTTTTCTCCAACTCTCCCTGCGATCTCACTAATAATAATGATAATAAAAGCTACTACTACTACAACTACTACTACAACTACTACTACAACTACTACTACTACTACTTCTATCTGCTAATATATGGGTAGATAAAACCTGCATTGGTAGTAATATATATATATATATATATATATATATATATATATATTTGCATTCTATAGACAAAGGTGAATTACTCCAAAATCATAATTGTAATTGGTTTTAGCAAATTCTATGGGTGTTTTTTACATGACTCATTTTACATACAAAAGTCATTTATTTAAATGTAATATTCATGTGTATGCGTTTAATAGCAACATTTTGATAAGTGTATTTTTCAATGAATCTAATTTTGTCTTGAGAGGGTTGAAATCTATGTTGTTGAGTAGCGAATCAACATATAATAAAAAAAACATTGAGACAATCCAAGTTGATTTCTAATAAAAATTCGGCAAACTGAAGTATATGAAATGCTCACTTTTATCAGAAATCAAGTTTGATTTTCACCGTATTTCACCTCCGGTGGTTTTGTTATAGCACGTTTTTTCGATACTCAACAGCATATACTGCAATCCTCTGAACATTGACAAAATTTGACTTATTGAAAAAAAATACATTCATCCATATGTTGCAATGCAACGTGCGTAAAGGATAGGAATGGATATACAATTTGAATGAATTATTTTTTTGTGTGTAAAATTAGAGATGTAAAAAAATTATTGAAGTACAATAATAGTTGTTAAAGCAAATGAAAATTATGGTTTGGAATTAATTCAACATGGTCTATAAAATGCAAATATTGCAAACACACACAGACCCCCCCCCCACACACAAATATATATATATATATATATATATATATATATATATATATATATATATATATATATAGTCTAAAGAAGCTTTGAGTCATTTTAAACAAAAAAAAAGTAAAATGCAGTTTAAATTCCCAGAGAAACTAACTAAATCCATAATATTGCAGACTTAACATTCGTTGGAAATTTAATAAATAAAAAAATAAGTAAATAAAAAAAATAAAATGGGGGGGGTAGTATCTAAGAGTTAAACAAAAACAGGAGACCTTAAGCGTCTTATATTAACACGGGGATCATCAGCTGTTTACCATGTAACTGTTTCGGAGATTTAAAAACAGGACAGTTATAATATTCATGGCTCTCCAATGGTACTGATTAAACTACCATTTCCCCAATAATCAAGTGTCGAAATAATTCAGCTCAAAATTTCACTAATATATACATAAATACATAAATAATAATAATAATAATAATAATAATAATAATAATAATAATAATAATAATAATAATAATAATAATAATAAAATAATAATAATGATAATATATTACCCTTAAGACTACCGTATAATATGATAATTTGCACATCAAATAACATTAATTATAACAATAATAATACAAAAATAAAAATAATAATAATACTATCTAAACACTACACTCAAGAACCATTCTGCAATATGGTAGCTAGCTATGAAATTATATAGGAATTAAAGTTCCATTAAAAAATAAATATATGAAAAATAAAGCTTAAGTACCTTACGTACCAGAAAGGTAATTAGATAAGAGGAAGGAAACCTAGCCATATCTAAATACCCAATATATATATATATATATATATATATATATATATATATATATATATATATATATATGCTCTGAATCCTGTTATATAAATTTATTAAGTTTACAGTTGGATACATATCAGATATCATTTTTTTGAATATATAATGTTTGTAACCCCCCATGTATATATATATATATATATATATATATATATATATATATATATATATATAATGTACTCATACGAAATTACATAATCATCGATGCAATAATTTATTTCAACCTTGTGGTATCATCAAGCATCCAATTTAGATGATTACATTTTTGAAACTGAAAAAAGGGGAAAATCACACTTGACAATTCAAATATAATTAGAAAGAGGGCGAAATTTGAAGAATGTTTAATCTATAATTATGTAGGGGGCATTACATAATTTATGACAGCGAGGGAAGAGGAAGCCATATATATATAAATAGAAATTGTAAAAATAGGCATTTTGGGGGTGGGGGGATATTCAATGTCTATCAAGAAATCAGGTCGTGTCAAAATTCATCAGTTCTCAGCCTGCCCCTGTCATTTGGAAGATGGCATCTACAGTATGGCGACTAAAATTATATTAGGTTGGGAGGGACCTAAGAAAAGTTTTGAAAATAGACACTAGACATCCAAGGTCAGAGACAATATCACGCACATACACATACACAGGCATGCATATACACGTACACCTCATATGTGCATATATACGCACCCATACACACACACACACCCACACCCACACCCACACATATATATATATATATATATATATATATATGTATATATATATGTATATACACGCACACACCAACACACATACATATATACACACATATAAACACATATACATATACACATACATATACACCGATATATACACACACACACACACACACACATATATATATATATATATATATATATATATATACATACATCTACAGACACACACGTATATATATATGCAGTCTACATCTATCCACAAGTAAGGCAATTTAATTCACGTGTTCTTAACGTGTTATCTGCTGATAACATTCGTAAAACCATATTATTTTAAGTAAATTATCTGATTATATGACCATAATAAACTCTAAAAAATAAACTGGTAACATTGTAAGCAATATCCTAAATCACCTATTATAATAAATCCTCAAATTATATGACAATAACAATATTAATACTAATACCAATCTTAATAGTACGATATTATATGATAGCCCCCTCGATTACCTAAAATACGTCACAAGGTCATTCCAACACAACAATAATACTACCACCATTAATAATAATCACAATAAATCCAAGGACGTATCGACATTATTAATAGTATCTACAAAAGCTACGATACAATACATATACCTATACAAATACGCATACACACATATATATATACACACGCACATATATATATATATATATATATATATATATATATATACACATACACATACATACACACATACCTACATGTACATACATACAAATAACCATATACATATAAGCCACAAAATATATACACACATATATACATACATATATCAGCCATAAAACATATATAGATAATAAATATATAGGCATTACATAGCTATGCATACACCACACACATGCACAATACACCTATTACCCCATACATACACATATACCCATACATGCATATATATGCATATATACATACACACATACATACATACAACTACATACACACACATACACATGCATACATATGCATATATATGCATATAAACATACATACATACATACACCTACATACACACAACAGATACACATGCATACAATAATATATACATACACAACATATACATACATGTGCGCATATATATACATATATGCAACACACATATGAATACATACACATCATTACAAATATCTGTAAACATATACATACATACATACACATACACATACCCACCCACACATGTACATATATATACATACATATATACGCAAACACATCAATATACACATATATACAAGTAGATAATCATGTGTCCATAAGGAGATACATAGATAAAATATTAGGAAGGGGATTAAAGGAAAAGAATAATTTAGTCATATTCAATTCAGTATCTCCACCGCTGTATACTTATTTTTGGATTTTTTTATAACAATTGTGAAATATTGTTTTTGTAGTGATGGACAAATTAACTTTTTATTCTTCTTGTTTATAAATCTGTATTTATATTTCGGATCTGAATAGAGAATGTGTTCATTTTATTAAACTATTTGGATTTTTAGTTTACTATGCATATTCATTTAAATAATTATAAACCATATGACTTAGGGTATAACTTATTATAAAATGAGATATTAATAATTATATATATATAAAAAAAAAGATTATAAAAAATTAAAAAAAAAACAACAAAAAAAAACAAACAAACAAATATGTAAAGAAATTGATGAATATATATAGATAAACAATTAAACAAACAATAATACATAGATATGTATATATATATGTATATATGCATTTGTGTATATATGTTGTATATATATACTAATATTGTTATACAGATCTCCACCAAAAAAAAAAAAGATTTTATAAAATTTAAAAAAAAAAAAAAAAAAAAAAAAAATTAAAAAATTAATTATAAAAAAAAATATTTTAAAAAATCCAGAGTTACTCCCCTTTATCTTATAATAAATATATCAAGTTAATAAGTTAATTCGTTAATCTAATTTGACGAAACTCACAATTAGTAATTAATAACACTTCTTTAATAGATGATAATCGAAATCGATAAGTAGATAGATCTAGAATATTTAAAATATGAGACTAATTACTTTAATTTATATTAAAATTCTTAAATTACGATAGAAAGATAAACAAATTAAAAATACGAAGATAAAACAAAGTAAATATTCAAATATAAAAAAATAAATAAATAAATAAAATAAAAAAATGATATATATATATTATCAAAAATAACAGTTTATCGAACACCATACACCTAACCAACATTACACTAATATTCTAAACACCAATCATATATTTAACATAATATTAAAATAAAACTTAACTTAATTTATATTCCCTGTGAAACTGTTTTTTTTTTTGCTGCGGTCTATATCTGGCAGCCATTTTGTTTTGTATTATTCTCTACACAGTCGGAGAAGAATAAAATATTATTCTTCTTCTGGTCTAATTATTTTTGAAAAAGGGATGTCTTTTCCCGAAATATCAAATAGTGATTTTTAATCACCCGGACAGCTAAAACACTCTTGCTGTTATGTAAGAAAAAAAAAAAAAAAAGGAAAAAAAAGGAAAAATAAATAGTAAGTCTTATATCGTATTCGATTTATTTTTATTGTTTTTGTTCCTTTCCTTTCAACTTGCATCTTACCCGGAATTGCATTGCCCACAGCCTTTCAAAAACTTACTACTACTATACCCAGCAATGCTTCAAGCAAACTACCATTCTCTACTATATATATATATATATATATATATATATATATATATATATATATATATATATATATATATATATATAAACATTGTTAAAAATAACATAATTCGTCTGTTTAATTTTACCGTTTTCTATTTTATTAAAGTTTCTGATGGTCTATTTTGTATTATCGTAAGACAAGGTAATAAATGTTCCATTGGTGTCACAGGTTTCACGGACATTTCGATTTTTCGTCGAATCCTCCTGAGGTGTCATAAGCAAAGGAACAAAAAAGCTAAAGTAAGAAGATAATTTTATATAGACGGCGGAGAAACGCGGATATAACGTTTTTCGCATTGTTACAAGGCGTCGTTGACGATTTACTAATTACGGGTAATGACTCGGGTGAACACTTTGTGAGTAAGAATGTTGCCACTACTACCTTACTACTACTACTACTACTACTACTACTAATACTAATACTAATATTACTACTACTACTACAAATAATAATAATAATAATAATAAGCATATTACATATTAAACGAATTGGTAACTTTAGAACTAGGATTATGAAATATAACTGTTTTACAAACATATTTTTTCGACAGGGTTTATTGTGGGGAGATGAGCAAGAATTTCAAGCGAAGCTCAGAACTCGACTGTATTTTTGACAGAGAAAGTCTCTAACTTTTAGGCTATCGACTACAGACCAAAAGTAATTCCCATCTTAATTTTTATATAATAACTATTACCACATATGTGTGCTCTACAAGGGCAGCGTAAGTCACAAGGTCGAACTTTAATATGGAGAAAGTCCAGGTACTCAAAATAAACTCTAGATTGGTACAGAAAATGAAACTTGTAACAGTCTCAAAGGCATTCTGCTTTATTTACCATATATTACACGTGATTCTCACACAAAAGGCTGTGAATCTTTATACAGTTTCTTACTCAAGAAGGAAGAATAATACATAAGTTAGGTGGTTAATGTGGGGAAAACCCCATTCCCTAAAATGAGTACTCTGGATTTGGACAAATATAAACATTGCTTCAGTCTAGAAAGGTTAGTCCTTCACTGCCCGAAGAGGAAAACAGCTTAAGTGTTGTGTCAGAACAGCTACTACTCTTTTATCTTAGACAAACGATATCTGCATTTCTCATAAAAGTATATTTAAAAAACAATATAATTTATAAATCATCGTACACTGAATTTTTTTTATAGTTATAACATATTGGACTAAAGGATTGTTCGATGTTTGATCTAAACCCTGGGCTCTTACTTTGGAAACAATCGAGCATGAGGGGAGAATTCTATATTTTAAACTCTACCAAAAAATACAGTTTTTGTTTTCCCCAAGTCAAATAATATATTTTTATGAAAATATTTGTAAAAAAGTCCACATCTTTTTAGAGTCTTACATTTTTAATTTAATATACACTTTTATTGTCGATGCGTGGCATGTATCCACTTCTAATAAGTGATCGATAATTGTGGATGTTTCGTATTCTAATGTAAAGTATACTAATCTTAATCTTTGATTTTTTTTCTAATATATGTAATCTATATGTGACCTCCGCCTAGCACCAGTTCAGCACAGAGCACAACTATCACTCCAAGACGAATTGTTGTTTTATGAATATTTAAAACATTAAATAAGATTGTCCATGACGAGGAGTGAAATTACCTCGTGAACGAAACTATGGATGAGTAAAAATTAAGACGAACTTTACTCTGGACTTGAATGAGTTCTAGTGATAAAGAGAAAATAAATGAGGTAGAATGTAGTTTACAACTCTGATATTTATGGGGGGATTTTTACAACTTTAGAAAAAGTCTTTAATCCTAGAACTCAAACCTCGTTGGAATGAAGATGCTATTCAGTTTATGTGAGGGGAAACGGAACTACGTGCGTGGGAACAAAATGCCAACATTTCGTAAAACACTTCTTGTGGTAATGAGTAAGATCTAAAGCAATAACATATTTTATAAGCTAGTGTAGTTTGCTTGAAATAATTATGTATATTATACAGAGGAGTAATAGAAGACTGCTACGATGCAAGAAGTGGAAATATGCTGGTGTTCATAAGGAGTACAACACGAATTAATGTTTCCTTTTTTAACAAATCTAATTTGATTTATTTACAAATTAAACACAATGATCTAATGTGTGGAACCGTATTTCATAATATATTTCGTGGTAAGACGAATTTATCAAATGTTGGGTGTTTAAACTCCTCTGACACCCGTGTTAACTTAGGCGCTATTAATTGCAACTTGATAAAGAGGTCTTACCTAGAAATATATTTTGGAACACGGTTATGCACATTAGATCACTGTTTAGAAGTTCTGACTAAACCAGGCAAGATTGACAAAAAAATAAAAGAAAATATCTTCGCTTTTATCCTGCTTATTAACACCGGAATATTTCCACTCATTGCATTGTGGTAGCCTTATAAGTCTTTTCTATGAAAATACACATGTTCCGATTGAGTTGACGTGCAGAAAATAGGACTTTTTTGATGTACGGGTATTTCAGCACATAATTTATATAATGAGTAGCACATTTTGAAAGATATTTGTTAATTATAAATTTTTTGAAATTTAAAGTATTCATCGACGAAGAATTGTTTTCCATACATACAGACATATTCGTCTTCTCATTTAAAATTAAATGATGGCTGTTTCTTTTTCAAACTTTTCGTGGCTTAATATTTTGGTTCTTTTTCATTTTCATTAAAACAATTGCAAAAAAAACAACATGCAATTGGCTTTCATACTTACCTGGTGTAGAGGTAAAACCTTGGCTTATTCTTATACTGGGTGAAAGTGCTTGAGCCTTGTGTGTGATATAATCCTGCTTGGTTAAAGGAGGTGCATCTTGTAAGGCATTACTTTATAGATCGCCGGGAAGAGTAGGTTTATCGTTAGTCGCCTGAGGTGCCTGTACGGAAAAATGCTGCCGGGTTCGTTTTTGTGCTATTTATATTTCCGACCAGTGTGACTTCTTGGAGTAGTTCTTTTTCTATATCTTCCGATAATGTGCTACATTTTGTCGTATTCTAAAACAAATGAACCGCTACTATTGGCTTAGAAACTAAGATAAGTTGTAATATCGATTCTTTCCACAGCCACATAGCAGAAATCCTGCTAGACTGAGGTAATTTAAATGTTTGTCTCAATCCAGAGTGCTAATAAAATCTGTTTCATTTACTTTCGTGTAAATAGAGACAGCATCTTTTAAAAGTATTAATTACGTTTCACAACAAGATTTGCCTACTCCTTTAAAATAAATGAATAACTGTACACTTTAAAGACTCGATGCAATGACATACTGACATATAGTTATAAAATATTAGTCAAATTCTCGGACACTAAATAAAACTAGTTTTGGTAGTATCTTCGGGATGGAACAAATGAATGAAATCAGATCATCGAAAACACATTAATTAAACATGTTGATGTCAGTTTTATGACTTAGATGTAAGAATAATTGATATAAACTTTTATATATTCTTTAATTAACACACCAACAGTTCGAATCAGTTTTTAGATAAACCATGTCGTAAACAAAAGCTTCCCTGGCATCGATAAAAGAGGAAATTAAAATATTGAAATATGCGGCTATCGTTTGATTTACAGCGAACACCATTCGAAATTTACGTGGCCGATCTGCATTAAATAAGCAGATATTAAACCCGGCGATATAAAAATAAGAAGATAAATAAGAAAAATAAATATAACGAATCAAACAAATTGATAATTGAAATAATAAAATATGCGCTACGAAAAACTATAAAGAATAAAAATAAAAGATTTTGTTGAAATACTAAATCGCATTGATGGCGGTCTCTTTCGCCAAGCGAATCGAATACGATGATTTTGTGATTCATAAAATTCTACATATAATGCATTTATTACTTGTCTTGAATATCTTGTTTTTTGGAAGATTTCATCCAATTTTATTTCTTTGTATTTATTTCATAACGTTTTATATTAGGTACTTAAAATATACATTTTATCTATTCATATGTTTAAGCGTTACATCCTTAGTATGTTTTAGACTTTCTACGCTGTTTTAGAATTTCATTAGCGCGTATCCTATTTTTATGCCCAGTAAAGCGATAAATTAGTTAATTGTTTTGTTTTTGCTTATTTGAAGTTAGTACCCATAAAATTTCCAATATATGTCGAGTTTACAATATGCTTTTCTTTACAAAATATCGACACGGGGAATGTATTAAACAAGATAAAACAAGAGGACATGCATGGAACTGTCAACCTCCTACAGATAAGAGGTGTTAAAAAGGTATCAGAAAAGAACAGAGTTTACTAATATTTTAATTAACAGTGAAGAAAGTATTATATGAAATATTATATTACACGACACGTACCTGTACATGGTATGTCATTAACCCTGGGTGGGTTTAATCGGTTTTCTCCAAAGGAGGAAGTTTCATGGGAATATCAAATTCATATGTGGTCCTTAATCGCATGTATATCTTAGTTAAGGGAGACCACGACGTTAAATATTTGCAGTTCTTGCAGAGAGGTGTCAACGCCCTCCTATATACAGCAGCTGGTATTCGCAAAAGGTCACCTATCTAGAACTGACGTCGGTGATTTAACGGGAACCGGTGTGCCAACGTGGGTATGCTTATCTTACTGCACTCGGACGCTCTACACAAAAAACGAGAATAATACCCGTCCAATAACAGGTCAAATTAATCCCTTCAATAGGACACAATGAACAAATTTCTGGTCATCTTACGAACATTGTGCTCTGATGAGCTTTCTGCTCTGATACCCCTACCACGTAAATTCACTAGACCAACCCGACAATCTGTCAAATTCCATCCATTAACTGTGGAGATCCCTAGATGCCAAAGAGCTTTCTACTCCAAAAGCTTCTTACCTCGTGCTGTTGGACTCTTGAACTCCCTCCCTGCTCCCTGCTTTCCTGACCTTACTGATATGCAGAAATTTAAAACTAATGTAAACAGATATCTCGCTGCGCAGCTCCTAATTTAGGTTGACGCCCCAAAACCTTCACCTTTATTTCTCAGTAACCCCTTACGTCTACAGTGGCGGCCTGCCTTGTTTGGGTGAACTATGTTAAATATATATATATATATATATATATATATATATATATATATATATATATATATATATATATACATACAAATCAAGATATGCTCCTACTAATTCAGAACCGTTATCCGATTTTGATCTAAATTCATTACATTATTTGGCTTCTATAAATGTCTAAAATTTAGGACTTAAGCTTCAAGAGTTTAAGAAGCATTTGAAATCAAGAGAATATTCTTAAAACAGCCCAATATAAGATGTCAAAAATTATAACAAATGTAAACAGAAATGTACCTGTTTAACTACGGTTTGTTTAAGGTAAGTTCAGTGTTAGAATTAAAAAAAATTCAAGCGCCTAATATAATAATACGTTGTTCACAGGATCTACGGCGTCACTCCTTTTCTGTAGATATCGATTCTCTCTTCTGTTCTTCCATGACACGAACATGAGAAGTACGGCTTTCATGAAGCTCTAAGAGTAGTTAATACTCGAAAGGAATAATTCACTTCTGAAGCTCTTCCACATTAAAGTATTTTATTCCATAATTTCTTTCTTTATTTTCCTGCGTTGCCATAAGGCTGGATTTTGCATGATTGTGACCGTACCCAATTTTATAGCGCTATGGCAGACCCATAGTGCCAACTCCGAAAGTGTTATCTATCATTATACTTTGCTGAATTTTAAAGGATTTTGCGCTACATTTTAAAAATATCAAAATTTAACGTTCTTTAATTATTCTTGTACTTCTTTAGTTATGCTTTTTTTTAAATACATTCTTTAGCATTGTAGTATTCAAATGTGTACGATTATGGCTATGGGAAAAGTTTAATTGCAGAAAATTCGATGAAGTCTTTTAATTTCATTAGTTTAACATACTAAAGTAAAGGTAAGTGGTTTAATCGTAATTTTCCTGACTTCCAGATAACTAAGCCAAAAGCATTTTTTTCTTTCTTTTCTAGTTTTCGAAGATGTAAATCGATTTAAAAAGCCAAAACCTACAGATGTACAAAGCACTGTATGATTATTAATGTGTGCTGTCACTCGGATTCCAGGAGACGCCACATGTATTTTTCAGCGAGCGATCACTAGTAATCACTTTTATAATTACTATTTATTATAATGCGAATAGAACGAAATAAACAAAATTCAATACAACCAAAACCCAGAAAAAAAGTAAATACATACGCAACCGTAAACGAAATCATAAATAGATGAAGAAAACTAATTTAAAAGTCATATAAAAACCAACATGAATGGGAACTGCACTTTGAACACCCATAAAAATTGTACAGGCATAAGCAGGCACACATATTAGACCATTGAAGACATACAGTCTTCTGGGTCATAGATCTCCAAACTGACAAATTGACAAAATAACGGCTTGATAATAGTCAACAAGATGAAAACAGGAAATAAAGGTAAACTAGAAGTTGTAGCAGGAGTACATTAGCAAATACAACTACTACTACTACTAGTAGTAGTAGTACCACATTCTACAGCAGCGTAAAATACATTGACTAAGAAGATCATGTACTGAAATGACACAAAAAAAAGAAGTAGAAAAAGAGAAAGATAGTAAGATGGAGAGATTGAGTGAAAGAAAAATTATAAAAATATGTATTGTGCATCAAGTCTGACCACGGGTAGATTTCGTCATCTCAGGAGATCACAGGGTGAGGATCAAGAAGGGTAGACACTCAGAAAATACGTTGAACGGGCTGAAACATAGCAAATAAAGAACATTTCACTAATACAGATAATTGTATGAGCTATGGGAATAGTTTCAAAAAAGAAAATTGGAAAATAGACTAATAGAAAGTGACATCAAAAGAACCGTTAAAATATTAAGACACCTCTCGAGTTCAGAAACCACACCTCTATAATCTGTTAACGCTAACAAAACAACAGTTCAAATAGAAATAGAACAAACACATAGAAAGAGATTGCACGAATCCAAACGAACTTAAACTGACAGAATCTCATCATCTGAACTCCCCACTGTGGCAGAAAATAATGGCACCAACTTGTTTGTACTACACAACATGATTGTCAAGAGTCCAAGAGAATGGAATGAGCAAAGATTGAGAGTATCATCTAGATTCCCGCTTAGAGGACGCAGAATACCAGAATTATTGGACACGCTTATTATCACTCAAATTCCAGAAAAAGCTTACAGTACAATAAATAAATGGTAAACAACTACTATGCTAACGTCAAGTAATTTAGAAAGTTCATAAAAAAAGGCAGATAATGCAAGCAACCAATTCTTATTGCCAGCGATAATCAGCGATACTTACTGATGTGAAAACTCGTTTTCAGTGAACGATTATAATTGTATAAGCACCAGAAATAGTTTTAAAAAACTGGAAAAGAGAGTAGGAGAAATGTGAATCAAAGGGAGATAGACAGCATTCACGCACATAACCGACAGAAACAGTTGCTATGAAACACTTTCTGTCTTTTAACTTATTTAGATGTTTGTTCTCAACTTACGTGTTTTTCGCGTACCGATTTTTTTTTTACAGTGGCGGAGCTGTTCCTTTTACTTGTGTGCGTGCACATAATTATATATATGAGCTCTTAAAATCTTTCACACGTATGTGTCTGTTGACGTGCATTCAATTTTTAAATCTTTTTCTCTCTTCTTTTTTTAAACGACACACAACAATTGTCTAACCGCCCGTTTCAACGTTAAAGCGTGAATTTACCTTTTTCTTTCTGCAATTTCTTCTCTTTTTTCTTTCACCGCTGGGTTAACTGCCGTGGTTCGACTCGCCGTTTATCTCTTCGTCGCTGCATTACATACTTGTTTCTTACCTTCTCCGAATGTTGTCGTTGCCGTGATCGTCATCGATGCAGCTAGATAATAAAGGTGTTGTCTAATATAAAAGACGGAATGGACGATTTTCGTTTGAAATATCATTTTTTTTATTCTTATGCTTGAGTAGAACATTAACTCAGTGAGAGAGATACCATTTATCCTAACTGACGATCTAGCTTATACCTTACAGACGCTTGAGTCAATAATTTATCTTTCTTGAGGACAAATGTGTGACTCCACGGACAGACACTTTCGGAGTATGGAGCATTTCCGCCTTAAGGCGATTTCTAACTGTTTTCATTTTTTACAGCATAATTGTTCCGCGTCGGTCTTGCTAGACCCTTATACGGAAACTGGCTTGAAACATTTGTTTCCTTGTCAAAGATTAACAAATGACATCATCTTCATCTCCATTCAACCCCCTTTTGTGTTTATTACTCAACTTTACTTTATACTTTGAGATTTTACCTAATGCCCTGTCATGCTGAACTTCAGTTAATCCTGTGTATTTTATAATTTCGTGGGAAATGATTTATTTCCCAAAGTTTATGTCAGCTTGACCTGCACTAAGCTCGACGTTATAAACAATTCATACTAGTTAATTTTACCATTATCTGACATAGGGACATCCATAATGTAATAAGACTGATCAATTACGGATACTCTGAAATAAAGTAACACTTCGCAAGCACATCCGGAAATATTGATGAAACATAATAAAACGAATCTAATGCAACTATAATGGGATGTGATTGCATATATAAGAAACCTATTTTAATCTGAACATCCATCACACACAAATTATGCGGATGAACATACATCGACTAGTGTAACAACAAAAACGGTGATAGGGGTATTGGACAATGGAAAACATCGTGGATCTCAACCGTGACTGATATTGTCATTATAATTCCAGGAAAATCCCCCCTGAATTATAAATATTAAGACAATGGTAAACATGTTGTGCAATAACATTACACGAGTTGCAACCTTGATGGGTAGAAGCATAGAATACTGGAAATTCGGAGACACTTGCCACTAATACTCCAGCGAACACAAGCCGTGTTTACAATTGAGCGGTGACTGAAAATACGATGTGTTAGAATTCACAGCGGACAAATAATAATGAACAACCAATATATTCATCTTCAAACGTTGTGTCCTTTTTACTCTAGGGTCCTCATACTAATTCAGTGAACATCTTCTAGACGTTGAGCAATGAATTATAACCCTCAGTTATTAATCATCAATACTTTAATTATATACCAAAAAAAGTGCCAGGAGATTACAGGATAGTAAATGGTTTTAAAAAATACATTTGACAGACTCACTGATTTAGACTATATTTGTGGTGCCACTGTTTCTTTGTCGTGAAATGCAATCCAAAACCCTAACATATACCAACACAAACGTTGCTTTAGTTACTCGGAATCGAATGGTTTTATTTATTTTTCTTTCGAAAGTTTGCCATGATATTCTCAGGACTAACTTTGTGTCGGATAAACAACAATAATGATTTTGGATAATTTGGATTATGCGGATAACTTTTTTCATCTTGGCTGTTATTCTTACAACGTTTAGGCCGATGCAACCTCTGACAATCTTAAAATGTGTCCTGTCAAATACAGGAATATGTATGGAGGCTTGAATGTCACCTTTTATTCGATCCAGAGAGGGGGATTGACCTCCTTCTGCAAGCCCTGGCCAGTTATAAGTGTTTAGTAATTCGTAAGTGTATTCTTAGTATTGCGCGTACTGAAATTTAAATTCCAGCTCCAGAAGAATGTCACTCAGAACTGAATATTACTTAGCACTTTTATCCATTCACTAAAGGTCGCTAATGACAGCGTTTTACTATATTTTATTTTTACAATGAAAAATAAATTAAAAATATAGAAATAGAAATTATAAAATCAGACATTCTAATATCATGTTCATAGCTGGTAGGAGGGTTGCATAATTCTGTTGGTTAGGATTTACGGCATTCAACCATAATTGGGTAATTTTCGCCTAAATTTAGCATATTGTTGTGGACGAATGATCTGCAGATTGATTTTAATTTTGAGTAGAGTTTGTTACATACAACACCGGATTTTCGTTAATGCTCGCCCTTTTAGTACTGACCAGGCTCAATGTCGAATAACGTCTATGATCTGATAGAAACTATTTATTCAATCATTACAGAAATAATGACCTCCTGTTGTTTATTTCTGGTAAATTTTAACATATATAATAATTAATGTGTTCTCAATAATGATTTCAGATAGAAAGTAATTTTGAACACCCTATGTGCTGAAAATGCAACCACATTACCTTCGTCTTCTTATGTTGCATGAGTTCAAATTGGTCACAATGCCTCCAACACTTCTGTCAATATCAATAGAGCATGGCGAGATGGACCCAAAAGCGATTAGCCAGTACGGAGGTGGTTCCAGAAAGTCCGTAGTGGAGATGAGAGACTTTAAGATGAAGAAAGTAGAGGACAGCGTGTAATTTTTACAATGAACAATTGCAAACACTTGTTGAGCAACATCCACGTGAACGTGTACAAGAAATGCCTCAGACACCTGCTGTCAGCACTGCAAAAGTTTCACGTCATTTACGGAGTATTGGAAAAGTGAAACGGTTTTCATGAATACATATATATTTCTGAAATCGCCCATTACTTTTTAACGGCCTAATAAAAACCCATCTTGTGCTAATTCTATGCACTTCACTCGCTGCAGAATATTTTATCATATCCACACATAAGTAGAAGAATAACAAGCATTTCCAGTCTTATCTTTCTTGCGTGTACTTGCCATAGCCCAATCCTTCGACATTTAAGGATCCACTCTATTAAAAAGATCTTTATTTAATGCTACAGCTCATTCCTGATCTCAACATGAATATTATCTTTAACATGTTATATGATTGGTAATAGTCAGGATCAGTAGGTCAGAAAAGAAACAAAGATACAGAAGATAACACTCCAGAAATACATTTTTGCTGACTTCTTTCTGTAATCTGTTAAAATGAAATCTTTATGGAAATAAGAAGTGATCAGAAGAAATCAATTTTAGTCATACAACGAAGCATTTGTTTCAGCAGGTCTACAATAAAACTGGATACAACAAAACAATCGTTTAGAAGAAAATGTTTGGAAATGATTTTAAGTCAAATGTTTTAAAGGCTCCATATCGCTGTGAGTTTGAAGGTACGTCTGCTGTAGTTGACATCCTAAATCCAACGAACTTAGTTGTAGGTAAAATATATAAGTAGTCAAACAGAAGTACATCTCACACAAAGTGTTTTCATTGGGGATTAGATCAATCCCTCAAAATAGAAACATTAGCTTACATAGAAAGAAAATAATTCATTAATATGTACCTGCTACATTACTCCCTTCTTAAGCTGATTTTCTTTCTATGAAAGCAAATTATTCTACGTGGAGTGATTGGTCTGTTGTCTATTGAAATAACTTTGCATGAGATGAACATTCATTTGACTAAGTGTGGCATAGATATGCCGATAGATAAACATTCTAGTAAAATGTTTTAGTTCATTTTAAAATTGAGTAATATGCTAATACAATATTAACGTCAATTGATGTGTTCTCAATAATAATTTGTAACTTACTTCAGATAGGAAGTAATTTTGAAGCATATAACACCCTAAGTGGTGAACATGCAAAACATTACCTTCGCCTTCTTATGCTGCATGAGTTGGCTCAAATTGATACAGTATGCATTAGTATATACATTTACTGCCCGGACACGATTTTGAAGGTTAAATAATCGTTATTAAAAGTACATTTATTTATTTGTAGTTTACGTAACATTCATTAGATTTGAAAAAATGATTTTCTAGTAAGCAAAACATTCTTATAAACAATATTATTTACAAATGTATCATTATGAAAACAAGCTTTTACATTTTTCGACCTTTAGCCTTTTCACAATCTATATATACTTAACGTTATTTCTTGATAGGGTCCAGGATAAAATGAAAATATTTCGCCTGTACACTGATCTGCATTTTAATCACTCAATTCATGAGACTTTTACATTTTATACATCAATAAGTTAATCAATTTAATAAATCAATATGTATATATTTATATTTATATTTTGTAATATAATTCTTATAGCACAAAGGTTTTTATAATAGCTTAGTAGCGTATAACAAGAGCTCTAATACCACTTTTAAATATGATGAAAATCTCAGCAAATGTAAGGAACAAATATTCATTTTTATACAATTTTCAGCCTACCTCAATCAAATACATCTTCAAGATATACAAAATATTTAAAATGTACAAAACACCAATCTTCTTGAGAAGTTTTCATCAGTGCTGAAAAGAACTCAAATACATTAAGTATTCATTTATTTTTTATTTATTGTTTTTTTCTATATTTTATTTTATATTATATATTCTTTATTTTTCATATTTATTTTTCTATTGTCCAAGTAATATTATTCAATGTGAAAAGGTATGCTAATTTCTAGTTAAAATCTTTACGTCCGAATCATGGTATATTCGTACGATCTGCCTTAATATGCCATGCGAAGTATTTGTACTTAATCGTAAATTATCGATTAAAAACATCCGTTTAGAATTCACGGCAATATATGTTGAATATTTACACTAACCGTAGGTGTATAGGTTGATACATTATTCCTTCTTCTAGACCTGATCGCTTCATTTAAAACGCGAGTACATCAAGGGGTTTCGTTAGTTCATGTTTATTATTGACACGTGCCTATCAAACTTCTGTCAGGAATTGTTAACAAATATGCCATACTAATACGATCTATGTCTTGATTTATATTTGAACTATCATGCTGAGCTAACTAGTATGTAACTAAAATATTTAATAACAATACAGTAATGTAGATTTATATTTGTTTATTTATGTATTATATTTAAAATAGATGGTTTAGTCTCGTTTATCTTACTTATGTTTCTCGGCTTGATAATTCATATTCCCATATTTTTGTAAAATAATTTTTCTATTTTTTTCATACTATTCATAAGCTTCCGGTGTGTATACTCATAATAGAGAGCGAATGTGTATTTTCCGAAGATTCCTCTGTAATTTAGATGTTGTTTTGCTATGCTTATTAAATATTATATATTTTACTATTGTCTGAAAGTTTAGTGTTTTTTAGAAACTTAAATCAATTCATAGTTTCCATATCAGGTATTTCTATAGCCTTTAATTCGAAGCTCTAATAACTATATAAGTTTCCAGATCAGGCTGCCCTGTAGCTCCCTGAGACGAAATTCACCTACATTGACGTTTTTTTTCTTTTTTGTAAAACTTAATTATGTTCTACAAAACCAAAAACAAAAACAACAGCCCCTCTCCCTTTCTCTCTCCCCTTTTTTATTTTATTTTTCCTACCCTACTCCCGGTCCTGGATATGACCTTAAACTACATCCGATGGTGAGATCCGGCTTACGGACTTTGGGGAATGTGGAGCCTCCTCTTAATTACCATTGCTCCCAGGTCCACCCTGACCCGGAGTGGTAGTACCTGTTAGGGTCCCAACTATGGGTTAAATAGAAACAGATATTAAAAGAACTTGAAGCATAAAAACTTTCACCAAAATGACTGCATTCGGCATTTAATAACCCGAAAAGGGTTGACACGCCGTAAAACAAAACAACCAAACCAAACACCATCAAAAAATACTTGAAGATATAAACAACTTGAAGCATAAAATCTTTCACCAAAATGACTGCATTCGGCATTAAATAACCTGAAAAGGGTTGATATGCCGTAAAACAAAACAACCAAACTAAACACCATGAATAAATATTTGAAGATATAAACAACTTGAAGCATAAAAACTTTCACCAAAATGACTGCATTCGGCATTAAATAACCCGAAAAGGGTTGATATGCCGTAAAACAAAACAACCAAACCAAACTATATACGTTTCATAGGTATATTCATTATTTGTTATAACTTATTTCGGTTTTTATAATCCCTTTTTGTTTTATGATGATGTATTGATTATTTCTTTTTATCATTACTACTATAATAATTAAATTTAACGTTCAAGCATTTCCTCTCTAATTTTCGATATAAACAATATTCAATATACTTCTTTGTAGGAAGTTACGTTGGGATTCTACATTCATGTATCTTTATATTACTATTGTTACCTGTTACGTTATTACACCTTATTATTATTATCTTACTGATTTGATTATTTATGTATTAATTATTTCTATAATAATTAATTATTGCTATTGCATTTACCTTCAGTGTTGTTCACTCATTACTTATGATAATTATTCATTTTAATATATCAACATTCTTAATTATCACTATTATTTATTCAATCATTATTTTGAGCTGTATTTATAGACGTTATTCATACATATATGGGGCTAATATTTCTATATTTTGTATTAAGAGTGTATATATATAGTTTGCCCATAAGTTTATACACGTGTGTGTATATATACTTTTTATCAGGCTTTCACTATCATATATATTGCATTAAAATTAACTCTCATGTACACTAAACCTTATGATCCCATTTTCTTATTTATAATATTTCTCTTATATGTTATTATTTCTACTAATTTTGTAAGGCATACATTGCATCTTTTGCGTTTATTCGGCAAATATCTACTGGCTTTTACAACAATTGCCCATTAAATTCTGAACTTAATATTTCTATATTTAATTTCCGACTAAGGAAGAAGAAAATCCATCAACATCTCTACTGCAAGGCTTTCTAATAGCTGCTGCAAGTTGTTGCATCGATATTTAAACTGTCCCCTGGTCGAACCTATATATGCATACGATTTATTTCCTGCAATGACGTTACGTATATTTACTATACTTTCTGCCAAGCATACTCATTTAAATGGCATTAAACATTTCCCCATAACTTGTATTTTAAAACTATTCTAAAGTTTTGAGAGGGATTTATAATCGCATTTAATTTATTAAGTTTAGGTTTATGGTTTAAATGATGTTATCTTTTTATATTTATCATGGTTGAATAGGATACTTTAATCATATATTTATTCATCAATTTACTTAATACGTCATGTCCTTTAAATTATTATCGCTAATTTTACAAAATTTCATTTTAATGTGCATACTATATGAATGTATAACCAAATGCTTTTCCTCCAATTATGTCGTTTTTTATTATTTCTATAACATCTATGTTATGTATATACTCTATTTAATCACTTGTAATAGTATTGTTTGTTTAATTACGTACTCTTAAATTTCCAGTACTCGCGATTTCATTGTTATTCATGATGTTGTTTATTATATTACTTCATCATAATTTATTAATTTTAGATTTTGATATTTTACTCTTTTAGATTTTTCAAGTGGCTAACGTTTCCACAATATTACATGTTGTGATATATATATATATATATATATATATATATATATATATATATATATATATATATATATATATATATATATGAAATCGATACGTTTACAGTTTAAAAATTCAATTATTTTTCATAAAGATAACATTTTATATGAGAATATCAACTTACTTTGTAATTCCTTTTGGAATTGGTGATATTAAAATAATGATTTCCATTATCGCTTACTAAAGATGTAATTGAAACGAAAGACTTATATCCATAGTTTACAGAATTTCCTCGAGTAAAGTGGCCGGGAAATACAATGAGAATAATAATTTTGTATGATGATTTTAGAAGATTGTGGAGACAACTCTCCCGATGGATATAAATACACAGTAAAAATTACATCTTACTATATTTGAGAAATTATATATAGGAATTAATGGGTGAGAACAGAAGTTGTATTACTTACCGGACAATGCGTTTCCTCCTGATAGTATATAACTATATTAAAATAATATAAATATAAATAATATCCCCTTACAATTTCTTCATTAAATAACTTAAAAAATTTGCAAAATGATTAAGAAGTTCACTGAGTACAAAATTGCCATTTTAATTAATAACTATTAAGCTATTTACGTATAGCGTTTTCTAAGTACACATTTTCAAACATTAATTTTATTATATAATTATATATATATATACTTATCTATTCGCGTTTAGGGAGTTTGTCACGAATAGCTGCATTCTCGCAAACTAGTAATTAAATTTTTTTCTAATATGATTTGAATTTTTTTTCTATCTGTTCCTGAAAAGCAAAACACCTCTTCCACTTGTACTTCCCGATTTCTATACCCAGTAATATGGAAATTTTATCATTACAAATAAAATAATTCTATTACCACAGAGTCACTGTGCAGGAAATGGTAGCAATCTTGAATTTTCACTGCGATATTAACTTGTTTCTTTTCAGTGTCTATCTTGCGATATATATTCTAAGCACAATACATTTAAAACAATCGAGTATTTTTCAAGATCTGTCAGCTTTTATTGGGATAATTTATCCAGCGTTGACTGATTTTTAATTTTTCTTTTAATTTTATTGGTATTTCACTCACCCTTAAACAAATAATACAGTCACATGAATATGAAATTATATTTTATGTTTTCTGCACCTGGGCAACGCCGGGAAAATATTACTAGTAATATATATATATATATATATATATATATATATATATATATATATATATATATATATATATATTTTCTTTGTAGTACAAAACATTATAATGGTTGAAAATATACAATATTTATTAATCATGATGAATTAAGTATTAAAATAGTAAAGGGCAGCTGACCGGTTTTGTACCTTGCTCAACATAGCCAAATATCGAGGTATCGTGTAAGAAAATATAATAAAGATACTACCAGAATTATAGCGAGGGAAAAGGGTAAAAAAAATTCAATCAAATAGAATCAACATTAAGCCCGAGGAGATTTTCTTTTTGTTTGCAAAAAGGTCTCAAGGACTTAATATACATTGTTTCTAGGATCTTGAGATAGTAGGGAGAGTGCCACTTACTAAGAATGGAGAATAAGTCGACACTGAAATTAGAACCACAGGTGCGGTTATTTATAAGATGTTCGGCTATCGACGAACCATAAGTATTATGTAACATGAAACGTCCGTTGGTGAATACTTTGCATTGCGAATTTTTGTGGGCACGTGTTGTTTAACCCGGATGTCTAATCTTTGTGGCGTCATACCAACGTAGTGCATACTGCAACTAGATTTAAATAAATAGATAATAGAATAATTGTGATGTGGGGGAAGGACATGTTTTCGAATAGAAGTCAAGATCGGTCGGGAGGAAAAAACAAATCGTGTATTTGCAGCAAAATAAAATTGTTGTACAGACAAAGACATTAGTTTGGCGAAACTGTCAATAATATTACCAAGCTAAGGTAGGCGAAGGTAAATAGGGCATGAGTCTACATGAGCTGATTTGCTTTTGTAACAATTTGATATTTTGGTTTTTATGATAGATTGTACAATGTCTAAAGGATAGCGATTGTTGCAGAGGGCTTAGTGATGAATTTAATTTGTTCATCCAGCTTGGTCTTCGAACAAATCATTAAGGCCCTATGGGTAAGAGTCTTAATAAGATTGAACTTTTGTTTTGCGTGGGGCAAACTGAGGCCCAACAACTGTAAAGACCAGTAAAGGTAGGTTTCTCATACACTGACGTCAAGAAACCAGAGGCAGCTTTATTAACCAATACATCAAGAAATGGGAGTGAGGAATTGGCTTCCTTATCAATTGTGAATTTAAGAGCTGGATGGATATTGTTAAGGGACGTAAAAAAAAAGTCCGCTTCCGTTTCATTGTTGAACAGACAAAAGGTGTCGTCAACATAACGAAAGTAAATATCAAGTCTATTTGGACCAGATAGGAGCCCTTCTTTATTGAAATCAACAAACATATTGGCCAATGCTGCCTCTAAGGGAGAGCCCATAGAGACACCATCACATTTTCTGTACATACTGGCGTCAACACTGAATTCTACCGACGTCGTGGCAAATTTCATCAACTCCACGATAATATTTTCAGGAGTATGAGGAATTTGGAGTTGACTGCAATATAAAGCATTGTCACATATATTAATCGTTTCAAGAATGAAAACACAGGTAAACAGGCTAGATATGTCAAAAGAACATATACATTTATCAGTATCTGAATAATTTTGCTTAAAGTTTGAAATTGAAAAAGAATCTTTAATGCAAAATGAACTGTAGTGTTCCAAAACTAGTTCAAAAATAGTGGCAAGCCATTTGGATACCTTGTGTTGTGAAGACCCTATCATGAATAATATGGGTCTTAATGGTACCCCAGCTTTGTGGATTTTTGGTAAACCATACAGACAGGGACGAATAGCGCCCGTGGGTCTTATTATTTTAAAAATATTAGTGGGAAGAGCTCCACTCTTAACCCACTTAACCAAACGTTTTTGGAACTTAGTCACGATAGATACAGTGGAGTCATGTGTATCTACCGGACCTAACTGAATAAATTTAGAGGTGTCCTCAAGAATGGTCGTCATTTTATTGACATAATCAAAATGATAATGCATAACGACCCCTGAGACTTTATCAGGTTTTGTGATGACCAAAGATTTATTATTGCGAAGTGCTTTGATGGTACGGAAATGTTCACTTCGCCATTTTGATTCACAAAACAAAATAGGTGTCCTCGCATACGAATGTGCGAAGTCATTCAACTTTGCCTTAAGATCACTGACCTTAGAGTCGGATGTATGTTAAAGTCTTGCTAGTTGAGCAAAAAAGACTTCAAATTCAGAATATATGTCTTCTCGTTTAGTATTTGTAGGGGAATACAGAAGTCAAACCCATGGGAAAGAATGTTAAGTTCGAGTGGGGACAACTGAGTGGAATACATATTAAAGACGTTCTGACTAGAACTCGGGTTCGTTGAACATCCAAACTTTCTAAAAATTAAATGTATCAGTTTATTCTGATGTTTTAACGTTAACCTAGAAAGACTATCCTTTCAATACTATTTTCTGCATTTTATATCAGTTAGGCCTAAAAAAGGGCCCCCTCCTCGGGCTAACACTTGATTCATATATAATAGACATAGATGTTAGAGTATTCAATCAAGATTCACGTCTACCACTCAAATATTGAGTAAGTAAAGCAGTGACGTCACTAACTTCCTCTCCTCAATTGATCACTTAACTATGTTATAGTTTATTATTCTTGTGGCCTTTCTTGGTCTTATCTGATTTCAGAGTTATGATTGATTTAGTCTGCTGGAAGATCTATTTATTTGCTGTTCCTTGAGGTAACATTGTTTGAAGTACGAGCAGCATTCTCCGTATGAGCTAGTTTATAACCGTGTTCTTTTATTTTGACGTAAAATACTATATTATTTTGAACGTTTGGTCAGAGTTTACTTGTAAGGCGAAGTATCGTCACGTCATGTTGCACCGAAAAATCGTTCTACGGAGATCGAAGACACTCGATAATTGTGCCTAGTAGGTACTCAAATTCTTTCCAGTAACTAATCCAATTCAAATTATTTTCAATAATCAGTCTAATTAATTACTATTTTATTTCCAAATGTTCTTATCTAGTTTTTTCTCCAATCGATGAGACATCCTACTAGATGGCAGACATGTACCCGCTATTTCAGTGACTCTAACATATATATCTTTTAAGATTCTAACCGTTGTTTGAAAAGCAATGTGTTGTATCTCTCTATAACTTGGTGTTCTGGGGATACTCGCCAGGTAGTTTTTGAATTTGGTTTTAATGAGTCTTGTTGCCATTATTATTACTGGATTTATCTGTAAGATTCTAGTTTTTCTTTCTTGTCGTACATAAGGCTGTTGTATTTTGTTATATGTTCACTTTCAGCTCGGTTTAAGCCAGCATATTTAAGGACATTGACTTGAACAAGGGTAATTTGTTCTCCCTCTTGCCCCACACTACTATTTAATATTCAATAGTTCTGTTTACTAGGTATATAGCTGTAGGAATCTCATAGTCATAGTGCATGGTGTATAACTTATGTCAAATGTTTTTTTTTCTGATATATTTTCCTCGGGCTTGCTGTTACAATAGATATTCAATGTATTACATATAGTCTAGTGGAGATATTTACACACTCTAGTGCGCCCCATGTATAGTAGCCGTCTCCTAGCAGACGCTTAAACCTGGATTACAAGGGGCTTAGAGTATCTGTTTTGTGTAACAGAACCTGCAATTGTTTTCTTTACTGATACCACTCATCTTCTAAAAAGCATTGACTAGCAAGCCTTAATCTTGGGCAACCGTTATTATCCCCTTTTGATTATAGTGGAGCAATGCTCTCTTGAGCCACTCGACAGACCATTCGTCATCTATATTTTCTCTGGCATAGTTTACTTAGAAAATGTTGTGCACGTTGTTAGTTACGCCATATCTCCAGCTTTCTGTAATGGAAGGTCTTGTTTTTTTTTCTGGTGGCTATTTTGGTTATTTCGGTAGCAGGCATATTTGTTGTTTCTGTCTCATTTGTGGGGCAGTCCTGTCAAAAATGTTTGGCCAGTTTTGTAGTGGAGGTTGTTCTACTGGCTCTTGTTTCCTGATATTGATGTACAATAATAAGGTTTTGGTTTTGGGAAGTCATAAGATATTGATCAGTGCTCACAATGTATGCTCAATGTTGATGATCATTGTATAAGAGACATATACTACCTGTCCGTCTGGGTAGATACAACCTGGTTAGAAACAATACATTTTAAAATGTTCTTATTCTTTGTATGTTGCTGATTATGGGACATCATGCCAGATGCTAGACATTTACTCGCTATTTAAGAGATTTAAACCAATAGATCTTTTACAGATTCCAACCGTCAATTTAAATTGTTAGTCCCTCTTTCGCACTTAGTTCACCGGATATATTAGCCAGGTAAGTTGTTATATTATTTTTCATGGGTCTGGTTATTCGATAATTACTAGATTAATTGCGATCTTCCTAAGACTCCATTATATTTTAGTATCGTACATAAGACCTTGGTATTTAGTTATTTTTTTCTCTATACTTTGTTAAAGTAAGCACTGACTTGACCTAGGGTTCCTACATCATCTGCTTTTTCCCTATAACTATTTCAGGTAAAAGAGCTCCGCTCCATCGGTATGTTGCTGTAGGAACTGCATACCCATAGTGTATGGTGTATGACTTTTCCAACAGTTATTTCTGGTATATGTTCCCAAAATTTGCTGCTACAACGAATATTCAACTTTTTACAGATGGCCTATTGGAGATATTTACACACCCAATCGTGTCGCATTGTATCTTAGCCATTCCCTAGCAGGACCTTACAACTGGATGCCAGGTAGCTAACCCTCTCTACTTCTGTGATGCAGACGCTGCACTTGCTGTCGTAGCCGATACAAACCATTTTTTGACAACATTGACCATCAAGCTTTGATTTTGGGAAGCCATTATCATACTCTACTGAACATAGCGATGCTATTCTGTTTTCAGCATGCCGACAGAGCCTTCCTCGTCTATATATTACTTTGATAGCTCATTCAGAAAATGTTGGCACGTTTTTAGTTGGCTCATTCTTCCAGTTTTCTGTAATTGAACGTCTTGGTGTATTTCTGCTGGCTCTCCTGATTGTTTTGTGTTTCTGCTCCATTTGTTAGACATTCTTCCTAACATCCTTGGCTATTTTTGTGATAGAGGTTTTTCTATACAGTTGTGTTTTATGATGTTAATGTACAATCATAAGGTTTACGTTCTGGGAGCACATCAGGTATTTGCTGGTGCTCGCAATAGTTGCTCGATATTGATATATATTTCTGAGGTGTTAATACCCCTTGCTCGTCTCAGCAGATACATCGTTGCTAGACACTGGTTTATGTACATTACTCTTTACAGTGTCTAATTTTCGTTTAATGTCTAGCCGCCAATGCCTTTTTTTGTGGCCAGTCAATACTTTAAAAGATGTATGGTACAACTGTCATAATTAGTTAGTAAATGACAGTTACTTTGTTTTTGATTGTGAGTTGTGTTTTGCAAATTCGTCTTACACGGTGTACATATTCTCTGTAAATTTTTCCGTCATCTTTGCATGTTTAATTTAATCATTTTCTTCTATGTCAAGGTATTTGTATTGTACCTGCTCTGCTCGGTCTTTGGTGTCAGTATTTTCATCAAGCTGCATGCTCTCCATTAGAATAGTATTACAAGCTCTGACTGAGCACTTTTTTCTGTTTCAGTTTACCTCTGTCGAATTTCTCAGAAATCAAGGGGACACTTCGTGGGGCTAATACCGTATATATATATATATATATATATATATATATATATATATATATATATATGAAATATATAGATTTTCGAGTATTCTATTAAAGTGTTCCCCTATTTCGCAAATGTTGAGTTAGTAAAGAAGTCAAGAATATTAAAAATATTCATTTTCTTCTCCCCAATTGCCCAGTTAACTATCATATACTATATCATTCTTGTGGGATCTTGGTCTTACCGGGTTCGAGGACAATAATTCATCTAGTCTGGTGGAGTATCCAGATAAGTGTTGTTACATTCCTCGTATGAACAAGTGTATAGCTGTGTTATGGGATCTTATTTGTGGTGCAGAAACTATGTAATAGAATACACCCGAGGATGGTGTCAGGTAATTCAAACTCTTCAAATTCACACTTATGTGTGTGTGCTTTTGTGTGAACAGGTATCGATAATGCGCAGCTTTTCGTAAAAAAAGAATACAGAATTTTACGATGGTTTATTTATCTCTCTGTATATATGAAGCAAAGTGTTATGTATGTGCGTCACGAAATCACAGTTCACCGATTTATCATGAAGCAACACTGATAGCAGATATGAAATCAGCAATTTTGATCCGATGTATTTATCGATGTCAGTAGTTCTTGAACTTTTCCTAAGCTCATTATTTAAAATTAAAGTAAACAATAACATTAGAAACACATGGTTGAGCAGTTTTGCGTTTCTTTTCAGTTGAATATTTTCTAATATTAGCTGACAGAACAACATATTTATAACAATCGTTTATTCTTTGTTCGCCAACTAATTTGACGCATTGTTTGAAAAAAAACACTCCTTTATCTATTTATAATAAAAAATGTATAAAAGATATTAGAAAAAAATTCACTAATATTTTATATGTATGTGTCTTTATATTTCTTTATTTATTTCGGGCAATCACAATGTTATATCATTGTGGAGAGGTAAAACAGATGAAGAGTTCTAACGCAAAACGCGATAAATCCAATTCGTTTAAATTGAGACCTTAAACAATGAAAACACGAATATATTAAATCTAGACTCTGAATTAAAGCTGATTTTAATTGAAATCAAAGAGAAATGATTTCCGTATCATATTATGTAACACATAATGTTAGGATGTTGTCGAGTGTTCAAATACAACACTTTTTTAGGGACAGTTTCGTGATTTTTTTAAATGGCGTTTATCACGTTTTGCATTCAAACTCTTCAGATATTTTCTTATGTATCTTTACGCTGAACTGATCTCCGTTTCGTCCGTGACCGTCTGCATAAAGTGTTCGCTTCAAATCGTTATATTATTTGTTATCGTGGGTTCGAGTCTCACACAAGATAACTGTTTCATTTTTGCTATTGTAGCCGATATCCATAATCATCATTAACCTGAATAATTTTCTTTTCTTTTTAATAAAAATGGATGAACATAATTTAATAGATGTTCTGTACTTTTTATATTGCCTATATACAATTCATGAAAAGTTGTGAATCCCGGCATAGACGGGTAATTCTGCAGGTTTGTTTAAAAAACTGTAAATTTCTATTTCCCGCTTAATCTGAACATCTCTAAGCCTGTGTATGTCTATATATACCGTGTAACGCTTATGAGGCATAAGTATTTTAAAATCAATTCCCAGTGTACGTTTAATCAAAACCTACGTATCAGCTCATCGATATTTGGCTCACACCATGATAGTTTACTTTTATGGTCCTATTTCTCCAAAATGTTATATATTAGTCGCTTTAACGTATCGACTTATATTGTCATATATCAGCAGGTGCGACGATGTCCTAACGATACGTATCCGTCTCTAAATATAATGTGCATAATTAATTGCTTTCGGTAAAACTCTACTTTAAACGATAAACATTTATTGGTTCAATGTCTAAAAGACGGACAAGATGACTTTTTCTTATTTGGAACCAACCAGATTTTTGAAGAGAATCTCTAAAACTGTATTTTCTTTAAATAATCGGGTGATTACAAGGCGTGCAACGTCTATTCAGTTTAGCGATAAATCTATTTTTGTTAACGTTAAAATTATGAAAACTGCCTGTTTTTAGTGGGACAACATTAAACAAGAGAGTTAATGGCTTCTGTCCTTTTTTTTCTTGAATCTTATCTGAAACTAAGCGCTGCTTTAATTTGCAATTTTCAAGCGCATGTCAATTTTCTTTAAAAATAAATCAAAAAAGGTCGACGTATTCACTATTTAGCAAGATATGATTCAACGTCAAATTCATAAAGGTCTCGCTCATCTAAATTCGAATAACATAATAGTTAAGACCTCAGCGTCCCGTTTTCGAGTCCTTATTGTTTGCCTCCCCACGAAGGCAGAGTAACACAAAGCTAAGTTTTTAATGTGGACAGTGTCTAGCCCCGACCCCAAATAAAACACTCTAGATTGTAACAAAAGTGAAAATTACCTCAGTCCAGAAGGATTTATCCTACTAGTTGTATCAGATCGATAACACATAGTTCGCGATGCACGTATGCAACATTCACGTCGTCCTACTTACCTGATTAATAACTATCGGTGAAACCACTGCCACCAACAAACGGTTAATTAATCATAACATTCTGATCCATAAAGATCACATTTTTATCGCATATAAAACAGTCTCATTCTCATTTGATTAGTATTAATATGTTTTTATTTAATTAGAAACCTGCACGTGTCTAGCCGAGTTCATATTCTAGATTCTAGATATTTATTCGATAATTTTATTTGTTTAGATATTGTCAACACAAAGACAATTACAATCTCTTGATATTAATAAATTATTTAAAATACACTCAGAATTTGCAAAAAGTTACTACATTCTGTACGAACAGAATTTAATAAGAAAAGCAAAGTCAGCCCATTTCGCGACTTCTGTCATCGACAGCTTTTCTCGTACTGTATCAATATTTAATACTACTTCTCCAGTTCGGTATGTGGATCGGTGCGACATGTTGCTACGAACAATAAAAATAAATTTGATTTTATTATTTTTAGAAAATACTTTGATCGTGTCGGAATTATTTTTCTTACGTACGCCGTCTGTAAAATAGAACATAACTATGTATTTGTCAATATAGAATGGGCTTACTCTGTTAGGAATAAATTAATACGTTGGTAAAAGTCATAGTGAAAAAAATTACAAATTGCAAGTAAAACAGCACTCAGAAACGCTAGGAAGGTTCAGCTAATATACATATGTAATAAACATTTTTATAATCAAGTAAATGTATCCCCTTACTATTTTTTTATTATTTTTATACTCATCAGAGTTAAATTTTATTTCAAAAATTACATCATCATTTTAAAAAAGGTAAGTATGTGTATATGTGTATAGATTTGTATAATAGGCCCCCTTCTTAAAAAAGGACCATTATGAATATTGAAACACAGTTGCAAGACGTAATGGGTCGTAATTCAAGCTATGTATAGTTTAATGTAGTTTTATATTTAACAGATAAAAAGAGAGTAGAAGCCAATCGTGAAAATTCAAATCGCCGATTCTTTGTGAATGTTGACAATAACTAAGATGTATCAATTAATAAATATTCCCAAAATTTAAGTTAAATAAGCTTTAGGAGGGCAACACCCCTATTAGAAATTCAAATATTTTAGAATTGCATTAAATTTGATCCATATTCATTATACGCCAACCAAGTAAGATTCCATGAATTTCAATTTCCTCCATAAATCTTAAAATGAGACCTTACATGTTTAAAATTTTAAAGAATCAAAATAAAATAATGGATTTGGATCAGAAATAGAATATTGGTTCTTGGCATCAACTTTAATAGCATTTGATATTGAATTACATCTTCGTAGGCGGACATAAGATTTTCGCAAATTTGTTATATTTGGAAAATTAATTTAACGCGTCCTGAGCCAAGTATTCATTTAGTTCATTAATAATAAACATTCTCGTTCAATAACACACCGTAACAATTTTTTACAAAAGTTTTCTTTATTATATATTTTTACTGTTTTTTTAATCAATTTTCTCTGCTGATTCTAAAAATGTTATTATTGTTATCTGTATCATTGACCGTTATAGAAATACATTCCTTTTACATGTCATCATATATTGGAAAATGTTATATGTTCCGTTACAAAATGTATACGTAATTTTCTCTTGCAGATCAATTGCTAAGTCGTGTTTTTATTAAGATGGTTACCAGAGGATGTAAAAATTCTCCAAGTACATTTTGCTTTGTGTGTGGTTATTATATTGGAAATAAACAGGTATTACATAAGATCGTGAAAAGGGCCACATTGTGGATAGCATAAGACTCTATTTCGGAATTCCCATGGGTGACAAGGACAAATCATGGGCCCCTCGTGTGATATGTGGAAGCTGTCGATCTATTCTAGAAGGATTGCTAAGAGGTACAGGAAGGGCAATGACTTTTGCCATTCTCAGAGTATGAAGAGAGCCGAAGAACCATCACGATAACTGTTACTTTTGTATGATTCATGTGACAAAGTACAGACAAAATAAAGGAAGACAACTCTTCAGTATCCAGAAATACGATCATGTAGAACACCTGTCCAACATGATGACATGATGCCCGTACCACAACCACCAGAAAAAGTAAGTTTACTTTTCATCGTACTCGCCAAAAGTTTTACTTTTAATTTACTTGAATATTAAGTATTTACAATGCATTCATTTTTCTACAGATTTGTGGAATACTAATTTTATTCTAGTCTTTGTTTAATTTGCTATATGTAGTTAATTTTCTTTACTGGCGGAAGATGTAACGGACATTTCATCTGAAAGGTCAGCAAGTAGCAGCAGCTAAGAAAGAGAGAAAACTTTTTGTACCAGGAACGACTTCGGAGCCTCACTTTCCAAATCAGAGTGATATAGATTATTTAATCAGTGATTTAGGTATATATAAGTCAGGAGCTGAACTTCATACATCAATGCTGAAGAAATGGAATTTAATAGGGGAAGACTGCAGGACATCTGTGTAGCGAAAACGGCATGAAGAATTTGAAATTTACTATGACATTAGTGATGATCTGTGTTATTGTAATGATGTTACTGTTTGTTTACTGCTTTTGGACTCACGTATGATCCTGCAGCATGGCGACTGTTCATAGATAGCTCAACACGAAGTCTCAAAGCAGTATTGATCGACAATCGAAATAAATACCCATCTTTGCCTCTTGCACACTCCGTAAAAAAGAAAGAGAACTATGATAATGTCACACAACTTATTGACTAAATAAATTATGCTGAATTCAAGTGGGATGTTTTTGTGATTTCAAGATGCTTACCTACTTGCTTGGCTTGCAAGGTGGATGCACAAAGTACTCATATTTCCTTTGCATATGGGACGGCAGAGCTGATGATTATCATTAAAAGAAAGTTCGTTGGCCACCACGAGTGGAACTGTAGCCAGTAATAAAAAATGTTCTCAGACAGCCGTTAGTATATTCCAAAAAAGTCTTATTATCCCCACTTCATATTAAACTAGGATTGGAAAAACAGTTTGTGAAGGCCTTAGATTTTGGAGGAAAAGTTTTTCAAAAAATTGTCTCATGTTTCCAAATCTATCAGATGCTAATATCAAAGGTGGTATCTTTGTTAGACCCCAAGTAAATGCAATGTTGAAGTCAGTGAAACTGAAACGTGTCTATGACAACAGTTGAAAAAGAAGCTTGGTGCGAATTTCGTGATGTACTTCTTGGATTCTTAGGAAATTACAACTGGTATAAAAGCTTATTCCGAACTTTAAAAACTAGGTTGTCGTATGTCCTTAACGGTTCAGTTCTTGCATTCTCATCTACATTTCTTCCCCGAAAACTTGGGTCATGTCAGTAAAGAACATGGTGAGAGATTTAATCAGGACATCGCAACAATGAAAAGAAGATATCTAGAACGATAGGATACTGCTATGATGGGATATTATATATCGTCTCTTGTCATAAAAGATGAAAGTGTTCAATTTAGAAAATCTCAATCGTCAAAACACTTCTAATCTTTACATTGCAAAGTTGTATGGTCTGTTTTGTTCTACCTAACATTGTATTTACTAAATACCATTCAATATATGAAAAAGTACTAAATGATGTGTTATTAGTTATACAACATACTGCTGTAGAGAAAGGTTGTGTATAAAACGTGAAAATATTAAATTAAAAATAATAAAAATAAGCTATTGATGTCATGCCAACACGAATGTGATTTTTTAATTCAGTAGCGAAGAATACATATAAACACATTAAAAATACAGATAAACAAAACATGTGTAACATTGTGTAATTTTTATGTCTAGTTATACATGTAAAAACAAAAATAACCTTTATTAAATGAGTCTAGATGAGTGCAGATGCGTCTAATTTGAAATTGAATAAATATTTTGATTTAAAAATCTAACTTACTCTTTTTTACAACATGAATGGACGGCGAGGATAATCCAGTTGCAGTGGTCTACATAGATGTATTTTCCAAACTTCTGAAATTCGTCATAGTGTGAAGTTTAAATTCAAACAATCTTGCCATTGTTTATTTCTTATTGATTATCTAAGGGAATTAAGTTGATTTACGTTATGTTTCAAAACATGAATTAAGCATAAGCGATAATAAGAAAATCAATTAGTAAACATTATTAATAGCGTTGAAAATTACTGTAATAGTCCCAAATAATGTATTTACTTTAACCTTGGTCATTATGTTGTGTATGAAAAAAAGTAAAGGATGATTGTCACAAATTTTTCAATTTTGAGATAAGTTCAATTTTCAGTAACGTAATCCGCAATATGATCAGAAACTATGGATTGGCTACCGAACAAGAATGACCTTGTTTGCTGTTATTAATTGGAAATAATTTTATCATACAAATCCCCTAAATCGAGATGACTCAATTTGCATATATTGCCTATGTAGACGTTACAAATCACAATCAATGCGACATATAACAAATTAAAATATAAAAAAAAAAAGAATGTTTACATATAATATGGGTTTACAATAAATGAACATCCATCAACAAAAGGTCACTCTCACCTAGCACGAGTAAAGATTAACAATACTTCATATGAAGGTAACAGCAGGCATGCAAAGATGATCACCTGCAGTGATACCAATATTTAAGTAATGAAATGCTTTACGAAATCATTCGGATAACTTGTTTAAAATGTTATAATTAGACATTCTCTTCTCATAGATATGTTCCCTACCACTGTCTTATACGATCTGTCTGTTTGTCGGTGTTTGGTGGCGAAGTATTACTAGAGAACGAATAAAATATTCGTCTAGCCGATCTCTCTATTCACGTCGCCGAGTAGGCTTTATGAGGAACCTAAATAACAACCATACTCTTCAGTGATGAAACATCCCGAGGTTACTTTTATAGATTTCGAAGTACTGTGAAGTGTTATTCAGTCAGTAAATGCTTGCTTCAAATAAATGTTATATGGTGCACCATAAATTAGTCGCTCTTAGACAGTGCCCAAAAAGTTATCTTATCTGATAGGTCCCTCACTATCCACCAAGCTCTAGCACCTGTCCCATCGTCGCAATGTTTCATCCTAGTGCTTGTTTTTCAAGTACTTCAATGGAATGTGTTCCGATGAACTGGCTGCCCTAGCGCTCCCCTCGACATAAATGCACCCGACTAACTCGACAATCTGTACAGTCCCATCCTTTAACTGTGGGGGTCCCCAGATGCTTGAAGGTTCTTCTCTAATAGCTCCTTTCCCCGACCTGCCAGCCTTTGAAACTCCCCTCCTGCTCCCTGTTTCCCTGACTCTACAGACATGCATACATTTAAGTGTAATGTGAACAAATATCTCGCTGCACAATTCCCCACTTAAGATGATCCCAATAATGTATGGCCCCTAATATACAGTAGCCTCTCACGTCTCAGTAGTAGTATGCCTTGTCTGGGGTGAATTCCAATTTTAAAAATGTCATCACTACAAGCTGACAGTTTTCCAGGACGCGCAGACAATTAAGTAACGCCAATTATTAGTAACAACTGTGCAGATGTTACCTCTTCGATCGATAACGCCCACATTAAGTAGATAGCGGTACTATTACATGATCCTCCGGATGAGTTCTCGATGAAAAACTGTCAACAATAATATTTAGAACATAATGAAAAGACGAACTGATTAAACAGAAGATAGAAAATAGTATAGGAATGCATACCGAAAATAAATAGATGTGTTAGAATTTTTATAGAAAATTGTTGATAAAGATTATCATATAAGTTGTAAGTTCCGCTGAGTAGCACTCTAATGATCATTCGGCATGTGGTCGTCTGTGTCTTGAATCGTTAGTTCTTGTCACTAATTAAACACCTTTGTACTCCAAACATAGTTTGCTAATTATTTATCTTAAGTGCAAGATAGGACCGAGAATGAGTAAGAAAGACGGGGTGCTGAAGTAGACTCTTTGACAGAGACAGACAGATAGACAGAAGCACACACCCATACTCCTGCTTCTTTTTGGACCTATATTAAGATTGCTGTCTCTTTTCTCTATAAAACATACCCCAACCCCTAGTATCCTAATCAATCACACGCTTCCTCGCTTCTGCTTCTCCGGTTTCAGCCCACGTTTCCCCTGCATTTCACGTTTGAACCTTTGATCTATTGTTATTTAGCTTTCGACTTTTCGGTAGTTTTGTACAGGCTCTCACTATACAACACGAAAAAGAAAGTGTCGTTTGTACTCTTTAAGCGTGCTTACATTTGGTGAGATTTCATCAAGTTATTTTACTAGGTCATCATGTGAAGATATTTCAGTGCGTGTTGTTAATAATTTGCGAGACGAGTAATTATACAAAAAATATAATGCATATAATTACCTCCATTAGTATGACAGTGTAATAAAAATAGAAAGAGATGGGATATTACAGCAGTGCAAATACCGTTTCAATAAATAAAACAAAAGAACACGTGCATGTCTTTCTTTCAATATCTAAGTTCGACAGCTATTCAGTTTTAAACACACTAGAATTCTTGAGATACTGGCATTAAATGTGCGCGTTTAGTGACGTAATGATATTTGCGAATTGAATGTGACAGACCGACGAACAGTGTGACGTACGGTCTCCTATTTTATTTTCTGTTTGTTTCTGTTGGGCATAGGAAATTCAAGCGGATGCCAAACATGTTCACGATATTACTTGAAAGATAGTATTTAGAACTGTAAGAAGAAACTTAGAACACATGTTCTTTTCGGCTGTATTTATGTCTCGCAGTGTACGTAAATTGAATAGGCATGTATATGTGTGTGTATATTAGCGTGTGTTTTTGGCGAGTGAAATAATAATGTAGGAACTTGGCGCGAGCGAGTTGGGTTAGTAGCGTGTATATGCTTGGGCAATATTTAGTATCCCGTGAAAGTCTCCCTTCATTGGTCTGCTACTTGCCTGGAGGATTTCAGCCCCAACACCGATAGTTGGATTATGACGTGCTTGCGTGTATTGTATAAAATAAAGATACCAAAGAGAGGGAACACGTTGTGCGTTTGAGGTTTTATAGTACGCGCGAATAGTTGGCAGTAGATATCCTCACGTATCTAATATGTTTAAAAATGCTGATTTGAGCTTTTGTACAATCAAGAATCGAGACATCAAGACAACATTTGCATCCGCTTTTGCTTCTAACAAGTAAACGGCGGGTCTTAAAATCTGGTCAAACAAGAAGTAAATCGATGTGTTAGCATTTCTTTAGATTATCATTAGAGAGCACGCGGCTGACTTCTTTTCCATAGTGTGTTTATCCGGCTCTGACCGTAGAAGTTATTTCCCTTTTATTTATAGTGAGTTCTCTTCGAAACCCGCTCTTAAATTCATTTAATTTCTGAGTTTGATTAATAAAAAAATGCCGTGACATTTACTACATACGCGTAATTATATATTACCTACGTAACACATCTACAACTAATATTTATTAGCGACATATTACTTATTTGTAGTTTCCGTAGACTTTAAAGAATTCAGACATTTCAATAAATTATTTAAATACAAGTCTATAGAATTGAATGCGTATTTGTGGTTGTATAATACACATTATAAGTTATATTGTTGTCCATAAACTATACCTTTACGAAAATCATACTTACTTTTTAGTTACAGAAACATCTAATTGTCTGTAATAGTCTACGTATATATTGTTTTCTTGAACACGACCATATTATAATAGTATTATGCCGCCATACCTACAATGGCATATACTTAATATCACAAATATATGTAATATTCGTAAGTAAAACTCGTTAAAAAACGTCGATTTCAAGTCTTCCCTCAACAGTCACCATTTTCAATCGCTGGTTCAAAGTGAGCACGTGCGAATAATTACCGACATTTATATCAGTTAGCGTCGCGGTTATCGTCAGCTCAGGCGACCTTATATCGCGTATATCGGGGAAATAGGCTAGGTACATCACAATGTTCTTGTTATTTTCTCTTCGCTTTTTTTCTCGAGTAGACAACTACCTCCACTCCCCAAATAAGGAATAAGTATCTGGAAGGATGGTATCACGATAAATAAACATATACTGCATTGTCCCACAAATGAGGAGGTACACCGCGGAAGATGGTCTCATGAGAACAGAACATGTACCACACAACCCTTTACTCACCAAAACGGATTTTACTATGAAGATAAAACATATACTACACTGTACTCTTCTCTGAATTGAGCATTAACCGAGTGTTCAATAGTATGATTAATATAGTTCCGGTTTCAGACGTGTACCTATTTTCCATTAGTAATAGATGTTGGGTTCTTTTAAAAATAAACTGTTTTTAATTGGCTTTCTATCAACACATCAAGCACATTTACGGACTGCATCACTTATTTTAATTTATACTTCATATACTATGCTATACTCATAGTGTTGCTTGAAGTTTCATCTTATTAGGTTTGGGAAGTGTTCAGAAGAGATGAAGAAACGCCATTGTTTATTTAGTTTCTCCCCCCGCGTAACTATAACAATCTGCTGTTCATACATTCATTATAGCAGGGTATGTGTAAATATTTATCGGATATATCTGCCAAATATTTAAATCGCTAGGGTTGTTCTGCCGTTTTCTTATTGAGGTCAGTTAATCTTAAGTGCAATCGGACATGCGTGAATATGCTTGCCCACTTATGTTTAAGGAAACACGCACAAACAGGCAGGAATAATTCATTCTTCGTTTACTCACCCTTGACAGGAGTCCAAGACCTTCTACCCGGTGATAAATAGACCGTGCACGCCACTCTATTTGTTCGGATATGAGAAACAGATTGATCGTGCCTGCACGCTGTATACACAGTAAACCGCTATAATTGGATAATTTGTTCGGGCTTTTCGCAAATTCCACTGAAGAAGCATTACATGCACAATAGTTTACATTATACGGTAGTTTCTATAGATTTTCGCTTGTGTTGAATTAAGTAAATTTCAGGCAAGATCGAAGACTCGGCTGTCTGATTGGCAATTAGCTGCATCCATTTCGGATCACAATGAAACGGATGTGCGATCGATTAAGAAGTGTTCGAATAAACTTTTGCAAATAGCTTCCGTTCGACTGACTGGCACATACACGTATGTCTAAAGAATTTTAACAGGCGCAGATTGGATTGTATCACCAGCATAGCGGTCAAAGTCTCGATAGTATGTTAGCCGCTACAACCTATTGTTCATGTTAAATTATTTGCTGTTGACGATAACATAACATACATATTGATTACTGTTACTTATCAGAGACCACATAAACGATTGGATCTGGCTCCTAAATGCAACGTGTTTAATAGGATAGTCTTCTAAGTTTTCTATTCTTGAAGCCAATCAATCGTTGGTTTCATATGAATAGATTAACACAGACCACGCGTTCTATCTATACTACTAGTGTGTACCATCCGTAAAAAAATGACGGAAAATAATTATGCCTCGCTCATGTTTGCACTAATATTTACATGAACGCATACAGTAAGGCCAACTATTTATTTATCATCAAAAAATTACTATTAACATTTCTGATTACCTAAAGAAAACAAAAAAACATCTACCGTTGACATTTTATTCAGCGTGAAAGATTATTATTTATTTCAAAGGGGGGGGGGATTGTCAAACTTGCTATTTGCTTTTCACTGTAAGGTTTCTAAATGCTTATTTATTTCTGTCAGATAATTAGGGACTAAAAGAGTTAGAAAAGCGACCAAGAGAGAAAAGAACACCGACCATCAACTTTGTTTTTCTTCATTTTCTTTCTTGATTATTCGGAGCTAGGGGGTATATATTTAAGAAAAAATGACGCTGGACATTTTAACATACAATACATATGCTGAAGAGTATAATAATTAAAGAAAACATCCAAAGCTAACTAGTTTTTAAGGAGAAAACGTATTAATTGTAAATAAAGGAGAAAGGAAAAAGGGAAGACCATATTTCATTGTGCAAATAGACTAAATTTCCTCGTTCATTATCAGTCTTATGTGACGAGATGGCTATATATTTACAAATACATTAACATCTTAATTATTGAGTGGAGGAGTAATTTATTTAATTTTTTAACAATTATTTACGGCCGTGTTATTTTGTTGACTCATGCATTTTCAATACATTTGTATAACTATTTTTCTTTACAAAGTTTGCTGTTTAATCTACTACTATTTCTACTACTACTACTACTACTACTACTACTACTACTACTACTAATAATAATACTAATACTAATACTAATACTAATACTACTACTACTACTATTACTACTACTACTAATAATAATAATAACCATGATAATATTGATGATGATGATGATAATAATAATATTAATGACTTTCGGGACCCGTGTAAATTACATGAAATTATGTTTTTAATACTAATTATCTTGTTCATGTATAATGTTTAAATAAAATATGATAAGATTTTGACTTGTATATTTATTTTTTTAAAATGAACAATGCATGAAACAATTACAAAACCTTTTAATATACAATATTTCTAGTGAAGGTAATATTTCGACGACTAAACCGTACTTTGTAAATGTTTTCAATTAAATTAAATTTGGCTCCAATTCATGAATATTTATTTACTCCTCTCCAGGAGTAAGATAAAAGGCCAGTTTTATCTTACTCCCACAAGTAAGATGTGACCCAAGGTAGGGTCGGGAAAGTGGGGTTTGAAAAACCAGCGCTTGAGAAGGTGAGCACTCTGTCCATTAAAAATTGCCTGGGCAGCCCCGTTGGCATTCCCCGGTATGGAGCGCCCCCGGCAGTAAGCAATAAACTTACTCCTCCCCAAAGAGGGGAGGCGAAGCCTGGGAGGGTGGATCTCCTAGAACTGCACAGGACAGACCCATAGACAGGCGTACATCAAGCCTCGAAGGCCAAGACAGTACCAGTCCATGGAGTGCAGTATCCATCAGAACAGATACTACAATTTGATCTTAGCCAAAATGCCAAGCCAATTCATGAGTAGCATACAAAGATTCGGAAGATCGTTGTTTTTGATGTAAGCATGACACACACAATCACACACGCTATTGCATTAATATGTGTCTTCCCGGTCGTCCCCTTCCTACCTCTCTTCATTTTCCCCTCGAAATGTAGAAAAACAATCTTAGAGGTTGGTTGGGATCGAACTATAAACCAGTCGGGCCGAAGTCAAAAATACTACGTCGCTAACCGTTGCGCCAAAGGGAAATACTTGAAAATGTTTCGAAAACGAGGTGCGGCACGCATTCGCAGAACTTTTGCCGGAAGCGTGACACACGAACCAACATGCTATCGTATTAAAATATAGATAATAATCGACAAAACTCAGGAAAACTGTAAATATGGATTGTCGACAAATGTAACGATATGGAAAGCTTGAAACGTTATTAAAAGTTCTTAAATCTGTTACTCGTGGGAAAACAGATTTATTTCCCCAAAGTTTTTGTCAGCCCGACCTGCACTGAGCTATACCAATATCGACTTCAGTCCCAATTCGTACGAGCTGAAGTACACCGTTTCAACATAAGACTTCCTATAATGAAATACAAAGAGATAAAACGCTAAATCACAACATAAGCGAAAATGTTTAAAAAATCACTAACTAGATACAAAAAAGGCAGTCCACTAGAAACTATATAAATGTCTGTACTTTGAAAATATATACGAAAAGAACACACTTACAAAAACCGCAAACAGTAGTGGAAAAGGAAAACCAAAAAATATCTGGGCTATAAATGGCCAGCAACATCTAAACAATAGAACCGAGTGTTATAATCGTCAACCAAAACAACAAACCTGCAAAATCGTTGATTTCGACTGCCTAGCAAATCACAAATTTGGATAAAAAAAATGATTTAATAAATATTTCATTTGTTTAACAAAATCTCGCGTCATGTTAACTGATTCTAAAATTTCAAAATTATCGTTCCAACGGCGCTTCTAAAATGTAGTAAAATTTAAATCTCTTATTATATATATATATATATATATATATATATATATATAAATAGATAGATAGATAGATAGATAGATAGATAGATAGATAGATAGATAGAGAGAGATGGACATATAGAGATAGATAGAGATAGAGATAGAGAGATGGGCATATAGAGATAGGGAGAGGTATTTCGATGTTAAAATTTAAAAAAAAACGTAAATGAATCAACATATTTTTACGCGCATGTTACATTTTCACTGTTGTATAATGTTCGTCTTACCTTTCAGCAAGCGCAAGTAATTTTACACTGATCAATCATACCGTTGTCTTAAAAAAAACAAGTCCAAAGATCTCATACTTTAAAGGAATGCAACATACTTTTCCATGAATTGCACTTTTATTTTATTTTCACTTTTATGTTATTCTTAGTTCTTATAACATTTATTGCTGTCTGAAATGTTAACCTACACATACTTCATAATTACGTTACACATATGTTCTCTTTACATCACCAAGTAGGTGACCAATTGGGAATACCAAACGCTGTATGTGTGGGACAGCAATACACTCCTCGCTCCGCAGAAAAAATGCAAATACTAACGTTGTAAAAATCATCTGGCCTAACCAGGACACATATACGACTGGGGCTTCTGCTATCCCTAGTAATGTTTTGTTTTAGAGGAAACCGGCTAATCTGACTACTGTATCTGGCAGGACAACAAACCCCCAGCAGACTGACATTTAAAGTTACTAGTTGAGTTTTGTCTGTACCTATTACGTTACATGTCAATATTAACATTATTCACAAACAGATTTGTCTTTACAAGTATGGGTTAGTTAAATATCAGATATAAATAACAGTCGTCTGGATATTCAAAGTCCAATTCTTACTATTGCCGAAAATAACTAAGAATAACATTTAATTAACATTCTAATCGGTTATAGGTGACGGAATTAGAACAATTGATCGTGGCAAGTAAATATATGTTCAGTCCGAAAGTTGATACGGGCTTCCGAATCCGACATAAAGATTTCAAAATTTGACAGTTAAGTTCCAAAGTTAAAAAAAAATAACCAGACAATGTTCGTGGTTACATCTGACGAAACGCTGTGAATATAAGAACAAAGATGAGAATATTATCTTGAATAATATACATAACACAAATATATATATATATATATATATATATATATATATATATATATATATATGAGAGATAGAGAAAGAGAGAGAGATAGAAATATAGAAATATAGATATATGTATATGCTTATATATTTGTATGTCGAGATCACACTCCTAAACAAATTAACCTCTCATTATAAATTTAGGAACACAGCTGCTAGGTATAATGCATCGCCATCTGGGCAATAATAGTTTAATTTAGTTTTATAGAAAGGAGGTAAATAGGTGATGGTAGCCCTTCGTGAATATTAAGATTCCTCCGATTTTTATATAATTTTACACATTTTCTAGAATCAAAATAATGTAAATAATGTTGATCAAAATTGAAATAAGTATTCTAGACATAATGTTAAGTACATATATATCGTTATTTTAATCTACGTAAGGATACATAAAAGTAGTGTAAAACTGTATTACAAGGAATTAATTTGGCCCGTTATGGAACAGGTAAACTTGTATATAACTATATATGTATAGATATTCGCATATTATATTTCCTTTATACATAGAAGTGAAATCAGATGGTATTCTATTATTATAAACCTTCCTTCACTTATATTCACTAACCATAAGATGGATAGGTTAGAGAGAGAGAGCGAGAGAGAGAGAGGGAGAGAGAGAGCGACATAAGAAACTATTGATACCATGTGCGTCACTCTACTGACAACGTAACACTTTGTCAGACAAGCCAATTCGATCGCATTACTATGTCTTGGCCACAAATAACACTAATTCCACAGTAGAATCTGATGTTTCCATCGGCATATCGTCTAATGATGGTGGCAAATAATCGTGCTTCTTCCTATTATTTGTATTGACAAGAATAAAAGCTGTGACTCGCTGGTCATGATATTGGTCGGCATTTCTCGAACAATACTTCAATATATCCTGTCTTCGGGGCGAGACAAATCAACTCGCGGCAAATGCTGGTGTCAATAACTGCTGTTATTTGTTTCTAGAGTTCAGGTTAGGAAACCGAGACGCTAGGTTACATGGGGGGGGGCGTGAACAGACGATCAAACGTCTTTCACAGTGTCAATTAGCCCTTCCTGAATAGATGGTCAATCCGACGTGTTTATTATAGTTTAAATAGTATCAAATAGAAGGTTATACATACTATAATTAAACAAATGCTTATCTGTCCGTCGGTTCGAAAACTACTCTAAAGTATTGTACAGAATTTGACACGTTGCTCCCTTGAGATGCAGGGTGTGAAATGGGGTGTAATATATTTCTTCTTCTTCTTCTTCTTCTTCTTCTTCTTCTTCTTCTACCACTGAAAACTATAAACACTGATAGGACAAGAAAGAGTATTGGCAGAAATGTTTGCCTGTTAATCACATTAGTTCCTAACTATTGACAAACGTGCACACAATTGTGTATGTTATACACTTGAAATACTAGACGTATTTTAAAGGATACCACTTCACAATAACTGCTACTACTCCTACTACTACCACGACTAATGAAAATATTAATATCGCCTCAAGAATTATCTGTCAGAATTACACACATCTGCCAGGACACACATGGATAGTCTTCTAGATTTTTTATTATTGCTGCTTAATAATTGGTGTGAGATGTGTCGTGTTAGGCGTTGATTCTCATCCTATCATCTAGATATTTGTGTGGTGCATACTATGATAATCAATGCGCTGTGTTCAAGCTCTTTCGGGGCTATTACACCACTTTAATTACTACTATTGATAAAATAAAGGTTTTATTTCGACTTCTCAGATATGGATGGAATAGTAGGGTTGCAAAACCTCTCAAGCTTAGATAAGCGCTTATAGCCATGGATAAGGATTACTGCGACATAAGAATTATAATTGGATACGCCAGTCACACCTTACACACCGTGTATCTGTATATTTTGTATATGTTTGGTGATAGAGTGTGAGTGTTGTCCTCCATTATACGAAATCAATTCTAATGAAACCTATCTGAAATGATCACTTGATATCCAGGGGCTAACCTGGGAGAGGCCGCCATGCTACTAGTCAATCTACACACTTAACATTATTCGGAGGTGTCAAAGTTTCAAATAATCAACATCAAACCTATTGTTTTCATTCTTGGTTTTATCATTTCCTTTTAAATATTTTTTTTTTATGAGTACAAAGTAAGTAGTACTGTAGTCATATGTACTTGGGCTTTTTAACGACATATCAGCAACTTTGTTGTTATTTAATGCTGAAACACAAAGCATATTGTAAAGGATACAGTGTATATAATTGTGAAGAATGACAGCATTAACAAATAAATAAACTCACGGAATGCCGTTTACCTGAACGAAGAATAGAAACGAGAGACAAAAATACAATTACGCTGGTGGCAGTTGTATTTTATTCAGGGCGGACATCTCGCTATAAAGCCTTATCACTATCGACAGAAATGACACTAGTTTGCATTTTAATAAAATTGTATTCCTCTAAAAATCATATTTTATTACAGTATTACACGGAGCGAGTATTAATAAAATTAGATATGTATACTGCTACGCTTGCCCATTACATACAAAAGTTAAAAGCAACATACAACTGATTTAATACAAGTTACTATTTTACTTAAGGCATTAGTTTTCCTCGATGCCAATTCGAATTTCACATTAATCTAATTTAAAAAAAAAACTGAATACATGTTTTATAAATTTCAAGTAATACAATAATATTTAATTTAAACTAAGTCAGTTTTATTTTGATAAGCCGACACATATGAAAATAATGAGCATTCGACATTAATAAATCTTTTGCTAAAAATGTCTAATTTTGTTATTACAAATACAACAATACGTAAATAAACCCAACGGAGAAAGAAAGGGTAAAATCGACAGTTGACTTCCGAACGCTACAGAAGAAAAAGAGCGAGAAAAAAAATCATTAAACATATTCATGATAGTAAACTTCGACGTTTCACAGAATCCTGTCTGATCCTATGTCATAAGAACACGATTGCCCAGAGACAAGGTTTCTATAACATTTCCATTCCTTCTGCTAGATCGATTCTATATGAAATGAATTTAAATGAATATGACAACGGTTATCTTTTAACCCTTGTTCTTCTTCTGTCACCTCTGCTTCCCTCATCCTCCCTTGTTTTGAATTCCTCCGTCAATAGCTTCAAATTACTACTAATCCTGTTATACTTTTGACGTTTTCAATCTGCCGTCGGATTTCAATCAGCAGGCGACATTCAATCACTGATGATTTTTTCTCTCTCGCTCTTTTTCTTCTTCTGTAGCGTTCGGAAGTAAACTGTCGATGTTACCCTTTCTTTCTTTTGCTCTCGCTTCTTCTTGTTCTTGTTCTTTTTCTTTTTCTTCGACTGGCGTTCTAAAGAATCTGGTTGATTGGTCCCTCTTTCTTCTTCTTTTTCTTCTTCTATCTTCTTTTTCTTTCTCTTTTTCTAACATTCCTCGCGTCCCTATTTCCTTCTTGGTGTTCTCTGCACGTGACTATTTCTTCCAATCGCATTCTTTGTATACATTTGAATACTTTTCCGTTTTGAAATAAAGTTTACCAACCGATTGATAATGGCCGTATTTTAACGACCGCAATATTTCGGCAGAACTATACAACATGAGTTTTTGAGTTTATTTTTGTTAGTTGTTGAATTGCTTATCCTTTATTCCATTTTTATTTTTACATATTGTCTGAAACATTGTTTCTTTTTTCTCATATATATATATATATATATATATATATATATATATATATATATATATATATATATATACATTCACTATTTACTTCAACGGTGCTAAATACGTGAGTAGAGCTTAGTAGTGCAATTAGTTGGATCGAATTTCCCGACAATTACACATAAACGTTTATTTGTAGCTTACTTGCTATAATTATACGTTCCGACTATATATATATATATATATATATATTTATATATATATATATGTATCGTATATCGCAGGAAAATATATATAAATAGCAACAAAGCTCCACGGAAAGATTCATGTTTCATTTCCGAAGGAATTCATCAGGCTAAATGCGTGGATGTATGGGTTGCGATTGCTTTCACATATGTACTGTGTAATCTAGCAAATTCACCATTGAAACTTGCTAGTATTATTACGGCCTTTCAGGAAATCAGTATTGGCTAATGGGCAAACTCCCTTCAAGCAAAGTCTTACCAACCCGTTTTTAGATGTACCTTTGGTGCTCTCACTTTTAAGTTGATTAAATTAACAACTGAGCTTATTTTAACACGAGTTGACTAAAATAAGTTATCTGTTTTCTTTATATTTTACTTGTCACTATTTCAGATTTATTATTTTTACTCATTGTTTAGTTGTTCATAGTGTATTTACTTATTTTATTTTTAATTAATTATTTACGTTTTCTTGAAGTTATACTCCAGCAAATTGTATGTTAACAGTTTGTTACTACTACGCTTCTACAATTGCTTATTTTTATCTTTCGAAATTAAATATGTCTAGATGCTTATTGAATTATAATCGATAGTTGTCTAAATATCTGCATGTTCTGCTCCATCATAATATTTTCCACACGATTATTAGTAAGCGCCAACCTACTCTGAGCTCTCATAATGTTTACATAATTATAGTATGAATCAGTATGTGTTTGTTTTGAAAGCGCCTTTTGTGGTTATACTCCTCGGTATTAAATTACGGATGGTTTTCGTATGTAGTATTTTTATTAATCAACTTTTCATCTGCAAATATTGTGGCTTGTTTAACGAATCTTTTTGGTAAAGATGTTATCGTGTAATGACTAATGTGCGGATATTCTGAAGCTATAGATTTCTCTCTTTTATAAAACTTTTTAATTTTATTTAGGAAATTGCTATTATTTTTAGAGTTAGTAAGTACTAATCACTGTTGACGAAAACATTAAATATCGATCTTTCTTTCTTTCTATCTATCTATCTATCTATCTATCTATTTCTCTCTCCGTCTCTCTCTCTCTCTCTTTCTCTCTCTCTCTCTCTATATATATATATATATATATATATATACATATATATATATATATATATATATATATATATATATATATATATATATATATATATATATGAAAAAAATAGCAAAATGTTGCATATCAGACGAATCTTCGGCACGTAAACAAAGGGTCTGCTAACTTTAATATCAGCGGAAATAGTTGTGTATCGTGTATCTTCCTCATCTCAGAAGTGATGTTAAAATCAAAATAAAATTAACACCCATCTTAATGTTGTGGTTTTTATAATTTATGTTTGTCTTACTGTATTACTATTACACATTACATATTATGAGCCTCTTTAATTCTTCGTAATAGGGGTGAGATGAAGGGGTCTCTAAAATACATTTTTCTTCTTTCGCACACCAACAATCAAAGAGTGCCTATTTAGCTATCTATCTATCTGCTACTGATTTTATCTGATTGTATATACACTTAGTGTTTGCTATATCACTTTCCTTGACACGCTCAGTAACCCATATTCCTCTGACCAACTTTCGTCATAGTGGAAATTTTATTTTAATTAACCTATTTATCACTCATTCAATATTGCTTAAAATACGGACCCAGAATAGCCATAACGCACAAACAATTACAACGATATTCCTGTATACATCAATCACAAGAGGAGTTTAAAGTCGGCATTGTTGATTACAAACTTATGGCTACAGATGGTGCACCCAAAATAACCCCACTTACTTATGTCTACGAATGTATAACTTCGGTTGAATTTAAATTCACTGAGTACCCCAACCATAAAGTTACTCTTAGTACAGTATAAACATAATTTCCCGTCTACGACACTCGGCTATCATGTTATTCCAGCCGGATTTATTCGTTAATCCTATTATCGCTTAAGATGTTCATCTGAATAACGCCGTCCGCTCTCTAATACTTTTCTCTGATATTTCGTTTGCACATTTTAAGTATGGATGCTTTGTTTGAAAGTAGACTTATCGGCTTTACTCTGTCGGTGTGTCTGTTTCCGTGGATAAAATGGTCATCGACCCGGACTGCTGAAGCGGATATCCAATTCCACGTGGAAGTAGAGATGCAACGTAAGTTATGTAGTTAGTTCATGTATTTCTACGTATAAGATTGACTCATAAACTAAGAAGCGAATTATTATTTATTTTGGAACGAAGCTGCTAAGCGTAAGATCTCGTTTAACTTAGTTTTATGCAAACGAAGCAAGGACGGATCAGAGCTTCTCATAAAAATTCAGAAACTTCCAATTTTTGTAAGATTTTAACAATACGCATCGATTAATAGATATCAATTAATAAATATTGTCTGAATTTCAGTTTCTTTAAGTATTTTAAAAGGGTTTTACTATGCGCATAAACCCTCATTGGAAAACTAAAATATTTCAGATGTGCATTTAATTTGATCCATGTTTATTAAAAATAAATTGAATTTCATTATCTTCTTAATACGTCTTAAGCTTGAAACTTACAACTTAAACAGTTTCTAAGATCAATTCATGTTATAAAATTTGATTAAAACTGGAATAAGTATTCTGGATACAAGATTTAGTAGCACTATATCTTGATTTTAAACTTAAACTGTAAGGGGATGTAAAATTGGTGCAAATATGTTCTGTTCGGGGAATTACTTTATCTGTAATTGGACCGCATGCCTTTAGTACACGCACGCACACAATGTATGCGAAAGAGAACTTGAATAACCAACTAGACTCTGTCCTTGACTGTCAAGGTCTCTCTGTACATGACGGCGTGGTGTGAGGATACTTTCCCTTACAGATACACGCTGACTAAATATTCAAAACAATATAGTATCCAACGCCAAAATAAGATCTCCATGGTATTTCTACACACTAGCTTATACGAGTAATCGTGCAACTTCTCAAATGACGTTGCCTCTAGTAACATCAATAAGCTGGATACTAAACCGGACTAGATTATTTATTGTCTTGTAATCCGGTAAGATCAAGAGACAAACACAAATATATATTATAACAAAGTTAACTTGCCAATTGGGGAGAAGAAAATTAATTTACTTCAATTCTTTACTAATTCAATGTTGTAGAGGTAAATTAGAACCTTAATAAAACACTCAAATATCTATGTATCGAATATACAGATTAAGTGTTAGCGCCAAGAAGAGGTCCCTTTTATTTATGAGACCTTACAGTGAAGTAAAATTAATATATATATATATATATATATATATATATATATATATATATACATATGCATAAATACATGTGAAGTATTTTTCTAAATTTAACACTCCTATTTTACAACCTAAACATGTTATTTTATTCAAATGAACAACACCACATAATATTTTAGAACCAATCTATATATAGTGCAGACAAAAGACCCACAGACAAACTTGTATAGCTATCTTAAAAATGTTTTGAATAAATTAATGTTTGGTGCCATTTATTCGGAAGTCTATTGCCCTATTGTTCATATAATACACACACGCACACAAACACATACACACTTATATATATATATATATATATATATATATATATATATATATATATATATATAAATACATTATCAGTACCCGTTTTCTGACTAAATATATATATATATGTATAATGCCCTTTTTGCACCGTTGGTCGGCCTAGATGAGAATGTTTTGTTGGCTAGATGATTTTTCTGTGTGACAAGAACTGATAAAAAACACGAAATTAGATATACGGTGAAAGAAAAACATAGACAATGATATATAGATACCCCACCGAAGAAAGTTTCATTTTAGAAATGTCGTCCTTTAAGGATCGGAGAACTGTCTTATTGTTTAAACGAAAGGTGATGCGACGGTAAGTGTGTCAGTATTAAAATGAATGGAAAGAATAGTTCGTTGGCCAATGTGCAAATATGTATATATATAGAGAGATACGATAGGGGCTTCTTTACTTATCCGACACCCCCTGGACCTTATTAATTCCTAAGTTAGTAGACAGAAAATGATCGTTTTGTCTTCAAGTCCGGTAAGCAAGCGAATCCAAGTTTTCCGTAAGAGCGGTTTCTCGACCGACCGAACGATTCGAAAGATATTCTCTAACTGCCTTTTAATTGGCTCGGGAATATGCATTTTGTACGATTGTGGCACAATGAGCTTTTGGGGAGCTAAGTGCTCCCCATAATATGCGTAATATTCGTGAGCCTTGTGCCAGGCTTGCGCTGAGGTTTCGGGAAAGCTTGGAGGTTCAACAAAAAGATTGTAACTAAAATTGAATTGTTTATATTTCATATATCAGTCAGAATAGGAAGAGAATCATACTTGATCCTGACGAAGGAAATATAAAGGTCAAACAAATTGGTGAGAGATTTTAAGTGTGATGGGGTCAGGGATCAGATTGTTATCATTCGACAACATCAGTTATAAACTCAAAAACAACACATTGGACAAGGCGTACACTGGTTGTGGCTGTATTTCTCTCTTTCTCTCTCGCTCTGTCTCTCTCTCCTTCTCTCTCACCCCCTTCTCTTTTTCGTTCGTTAAGAGATTTGTAAACGCAGACGGGGTTTTGAATTCGAACCTAGAAGACGCATTTTGTTGCGGTCCCCGAAAAGTTATCAAAATGTCTTCAGTAAAATAAATATATATTTTTATAAGAAAACGGATAAATGTTTTTCTTTCCTTATTAGAAATAATGTTCTTTTGCAGCACGATGGGGGCCATCGTGCTCCAAGCCGGTTCCATAAGTAAACGACAGGGATAATGATTGCTCACTGGTAACAACTGCGAGTAATTACGTGCACATGTTGTAACAGATCGCTATAACGTCCCTAAGCAGATAATGTTATCACATAGGTGCCGGTCCCAAGATTATCCCCTTTGGCCAAACGATCGGTTCACACGATATGACAACTTGTATCCTTCTTTATTCTTTAATATCCCGTTTCCGGTCCGCTCTTTGGACACAAGTAGGGGAAATAGTTCTTGCCTATATCCGGTATCAACTGCTTTAGGGATGAAAAGTGAAAGAAAGGACCACACACGCTGTCGTCAATTGTGGTTCATGTACAGACCTTCTTATCTAACAATATATACATATATATATATATATATATATATATATATATATATATATATATACATATACATATATATATATATATTTATATATATATATAGATATATATATATAAATATGTATATATATATGTATGTTAATATATATATATATATAAATATGTATATATATGTATGTTAATATATATATATATATATATATCTTTATTTTTAAGAATTGGATAATATACACACATAATATATATATATATATATATATATATTTATATATATGTATGTTTATATATATATTATGTGTGTGTGTATATTATCAAATTCTTAAGAATAAAGATATACTGACGAAGTCATGAAGAATAATTTTCATAGAAAAAAGTTTGCTCTTTCTTTTCTGTCCTCACTCTCATATTTTATTCTCTGCCGCCCATTGGCTAACGAGACATTTTAATTTTTATGGTTTGTAAATTCAGTTATTGTTTCGATCCCGTTTCGACATTGTTTTTAAATGTGTTTTTCCAGCTTTCTTCTGGATAGAGACCCCCGTTTATAAATTGGAAATTAAAAGAGTCTCCCCCTTATTGACACACCATCGCTCATGCCAATTGATTTCTTCATTAAAAGATGAATACCTTTGTACCAAAATTACCTACGCTTTAATCTTTTTCTATTAATATGGAATATTCCAACGTTTTAGTTATGTGTTTACAAAATACTCATCAATTATTTGTATTTTATTTTAAACTTTTGTTTCAAGTATAGCTGGCAAAGTTAATTTGTATATATATAATATTTGTTTTGTTTTTTATCTATGTACGCATAGGTTTCGTCCATTAATCGGGACTCGTCAGCATAGATTTATAACTAGTCACTACTGTTCGCATGATCCGAACCCCCGGGCTACGAGTACGTTACTACTCAAATCCCGACATTTAGACTCACACGGCCACCGCTGAACAGCTATATAAACAGTGATAATTTTAATACTTATTTCGGCGGCTTGACGCCAAGAAAACATTAGACTTAATGAAAGGAACAATGCATTTATTCTTCGGGACGTCATGCTGTGTTAATGCTACACTTACAGTGCCTATCTAGGGTTTTTTCTAGGGGCTACAAATAATAAATATTTGTTTGGTTTATTATCTATGTACGCATACGTTTTGCCATTTAATCGGGACTCGTCAGCATAGAGATATAACTATTCATATATATATATATATATATATATATATATATATATATATATATATATATATATATCTTATATATAAAGTAAAGACGTTTTTCCCCTGTACCTTCGCGCCGAATAGGAAAATAAACTCGAACTCAATACGTTACTACAATCGCTACAACATCAAGCTTATTCGCTCGAGCGTGTTCTTAGCAAACTCTACAGTCTTACATCCACCACGGGCACATTGTTACTTTCGGTCCTCCATCAGTCACTCTCCCCAAAACAGACACCATACAGGTAGTAGCAAGAACATTTCTCTCTAACATTTTACTCCTCCCACGCTACCAGTCTACACCGGGTACAACTACACAACGGATACTTTACACATTTTACATTTTATTATTTATGTTAGGTCCGTTTTCACATTACAACACAGTAGCATACGTTGCACAGAAAATATAACAGACGCTCCCTTCAATACATGTGCCTACGTCACTTCCGTTAAATACTATTACGCAATCTCATACTTTCAGCCTCGAACAGCGTATACAGTTCACGAAACGCCTGCCACATTCACTACGCTTAAACAGTTATGCCGATTTCCCTTACCGACCTACGACTACTTCAGGTAATACGCCGTTCTTGTTCTGCTATTTACATTATACATCTACCATAAACAGCATTACGTTTTACGTACTTAAAAAAAACAAACTTCTACACAATTTGAACCAACGGAATACGTTAAGAAAAAAACAAACTGTTACAGATTAACCGATTACCATTCCCTGATTCTTACTTCACACGGATTTTCCCCATTCTTTTAATGACTATTCATTTACATTATACCTTAACATTTAAAAAATAACTGTTCACTATTCTGAGAAATTTGTAATTCCTACAATAAATAAACAATTATTACTTTTATAAATTATTATTAAATAAAATACAATAACAATTGCTTTTGTGTGATAACTTCCCTCACCGTTAAATACTTAGAGAAAATAAACAAAACATAAACAAACCGATTACATACATTTATTCTTTACGTTTTTCACATTAGTTTACATAAACGACACCAATTACATAATAACAAATATATTACATTTCATCTCTAAAAAATAATATACAAAACTTTCGTTTTCCTTACTAAAACAAAACAAATAAATTTACTTCTACAGATGTTTACCCACCGTAATACTTTACGAAAAAACAAAAACAAAGGAATACGTTAAGAAAAAAACACGGTTACAGAATAGCCGAATTACATTCCCTAATTCTTGCTTCGCACGGATCCTTCCCATTCTTTTAATGTCTCTTCATTTACATGATAACTGTTCATTTCCAAAAATAACTGTTGACTATTTTGAGAAACTTTTAATTCGTACAATAAAAAAAAAATTATTTTTATAAATTATTACTAACTAAAATACAATAACAATTGCTTCTTTGGGAAAACTTCCCTAACCGTTAAATATTTTTATAAAATAAACAAAACATAAACAAACCGAACAGATACATTTTTCCTTTACGTTTTTCTCATTATTACACTTAAAGGACCGCGATTACATAATAACAAACATGAAAAATTCCAACTATAAAAAATAAGATAAAACAATTACGTGGTTACTTACTAAAAGAAAAACAAAAACACTTTACTTCTACAGAATTTGACCCAACGTAATACGTTCGGAAAAAAAGGTTATAGATTAGCCAAATGACATTACCTACTTCTTCCTTCGCACGTATTTTTCCCATTCTTTTAATGGCTATTCATTTAAATGATAACTTTTTATTTTCAAAATAACTGTTCACTATTTTGATACAGTTTATTTCATACAATAAAAATGAATATTATTATTTTTATAGATTATTAATAAATAAATTACACTAACAATTGCTTCCTTGTGAAAAGTTCCCTCAACGTTAATTACTTTGCGAAAATTACCAAAACATACACAAACAGAATAGATACATTTTTTTAAATCCAATGTTTGGGAGGGGGGAATTGAAATCTCAGCGATTAATTAAAGAGGCCTACAGAGCCCCATTAAAATCACCCCACCCACATTATCTTTGTATAGAAATTCCATTTTCTTTGGCTGAAAAGACAAATGGAAAATGAGGATCACTGAAACACACACATAATTAATGTAACCTGCAGAGCATTACAAATTGTATTCGGATGGTCGGGGGGAAATAAAATGACGATTATATGATTATTTTCAATAAGGAAGACTATTCGTTATTATTTTAATTGACTGCGATTGAGTGACATGAGTCAAATGCCTAGCAGTGGGGTGTGGCGGGATTGATAGGTTGATGTGGTGGATCTGTTTTGAAAAGTAACAAAATATAAATAAACGAAAAGAAAAATATTGTATCCGAGAGAGGGAGGCATAAAACACCGAATTATACAATATATTTAAATCGACAGAAGACTCAGGAATGTGCGGAAAATCCATCAACGTTACTTCTACTATTTCGAAAAGTAAAACAAATAAAACTAAACCGAAATAAAATAACATGTATTGGGAGAGGGGGATTGTCTATTATGTGATTATTTATAATAATAAACACTATTCTCTATTTTTAAATGACTGCGATTGAGTCGCATGAGCCAAATGCCTGGTGGCGGACGATGGTGGCCGTGAAAAGTGCTGCCCGTTTTATGTTACGATTCACCTTCTGGCGAGCAACTGTATGGGCCGATTAGATATAACTCTTTCTCAAACACTAAATTAGATATTGTCCTTGCATTGCAAAGCATGCTAACAATTTCAGATGGCGATGGAGCATAATGGAGGTGCAACAAAAATTGAGATCCTCTGACATAGATTCAGTTATCAGTGTGGAAATTCCGGATCCAGTGGCATCTTTTACATGATATCATTAGGCACCATATGATTCATGGACCATGTGGAAACATAAAGAGATGTTCACTCTGTCTCAAAGATGGACACTGCAGTAAGAGATATCGCAGACACTTCTTGAGTGAAACTTAATCGGATACAAATGGCTACCCACAATATCGACAACCCTCTCCTTTAGCTGGAGGTTTTGAGACGACAGTTACCCTACCTGGCAACATAACAGTTCCTGTAGACAACCGATGCATTGCACCACATAATAAACTGCTTTGTAAGATTTTTGATGCACATATCAATGTTGAATATTGCAACAGCGTGAAATCAATAAACTACATTTGTAAATATGTAAATAAAGGTAGTGATCAAGATACCTTCACAATTGAAAGTAATGCTCATGATGAAGTTAAGAGTACGAAACGGAACGTTACATATCAACCAATGAAACCATTTGGAGAATACTTAACTTTCACATACATGTATATCATCCCCCAGTTATTCACCTATCAGTTCATCTAGAAAATGGACAGCGGATATACTTTACTGAAAGTACTGCGGCAGATAGAGTTGCAAATCCTAGTTCAACCACTCTAACAACTTTCTTCAAATTGTGTCAAACAGATTTTTTTGCATGTACACTTTTGTACTCAGAAGTTCCACTTTATTATACCTGGGACACAAAAACTAAGGTCTTCAAGCAACGATTACAGGGTAAGCCAGTTCCAGGCTATCTGTGCGTTAAAAAAAACAGAAGTTTTGGGCAGGGTATGCACCGTGCATCCAAATCAATTTCACTGCTTCTACACAATGTTAGAGGTACACAGAGCTTTAATGACCTAAAAACGATCAATGGTCAAGTTATGACTACATTCAGGGATGCATGTAGTGCACATGGACTACTTGAAGAAGCTTTTACTGAAGATTTCCTTCTTAGGAAATGCAATCAACAGCCTGAAGTTGATATAACACTTTCAGACGACATCTTCAATATGGCTTTAGTACATATAGAAGCTATGACTTATAGGATGAATGGTAAAACACTGACACAATTGGGTCTTACTTCACCTAATCGATCTAAATCGAACTAAATAATGAGTCTATTCATATTTTCCGTACTATAGTTAATACTGTAGAAGATCAGCAAGGTGGCCTGATATTCCTTGATGCACCCAGAGGTACAGGAAAGACATTTGTTACCAAGTTAATTCTTGCTAAAGTTAGGTCAGAAGGCAAAATAGCTGTGGCAGTCACATTATCTCCCATTGCAACCACTCTTCTTCCTGGTGGTATAACAGCTCACTCCACATTTAAGTTGCCATTATCCTTAACAAAAGATGCCGATCCAATTTGTCAAATACAAAGAGGATCAGATCCAGCTAAAGTTTTACAGAATTGTTCCTTGATCGTATGGGATGAATGTACAATGGCACATAAACAAGCGTTCGATGCTCTAGATAAAACATTGCGTGATCTCAAGAAACGTGATGTTGTTATGGGTGGCAAAACACTTTTATTATCAGGTGACTTCCGACAAACGCTTCCTATTGTTCCACGTGGAAGTCCCGCTGACGAGCTAATGCTTGCATTAAATTGTCATATTTGTGGAAGTACATTAAGACTGTAACGTTATTTACAAACATGCGTGTACATCTCAATAGTGACCCAATGGCTGGTGAGTTTGCATCCCTACTCCTAAAAATAGGTGATGGCAAGCTTGCAACAACCAACAATGGCAAGATTGTTATTACTCCAGGTATTGGCTCAATTGTTTCATCACTCACAGAACTTAGTAGCAAAGTTTATCCAAATATAGCCGAAAACTTGTGCATCCTGAATGGCTAACGGTGAGAGCAATTCTAGCTACTGAAAATGACATGGTACATGTCATCAATCAACAACTGCTTGATGAAATTCCAGGTGATAAACAAACTTTCACTTCTGTCGATTCTACTCTCGATGACGACCAGGCTGTACAATACCCTACAGAATTCTTAAATTCATTAGAATTGCTTGGTATGCCAACACACAAATTAAAGCTGAAAGCTGGATGCCCAATTATGTTACTCCGGAATCTTGATGTTCCAACGCTATGTAATGGAACGAGACTGTGTGTTAAACGCATGAGACCTCATGTGATAGAAGCTGTAATACTAACTGGTGTGGCAAGGAGCAAACTGACATTCCTTCCCAGAATACCCATTATTCCGTCGGATTCTGCAATAGAATTTAAAAGGCTTCAGTTCCCAGTTAAATTGTGTTTTGTCATGACAATTAACAAGTCCCAAGGACAATCATTGGCAGTGGTTGGTCTAAACTTGACTTCACCTTGCTTTAGCCATGAGCAGTTTTATGTAGGGTGTTCAAGGGTAGGCTCTCCACAATGTCTATACATATTGGCACCAGAAGGTAAAACATCAATCCTATTTTAATTACTTAAATTACTTCCAGTGAAATGATTTATTTTCTGAATCTATTTATTTAACTTAAAAATTAAAATCATGCTGTTATATTTCCCCGGGCAACGCCGGGACACGGGTCCTGCTAGTATATATATATATAAAGGTATCCACTATATTGTGTATAGCTATTACGTATTTTCTTCAACGGTGCTCAATACTTGAGTAGATCTTAGTACTAGTACTTCAAATTATACTAAATTAAGCTAAATAGAGGTGTCCAAGAAAATTTTCATGCTTAGTGCAAGTGTGTGTGCATCTGTGTCTGTCTCTGTGTGTGCGTGTTTGAAATATAATCATTCACAGACAGCACTTCGTCGCTGCATGACTCTTAAGTGTGTTTGGATGTAGCAATGTATCCACGTCGATACTAGCCACTCGAATGCTAGATCATTTCCACTTTTAATCAACGCACCCGGTGTTTTACTACCAATCTAACAAACTCGCTGATGGCAGAAATGTAATTTTAAACGTATGTATTTTCTGTGTTTACATGTTTTTAACAAATTGTAAACATAACCAAACCAACAGACACACAAGCATAAACTACAACTTGTCATATATATATATATATATATATATATATATATATATATATATATATATATATATATATATATATATATAGAGAGAGAGAGATTTAAAGGTCGTAGACAGAATAAACACCCCATGTTGACTAGCAGCTTTACGTTCATGTGATCAAATCGGTCTGCTGAATACAAGTCAACAGAATGCCAATCACGCTGCGTTATTGATTTATTGAATAATTGATTTATTGATTATACATATATATATATATATATATATATATATATATATATATGGGGGTGCGTGTGTGTGTGTGTGTAGAGTCTACTTACGAGAAAATCAAAGACAATGAAATCCAGAAATGTGTGAATTGTTTTCCTTATACGTTTGCTGGCTTAAAAGGAGATAATTCAGATTTAATTGATTAATAAATCGCAATAATGCCGACTAGAAAGCGTTTACAGATAAAACTTGTATTTATATTTTGTTATAAAAATACTGGATGAATTTCCGTAAATGTTGGTGTACTGTCTTTCTTACTCTAACATGTAAGCACATATACAGCGAAATATTTAATATAAGGGTAACTTTTATTTAATTATATTAATTTATATAATCTTATTTAATTATCTGAATAACTTCTAAAGTGTTTATTTCATGTATAAAACAAAAACTGATGAATTAAATGTTTATTATTTCACACTTTGGTTTCAAGTATTTAAAATAGTAAACTTTGCGAAGCGATAGCGTGCTTATAATTGTAGCTAGTATCTATCTATCTATCTGTCTATCTATCTATCTCTTTATATATATATATATATATATATGCGAGTGTGTGTCTGGTTGTTTATAACTTTTTTATTCTTTTAAATCATCCTGAGGAAGTCTTTTCTTGATGAAGAGGAAACGTTAATGACTGACTTTACCGATAATCTAGTTTCTCCTACTGTCATTCATATATATATATATATATATATATATATATATATATATATATATATATATAGTAAATCTCTAAGTTTGTGTCTGTGTTTGTAATTTGTCAATGATCAATATTGCAAATATAATAATATATTTGTAATCTGCACATCACCGGGTATGTTTTATATGGATTTGCACATAATTTCATGGTTTGGGTGATATAACAGTGACGCCCCCTTATCTAGAAAATATTAACATTTCTTATTTTTATGGAATATGACCCATGTGTATTAGAGACCAATGTTGAATGGCTTACAAAATGCCTAAACAAATATAATATTTTAAAGGGTTATTAAATGACATCAAAGGAACACATATCTTAATTTGAAAATTGTCGTTTTTTATAGTTTAGTCCGTCAATTTCTTTCTCTGTCTTTATTTCTAGTTAATATCTATTCCTGTGAACCTAAATACACAATTATGAATGTTTAACATACATTCTCGCGAGAATAGTGGATGATATGGGCTATATTTTGTTTAATTTAATTTCATGTAAAGAGGCACAGGAGACATAACGCGGTTGGAAAATAAAGGTGTGCATGGATTAAAATGCTACTTGTTTTACTGAATCTTCAAACATACATAGCAGGCGTTATAGGTAGTGTAATACGCTATGTATGACCTATAGTAAATGAGAATGGGGAAAAACCCAACTAGAATTGAAAGGTGTATTTAAGAATACTGGAGAAACGTTTATAAAATTTAGAATATCGATAGTGCATGTAGGGTTAGGGTTACTTATAATTTATGTTTACTTGAGTGAAAAAAGGCCCCTTCAAAATAACTGAAATCATTGATTTAAAAACTGCTGTTCTCATTATAAAATTTAACTGACAATGGCTAACAGAACGAGAACAATCTATCCCTGGTTAAAAAATGTTAAGTTCAAACAAATAGTGTTTCGATTCCACAGTTCGACATAACTATTTTCAAGTCCAAAAACTTACACCTGAGACAGTGAGGAGGTTACATTGACGGGCAATAGTAGTCCCCGTATATTTGTCTCCACACGAGGGCAAAGTTAGACACAAGGTCGGTTTTTAACGTGGTGAAAACCCAGCTCCCGAAAGGACACACTCTAGATTGGGACAATAATAAAAATTGCTTCAGTCTAAAATAATTTATTTTTCTCTGGGCGAAGGCAGATAAGATGGAGCGTAGTATCAGAAAAGATGATTCTCTTCGTTTCTAGCAAATAGGTAAACTATCTTTTACTGTGGGTTATTTCCGTGTTTGTGTTTTGAATCGGGAGGAAAATGGCGAATTTACTTGGAAGAGTATTACGTCTGACTAAATCTGACTGAAATAGAAATCATACATAAGCAAAATGGGATTACCATTCTTCTTCGAAATAAATATATATTCATATTTATTTCACAGGAACACAGGAGCAAAATGGATATAGTACAATGAGCTGATTTATGTCGGTTAGAAGAAATAATATTCTAGAGTTCCTCAACTCGTCTATTGATAGCACAGGTAACAAGTGCAGGGTATGCGTCTTGGCTGTATCAGAGGGAAGCGGGAACTGAAGAGCCTACGCGTATGACTCCAGTATCGTACAGAAGTCTCATACACCCACGCGGTGAAAAGGCGATTATAACATAATCAGCAAACCAAATTACGATCTCACTACAAGTCATGTAGACCAATACGCCATAGTTCGCTTATGCAACTGCTACAGATGCATTACATTAAGAAAATAATTAACATTATTCTTTATTCCACAAAGATTAATAAAAGAAACATGTATATATTTGAACAGTTGGGTATTAACTGTCTATCTCTGGATTCTTTAGCAAAATGTTGATCCGTTTTTGCAAAACAGTGATAACTAGTAATATAGATTAAGTTTATCATTGCTGTCCGTACCCATACGCATCCTTCTTTCTGTTATGAAGCTTAATCATCTCATCAAATAATAATCTTTTTCGTCCCACACTGGAAACCCGAAATGGCTTTCTTCTGTTTCATTTACTTTCGTACATTTCATTATTTATCTCAATAATCGTGCGAACTATTTCTGCTGTGCACATATCAGTCGGAAATTGCAAACAGTATTAAGTAAACAAGTTAAGACCATCGACATTTTTATCACGAGATACATCAATTATAGCCGCAGTATTTCCCCGAATCTCGTTACCAATCCGTGGCTTAATTGCTTGTTTCTTTGTATTTAGTCATGTATGTTTGTATTTGTCTTTGTGAACTTAGTTGCTTCCATTACTCAACGTGTGTTTGTTTCAATCATATTTGGTGTATATCTTGATACCAAGTTTTATAGTTTTGATAATTTTCATAGCTAGATGGTTCTCCGTCTATTTCCTGTTCAATATTTGTTTATATTTCTAATGTAATACTCCGTTAATCAATGATATTTACCTCATTCTCCTCTTAAGTGCATTGTATTAAGCGCAATCCTACACTCTGTAATGATGAGCAATATATATATATATATAGATATATATATATACATATATATATATATATATATATATATATATATATATATATATATATAGATAGATAGATAGATAGATAAGTGAAAGAAGAGGGATAAATATGTACGAATGAAAAATCTATTTGTCATTCGTACATATTTATCCCTCTTTCATATATCTTTATAAATGCTCTATCTCGTATATTGAGCTTAAACCATTTCATTATAAGTTCTATTCTCTAAAAGTATACTTTAAGTTTCCTATTATATATATATATATATATATATATATATATATATATATATATATATATATGTATATATATGTATGTATGTATGTATGTATAATTCAACACACAATCATTCCTGAAGAATAAAGGAAGGGAGAACGTAAAAAGAAAGTAATACCCACCCGTTTTTTAACTCTATTTCCATAATGAGAATAGTGTTTTCTTTTTCTATACCAATTTTATTTTTGCTTGAAAGGTTTGGTATAGTATCAAATTATATAGAGCTATGAATATATATAAGGCGTTATCCTTCCGCCTAAAGTGCTCAATGTAGTTAGCGTACAGAGGAAATTATTCAGGTTTTGGAATAAAAATTTCTAATATATTACAGACAATATTTTTCACGAGGAACCAGACCATTGTCAAGTCTTTAAATTAAAACTTCGTAATCCCAAATGTATAAGTATCTAAGATGTCGGTGTTCAATGAGAGAGCGGGTTGGGATAAGGATTTAAATAACAGCGGAGAGGAGATCAGCATGAGTCAGACATTAAAAATAAACTCAGCAATTTTAGAGCTGCCTTTTCAAGAGAAGAGTAGTAGCTATTTATAGTTGACGCATTCCGTAAATAATGCAATATTTAACTAACTTCCTGTATCTTGGTAAAGTACAATATAGAATACGTACGTCTACTAAAAAATAAAAAAATAAATAAATATACTTGATTTCATGTCGGCTTTTATTTTAATATTGTTACATATTAAACGATGTAACAGAATAGATCCATTACGGTTTTGCGAGAAATACGACGTCGAAGCAGTCTATTTACCCGATTAGAATTCAGCGGGAGTGGACATCTGAAATTCTATGCAAAACCCTCCTCATGGTTTTGGGAGAGGAAAATTGACCACAATTTGGTACCTTGTTTCACAGAAACTGTCTTCTCTGGACATAAAATTGTACCAAGAAATTAAGCGTGGAATATTATTGTGTGGTCTTTCCAACGACGTAACCTGGTATCAATTACATATGACGGACACGCACGTGCTTCAGCTAACAAAACCAAAAGCAGAAGCGACACGCCATATCGTATTTTGGTCTTGTGTCGAGTATGTCTCCAGCAAGTAATATCGCAAGGTTGCCTTAACAACGAAGGAGCAAGAACACACCAGAAGATAAATTAGACGATAAAACCACTAGACGAATAACAAAAAAAAATACATGAAGAAAACACGGTATAAACACCTCCGCTTTTTTCATACGAATGCATCTTAAGAATAAGAATTCATTTAACATTGACAGAATATTAAAGATATACAACATAATTTGGCGATAAGAATAGATAAAACACCCAAAGTAAATTAATGAGTAAAAGTCAGAGAAGAGAACACATTAAAATGTATAAAATAATTGGCATTATGATAGGAAAGTCCTTGCGTTGCTACCGAATTAATTTAGGTCTATGTGTCCTCCAAGTCTAAACTACAAACCCTTTATTTTCATTTTGATTCTTTATTTAAAAAATTAAAATAAAGTAAACGTCGTGTTGGCTATTTGAGAGTGTTTGAAACCAACATAGACTCCACGATATTATTGTAAAACTTTCTAAGATGAAATCAATATCATTAGAGTCCTCTTAAAATGTATACTCTACCAGAGTTGTGTTCAACCTTGATATCGGGCTTTTCTTCAATTAAATAACTAGACAGATGGTCGACAAACGGAAAGACAGAGTAAAAGAACGAAAAGCCCTACTTTTGTATTATAGATTCTACATTTTATGGAAATACCCTCTCTAATTTAAGCCATGCAAATTAGTTATTCCATTATACTATTCTGGGAACATTTTTATTACGCTTTAGTAAACTTCTCTCTATAAATATAAAGACGGTATATCCACATAATTTTCAGGTTGACAACATTTACTTCTTAGATCCCTCTCTCCCTTCTATGTCTTTCTCTACCTCCTTCCTCTCTCCATTTTCTCTCTGTCTCTCTCTCTCTCTCGTTCCCTCTCTCTCTCTCTCTCTCTCTCTCTACTTATTAAGTCCAATTTTATTAAATAACACGGAGTGATTTGGTTTGATAAGATCTTTTTTATTTTTTCAGTTTTGCGATTGGTCCATTAAGTGCTTCGGTCAATTGGTGTATACAAGTACCGTGGATTTTTTTTATTTACTTTCCTTATTTTGCGAGTACCTTCGTTTTGATTCGTCAATATAATTATTTATAATAAATATTTATCAAATTAACTCATTTACTAATATGTTCCATGCCAAACCTGCAATAATCAGTATGAGAGAAAAAAATCCCTGCCGGTATATATATATATATATATATATATATATATATATATATATATATATATATATATATATATATATATATATATATATATGGAAGATAAAATGAAGAAAACAAAATTAAATATCCATCTACGTTTAACCTATATTAGAAGATTTCATCAGGACGGGGGATTAAGGAACAAAAAAGAATACAGCAACAAGTACCAAAATCTGAAAAAATAAATGTGAGGAAGAACTCAGCAGTTAGAACGCTGAGAACATGTGCTACGGCAGAACCGCCGATGAACGTTTGAAAAGTTAGCGTTCAGAAGTCAACGGTATATCTAATGCTCTATAGAACATTACAACCGATAACAGTTTTAAAAGTGAGTGTTCAAAAGTCAACGGTTTATATAACGTTCCATAGAACATTACAATCGATAAAAGTTTTAAAAGTGAGCGTTCAGAAGTCAACTGTATATATAACGTTCCATAGACATTACAACCGATAAAAGTTTTTAAAATGAGCGTTCAGAAGCCAACGGTATATGTAACGTTCCATAGAACATTACAACCGATACAAGTCTTAAAAGTGAGCGTTCAGAAGTCAATGGTTTATATACCGTTCCATAGAACATTAGAACAAATAAATAGGGAAAAGAGGAGGAAGGCAGAAAAAAGAGAAATAAAATTGATAAAAGTATGGATCACAGAAGATAAAAAATAAATATACATGTATAATTATGTATCATTGTGTTGCAAAATATGTAAATGTATGTATATGATTATGTAGTTGCTATTCCTAATAATTTATATACTAGTGGGACCCGTGTAAATTACACGAAATGATTTTTTCTATACAAATTATCTTGTTCCTAACCTATACATATTTGAATAAAATATGATAAGATTTGACTTGTATAAATATTTTTTTTTAAATGAACATCGTATTAATATGTTTTCCAGGTCATCCTATCCCTACCTCCATCCCCACCCCTTTGATGAAAAAAAATCTTAGAGGTTAGTTGGGATCCAACTATAAACCAGCCGGGCCGAAGCCAAAAACGAACGTCAAAATCCTACGTCGCTAACCGTTGCGCCAAAGGGGAAAATTAGCTTTTGATGTAAGCGTGACACACGGACACACACGCTATCGTATTAATATATAGATAATTTGGTTGATCATAAGTAAATCCATAAATGTAAGCAATGTAAATGTTATTTTATGATGTATCAATGCGTTGAAATAAGTATTTAATAGTAGCTATTTAATTATATAATAGCTAATTCTCATTATTTATATATTATATACAGTTTCATAAGTATATTCAATATTTTTATCTACTATGTTTATAAGCTAATTAAATGCTGCCTAATTAATATTGGTACATAAAAGTTATTATACATTGAAAAAGAAGTTGTAGGAAAGGCAGGATGAAAGAATGGTTTAATTAAGTTAAATCTATTTGTATATGATGCGAAAAACGCAAGTGGAGGATATGATAAGAGATGGTTATTCATGGTCAGAGATAAATGTTCTTGGATAAAATAAGTTTGCTAATTAAAGGGGAGATTATAGAAACCGTTACGCTGTTTGATGGTGTTAGAATTTGTAATCAGTGCTGAGTCTACGTTTAGACTTCTTAGAGACGAATTTAATAATTTTAGCATGTTCAAAATTAAAAAGAGTGTTGATGTTGTACTACGTGGGAAAAAGTGCGTTCAAAGAAGTGTTATTTCTAATATCTCTTTTGTGTTCTCCAACCCTCTTTTTCAATTCCCGTCGAGTTTCACATATGTATGTGTGATGCCAATTATTACATGAATGTGTATATACCAGCGTGAGAAGTGGTTTTATTTCAAGAGTGTTTAGTTGTATTTAGTGTCTGTTTAATTGTTTGTGAAGAGGTTTGTATTGTCGGGATTCCAAGTTTATTGAGCGAGTTACAAATAATTGTGTTATTAGAATGGGTGGGTGAAAGTAGATGTCTATTAATGAGATAAATATAAGGTGCTTGAGAATTTATTGTGTTGTTTTTAGAGAATATACGTAAGGCTTGTTTCTTAGCATTTAATATGAAGTGTATGGGGGATGTAAGTGTCTTAAGAGAGTTAGTAATATATTAAATTTTGCTATCTAAGTATTGAGAACTACAGATCCTGAGAGCCCGTAAAAAAGCAAATAATCATGCCTGTTTTTATCTTGTTGTTATGGTCTGAATAGAAATGTATATAGTCGTTTCTGAGGGTGGTTTTGCGGTTTACTTTAAATAATAGTTTGTTGTTAGATTTTATAATGAGTGTGTCTAAAAAAGGTATATAATTATTTCATATGTGAACTTTATGGAGGGTTCAACTGTATTTAGTTTGTTTTTGAGATTCTAATTTTGTGTATTTTCGGGTAGAAATATTAAAATGTCATCGATATATCTAAAATATTGAACGTTAGGGGGTAATCTGAATTAAAAAGGGTCCAATTCTAAGAATTCCAAGAAAAGGCAAGAAAGTATACTATTAATAGGGTTGCCCATGGGGAGTCCGAATTTTTTTTTGTTTATAAAAATTGTTGTTGAACTGAAAGTAAGTTATGTCGGAAATGATACTGATTATCTAAATTCAAATGTTGGGGGGAGGTAAGTTGATTTTGACCGTTTTTTAAGGCTTTTTCTTACAAGGTGTATAATCAAGTTACGTCTAGGCTAGTCATATTTTTGTTTTCTATATTAATGTTGTTTTTTTTATTTTGTTAAGTATATCCCCGTGTGTTTTTGATGAGGGAGGAGCTGATAGTACCCAATAGCGGGGTAAGTATATTGGATATTGCTCGTGCGATTTTGTGTGTAGGACCGCCAATGCCGGATATAATGGGGCGCATAGGGGCGTTCGGTGTGTGGGTCTTAGGGAGTCTGTAAAGTGTTGGATCAGATTGGTGCTATTCTATGTATGGTGTCAATTTTTTGTCGATTTTATGAGTTGTTCCAAAGTTTTGTTGACAGATTCAACGTGTTTGTTTATAGTTGTTAAGTCAGTGTTAGTGTATGCGTTGTGGTCTGATAAAAGTAGATATGTTATGTAGATAAGAGCTCTTATAAATTATCACTATGCCCTTTCCTTTATCTGAAGGTGATATTATCATGTTAATCTTATTAGCCAGGTGTTTAATCGTGTCTATATACCTTTTAGGCAAAACAGATTACGTGGGTTGAATGGCTGTTGTTGAAATAATCCCTTGTATAAAACCTTTCTTGAAATCTGTGTCATCGTGTCTGTAATTACTGAGAATTGTGTTGGTGGAGATATTCAGGTGTATCCCAGTTGCGAATTTCAGACAAAAACTGAGAGCTTCAGTTTCAATATCAGATAGAACTTGAGTGGCGAAATTTTGTATAAGATCCTGACGTCCTAGACTTCTCCATTTTATGTTCGCTATTAGTCTTGAAAGTTGTTATCATGTTTAGAAATATCTCGAGCGTATAATCTTTGGTACGTGCTGATGTATGTTTTCTTTTCCTTTAATCTCCCGTCCTGATGAAACGTAGATGGATATTTAATTAATATTTTTGTTTTTCATTATTCCATTTTCAATTACGTCGCGAACTTTTTCCATTCTTTATTATATATATATATATATATATATATATATATATATATATATATATATATATATATATATACATTTCCTGCACAGTTTGACACTTTCTAAAAAGGAGAGAAACACACAATATCTTGGCCAATTATTGGTGTATACTCAAAATACAAGACGGGACCTTAACATTCAGCATCTGATTTTCACCGTGTCCTTCGAGAGACTTTTGAACACTAGTTTCAACCTGACAATTAGCTCATCTCTTGTTTTGCAGCGTGTATCTCGTAGCACTATCGAATCCCGTATACATTACTGAACCCACTTGTGATTAGATGCCGAATACTTCTTTACAGTAACATCGGTTCATACAAACGAGGGATGTGAGCATGCATCTCCTACCATCTGTTTGCTTTAAGCCATAGTCATTAATTCTCTGCAGGGTTAAGCAATAAATTGCAACTAAAATCATTTGGTTGGAACGTCTTAAATGGAATACCTAATAAAAATAAAGACTTCTGCCTTTTTTATGAAAAATAATTTATTTATTTTCTGTTTTTATTTATTATTCTTGCATTTGAAGGGCGTTAATATTCACGTGCGTTCCAAGTTAAATCGACTACAAAACAGATTTATCTTGCTAAAATAGACGAAAAATAGAAAACCCAAAATCAAACATAGGCTGACAAATCATCATCTCCTGTAGCTTTAATCGTTTTGTATTTTTGCATTATTTCACCTGTAGGGGAACCCAGTACAGATAGAGAAGAGAAGAGGGATGATGTTATTTATTCATTAGTCAGTGCTCTTGTAATTGGACTTGGTGACTATTTTATGTGACAAAAATATATGTTGGCTTTGTCTCATCAGCTATTTATAGTTTAATATAGCTCAAAAAGCTGCGTCTGTGTTCCTCTGCTACGCGGTTTGTTTCAACTAAAACTGTGCTCCACATATAATAGTTCGTGGTGTAGCCATCATACGCATTATTCAGGGCAGATTGTGAGAATGGTGAAGTCGTGGAAGTTCCCAGACCGTCACTCCCGTTTTTTTTCAGAGATCTGAACGGAACTGAGGCATGCTGACGCACACAACGTTTTACTGTAGCTAACATTTCCGTCAAGCGATTGCCAGCAGTTGGCAACAATTCAATATAGTCATCTGTATTGGGTCCGTTTACTAAGATATGGTGCGGCATGACGTAGCTTTCGATTGAAACACACTCGAATACAATTATTGTTGAAGGGACTTGCTCTTCATGAGACGCGAGATTTTGCCGTCTGGATGTTTTTCTTGGGTTGACAATGGACTCTTTTGATTTTGCTGTTGAGGTGCAGCGTAATCATCCCAAGTTGCTGGTTATGTGTTGCAGAAAATGATGGTATGGCCGTTCAATGAAAACTATCCAGAAGCAATTCTGATTCTTTAAGGCATCTACTGTCAATATATCTCTGTCATACACTTTTATGCTTTCGTAGTTCTTCGCATTGATTATCATCTTTATCAGTCTAATTACTTGTACCGCGTCTCTTTTAATTATAATGAAAACCGATAAGATATTAAAATAATAAATAATACTATTAAAATATTAATTAGAGTTGATGATGCTGTATGGAACATGAAGGGGGCTTACCTGCGAAACGTCCTCGTGTTTATCTGTCCTGTGCGCTGCGTATGAAAGAAAGGAATTCAACATGGTGTCAATGAACCTTTATTACATACGGTTCACGCAGAGTCTCGCATAGTCTCGTTGCACGCATGCAAATTAGGTGTGCCACAGTATAATAAAAGCGGGTCTCGTACCGTCTCATTGGACTCGGTGCGAAGCAAGTGCACGTGTAACGAACGGTGAGAGCTGCTTTGAAAGTTAACAGAGTGATTTGCCGAGCGCGTCTGCAGACTTTGCAGGATAAAGGATCCTGCACTGGTCATCCCGCTGAGGCTTACGAAAGGGGCATATTCGGTGTATCAGCAGCTCGGAGACGAATCAGGCCTGGAGGAAGTTAGGCAGGCGCTATACGCAGCCTTTGCTGTGGACCCTTTCGTCGCCTGGAGGCAGTTCACCGAACGGCGGCTTGGGCTAGATGAGACTGTGGACGTCTACCTGGCGGATTTGACGAGGGTAGCCGCGCCGTTTGGTGGAACAAGCGATCGGATACTGGGATGCGCTTTTCTGACTGGACTATCAAACGGCGCCAGCAGACTGCTGCGAACATCGTCCAGACTCAGTGAGATTGGGCTTGACGAGTTGTTGGCCAGAGCCCGAAACTTTTTGAAATAGGACACAGAGCCGGTTTCGGCAGCTGCGGAAGCGTCTTCACCACCAACAGAAGACGTGAGATGCTACAAATGTTGCGGGCCGAATCATTTTTCAGAAGACTGCCGAAGCCGAACGGTGCAAAGGACGCGGCCGATCGAAAAGCTTTAAAACGCGCGCGTTGCTACCGGTGCAACAAGCCGGGTCACGTGGCAAGAGGTTGTCCGGGAAACGGGCAAGGGGAGTAAGCTATAGTGCCAGTTTTCTTCCCAGATCGTCGCCAAAGAAGGTGCTACCCACAGTGAGCGTGCGCGTAAACGGGCGTGAGCGCTTCGCGCTCGTAGACACCGGGTGCACGCAGACCTTCGTGCGCAAGGCATGCTGTGACGCATGGGATAAGGAAAAGATCCCGGTATTGACGGTTGGCGGTGGCTCGATTGCCTCTTGTGGCGTTAGCATCATTCGCACAGGTGTCGGCGATGGGCCCACAGTAACCGTACGAGCCTTGGTTGTAAACGGTGACCTGCTCGGTTACGACCTGTTCCTGGGAATGGACGTCATCAAGGAATTGCGTGGTGTACGCATTGATGGTGAGGGTAGGGCACATTTCACAAAAGCTGGCTTCGCTCTGAGTTCAGCTATGAAGCTGGAACAGCCTGATTTTTGTGCGGAATTCGACCAGCGCACGAAGTCCTAGACAGCCTCCTGGAAGTGGTCGGAGGAGCAGCCACCCGAGAAATTATGCAATAAGGTGCCAGAATACAAAATTCGCCCCGGAGCTCGTGCAGAATACGACAAGGAACTACAAACTTTGATTAGTAATGGATGGCTAGTTCCTTATTCAGAGAAGGAATTGGGTCCCCCAAAGTGCCTGATCCCGTTAATGGCGGTTATCCAACAGAATAAGCAAAAGGTGAGGCCGGTGCTCGACTATCGAGAATTGAATGAGCACGTGGACCCTTTTACAGCTCGCGCGGACGTATGCACTGAAAAGTTGAGGGAATGGCGACAAGCGGGATCTAATGTATCTGTACTGGATCTTCACAAAGCATACCTTCAAGTGCGTGTATATGGTCACTATGGCCCTATCAAACGGTGCTCATCAAGGGGAAAAGGTATTGCCTAACCCGCATGGGATTTAAACTTAATGTCGCGCCATCAATTATGCAAATGATTGTTGACGCCATTCTGACTAAGGATGAGCGCATTCAGCGGGCAACGTCTGCGTATATTGATGCCGTGTACGTGGACGAGGAAATTGTATCTGCGGCGCGCGTGAGGGAGCATCTCTACAACTTTGGCCTTCTCAGCAAGGAACCGGAAAGGCAACGGGATGGCGCACGGGTACTTGGTTTGCAGGTCTGGGAGGAAGATGACGTTCTGTATTGGAAACGAGGATATGAAACCCCGGACATGTCTTGTATTGTTACACGACGAAACGTATTTTCCTTGGCGGAAAGTTAGTTGGACACCTTCCTGTGGGCGGCTGGCTTCGTGTTGCGGTGGCATTTATTAAGCGAAGAGCCTCCGACGTCACCACTGGATGGGATGACGAAACTCATGACGTCCCTTTCAATACAATGCTCAAAGAGGTCCTCACCAGGGTGCACAAGGAAGACCCAGCGCAGGGCAGATGGTGCGTCGACAGCCAGAACCTTAGTGTGTGGGTTGATGCAAGCTCTCTCCCCATTGGCGTATCGGTGGTCCATGATGGAACGGTGGTGGAAGACGCTTGCTGGTTACGCCCAGAAAAGGACTCCCAGCACATAAACCTGGCAGAACTTGATGCAGTTATCAAGGGAATAAACTTGGCAATCCTTTGGAAGACGACCACCCTGCGACTATTCACCGATTCTGCTTGCGTCCATAAGTGGATTTCAGATACTCTCACCGGGAAGGCCAGAGTACGAACCAAAGCCACGAGCGAGATGCTCATCCGACGGCGGCTCGCCACGATCATGAAGCTGGTGAACGAATATGCGCTGTCAATAGAGGTGTCGCTGGTACAAATCCAGCCTGAACAAAGCAGATTGTTTGACGAAAGTACCTCAAAGATGGCTTGATGCCATAAGAAAGACTATTGAACTCATGCAGCCCGCATGCGCCGCTTCCGTGAGCCCCGTTCGATCTAATCACATCAAAGAGGTCCACCAACAAACCGGGCACCCTGGGGCCAAGCGGACCCTATATTTCGCTAAGTTGGTTGAACCAGGAGTACAGAAGGCATACGTCAGGAAAGTGGTCAGAGATTGTGTAGCATGCCAATCCATTGATCCAGCACCCGTTCACTGAGAGAAAGGAAAGCTGGGAGTGGAAAGCCATTGGAGCTGGCTGGCGATGGATATTACTCACCACAACGGCGAGGATTTCCTGACTATCATTGATTGCGGTCCATCCAGGTTTGTGATATGGCGCATGCTGCGTCGACAAGATGCAACCATCATCGTCCGTCAGTTAAACAGTATTTTTCTTTAACGTGGCCCCCCAACAGAGATATTAACCGACAATGGTGCTGCATTTACCAGTGAGCAGTTCAGAAAGTTTGCTGATGGCTGGGGAGTACACTTGAGGTTTCGATGCCTCACGTACCGAGTGGAAATGGGGTCATCGAGCGGAATCACAGAACCGTCAAAACCATCGCGGCCAGGACGGGCTGCGCGATATTTGAGGCAGTCTACCTGTATAACGTAACCCCAAAGGATAATGTTTCACCCTTTACAGCGCCGGCTGACACCTTGCACAGGTACCACGTGAGGGTAGCAGGAATAGAGACTAACCCGCTGCCCGAATTGGAAGTAACCAAAGAGAAACTGAAAAAAGGGGATGTCGTCTGGATTAAGAACCCGCGCGGCAAGTGTACGACGAAATACGGAGTTGGACGCGTCACTGAGGTAATCAGCCCACAGGCGGTGCGAGTCGACGGTATGCCCCGTCACGTTAGAGACCTACGGTTAGCAACGCAACCATCACTGGACGACAAGAGCGAGTCGGAATCAGAGAGCAGTCAGGCATCGCTCTGGCTTGCAGCAGCCCCATCGGACAGTGACTCGGATATCAGCAGTATCCCAGCGGATGCGATGTTTCATGACCCTCAGACCGCGGACGAGAGCGCAAGCGAAGATGAGGCTTGTGTTGTCCTCCTCCGAAGAAGCAACCGGCGAAGGCGATCGATGCCTCCCTGCCATCTCTGTGATCATGAGATCAGGGGGGGGGGAGTGTAGGGAACATGAAGGGGGCTTACCTGCGAAACGTCCTCGTGTTTGTCTGTCCTGTGCGCTGCGTATGAAAGAAAGGAATCCAACATTGCGTCCATGAACCTTTATTACATACGGTTCACGCAGAGTCTTGCAAAGTCATGTTGCACGCATGCAAATTAGGTGTGCCACAATATAATAAAAACGGGTTTCGTATTGTCTCATTGGACTCGGTGCGAAGCAAGTGCACGTGTAACGAACGGTGAGAGCTGCTTAGGAAGTTGACAGAGTGATTTGCGACCTTCGTTATTACTACAGATGCTACTGTATGATATTACATAATAGAAAAGTATGAGGTATGACACATTTTATACGACGCTCGTAAAGCTCTTGTCATTCGTGTATTGATTATTTTACGAAGTGCACTTACTGTCGTGTGACATTTTCATGGTCGCAGTTTAATTTTAAAATTATGTCTCAAAACAAAAGAAACTGCAAATAAAAAATGTTTTAATAAATGATAAATAACATGGTACTGTTGGATACTGCTTACCGTCGCGGGTGTATACATCGTTATACACACGTTCATCCTCGTCGCTGCTGGCTAGTGTCACTCGGCCGTCAATCGATAAACAACATGGACGTCGGACTTGATTTCAAAACTGTTTTATTGAACATAGAACAAACAGACAGAGACTGAAATAATGTGTACGAGAGAGATAGAATTAACTTGTGTGAGAGATAGCTTAACATAAAGAAACAGGCAGACATTTGACCACCTCTTCCCACTTTAACCTTCCCACACTATTGCCGGGGTTGACGAGATGATCAGTCCTCGAATCTGTTCAGCTCGTATGTCAGCAGCAAAGAGATAGACTGCACCCAAAACGCACGTAACGCGATTTTTCTGAATTTCTACTTTTAGCTTCCCATCCTTTTAAGAACCTCTTCACCTGGCGCTTCCATTCGTTATCTAACAGTATCAGAATTGTTGAAGATCGACAACAAGACAAGGAAATTAATCTGTTCATCAAGTGGTTGACGTTTCAAGCTTATCCGAGCCACAGGGTGGAGAACTTCACGTATTTTAAAAGAAGGACGACACCATAAGCTCACAACATTCGAAAACATAATGAAGAAGTGATATATAATGTTTAGCATCGACTAAGGTTAGAAAATCCAGCTGTTACTCAGCGAAAGTACGTTTGAATTTTTTACAATCGCAGGTTAAAACGTTAACGTATTTATAAACTAAGACGATACAATAATCTCATAATATATGAAGACGTCACTAAGAAGTACTTAAAAATGTCCCTCATCGCAAAAACAGCAAATTGATCCGTTTTTCAAAATGGTAACACTTGAAGTTTATAGCAACCATAGGGTACAGATGTGTAGGAGCATGGACCCATGCTTATTTTTGTCCTTGTTTGCGAAATAGATCCACAGTTGGGTGCTCGTTCGCGTAGCTGTGTTTTTTTTTTAGCTGACCCAATATATCTGAGTCTAAGGTGTTTGTATCTTCGCGAAACAAATAGGCCTTTGTAGCTGGTTAAAGGATTCAGTTGGTGTTTCGTTGTTTGTGCTATTGCTGCCGGGGTTGATGTCTTATAGTTTATTGTTGTTGTTCTTGAATTACATTAACGTGTGAAATTACGTATCCAACATGTTACAAATATTGAATTTGAAATAGGCGATACTATATTGGTTTGATATTGTTGTTTTCAAGTGAGAAGTTTATCGTTTTTAATTTGGGTGTTGCTGTTGTTGTTGAAAACACAGAAATTCGTAGATCGTTTTTTGTTGTTATTTTAATTTTAATTCCGTTGCATTTTTCAGTAAGTAATTGTAATTCAAAATGCAAGGTCACTATTTTATGTAGGAGGATGGAACTTAGCTTGTTAAGATATTCACTTTTTTGCGTCTAAGACAATATGTTAACATCCACGCTGACTATAACATTGTGATAAAACACATTAGTAAATGAGTACAAGCAGATAAAAAACAAGAATTTTTAAAATAAAAACAAACATTGTTTAACGAACACAAGATATATGCACAACATTTCAAGCTATTTTATGTGAGTAATTGTTCATTCGAAATATTGAATTCTCATAGAAAGCTCAATTAATAAAATGAATCTGTTATCCTGTTTCTTATCGATGTGTATATGTGTGTGGAACAGTCTATGTATTTGTGCGTGCAACTTTTTGTCAGGGTGCGTAAGCCTATAACTGTGTGTGTATGATAAGAAATGAATATTAGCTTCCGAAGTATAAAGAGTTGAAGAAAGCGGAAACGGTATATAAATGTTAACGCTGTGCTGATTGTGATTTAACTGTTTTTCTAGACGAAATGATATATAGTAACCGGCTCTGAATGTATTTTTCAGACGTACTTGAACGCATGGTAACGTGACCGCTATTTTTGCTTTTTTGCAAATCATTGTCTGGGAGCCAATTTTTATGAAAATCAAACCTTTCTTTAGTTGTGTTTTTTATGAAGTTCCTTGTGTGCGTTTAACCTGCGCCGTTGGCCATTAATATTATAGGATTAGGACACATGACAATCCTATAGACCGTAACGTATTTTTAAAGAGAAGACGATATAAAGGTGCTGGAAAATGTTTATCATCATCATCACTAAGACGAAATGTTAATCTAGTTTTCAAGTAATCGGTGTTGTACTGTATCGAACAAATAAAAACAGAGATTACTTTATTGTTGCATGAGGATATAATTACGTACTTTATTTATCAGAAAATGAGAGAAGATAAGCTAAAAAATCATCAGTCTCCTCGATCACTTCTCTTTTGTTACATTTTTTATTTTCATGAAAATAAATATTACAAGTTTGTCACAGTTACATAGTGATAATTCCAGTTAGTTTTGCAAAATTCTAGATTATAAAATAGTCAATTGTATAATGGAAAACATAACATTATTCAACAAATATTCACATGTTCAAAAGAATATGAAATGTACAATTACTCAACCGTACTATTATTTAATCAACATTATTTAAAAATATGAACCGTGTAAAATCGATATTTAAATATATCATGAGGTTTATTTAGTCATATATAATACTCACATTGTACTTTTATTTTGAAAAATCTAAAAAGATAACCTATTTGGTAACATCTGTGAACATCATATTTGTAATTTTATAAGAATACACATGTCAATTTTGAGGCATATTTTCGATGTGGTAGCTTTGTTGTACGTTTTTTTAATGAAGAAAATCTTTGTGATATATTGTTTAGAAATGTGAACATTTCAAACTATCAATTTTCTTTCTGGATGCTTATTTCTCGTAATCCTTTATTTCTTTTCATCTTACATTTTTACCAATTCTTTCGTTTTTTGTTCTGTTTCATCTATCTCTATAACATTGCTGATTTTTGTTCTTGAAATATCAGCCCTCCATTCTCTTGTTCAATATCTTATTCATGGGTTGATATTTTCCCTTCTTGTTTAAATACTAAAATATATATTTTGTCGTCTACTTATATCAACATTATTGTTTCATAAGCGGTATTGACTGGAAATTCTACTCTTGCTTTCCTCATCAATCTCCATCATTTACTGCTAATGATAACATTTCTTTTGAAATACTAAACGTTTTAACTTTGAGTAATATTAGGAAAAAAATCCTTATTTTCTTCGATAGATATACTTTTCCTTTTGAGGTATATATTCTTTAATTTAATACACAGAATATGACTCCTTATTTATGTCTTCTTATTAGTCCCCCGATTTATAAAATCGGAAGACCTATGTTTTAAGGCATTTCCGTCCGTCCGTCCGTCTGTTCGTCCGTGTGTCCGTGTGTCCGTCCGTGTGTCTGTCCGGATTTTTCTCCGCAACCATCCATTGAATTTCTCTGAAATTTTGCATAAATTTGTAACTTTAGTCAGGTTAGAAAGTGACAGTCTCCGATTTTTTAAAACAAATCTGGTTAGGCCCCCAGCGTGTCAAAAGGCCCCGAAATTGCAAAAAAATGACATTTTTTGCCCCATAACTTTTCATCCATCCATTCAATTTCTCTGAAACTTTACCAAAATGTGGAGGCAATTGTTCCTAATAGGAAATAAGTATCGCTGACCCTGGAAAAAATCTGGTTCGCGCCCCCAGGGGGTCAAAAGCCCCCTAAAATGGCAAAAATAACCCTTTCCTCTCATAACGTTTGATCCATGCATTACATTTTTCTGAAACTTGGCCAAAATGTAGAGGCAATTGTTCTGGATATGAAATGAACATCCTTGACCTCAGAAAAATTCTGGTTCTCGCCCTCAGGGAGTCAAAGGGGGGTCAAAAATGCCCTAAATTGCCCAAATTCATCGCATTTTACACTCGCCACATCGAGTCACATACAGAGGGGGACTACACATGCGCGGCTTGTTTATATCTCATTATTCATGTATCCTAATTTATGCCTACTTATTTATCTTTCGTAATGTATGTCTCCGAATTTACTTAAATTGCATCTTTCATAACGTAAAAATGATTCTCGGTTAAATATTTTTTTTAATCAATGAAAATAATCTCACTATTGTAATTTTTTAATAAAAATTACATCATTAAATGTGTATTAAAATGATTTTAACATTAAAAGAACACAAACGTAAAATTTTAAAACTAGTTAAATCGATAGGACGACAGAATTTGATTTTTTAGCATCTACCCTAGCATATGTTTAACTCTCTTCATTTATATTCTATCAATACTGATATTTTCTACTTTTCGCCTTCATTTTCTATTGTTTCATCCATTATAGTTTGCTTTTCTTCTCTTGATCTTCCCTTTAGCACTTAATTTTAAACTAACTTTTTCCTTTATTTTACGTTCATTTCTATCTTATACGACGTCATTCATTTTATCTTTTTTCTCCTTTTTTTGTTTTTAATTTTCTTCTTTTTTGTTGTTTTTTTCTGGAACGAACGATTTAACTACTTGATTCTTTCCTTAGGTAATTCTTTTCTTTATATTTGTTCAATTTATTGCTATTTTGCAAGCATTCATTCATTCTCGTATTTTTGATATTATAACTTTCATATATTTTCTAGTTTTTTCTGATTTTTCTTTAGATACGTTAGGCAGGTATTGGCATTTATTTTGTTATCACACACCCACACACATACACGCCCCCCACACACACATATATATATATATATATATATATATATATATATATATATACTATACTTAGTATTTATTGTTATTTTTATAATCTGAGCCGTTAATTTCATTACGAAATTCTGCGAGAGCAATCATAAAGTTGATACATTTTAGAGATGACAGGCAACGACATTTATCTCTCAAAGGCTCCTTTGAAATATCAACTCATGTAGTTTGATGCAGAACGTTCATATACAACATTCTAACCTTAAAGCGTAATCTTTTTATCAAAAGAAGTCACACTCTCGTACTATTAAAAAATTGTTATTACTTTCGGTTCTAGTATTACGCTACATATTTTCTTTCCTCCCTAAGTGATAAGGGGGTTCCTTCTAAGCTTCGGCGGTTTTTATTGTTGTCTCGAAGCAGAGCGCACGTTTTCTGAGGAGCTGGATTTTCCACACATTAAAAAACAACTTTGTGTAAATAGTAAATAGGGAATTTACCAGTTTATTTCCATGTCCTTGAGTATCGTTGCTTCTGACGAATCCATCTCTGCAGAAGATGAGATGACATAGCACCACCGATTTTTTCAGGACCTTATCTTTGTTTTGCTAAAAGTAAAATTTGACAGTCATTAACTTAATTTAACATCTATCTTACTTTATGCATGAACAATATTTTCACGGTAGGGGTTAGATCACCCTTAATTGTACCGTATAACTCATTAACACTGGGAACTACTACCACACCTAACACAAAAAGCATGCTACTGCGAAGTGTTATTTAACAAAAGGATGTTGCCAAGTAAAACTGAGAGATGGTGACTGACAGTAGACGACTAAAAAGTACAGACATCACATACAACATACACATTTCGTCGCCATAAACATACCCTAAGGATTGTGTAGTAGAGATTCGGATACTCTTTTACTTTAAAGTCGCGAATTTTAATATCACGAGAGATAACCTATTTAATCTTGGAAAAGTATTTAAACAATTTGTTGATTTTACAAAAACGTCGTAAGTCTGTTATTTTTTAAATTTATGAATTCCACAAATTATTAAAATCTAATATCAAATAAAATCACATTTTTAGTGTTGTTTTTCTTTGTTCTTTGATAAGAAAATTGGTTTCCCCTTAATTAGACAACCATTCCTTTAATTTATATTTCAAAACAAATAAAAACAATCTATGCTTTTCCAATATAAACAGTTGGTATACAAATATTAGGATAAAATATAACGTAGACGAATCAATTGTTTAATTTTTAAAAAATAAGCTGAGAGAAGTTATCTCTTGCTATGAGAATTTGACACCCTAAAAGAAAAAAGTGCGAAGATTATAAGCCTGTGTCTCTCTGTTTCCCTTTCACGAATAACGTATATGTATATACAATTAAAATAAATAGTACTCAATTAAAACGGAAAAGTCATCATTTATTTCATGTGACGAGCGTAAACAAAATGATACGTTGGACGGGGTAACTTACAAGGAGAATCCTACAAAAGTTTGGAAAGATTGAAACAATTACACAACAGGAGATTACTCAGCGCACATAAAAGCTCCTCATCACCACTAACTTTTTCTATGATATAAGACTTCATAAAATCTATTCTACAACGTTTTTTCGTCATATATTTAGGCTAAATTGTGATTGTTTAGCACCATTTATATGTTCCGATTGTAGTCAATACATTTGGTAAATACACTAACGTTTACAGAAACATATAATTTAGATTCTACTAGATGGACAGTGTAATATAAATTGAAATCCACTCATGGAAATGTTAATATAATTCACAATAGTTTGTGAAGGCCAAAGATACAAGTACAAATAAACTTCAGGCTTTTCCTGACGTCTCCACCAAAATTCAGTCATGAATGTCTAACGGTGTTCATTTTATCGCCATCCATTAATCTTGTCATCAGGAAGAGCTGTGATCCTGAATCGTTTTCACATAATCGTACACTAACCACATCAATTATTGTTTTATCTGCGTGTTTATTTCTAAATTTTCTCTAAATAATCTCCGCACTATTCCTGACAAAAAACCTTTATTAAATTATAAAAACATTTTATTGCATTAAAACGAACACATGGCCAACCCCAAGCCAGCTTGACATGTTCTTGGTGTTTTAAATTGTAATGATAGGTACTATATGCTTAATAATAAACTCATACCAGAAAATGACTAGTCCCTGCCAATGTTTTCATGTTTTTCTTTCATTTCTTATACTAATATGAATATACAATCTACAAAAACAGACTAAAAAGCATTTTTCAAGGAACCAATTGTCACATTAAGTCCTGACGTTTCATAAAAAATAGGTACAAAATAAGTAAAATTAACAATACAGGAATGATCAGTTGGTCGAATGCTGGGGCAAGGCTCTTGCATAACCACCCCAGAACAAGTTCATGAATTGACCAAAGAACATTTTTTGTCAAGAACTAGTCAAAGGTAACTTCTCCATCATCAATATCTGGCTGTGGTATGTTGTTGCAGTGGATACCTTTGCAATTACCACACAAGTTTGAACAGTCAATGCCATGTTTCCTGCAGCTGTATATTGCTGTAGTACACCCTGAAGTACAGTTACACCTAATTATAGCAACCAAATTTACAGGACCAGCTGGCAAGTCAGTCTTGATTGTAATATACTATCCGAAAGTAGCTGGTTCTACATTTCCATTCTTGAATTTGGTAGTAAACTTGAAGGCTTCGGAATTATCTGCTCTTGTCGGTAGGAATCATTTGGCCTCAACCTACTTTGAGCTTTTTGCAACCTTTTCCTTAAAGCGCCTCAGTCGGAGATGATTGATGTTTTCCCCATCATTACCATTGTACAGGCACACTAAAGCGTTCTCCCCAGCTTCAATAACCTCTTCTGCACTTCTATCCTTGCCAAAAATGTATGCCAGTTGGTGAAAGTTTCTATTGTTCATCACCTTTCAAAGGGATGCTGCTTTCTCAATCCCATAAACACTGGGTGTAGAATCACAACTCAGTAGTGCATGAATAACAAGAATGTCGGAAAAGACTACATATCTCAAGATTTCCCTATCTGTTGGATGTTCCAGACTTTTACACTTTTTTGCACTATCCTTTGGTTGTGGTGTGAAGTAGATGTTGTAACCATTATCTCTATTTGCATGATAACATAGAAGGACCAATAGGTCAGTGTCATCTGCTATCAAAATAATGTATCCTCTCTGTGCCAGTTCTAGAGCAGTCTTCTCACTCAATACGTCATTTTGTTTTCCTGATTAGCTAAGAAAACATCTTTTTAAAAATTTGAACACAATTAAATGGGTCAGTGACACATTAACACCGACAGAGCCCTCTGCTCGGCGTCGGTGAGTCGCGTCTTCATAAGTGGTAATATTTCATACCTATCAAAGACAATACATGCTTTTCCATATTTAGTTGTTACATATCTGCAGTATCGGGCACGAATCTCATCAAATGTGTGACGTTTTGCCATGGTAGGCGTTTAAGTAGTGCTCCATTATCTAAGCGTTACTGTGGATCTGAGAATTGTGGACTCAGGGAAGTCAGTTCCCATATTGCGTCTGCAAAAGCCGTTTGTTTGCCTCTTGCGGTAGTCCGAAAAGTAAAAAAGTACAAATGGGAAACCATAAAGCTCATACTGTAAATGCTCCTTCTGCTGCTGACTTCATTAGTAGATAGCACACGCAGTCTCTGAAATATGAGTTGTGGGTCAGTCCCAACTGCCTCATCTTTGCTAAGCGAGACGTTTGATCCAAGTGTAATTGCCTGATCCATTCTTTTAAAAGTGTACCCGTGGACATTTTCTCCAACCATTGAAACTATGATTGCCTCTCCTATGGAGTTTGCTCTGTCCACATTAACCTTTTTGTCTCCAGTTACTCCACTTGAAATGCTGTGAATGGACGGATCTTCCGTGAAAGGGTCATGTGTCTGGGGAAACACACGGAGCTGCTATGTATCCCTCACATCTCGCTCTTTTCTTGCTGAAGTAGCCTCCTGGTGCTGATCACTAGGCTTTGTTATTGTATTGTGAACTTGATTTCAGCGCACCCTGGCAGTTATAGCATCTAAACAAATCGTTGAAGTCCGTCCATTCATCTGCCATGAGTAAGACCTTCAGACGTGTTCACGCTTCTCATTAGCACCTGTTCAAACCAGACCAGTAGCGACCAGTCCGTCTAATCACATGGAATCTTTCTAGAACATTTCTGGTACAATTCCAGATTACTTTTTGGCAACACCTCGATTTGCTGCAAGTACAAGTAGGTCGACTTTGCATATAGGATGTGTCCTGCTGCAGCGAATATTACCAGCATTTTCCTTACAGCGTTAAAGTGTAATTCCCAGTTCCCGGTGGGCTCAGCCTTGATAAACAATTGCAGGATCCTCACCATATCAAGGTATTGAATCCACAATTTGTCTGTTCGCTGGTAAACCATCGCATGCTTCACATGGTTGATTCTCTAGGCAATTCTGGTCATACCCTCTGATGACAGAACATTATTCAATGCCCCAGCCCCATCAAGAAAACCTTCAGGTCTTCATTTTAAGGAAATTACTCTTCTGCATCAGTGTTGGGTTAATCATCCTCAGTGACATGTGAAACTGGCAAATCATAGGCTTTCGCTAACAAAATAGCATTCATAGCAGCATCTACTAAGAAGTGAGCATGAATGGCTCTTGCAATTGCTTTGATACTTAGCATGTGCTTGATGTGTTTTCACGATACACAAGTTCAAAACGTTCTTGCAATCCAGAACCTGCCATCAAATTACCAATTGACTCCCTTTAATTTACAACCGATTCTTAAGACCTTCTTTACACGTGCTGTTCGTTGAACTAAGTTTACGATTGTTAAAATTAGAAATAATTTGAATATTTAAGACCACGGGTCAAAAACAATTTGTTTACATTGGACTTGAAAATTACCCTGTTGTAGTCAGATATGAAGCAGCCCTGTGGTATAGTGTTCCACAGACAGATAGTTCTAGAAACGAAACTCTTTTCATGGAAGTTCTATTTAGCTCTACACCCATTGAAGTAGAAAGAAACATATTTAAAGTGTGTGAAGATAGAAAGTGTTTTGCTGTAAATGATTTATCGGAGGGAACAAGATATTTGTGTTCAGTCGAATAACAATAGAGTAGTGAAAGACTAGCAACGTATTTTCTGTGAGAAAGTATCTTCTGATTCTTTTTCCCTCTGTGTTTGCCGATTATGTTAAAGTTTATTCATAAAGTAATTGTATAAACTAGTGTACCCCCTCCGTTAAAACTGACAGTAAATGTGTCATGTTTCACAAGTGTTCACTAATATTCATATCAAATCATGGAAGTACGTCCATAATTTAATTATCCATAGATATATTATCATTATTTCTTATGACATCAAGAAAAATACACTTACCATTGACTTTTATTAAGAGTATTGATTTATATCTGTATTTATTCCAAACGGTGGGACTTGTCTTACTTGATATTTACTTTCCAGTCTTTCAAATGCTTTTTTTCTATTTCAACGGGTTATTTCTGAGGACTTAATGATAAAATGCAGATACCTTTTACTTTTATTAACAATGTTAATATGTTTTCAAATTAATTTCAGACGGTAGGACTTGGCATACTTTATATTTACTTTCCAGTGTACGTCTTTCTAATGTTTTTTTCAATGGGTTTTTCTGATGACTTTAAAGATTAAATGCAGATACCCTTGACTTTTATTAACAGTGTGTATCTTTTTCCGAATTAATTGCAGACGGTGGGACTCGTCTTACATGATATTTACTTTCCAGTGTACTTCTTTCTAATGTTTTTTATTTCATTTCAACGGGTTAGAACGGAACAATCTTCATTAAAAAAACGATTACAGATAGAAATGTGCATCAACCGTTTATTTATTTTTCATTAGCTTCTTTGAATTTCTTTCAGTTTTTTCTTGTTTCACAATTTGTGCAATATATATGTCATTGTACGTGAAGTAAATTCGCTATTTTAATTTTATGTGTAATTTGAGGTTGCAAAATGTCTTTGCATTTTATGTGAATATATCTCTTTACGGCATCATACCGGGTTATATTTGGTATAACTTTCTTTAAACAAGAATGAAGGAGTAATAACAAGTAACGCTACGATATACCGATGTTTATCATAAACAATAACAGGTAGAATGTAAAAGAATTTGATCACTTGATGTCAAATAAATAAAAAATGTATAGAACAGTAAGTTATGCATATATAACCTTTTAATATAAATACATGGCAATAGGTTTTAAAGTGAAATTCATAAAAAGAAACTTTCCAAGAGATTTGGTTGACTAGAATAAACATTACACCTTCGTTATCAGACTTCTCTAATAGTCTGTGTAAATGTACATGATACATAATAGTATATATCATGACATTCTTTATCATAAAGAGTATAATGCAATCGGAAACAAACCTCAGAATAAATTGTCATGGGTGAATTATAACATCGATCCAGTTCAATACACAGAGCGGAGTTTTCGAAATATTTCTAAGCAAACTGTCTGTTTCACACATGCCCAGAGGAAACACACACATACTAATCTGTTCTGTGTGGATCCTGTGTAGCTATATTTTGAAGCGTAATGCTTACGTGCACAATAGAGCGACAATGTCATCGACCATTTATTGCACATGTATAATTTTAAAACCTGTTCATGAATGAGCATCGTGGGGAAAGGTCTACACACCATTGTTATAGTATAAAACATATTGGTCCAAAGCCAAAAATGTTGAACAGGTAAAGAAGAAATAACAGTAAGAATTAGAGGATATCATGATGGTTCGCGGTTGGCGATATCACAGTGAAAAATAGTTTAATATTCATGATTAATAGCTTCTCTACACCAAAATTTATTTTACGATAACAGGAACCCTAATTAGTAACTAATATTATATCCGAATTAATACAAAGAACCTAGCTGACTTACTGATACTAAATATATTTCTATTAAAATGTTCACGTAGTTTCGGTTCGTTGTATTTATCTAAATTTTCTTTCGTTTTTGCATCATTCTGGTATCCTGGGCGCTGGCTTAAACCATCCTGTTTTACAGCTAAATTATATAAGAAGTACCAAACAATGCATTACCTCCTCCGTCGGTTTATTTCCATCATCTGAGACGCCCATAACGGCGAATGAAAACGGGTCCATTATCGATTATTATTGAATCTGAACAGAGTGCCCCTCTCGGCGGAGCTGTTTTAAGCCTACCTTACGGCCTTTTTCTTATGAATTGCTGCAGTGGAAACAACTAAATACAAACCGTCAGATAAAATGACGACGGGTAAAATATTACCTCCTTAGCTGAAGTTATACTAATTCTTAAAAATGCATCACATGAATTCAAACATTCTTAAATTTATATTGGCAGGTTGTTTGTTACGAAAACACAAGTCAAACGAAACTTTCTAAAAAAAAGAATATAACATTTTACTCAGCTATTTATGCAAATTTACGAAGTGAAGGTCTATCAACTAACTTTAGACATTAATTATTCAATACAGAGCTTCCGGTCGAGATCAGATAAAGAGAACGAGACGCGTGTTAATGTCAGCAGGCGATTAAAGCACACACTGAATTCTCTCTCACGCTTGATGTTATGACGTTGTCTGCGTCCTTGCGTCTACTTCTTACTATTAGAGTGTCGCATCAAAATCCGCACTTGGCAAAAAGTAAACGAAATAGGAAGAAAAACAATGGTTGTATATGCAAAGAACCGACAGTTTGACAGCTGACTAACCTTTATTTCTCGATGGATTATGAGCCAAAGTAGAAGTCGTAGCCTATTTTCGCATCGGGAAGAAACCTGTGAAAGTAATGGCCTGATTTGGGTTCAAGGGGCTCATGGTCATATACATTTGCAAGGAAATCGAAAGTCTGTGAGAACAAGAAAGATTTTACTACAAATCGAAAGACCAATAACTTTTGTTCTCCGGCCGTTTGGACCGGCGAGTTCGTCGTCGCCGTCAGGAATACAAACGACAATGATGGACGCAAGAGCTACGCCAATATCTTCGTTGACATGGGCTGTGACGTCTATGATCTACCGAACGATCAACACCGACATTTGTTAGTCATCCTACCGATAGACTCGCCGCATGTTCATCACGAATACCTCCAAGGCGTTGTGAAAGCTCAAGCACCGATCCGCCAGGATGCTGAGGTTCTTCTCTGCTGAAAAAAAATTCGCTCAAGACTAGACGATCAACAAGCAGAACGACAGGTGGATTTGAAAAGACATCGTGGGGGTTACTGTCGTGAAGACTACAAAGCTTCTCTCATCTGTCACGGTCCTTGGCGTCATCTCTTGCGAGTGGGACGTCATGCTTGCGTTCCTTTTCAAAAAGGCCTGGGAGTCCCTGCTGAAATCTACCATGCCGGGCTGACGAGTGTAGTGAAATCCTGGCTGAACTAGATCGTCGCCGGATTTCTATAGGTCTTCCAACAGGACTCCGCTCCTGCGCACACGTCCAAGACGACTCACGCGTGGCTGCTAAACAATGTTCCTCGCTACAAGTTGCCGGACATGAGGACGCCTTCCTCATCCGACTGCAACCCCCGTTACTATTCTTGTTGGTCGTGATTGAAGCAACAACTAACAAGTACGCCCACAACATATACAGACTAGCGCATGGTCGCCAAACGTGTGACTCATTTGGTTCTCACCTTCAGATGATCGTTCCGTTGACGGCGGTTAAATTAAAAAAAAAACAATGTAGTATGTAATTATAACATTGGTAACTCAACCCTCGGTTCTCTGCATATATAACTTTTATTTTTATAGTAAGTGTCGGATTTTGCTGCAACAGCCTGTATTATATACAAAGCACAGCCACACCGATCATGATGCTGGTTGTTTACTTATATGCTACTCATCCTAGTGTATTGATTGAATGTTACCATTTGATGTGCTGTTAAATAGTTGGTTGGTACTGAAGGCACCGTTGCGGTCGTTCTGAACCGGGACCTGAAACAACTTGTGTAAATTCTTTTGAATTACCTTATTCCGTCAATAAAAGAGCTCATCTATGTCTCGCGTGAAAAAAAAAAGACCTGACACTAACTAGTACACACAGGAACGAGAGTAGTTATACGTATCAACTATGTGTAACGGGCGTGCCTTGCGATCCCAAAATGACGGGTTAAAGAGAAATGGACAGAAGGCGTTTTAGTACTAGAAGTCCTAAGGTCATTAAGCGATACAGTTTAGTATTCAAAACGGTGTTGCTGGATAAATGTCCACCACGCGATTAAAATCCAGTGGCATATACGTTGTTACATTGAATACGGTGTTATCGGAATAAAGTCTACTACGTGATAAAGGAAGATGTTGCATTGGATACGCTTTTACTGGAGAAAAGTATACCACGTAACAAAGTTTCGATTCGAAGCAGGTAGGTTGCCTCAATTAATACTATATTTCTCTTGTTTTGTACATTTCATATTCGTTAAGTCACTCGGGGTTAAAATGTGACTTTATGTAGAACATCAGTTATGTTGATTAGTAAATCTGACACAATCTCATCCTCTTATTTGAATTTGACTCTTGTACAGGTAGTGGATTGCGTCATGGGTGAGATACTTTATGGAGCGGTAGAATGATCCAACAATTTTTCCAGCGGTCTTTGCAACATATTTGATGTAAATCTTCTACTTCAGGTCCAAAGAGAAAGTCAGTCCCAGCAGCTTATCAATGTAGTGGACTTCATCAAGGGTAGAGCCCTTTACTTCATCTAGGACAAAGGAGGCATCAGGGCGTTGGTGGTTAAAGGAGAGGAGCTTGGTCTTTGACGCATTAAATGTAAGAAGCCACCTTTTCCTCCATTGCACCACGCACTCAGATCGGGAGAGAGAGAGAGAGAGAGAGAGAGAGAGAGAGAGAGAGAAAGAAATACAGACAGACAGACACAGCGTGAGGATTAATGCTCTTCGAGCTGTTACCATAGATGGTTGTGTCATCAGCATAAATATCGACAAATGATCTTATGATATGGCTTGGAAGATGATATATGAACATTAGAAAGAGAGGTGGACCCATAATGGAACCATGAGGCACACCGGCGTTCATACTGTGTGCTTCAGGCTTCTGTCCATCAACGACTACATTTATACATCTACCAGAGAGAAAGGAGTTGATGGTTGAGAGTACATTTCCAGATATTCCATAGCTAGCGAGCAATGGTAAGTAAACCTTTATTCTAAACACTGTAAGAAGCCTTTGATATGTCAAAGGCTATTGCTCTAGAAATGAATCACCCGTCAATGGAGTGACTGATTCTGTGTGATATTACAATCAGCACATCAGCTACTCTTAACATTTTTTACTGAACTGTCTACAATGAAAACAAATGAGCATTAACTCTTATGTATAACTTTCAATCTGAAGTATTTTTTGTAATTGAATTTAGAAGTTTTGTAATACGACTTTTCCAAACTGTGGATATTTCACAGCCCTAAGATTATCGACTCAGACTTCCTCATTATCTCAGCCAATGAATCCCCCTTGTTTTTGCGAGGACTTTCTAAATATGAACAAACATTCTTTACCTTCCGTTGTTAGGAATGATCTGAGTTTCATTTATAATGGTGCAATTTTACCGTTTCGATTTCCATTCCTATATTCTAACACAATAAGCTTATCTTGTTTATTTTAATTTCTGCTTCTCTTTAGCCTTTATTATTATGTACACACTAGGTGTTCTCACAAAACATTACCAGTGAGCGGTGATGTTCCCTGGGGGCTGAGTGACAACAAGTATCTCCAGATTTCCAGTAATCTTCAACTTTTATCCATAATTATTGCAAATGATTTTGCGTTATCACAACAAGGACTTACCATTGATTTCTCACTGGCAACGACTAGTCTTCTCTGGAATTTGGGTGGCAATAAGCTTTTCCAACGTCTCAGTCCTATCCGCACGTGTCAGTGGAGATCTGATTGTGATTCCCCTCCTAAGTATTTCCATCCTCCGTGACACTTCACGACTTTTTTGTGTTTTACTAGCCGGTACTTGTATCATAACATACATGTGAGTGTGACCCTAATTTTTTTCATTTACTATATTTGTATGTGTATCTGTAGCTGGTATGGTTTATGCAATTTCTGCAAGTTTAACTTCCCTCGAGCTCGTATGGTGTTCATTCTGTATCTTTCGTTTCGTTTCTTTTTTTGAAATTATATGTGGCAGGTTATCGTTCTTTTGCGATGTTTGTTGGTTTCCACAGTCAATGATGTTTCTTGTGATTTCGGCTGTTATCTTATATTATTATTATTTTATTAACATTATTATTATCATTACTGCTGCTTATGCTAATACTACTACTACTACTCCTACTCCTACAACTCTGCTGCTTTTTCTAAAACTATTTCTATAAGAAGAAAGAATGACTGAATAAAACAGAGGTTACAGTTGACAGCGAACGAAACGATCACGTTATCTAGAAACAAAAGTCGTCATTTTAATCTCTGAAGTGCAGAACGAAAAATATTTTTCCGTCAAAATACGATTTTCTTTTTTAATATTGTCTCGTTTCGTCTTGCCAAGTACCTCCGCAAAATAATATTGAAATGTCGACGTCAAATCAATCGCGATTTTTACATTTTAATTCTTTTTACTTTTTGTGAATGATAATAAAAAAACAGCTGACATCTTAAAGGTTGGATGAAGCATGGAAAGTCAGGATTGCAATCTGCTACTGCGCCATTTCATCATCGGATCAATCTGAAGGTCATATTCTTGTATTTTTGTCATGGCGTCAGATGAGCTTTGTTCAGATAAATTTTTATGCTACTCGATCTTTTACCTTGTCTATTTTGTATATTTCGTCGGATCTTTCTGTCATTTTTTAATTTCATTCTCAAAATGTTATCGATTTTATAATTTTTATTGCTTCATTTTTTTTCTTATAATTAAATCTCTTTCTACATCGGGTATGCTTTTTTATTCTCAAATTATTCACGTTCAATTTTCTATTCTTTTTAAACGGATTATTTCCTACACTTTCTCCGATTTGTTCTTATCGTCATGAGATGTTGCTTTAAGTTATCTTTTTTTCCATTTTTATTGCATGCGCAATTTCATTGGTTTTTCTTATTTTAATTATCACACTTTTATCAAACTTTTTCTCTGTTATTTAATTCGTCACCCCTTTTTCTTTTCATTTTACTTTTTTCCTTGTTCTGACTTTCAGCGATCATTATTGCCATCATTCTGAAATATATTGTCATTTAATCGTCTTTGCTTTTCCTGTACATTAAGCTTTCTTTTATTCATCCGTTCCTTTCTTTTTGCGCTTTTATTCATTTTATATTTTTCTTTTTTTTATTAGTTTTCATTAGCATGCACACTATTACTTCTACTACCTCTACTACTAAGACTACTACTACTAATAATCATCACTTAGCATGCATCACTCTTAATCTTCTGTATGTAAAGATAGAGGGATAGTTAAACTAGAAC
>OY744517.1:61598932-61706432 GCA_963556195.1 Sepiola atlantica | reverse complement strand
GAAAAATATAAACCCAAAAATACGAATAGGCAATAGTTCAAAATAAAATGTTTCCAGTCGTAATGTCTGCTCTTCTTCTAATCTGCACTGACAAAAGTTTAATTACAAACAACTTTATTTATTTCTTGTTTGTTTTTCTGTTTGTTTCAAATCTATTTGTTTTTACTAAAATACAGTTTGTCAAAAAACAAAACAAGTATTGATTAATTTCTAAATGGTTTGACTGCAAAAAAAGTAACTCTCCTTTGCATCAATGAAGATTATTTTTTAAATTTCAATGACAAATATACGCCAATAAATTTTAAATAAATAAATGTCGTTGTAGCATGAATCATTTTTTCCCGTTAAACGCAGTAAATTCTTTAAGCAGAATATACATTTTCGAACCTGTAAAAGTTATATAAATAATTAAAACAAGCAATTTTATTTTTCCTATCTAATATACTTAGAAATGTGTTACTGTTATAATATAAATGACCTCCTCGATTCTATTGCATCTCAGATGTGTGTATTTGCTGATCTATTCCCGACATGAGGACACATCAAATACTAAGAATAAATGGTCACCGTGAATCTTAACAAAACAAATTACATTTTCTTTAGCAACTATAAGTAACAATTCAAACCGTTTATAGTTGCGGCTGAAAGCACTCTTCCCGAGAAACCAACCTTGAAAAACCTGGGGCTGACCTTCGCAGGCCGCATGATTTTAAAAAAATGTACATAGATGTTACCAAGTTTGCTACAATAAAACGACGACTCCCTCTATAGGGCTACACAACGTCCCATATCGTATATCTCTAGAAACCCACTATTTGTTTGTGCAACGAGTAGTGTTGCTACATCTTGGTTAGTGCATAATCGAAAAGCCTTCCCCCTCTTGGCAGGGTACAAAAGATGCCTAACCTAATAGATCCCGTACTGTCTGCAAAGCTCCTACCACTCTCGCATCGCCGCAGTGTTGCCTCTCTATCATTGTTTTATAAATACTTCCAAGAGATTTGCTCCGAGGAACCTTCTGCACTTGTACAGCATCAATGAAAATACCCATGGCCTAACTGGCTAGCAGCTGAATCCCATCATTACAATGTAGGAGTCTTAAGATGCCGGAATATATTCTACTCTGCCAGCTTCTTTCACAGCCCTTTGTCTTTTGAATTTCCTCCTACTTTCCGTTTCCTCCACCAATTCATAGCAACATGCAGACATTTAAATGTTATGAAAACATCTTGCTCGCCAAGCGTTCCTCGTATAAATATGGCCTCCGTTAGAGTAGTCCTTTACCATTAAGTGGTAATGTGTTTTGCTTGGGGAGAATGAAAGAAAAACAAAAATGTGTAATTATAAGTGAAGTTTAACTGGCAACAACAGGTGGTGTTCGCGAGCCCTATGTAACATCTATTTTCTCTACATTCCCAGTATTATCCGCTTGTTCTGATCAATATCGCCAGTTACTTTGCTTTAACGCAACATGTATGTACCATTGTGTTCTGCTTAATAAGAACCGTTGTCTTTCTCTGTAATCTGACTGACAATCAGGCTCCTCAGGATTCGGTATTCTCCGTGTTTTTTTACGTGGTGTAAATATTGTTCTCACGCTTCGGTCTTTAAATCAGTCTCCACTCTTCTCCATCATTTTCCATGGAAGTCCAGCGATGTTGGTAGGATAAAGGAACGGTTTTTGATGATTGAGGTTTTCTGACATACTAATCTTGCAGTTTACGACCCTTAGATATTCTAAGAAACAGCAGCAGCAGCAGCAGTGAATTTGGGCGTAGTATAAAAACCTAAAGATAGCGTCATTTTCTCTCTATTAATGTTTTTGTTCCACCTACAATGCACGTACGTATGGCATATAGTGCTTAGCCCTATCAGGGCGAATAGTTTCGGCAAGTAAAACACACATGGCGAGACACATTCACGAACTACTCTACATCCAGTTAAGCACGGACTCGCACGTACACACATTTAATACATACAATCTTTTATTGGCAAAACAGCCACGCTTATATACACACACCTCCATGCCCATCTTTTTTGCACATATGTTTACGTACACGACGCCAGCTGAAATGAATACGTGTACTCAATTTCTCATTGGATACAAACCCATTTTTTTTCACCTAGAGCATACCTGGGTCTTTTTTAGCCTCAATGTTTACCAACTCTTTATATTCATTGTCTTAACAAGTTGCCAAGAAAATGAATACATTCTGTATAGTTTGTCATTATCCTTTCCTCTATTGATTTTTGTTAAATATCCGTTTAATTGTGTTTCAATGTTTCTAGTTGATTTAACGAAGCGTTATTGTATTTAAACTGATCCGCTGTTTTTCAGTATCACTTCGCTATGTCGTTTGCTTCTCTTACTCGTAGGTTTTTATCAATATTTCGGCTTTTTATATTTGTCAAATGCATATAATAGTAAGGTTTGCTAATTGGCCGGGAGACCTGGTTTAACACCTCGGTAGAGTCATACCATATACTTAAAAAAGGTTGCTTAATGGTCACGTCTAACACTCAGCATAATACGGCAAAGATCAAGTGTAAGTGGAGCAATCGCTGGAAAACGAAGTGGCGCCTTAATCTACAAAACGGTGTAGCAGCTAATTAAAAGGGGGCCTTTTTGTCGGCCTCGACTATGGTCAACCACTTTACTTAGTTTTTACTTACATCAGTGTCGAGTATTTTGTTACTAACGAGTCACTAGTTTTCAAGTCTAAATGCCACTCGAGATAAGTGTTTAGGGAATGGATGAATAACAGTTGAATGATGAAATAATAATTTGAGAGGGTTGAAAGTAATAAATGAAACGAAGAAAATGTCATTACTGATTACGGCTGTTTTTAATACGTATTAGTTCACATTAGATTCGAAGTCGACCGTGCTGTAGTCTGCATAGAGGCACACCTGTTGAAATCTATCCCACTGATTTGTACACTGTACTCATCTCTTTGCTTTCAATGTTTCCTCGTCTTTCATATAAAAGTTTCGGAAATGTTAATAGTCTTCTGACACTTATTTTTATTTCAAAAAGTGTTCGACATGTTTTAGGTATTTGCTTTTTCTTCTTTTTCTTCTTATTTACTTACTTAACCTTCTTAGATCTAAGGAGTTCTAACACGAGTTAGTATTAAAAAATTTTCAACTTATTTAGCAGTATTGCAACAGCTGTTTACCATAAATTATTCGCTGGCAACAACCGCTTGCTTTCTGTGGAATTTTAGTGAAAACAACCTCCTCAAGATGGCAGTATTCTGCGTCCCTCCAGTGGATGTCTGGACGGGTTTTACACCCCGTTGACCTTTTACGAACACCTTACACAGAGATCCATTTTGCTTGTGTTAATCTCCTTTGCGTGTATATGCGTGTAGTTTCTTTTTTTTATTTAAGTCGGGGTTAGATTATTAGATTACTGGAACTTTCACTTCCAATGCGTTCATGTTATATCCTTTATATAGTTTGCCCTATTTATATTTCTATTGAGTACTGATATTTTGACGTTTATTGTTTACGTTGGTTATTATTATCATCATTATTAGGAGTAGTAGTAAGTAGTCGTGGCAATAGTAGTTATATTTCCTGCTGCATAGGAGGTATCACACATTATTATGGATAGCACACTCGCAATAACATGTGGTGTTCTTTAGAGTCTGAGTGACACCACATCTTCGCAGATTTTCAGCTCTCTACGCCTCTTTTGATAACCTTTGAAAATAATTTTGCATTATCGCAACATTCGTTTACCACTGATTTCTCGCCGTCAACAACCGTTACTTTGTCTGAAATTTAGGTAGAAATAAGCTTCCCCAAGTTTCCATCACAGTCCACAACTTTACAATTGACGTCTGGTTAGTGCTCTCCTTCTTCGGATTTTCCTTGACAATATTCTACTATTTTGTGTGGTATCAACCGCGGTTGGTGTCACCACATATGTGGGACATCAAGTTATTACATTTCTGTCAGTTCCAATTCTTTTGGACTCATGTAATGTTCTTTTTACATATCTTGTTCTATTTTTTATTTCTATTTACTTTTGGTGTTCGTTGATTATAAGGTCTATGTGGGTTATTATTCTTTTTATTTTTATTCTTTTTATTATTATTATTATTATTATTATTATTATTATTATTATTAATATTATTATTATTATTATTATTATTATTATTATTATTATTATTATTATTATTATTATTATTATTATTAGAGGGAATGATCGACTTATCGAGGTTCAAAAGGCTGCCATCGGCTGATTAGCGGAAGTTCAGAATATAACATTATTCCCCCCAAAAGTAATTTATTGTCTTTTTTCGGCCAGACCCTCTTACAGAGTAGTCATAAAAAAATCTGCTCGTCAAATGGAGTAAGGCGAGCGTTAAATGTGAGCTAGAATTTCATAGGGGTCCAAAACACACACACACAAACACACATACCCCCACGCCCACACCCACATACATATATATATATATATATATATATATATATATATATATATATATATATATATATATATATATATCCCAAACACAACGACCAATCTCGTAATGTATATCTCTCCTTAGTCTCGTTAAATGTTCTCTTCTTCTAACGCTAATAAAATGCCCATTACACAGATACCTGCTCCATTCATGCGATTTGATGAGACCACAATGAAGAATAGAAGGGGTACCAGCAAGAATTAGTATGATTGGATTATCCACGCCTAAGAGACGTGAAATCGCAACATGTTGTACATAGTCCTTTAGTTCAGCTTAAAACATTATATCTGTCGTACGTTATGTTATATGTTAAGGTAGAGGTATTAAATATTTCACCCTTAATATATTTTATATTTCCGAGGTATAGTTATTAGTACTTTTAATCGCATTAAATTGGAACTTCATTTTCAAAACATTAACACATATTAGGTTTAAATATGAAACTAACCAAGAAAACCGTCAATTATCTGTGCTGTGAACAAGTCTTCACAAGGAGTGGCTGTTTATAAGGGTCGTATAAATGTTGGAGAAATACTATTATTGTATTGCTTTTTTCTTAGCACTACTTAATTATGTTCATATAGATACGTAGATTCAAAAGATGTATCTTTATATATACAAATAATTAAGTGGTGTTTTCTTAACACATATAATTTTTAAAATAATTAAATAATTTAATAAAATTCAAGCATATGTAATTTTTTTTGCGATCTAAGAATAATTTGTAGTCATAAAAATACCTATATTATAATATTTAATGTTACATAGTTGTAAAAATTCAAATTATAAAACTCTATTGAGGTGTATCATTTTTATTGCTTATAACTCCCCACCATATCAAGGGAAAAGTACTTTCTGAGAGGATGGTCTCATGAGCACAAGACAAATACTATTATCTCCCCAAGAAAAGGAGAGGCTAATCACTGGTATCATGGCAGACTAATATATACTTAACTTCCCTACGGTAATGTCGAAATACTACAGAAAATATGCTACAATACATCCCCAAAAGTAGGAGCTAATGCCTGGGAGAATAGTTTCCTTAGAAAAGAAGAGATAGTAAGATATCCCCTTCAACAAAAAGGAAACACTGACTGAATATTATGTAATTTCAACGGAGATATACATTTAATATTGGATTTAATATTGAAAAATAGAACACTACTACAACAAATAGAAGTAATAGTATAGTTTGGGCTTCAGAAAGACAGGTATCATCTCTCTATTAGTAATCGATATAATTACATTATATGTTATTTAAATGTCATATAGAAACGAACAAGTAAGCGTACTTATTGATTTAACAAAATACAAGACGCTGATATTTGTATAATTTCATTAAGTTCGGTAAAGGACTATACTTTGAAAGAGCGAAAATTATGTACGTACGCAAGGATGTCGTATTTCTGTGCTACCACACACACAGAAGCCTGACTTTTAAACAGACTAATCAATGTACGTACAGAAAAATCAATCCGTTACGTAGAAACAGGCGCCTTGTTATGCATTTAAGAACCAAAAGATAAACATTTTATCATGAAAACATTGCTTATATTGAACATAATTAAATAAAAATAAATAACACAGCAGAATAATATATTAACTTTAAGATAAAACACCGTTATTGAAATAAAATATCACCACCTCTGTTATTGAAGGTAGCCATGTTGTAGAGGACGAATTGACGTGAATATGGTTTTTACGTATCGACTCTTAATTAGAAGCCTTTTTTAAACAATCACAGTGCAATAGATATTCCGTCCTGAATTCGCTCTGTAATATAAGACTCACACAGCGTTTTATCTGACTCTTTATTATTTTCCGCCAGAGACGCAACCCGTGTATACGACTTAATCTAGCCTTGCCTCTTTGGGGCAAGTGTTCTCCGAAAACGCAAGCAGAGACACACATAACTTATGTATACACAGCCAAGCACACACCCCCACACACAAATACACACACACACACCGCTCACAAAGTCCATGTACACAGTCCGTGCATATACTCCTTGCCGAACAAACAGACACTCTAACATACACACACATCTTCCTCCATAACTAATTTGCACGTACGTAAACGCACGCGACGCCAGCCGAAAGTAGCATGTGTCCTAAATTGCCACTTATCTGAACGTACTTATCTGAACATTCTTGGACTTTGGAACTCTTTTCTTCGGAAACTCTTTAGTATTCGTTGTCTAAAAATCGTTGTCAATGAAAATTAATTATTTTGTATGGATAGCCTTTTAAATTCTTGTTTTTTATGTTTCTTTTCTCTTTACAGCTAACCCTACGTGTTGTGTTCGAATAGTATCGGATCAATAACCTACCTTGCCCCCTTCGCTCATGTTATTACATGTAAAAAATAAATTCGTATAAATCAGCATAGTATGGCTCACTTGGTGTTGTTGTTAGCACCTGTTTTCTCTAATTGTTTAGGATACTAACAGGAGGGGCAAAGAAAACGGTGCTAAGGTTCTCAAGTCCAAGTAGTGCTTGAAAAACGACTTGATTCAATTCGTTCATCCAGGTCGTCAGTCCGTGTTGTTATCCAATTCACTGCAGCAACCCTTCAGTATCTTATTATATGAATGTGTATAGAAAAAATCAAGCGAGTTACAAAATAGAATGCACCTTGATGTTTCATACCTAATGTAACGCTTTTACTTCCATCGTAAACGCTAATATCTGTGTATATTTTTAAAGAGTGTACATGAGAATTACTGATTAAGTATTTATAACAAGTTTAAAATAAGAATCGGTCTAGACGCACTTCTTTGTATTTATCTTTCAAAATTGTTTAAGCCAAATTGGACAGTTTTAGAAAAACTAGTAATATTTTTCCCAATAATTGATTGATTCTGAAAATTAAGAGTGCATCTTTTACGGAATTTTTTGTCGAATAAAGATTTCTTGAAGAATCCTCGACTACTGCTTTCATGCGGAATCTAAACCTGAGTTACACGGGCTTCACACGTTTTTGTCCAGAGACAGAGTGTTATACTTCCTTACGTTCTCAAATCTACCACACAGATAATAATACATAGGGTTGCAATCAAACCAGTTATGGAATATATGTTTCGACTGTTGAAGTTGTGGATGTTTTCAAACAGTAATTTCTGGTTTCGTGGAGGAATGGTTTCACGTATGATCTTGCCGCAGCCACCCTTTTCCACCTCTTGCTGCACAACAGTGTACAACGACTACATATAGTCATCTGGATTGCCTCAGTCTCTTTTCGAAAATTTGTGCTGCATGACGCGGGCTCTATCGAACAAATTCTAAACCATCACAGTTTGAGCGAATGTGGTCTCCATGATCACTGAAAACTTCATGCATACTGTAGGTTAGACATTTGTTGTTCTACGCGTTTGTCAAATTTTCTTCACAAGAAACCCAGCATCGCCGGCTCGACTTTGTGTTTGACGTTGTTGAGGATATGTTTAGTCTTCGTAAGGCCTTTCTCTTGATGTTGCGTAGTTGGCAGTTGTATGGTGCGTAGCGATCTCCATACAGCGCTTTCTTAATAGTTGCAATCCGACACCCACCTCTCACCATGAACGCATTGCCTAGCTTGGATCAGACCGCGCCCCCTCTTACAGTATATCAACGAATGTGCAGACACATTCAAGACACATTCAAAATGCCTGCTACGATTGATCCGGCTGGCTACAGTTCAACACTTCTGCCAAATTCTCCAGCTCAGCTCATGTCACCAATAGTGCATAGAAACAGCTTTCCAGCGCACATCAAAGCTGTTGTATAGTTCAAATATTCATGAAATGAAAAGAAATCAAATAATTATCAATGTTCTGTCGAACACTATATGTAGTAGATTTTAGGAAGTCAATGTAGTTTTTTTAGTATATAATCGTAAGTGATTTAAAGATTTGTGATATCATTTGCTTTGTTCACCTAGAGAATAAGTCTTCTTACTTTCACAATACCTGGTTCCTAATGATTCTAAAACATACCCCAACAACTTCTAAAAGTATGGCACTTCAAGAGGATATATGACTGAAAGTTCAACAGTTCATTGGAATGTCAGACGCTATGTTATTGAATTCTCTCTAGCATGAAATAATATTTTCTGTAAACTATTGTACTACATATCTATTCATTGACGCACATACACACATACTATATATATATATGTATATACATACATATATATATATATATATATGACGCTGCTTTTTATTTACATACGTGTATGCGTAGAATGAGTGTTTCGATCAAAATTCCGATTTCTCTAACCGTGCGGTTCGTTAGTCAAACAGCCTAGTTGACACCCGCTTAAACTGCCAATATATATATATATATATATATATATATATATATATATATATATATATATATATATATATATATATATAGTCTGATTCCATGATTAACGTTTGTTAAACCGAAAACCCGGATTTATAAAATGTATAAAAAAATGATTAATACATTTTCATTCATAGATATAAATTAACGCGTCTGTTTACTAGTTACTCAAATTTTCAAATATATTTTTTAACGACGCTGTCAATGCTGTAGTAACCCTCATAGTATTCATACCCATGCTTTCAAAACATTCATTACTTGCACCGGACATAAATACAAATCCTGCAATAACATCGGAGAAGATCGTCAGTTTTTGGAGGTGCCGTTAGACGTACACCATGAAAAAATATATTGAAAACACTATTTTTTCTTCTACTAAGAATATACATTTGATTTGTTAATATGACTGTTTATATCTCTCTCTCTCTCTCTCTCTCTATCTCTCTCTCTCTCTCTCTCTCTCTATATATATATATATATATATATATATATACATATATATATATATACGTGTATAATTTATAAATATATGATTTCCTAAATATCTGCATAGTAACATCATATTTAGTGAGTAAATAACTGTCAGCTGGACTCACTAGACGTATAAAGAAGATTGAGAAACACAAATCGCACGTTCGACAACACCCCGCCATCTAAAAGTAAATTCAAAATTGAAACCCTTATTCTATTTATGTAATGGAAGTGGTTTCGTCTTTGTTTTTTTCTTCTATGTATATTAATTGATACGCATTCTATTTTGTTTAAACACTTTATAGTTGGAGACGTTTTTGTACCTTTTTTACACTCTACTGAGCGAGACGTTATTTCATATTAATACAGATATAAGTGGAAAATGTAACTAAGTATAATTTGTTCCTGACATATTTGAAAAAGGGTTACCACTCGTACATCTCTATCTATATAATTTAGATATGTGTATATGTTTATATATTTGTGTCTAAACGATTCACTTTTTAACATATCATAATGAATTTCGGAACAGATCTACTAAGCATCAAAGCGCGTCAAGTAGGCTACATTTATTTTTATGTATTTTTTATGTGAATCGATGTAAATAGGGGCTGGAAGTCCTTCGTGAACATTCAAATGACTTCGATTTTGTAAAAGTCTTTTAAATAGTTGTAAGCTATCAATTAATAAATATTCTACACATTTCAGTTTCTTTGGGAGAATTTTAAACGGTGTTTAATGTGCATAATCTGGGCACACCGTAATTTAGGAATTGAAAGATTCTAGATTTGTACTAAGTTTTATCTATATTTATTACAGTGCGTGCCATAGTTATATACACATCGATTTTTTTGTTCTAACTTCGATAATTTTTAATATATATAAAAATGCTACATTACTTCATATATATATATATATATATATATATATATATATATATATATATATATATATATATACGTTCGTCAAACACTCTCGACTAGTCTTCTATCTGTGCTTGCTTCTAGGTACATATAGATCTTAATTTCCCTAAATTACGTGACAGTTTCCGTGGGCCGAGTGGATATGGCTGACTCTGTGTACCGGGTTCGCGCCTCCCGACCGTCTGAAATTGTTACTTCCCTGCACTGATGAGAGCAATAAGCTTGAAACGCTAGCGTCTGTAGGTATAAATAATTTAATATTTATTTATAAATATTATATATATATATATATATATATATATATATATATATATATATACTTATTAATTGATTACAATTACATGTTGTATGCGTGGTTATATTTTATGTGTAAACTCTATTTAATTACAACGTATGAATGTTCTGAAATTACTTTTACTTTCCTGAGCAGCGAACTGAAACTGGACGCGGTACAAGCTGATGGGCTTGTAGTAAAAACAAAACAAACTGACAAATACCTTTTACTTTATGGACAAAGTGAATTATTTTTTCATCACGTTTTAGTTATTTATAAGTATTAGTGTTTTATTGTCAGCACGAACCCTTTTTTTGTGCTTTTTACTTCGCTAACATTTTAAAACGTGTTTAAGTGAGAATATATAATACACATGTAGTATGCTTTCATATTCGATCTATAATATAGCATTAATTAAAGCATAAACATAAAATCCGGGAGTTACATTGTTTTATTTATGAACAACGAAGGACAATCTGACTCTATATAAGTTAAGTGAACTTACCAAATACCGGAACCCATTAATGAGCTAGAATTTACATATCTATGATTAATTGCAATATATATATATATATATATATATATATATATATATATATATATATATATATATATATATATATATATATATATATATACAATATCATACAACATGGCGATGGAAAATTCCAGACAAATCAAAACGAAAATAAATACTAATAATACGCTGGATACTGCACCTAATACTACGCTTAACATTAGGGGATCAACACACCCAAAATCGGTAGAGAATATCACCAACAACAAAAACAGACGTATAAATTCACTCTGGTTCAACCTTACTTATGACTTAAACATTCTCACTAACATACCTTAGCAGTTCTACGAAATTATAGAGACAAACTTTCCTAGCGATAGTAAACTAGGCCAAATCTTCTTCTATATAAAATTGAATGGCTGTATGTTTGTGTGTTTGTGTGTGTGTGTAACTGTGTGTGTGTGTGTGTGTGTGACCTATAGAAAAAATGTTAGAGAATATAGATACAATATAAAAGTGTATTCTAATGTAAAATTCACAGATTAAGTTGATGGCCGTATTCCCAAATCTATAAACCCAGGCCTTAGGGGTCCATGGGGCAGATTTCATCAGGGGTGTGTCCTTTTCAGTTATATTTCAATGTTAATTAGTACTAATTTGGAAATTATCTAATGTATTTATGTACTAATCCGATAAAAATGCTGAGTCACTGAAAACATCCCATAATCCCTTGCCGGATGTACCCGGTCTTGCCCTTAATTGTGTCCGGTTGTATCAGGTCATCCCATAACTTCTGTTCAGATAAATCAATAACGTCATAGGAAGGCTACGTTAATAGTGTGTAGTGAAACAAGGGTTGCTCAATCACATCCGCACCTGACCACCGGTAAGAGTTATTTCAGTAGTGCTCATGAGGCCTCCTTGATTTTCAAACAGATGTTGGTGCTTCTCAAGTATAACGGTCCCTAGAAATATTGGTGCTTCTTAAGAAATTCCCAAGAAATATTAGTGTTTCGAGCCAAATTTTTTTTTTTCCTTGAACTTAAAATATTTCTCAAGGTGTGGGAGAGTGAAAACAATGTTGGCGGGTGAGGGGGGGCTGGAGAGATTAGGGCGTCGGGGAAAATTTTAGGTGTCAGGCCAATTTTTTTAGGGGTCGCCCCCAATTTTTTTTTTTTTTTTTGAATTTAAATTATTTCTCAGGGTTGTGGGAGATTGAAAAAAAAGTTGGGGGGGGGGCTGGAAGGATTAAGTGGTCGGGGAAAATTTTAGGGGTGAGGCCACATTTTTTAGGGGTCAGGACACATTTTTATTTGAATTTTTTTTTTAACGTAAAATATTTTTCAGGTATGTGGGAGAGTGAAAAAAAGTTGGAGGGAGGGCTGGAGAGATTAGTGGGTCGGGGAAAATTTTAGGGGTCAAGCCAAAGTTTTTAGGGGTCAGGCCAAAGTTTTTTTGTTTTTTTTTACTTCAAATATTTCTCAGGGTAGTAGGGGAGTGAAAAAAAAGTTGGGGGAAGGGCTGGAAAGATTAGTGGGTCGGGGAAAATTTGAGCGGTCAGACCAAACTTTTTAGGGGTCAGGCCAAATTTTTTTGTTTTTTTTTTGTTTTGGAACCTAAAATATTTCTCAGGGTCGGGGAAGAGTGAAAAATTTGTTGGGATAGGGGGCTGGAGAGATTGAGAGGTCGGGGAAAATTTTAGGGGTCGAGCCGAACTTTTTAGGGTTCAGGCCATATACTTTTTTTTTTTTAACTTAATATATTTCTCAGGGTTGGGGGAGAGTTAAAAACAAGTTAAGGGGGGGGCTGGAAAGATTGAGAGTCGTGGAAAATTTTAGGGGTCCGGCCAAACTTTTAAGGGGTCGGGCCAAATTTTTTCGTTTTTTTTCTTAAACTTAAAATATTTCTCAGGGTTGGGGGAGAGTGAAGAACGAGTTGGGGTGGGGCTGGAGAGATTGAGGGGTCGGGTAAAAAGTGCATTTATATGTAAAATTCACAGAGTAAGGTGATGGGAGTATTCCCGAATCTATAAACTAACCCCTTAGGGGTCCATGGGGCAGATTTCATCGGGAGGGGACTGTTTTCAGTAATTTTAAAATCCTGAGTCATATTTTGATTTAATTACCTAATAATTTGAAATAACTTTTTATTTTATTAAACGATTCTTAGCGCCAGGGACGCGCCTCTAAATTTTTAGTTCTTTGGTGTTGTTTTTTAAATAAGCGACAAACGCTAATCAACGTATTGCTACTATTTTACGAAAGCAAATTATAGGAAATTACAACATGGCCGCCAGCGATTAAGTCATTGCATTCAAATTCAATTTTAAAGTCTTGAAAAAATAAAATATAATTTTATTTCGGGATCAAAAATACAATGTAAGAATAATTAATAACTTTCATTCAACATGTTTGTTTACATAGCATATTTCTTTAAGAGAATCCAGTTACATAAAATACATATTTAGTAAAAAGAATTTACGTGAATTACATTATTATACGTTTTTAACACATTTAAAACGATAAGAATCATATGGGGAAAAGGAAAATAGAGGGTTGAAGGAGGGAGGGAAATAATGAGGACCATGGAAAGAAAGACGGCTAAAGAAAGAAGAGAGATTGAAGTTTTTATATAAAGATGTTACACACACTCTTTAATTTCTACTACTTTGTTTTTTATCGCCCCGGGCAACACCGGGTAGCCCTGCTAGTTATAAATAAAATTACGGTAAAGCTATCCTTTACAACATCGATGAACTTAAAATTATCTATATTAAGTTCAAATAACACAGAAATTAATGACAAAGGGAACTTAGATACTAGTACAGCTCTAAACCATAATAACAGCTCAAACTGTAACTGTAGAAAAGTCAATGAGTGACCTTTAGAGGGGACATGTTTTACTTCAGATATAGTGTATCAATGTAACGCCAGAGATGGACACAGAATTAGGACATACATTGGGTCGACGGGTTGTAGTTTCAAGGACATGTTATATACCATATACACTGTTTCAAATAATATTATACACATTTAGAGAATACCCCTAACACTTCAGCTAAGCATGTAATATAATTAAATAGTAAATATACAATAACGCCTAAAATAAAGTATACTAGGTAGAGCAGGGAAATATAAATCAAACAAAAAGATGTAACTTCTGTATTATCAGAGCCTACAATATAGTTTTGTCTTAAGAACAGTTATTCAATAACAGAAAGGAAGTGGTTCAGAACTGTCTACATAGAACCGCATATATATAATACCCATATACACTCATGTTGCAGTAACCCTTTCATCAACATAAATATGAAACTATCTCAAATATAGTCATATTATAAGACTATGTAAGCAATAGAAACTGCGAACCTATTGTTAGATGACGGAATAGTAACCCCCAAGATAACACATTTAAATACAGAACACATCACACACAAAAAAGTAACCGAATCAATTATGCTTACACCTAGCCAATAGAAAAGGAAATGGTCAGTGAGCCGGAACATGGGAGCATCAGCATACACCTTTTTTAGTTTCCATATGTACTAATTAGTGAATTAATGGATACTAGCAAATAAAATAAGTTAATGAAAAAGTAAGAAACAATAATACAATACTCATTCAACATATCATGCCAAATAAATGATAAAAATGTATATATATATATATATATATATATATAATAATGCACCCCATCTAATATAAATATAGGCATACAATTAAGTAGGAAGGTGATATAGACATCGATGCTTTATTGTATTTCCCTCACAACACGACTTAAGTATAAAACGTAATCTTGTCTATAAACGTAAACTTGTATAGTAATGACTTGATGGCTAAGTACACACACACACACACACACACACACACACACACACACATATATATATATATATATATATATATATATATATATATATATATCCGCCCAGTCACAGAAAACTTAGCAATGTAAAAACTGACAGACACATCTTATTTCAAGTATTTAGAGAAACGGTTACGTAATTGCTTCAAAGGGGGCACTCAGCCTGTCACAACGCACCTGTTATTTCAGAGATCAGGGAGGATCAGAGTTCAGGTATGTTTATATTTTTGTTCGAAAGCGAACTTGTTCTCCGGATTTTCGTGTACAAAATGTTGCATTCGTTTACCCGCAAATACATACACACATTATGTAACAAACTAAATACAATACATCACATTTTGATCTTTATGTTATCATACTTTCATTAATGTAAACACATTTCTAAAACGTATAACTAATCTGCTAATATACAGAAATATTGAAATACTAGAAGAACCGCTTACTGTGAGGACACTTTGTTTTTAATTATGTGTTGAAGCTTTTTGGAGAATATAATATCGGTGCCTTTATACTCTGTGGATTAATCTGACAGCGCATTTGAGAGCAGATATGTTTTCCCCTGAAATAACCTTACTAAAGCTTACGATCTTACACTATCCAGGAAAATGACTTTCTGATACTGCTATAAAGAATGAATATGCTGCTTTTAAGTTTCAATTCTAATTGCAATAACAAGACTTGGAAATCTGATTTCCTTACTTTTTACTCCATTTAGGTAATGGATTCCTATATGTATGATTAACTTGTTGAATGTATCTTGTTAACAAAAATGACAAAATCTAGAATGTTAAACTTGTTTAATGTCTCTTGTAAATATACATTACTAAATTTTGAATTATAATAGTAAGATTCAAAGTACCCTTAAGGCCGTAACAAAATCTGAAGACGACCCGCCGATTCCACTTGTCCTAATGATGACTCTTATTATTTCGATGTGGTGGTTACACTGTGGTCGAATCATTGAAATGCGTAATTGTTATTTGAAAATCCATTTTCTTTCTCAGCTTCCAATATTGTCCCGTTATGTATGTTCTTAGTTCTTATTAAAAATTAAACGATATGTATAGTGTATATATTATTTAAATCCTATTAAATACGAACAAAGGTTCATTTAATTGCTCAATAGTGTATCTATTACTAGAATTAAAAATCAAATAATTTCATTAATGTTCAGAATTTGATTTAAAACAACATATTCATTCATACAATTTGTCTGCTCATTTTGAAAACACACTTTTTGTCCTGCCGTTTAAAGAAAAATATGTTGTTTAAAAATGGACAAATACAATTGTATTAATATAGATGTTTTTCCAAAGAAATTCAGAACATTTATTTATATATATATATATATATATATATATATATATATATATATAGAGAGAGAGAGAGAGAGAGAGAGAGGGGGGATATAGAGAGAGGGAGAGAGAAACTAGAAATTCAAAAATTTAAAATGTAGAATACAGTTAGGATAACTTGTAAGATCTCCACTGTTTTAATGCTGGGTAGATTTTTAGAGAACTAGTCGATAAGTTATAACATTTATTTATTTAATCAAGGCTTGTTAGAATTATAATACATAATACTGTTAGAATTATCTGATTCACCTCCACTTATTCAAATTTTACTACCCACACATATAATTATGAGACGGTTACGTAGAAGTACTAAACTTAGTTTGCTAGTAATAGAAAATACACACAAATTATGATTTCAAAATGTAATATCACGTTTAAATGAACTGTAGTTAATTCATCTTATCAGAAGTTTGCAGTGATAGCATTTGCACATTATAACAGTTTTTATTGAGATATCTAGAAAATTATATCTTAGAAATCGAAATAAAAGTGAGTTTTTATTTTCTGTTTTTTTTTTCTTATTCTGTCTGGCGGGTACATAATTATTACTCTGAGAGTTATAGAGAAAAAGTGGAAGGTTACATGAGGAATGGGAGTGGGAGAAGAGGTTAGGGTTCCTTAATATGATGTAATGCCCCCTAGAGAGCAAAATCAAATAATAATTGACTGAGTTATTTTGTGATTTGTGATTCATTACCTTAAATTTAACTTTCTTTTCATTTCTTTTTCGTTCTTTCTTTTCGTAACGCCTGATTTTCTGATGATATTTGCAAAGTTAACTTTCACTCTTGGCTTTTCCCCAGTATTAATAAGATGTAATAGCATCGAAACGCGGATTAATTAGCGTCGATTGTATCAGTATTTATTACACTTTTTAAATGCTCTACTCGTTATTAACACTTTTTAAACGAATATTGGTTTTATGTTCATTTTGTAAATATATTTGAACTTGAATAATACATATATATATATATATATATATATATATATATATATATATATATAATTGTGTGTGTGAGTCTGTGTATTTGCGTGTTTATAAAAAGTTATGCTTGATGAGATGCCAATGCAGTTAGATATGACACAAGGTACACAAACAAATGACAATATCGAAATATTTCAATAATTTTCGATTATCTATTTATTTCCCAACGTAAATTGTCGACCCGGGATGGTATTTATGATTTAATGTTCTTTTTCATTCTCGACGAAAAGCATAACTTATAAAAGAAAAATATGTATAACCACTCTATAGGGTATGTTTCAGGAAGGGATCCGGAAGTCTGTGACTAAAAAAAAAGTGAGTTATTGTTTAAGTTTGACCCGATATTTTGTATCGGATATTAATTTATTGTTATAATATTTTACCAATAATGATATTATTATTTGTACGTATTTATACTGGAATATAATTCTAATTTATGTATTTAATTATATATGATACTCATGCGCATTTACATAATGTGTGTAAGCCAGATGTAAGGAAAATAACTCGTTGTCACTAAGGAGGTTGGAGTGAAAGAGTTACTCCCCATTAAGACGAAATCAACTTGAATTGTTTTAAATTCTTTTAATTTCTGCTTTTCACTATTTTGTTCATGTTGTTATTTAATTTAATTTAATTTTTATTTCTTTATTTATTTTATATAGACAGACACCAGTACTGCATTCTGATGTCCATCATGAACGTCAGACACAAGTGGGTGTATACATCTACCAACGCGTGCCCGTTGATGTTTAAGCATATATGCAAACACATACAATAATTAGTAGAATGTGTTAAGGTTTGTTATTTATTATTGTGTTTATTGTGTCTGTCGTATGTGATTATACCGTATAGGTGCAATTGAGTTCTACTCTGCTTTCTTATTTTGGCGTTGAATTTGCTTGTCAATAGTGATTTCTTTATTCTGAGGTTGCCTACATTCTTTTTCGTTGCTATCATTATTACTCGTATGTCTTTGGTGTGGTTGTTATCTCGTGATCTTTTCGAATGAAGACGCCTTAGTTGTTATGTATTCTAATATGCGTATATGACGTTGCTAAACTAGGCTACCGATGTAAAACTCGTTGCATATTACACATTGCATTTTGTATATTGCATATAATGGTTGCATAAACCTGTGTTGTTGATGAGGCAATTTGGTAGAATACTGGGAGTGTGGTTAGGTCATGTTCTAGATGTTCATTGCCTCAGTGTTTGTTCAGGTTGTGTAAGTTTGATATCTAAATGTTCTCTGCGGATGCACGTTTTAGATAGTGTTTTCTGTGGGGATTTTTCTAGATGTCCTTGGGTGGTTGTAGCGCTTAAATACATATTATTACTGCTAAAATATTATAACAATAATTTGATAACATCAAACACAAAATACGAGCTAACACTTAAATAATAGCTTTATCTTTTTTCTGCAAGTCTATAGCTACACACATCACATTTCTTTCCAGTTGTTTTCTTAAACATCTCACACTGAGTTTTTATATATATATTTCATTTTAGATAATATGATTTACCTCGATAATTTAAAGAACACAATTATAGGATAACAATAACAATTAATAATGATAAGAAGAAGAAGAAGAAGAAGAAAAAGAAGAAGAAGAAGAAGAAGAAGGGGAATCAAATAAAGAAACAGAAGAAGAAGAAAAGGAAGAAAAAGAAGAACAAGAAGAAAAGATAGAAGAGGAAGAAATAAAAAGAAAGGTATTTGCGACTATAGAATAACAAGAGAGAGAGAGAGAGGGAGAGAGAGAGAGAGAGTTATAAATAAAACGGGGGAAATAAGAATAAGACGTCGGATGGAAAAGAAGGAATGGGAGAAAGAACAATAAGTAAAAAAAAACGAAAAAGAGAAAGAAAATAAGTAGAAAAAATCGAAAGATAAAAAAAAACAAGTGAAAGAGTAAGTTGACATCGGATACGTTGGAGGTGGATAATAATAAATACTCAGATGATAGGTATGCCGTAAAAGAAATTACTATGTTTTGAATCTGAAAACAAAGTAACTAATCTGAGTAAATGTTAATAAATACAATAATTTTCCTCCCTGTTTTTGTGCCTTTTGCCCACAGAAACAACGCACTTTATTACAAACAAGATATCACGCTAGAAGCTAGGTAAATCGACTCTTAGTGAATAGATAGAACAATAGTCCGCCATTGATTATCGTATTGCGTGTAATATGGAGATTTGTTAAGAACTGCCCTTTTTTATTTTTGTTCTCTTAAACCAATTACCAAAATCAGATAAAAAATAGGCTCAGAACCAAAATTGTCTCCACATTAGCGGCATCAATCCGCCCATGCTTCATCAATCCTCGCACGTACAATCCGGATATTGCGCCGTCAAGAAACTCTCGGAAGAAAACGCAATCTATTATAAGCCTATCTGAGACTTTGAAAGCTAGTTAGCGATTCTTCTGTCTGGGAGTAAAACGGCAGTGTTAATATTGACACAAAGAGCCGCTCTTCTGTCATGCGATATTCGCTTCTACCGAAATGTTCTAGACACCTGAGGTAAGATCAATAGTTGTACAGTGAGAACTATTGATCTAAGTCTCATATCCGTCAGGGATGACGTCTTTTTTTCTAAAGAATTCTCATACGGAATTGTATTATTTGTGAAAGCAAGATAACTATACTATTAAATAGTATTCGTGAGATGGTGATATATTCCTAATTTATATCATTCTCCGGTTTCAGAATGCGATCTTTTTCTTTGTTGTTATCTTTCCCAAATCTAAGAATCAGCGTTTATGCCAGCCGAGCGTAATCTCATTAGTGGAACGTATAATGTTGGACACACTATAGAAACTAATAAAAATAAACGAAATACATGCTATGATACAAGTGAACATAGTTAGAGATGTAAAGCTTGATTTGGTTATCAGGCAAACATGACCAAAGATGACTGTCATCTGAGTCAGAGGTTAACAGTACAATATGTGAGAACTTATGTCATGAAGGATTTTCACATATTAAAATGGACGTAAGCTTCAAGTGTCTGTATGAGAATTTAATTTTCACTAGAGAGTAACACGGAAGAAGGCAGCCCTTTGGACGGAATAATCATGTAGTGCTTATTTGTGTTATCGGTTAGAAGATTGGTCTACCAGAAATGTACTCTCTAGCTCTTTTTCTTCGAAGAAAATAAGGGAATTGTATTATTACATTCAAAGCCAAAACAATTATATTTGTTGGCAATTTGCTATTCCTGTGCGATCCACTTACGGAGAGATGATAATTTCTCAACAGGAAATACCACCAGTTTTTACTAGCAGCATTAGCAACTAAAAAAAACAATTACCCGTCATAAAATAGAGAGACAATACCAGGATTTGAAATAAAAATTTTTATAATGATAACAGTAACAGTCTAATTCTTATATAAGCACATAACATGCAATATGAGTAAAGTAAATAATCATAGTAGATTTGTTTTAGGAATATAAATACACATCCTGCATATTCGGGTTGGACGTATATTTTAGTGCATGCATGGGCAAACTTAATTTGTCTTTACAAAGCTTTTCCTCTGCCCGGCGGTGACTTTTGATAACGATGGTATCAACAAATTCAAATAGTGCATGTAGAACACCGCTATTTAACCACGGGGTTTTAATACTGTCATCATTCAACAGCTCTAGAATGTAGCTGACTCCTAATGCAATCCTATACCTATATAAGACTCATTATTATTATTTAATTTTGTTAACCTACTTATAGAAACCTTGCTCCGGATTGTATCTGTTGTAATAAAGATAATATTCCTCTTCAGCAGTAATTATAAATCTGATCAGTTATTAATGAAAATGAAATATACAAAATTGAAAACAAGACTGACTACTAATAGGTCGAAAGCTCAATCTCGAATATAAGACTATCTGTCAAAACGTTGTGAACATAACAACAATCAATATGATGATTGTCATCAGGAATATTTCTATAATTTAATAAAATAGGAGAAAGGTATCTGCTATAAGACCTCAGTTGAAGGATTGCTGTAATATCTGGGGTGGTACCTCTCAGGAAAATCTTCGTTGCCTTAAGTAAATAAAAATCCGACTTTGCAATCCAGCGTAGGATAATATCTTCTCTTCCCTACTGTCTCTTTCACACATACGATATAATGTTAGTCTATCTTTCTCTACTCTATCGGTATGTGCATGGTTGTTGCTTGCCTGAGATTCAGTCCGTGTCCCCCACCCCTGTTACCAATTTTTAGTACAACAACAGCGAATAACTCTTTCTCTCACTCCTTTTCTCTCGTCTATTTCCACCCTTCTCCCTCTCTATACAAAACATATGCAGAATTCTATTAACAAAGTTTATTTCCCAGAACAGTTACTCTCTGAAAGAAAAGTCAAACAGATGTCTTCCGAACTGACAACAACATGGTCGTCTTCAAGTCTAATGCAAACAAATACTTGTTGCGCCGCCACTTTGGATAATATATTACTCTTAAGTAATCTTCTGCTAATTTTATTCATTGTTACTAATCCTTTAACGTTTAGTCTCGACTGCCCCCCCCCCCCGGGTCTTGATAACGATGACCCTTTAAGCAATGTATATTTACATGCATGTAATAAACATGACTTGATTTTTTTTATGTTTTCTTACATCAACATCAGTCTGCATTAAATCTCGGACCATATAAAGCGAGAATAATTATTTGCTGTTACAAGTTGATTATATCTCCGAAAGCTAACTTTTAAATAAATGCTATTTATTTTAATAAAAGAAAGAACCAGATTGTTTAAGGTTTTCCAAACTTACATATTTTCTAACAAATACAATGTTTTGAAAATATTCTAACCCTATCCGTATTATAACCAGCGAAATCCGCGTAAATAGACATGACTTGATTTTTCTTCCGCCATCATATGTCTACAGTGCATCTCAGACAATATGAGAGAATAGGATAACTCATAACTCATAACTCAATATATATATATATATATATATATGTATATATATATATACTCACTTTTTAACTAATTATAAAATACATTCATTACAAAGTTCGTTTAACATTTGTTAAACGTCATTTTATTTGTATTCAACCTATACTTTAAAACAGAAATATATGATCATATTTTTCGTTTTTCTACATTCTTACGACCGTCAAACACAACGAATTATAAAGTAAATGACTTCTATTTAAGAAAAAAACATTCATCAGTAAATATATCACTTGGAAAAATGTATAAATATAATTGTCATATATTTTTTTCCAAAAATATTTCCCTGTTTTATACATCAAATAGATAAGGGTTCTGTTAGTGAAATATAATTGTATATTTTATTCTTTCATGTTTCTCGCAAAATAACGTTAGAGTCATCAGGAGATCATTATTAATTTACCTGTTGTTGAAATATTTTACTTATATTACACCGTATAGGCTATTAGAACAATCATAAGCCTAAGAATGAAATCAAATATCTCAAAATTAATTATTTGCCTTCTCTATTGCAAACGTTTTATGCAGTGCATATTATTATAGTAATGTCTATATTTTAAATAATATAATATGTTAAACTTAATTAATTAGACCAAACATTATGCAAATAAATAATACGCATTAAAAGATAAACGAAATATGTATTCATAATTTATAGGTGTATATTATAATTACTTGAAAATTATTTCGTTTATAATTTTGTTGGTGTGTTTTATTAATTATTCGAATAAGGCTAGGTTGTTTCTTTTTTTACTAAAGAGTCACCAGTTTTTACTAAAGAGTCACCACTTATCAAAGATAAGCGTTAATGAGTGTGAGACAACACCGTGATTATTGCTAATAATGGTGTAAATTGGTCAGAATTCTATTATTTCAGAAAACTACTCAACAAGAATTTGTTTACATTTGACGTGAAAACGACCATGTTATAGTAAGCTAGCGGTATTTTGTCTCACATACGGATAGCCCAAGGAAATACACTTTGGTCATAAAAGTTTCGTTTATTTTAAAGAACAGAGGGAGATAAAGGGGAATTATTGACAGTCGTAGAAGTTAGACTAGTTTTTTGTTGTGAAGATTATACATGGGGGCTATATATTGAAGCTTACTCATTAAAATAACGATAAAGTAAAGACACACTATCAACATCTCGTGTGTGATAATGTGGTAGTTGCGATGAGAAAAGCACATCTTCCACTTGATTTCAAAGTCATTCTATTATGTTGTAAATGTACGAAAGTGTGCTCTTAGAAGCCCCTTCTCAGATGTGGCAACATTACTCCATATTAGAACGTATTTGGCTCTTATACGCGTAGAGTATTGTGTGAATAGTGAAATACCTTATGGAGCGAGATAATGATCTAACTATTTATCTAGCGACCTTGACGACGGAATTGATATAAGTCTTCCATTTAAGGTCTGGAGTTCAGGTAAGCCCCAGAAGCTTGTCAACCCAGTGGGCTTCCTCAAGACAAAAGCCATTTATTTGAATTGGGGGCAAGTTGGGATAAAAAAGTTGGTGGTGAAAAGAGAAACTCTTTATTTTTAACATTTAATTTTAAATGATGTAATCGTTCATATTGTTAGGAAATATAACGTTTTCTTTATAATTATTAGTATACTGTCGCTTTGTTTTCAATATAAAGAACATTTCTTTCCTGCGAGTCGTTTTCAGACTCATGAAATATTTATTACTCCGTACATCTTTAATCTAAAATATTGTTTTTTTGCATTACAATAAATGTTTATTTGCAGATAATCACGGAATTCTCATTGAGGTATGCGGAATAATTGATTAAATAATACATTTGGCATCATTGGATTTATTTTGCACATACTATAAAGTTTGAATTTGTGTATAGAATGATCATGATAATTTTTAATGAGATTTAATGTTATATATAACATGTAATGATTCTATGTTTATTATTGTTATGGTACCTTACCTATTTAGACTACTTAAACGCTTCTACTCGCCATAAATACAGGGAGACCCTGCTCACCAGTGTTTGGATCCAATCCAATCCAACGCGAATTGGCCCATTTTGGTTGCGTTTGCTCCGTCGGACTGAGGTATGGTCTATGGTACTCCTAGGAGTTCCACACTCGCAGACATTACCTCCTCTTTTGGGGATAGATTAAGTTTAGTGCTTTCTGTCTGAGGCGCACAAAAAGGGGAATACCGACGAGGCTGCCCAACTCATTTTTATAGGCCAGAGTGTTTTTTCTCGAGGCGCTTGCTTGACTCTCCCCACCTTCTGGCCTTGTGCTTTATCTTGCTGCGGTAAGATTGGAAGTACATACTGGAAAAAAAACATAAGTCTATACTGTCTTGTATTATTCTTTTATAATATAGTTGTTTTCTTGAAACTCTGAGTTCGTGTTTTCCTTTCGGACCCTTTACAGGGGCTCAACAAGTGGCGACGAAGTACAGTAAGGTATTCTTGAGGACATTAAAATGGGCGCCAGAACTGACGACGAAGTATATTCATTTTTATTTCAGAACCTTAAAAGAGGACAAACGTGGAGAAATCAACGGTAAATTAAGCCGAAAACGGTCTAGTTTAAAAAACTGGCCAAACAGAAAAGAAATCTCGTAAGTTAGATTTTGTTAACAAAAGTGTATTCCTTTGTTTTTTTATTATTAAAAATAAACTAATTCTCTCTAAATGAAAGAAGGTCAGTTATTTCTTTATTTATATTTCGTCCGACACTCTGTTATTTTTTGACAAGTGAATACATCATATTTTTTCTTTTTCTCTCCAAAATAGAAGAAGTCGAGACGCCGACCAAATAAATAGGATCTTATTTTTTCTATTGACTCAAATGTTGAATGTAAATTCGACGGTTACGTGAAAAGTGTTCTAGTAAATGGTAGTTTTGAGGGAAGCAAAGAAAAAAGGGTTTCATATATGGTATTTCACTTTTTACCAGAAATATTACGTTAGCAGCGTAATATAAAATAAAGAACTTCTATAAAGACACATTTTAAACATGGAATATTTAAAAGCGACTATAGCAGAACTCGCAAAGGCAACAAAAAACGAGAACACAAAAAGAAGCAATTCAAGGTCTTCTGGAACAGAAAAGAAGTCGACGAAAAGCTGCAGAAAGACAATTAAAAATGAAGAAAGATTCAAAAGCTTCTACTGGAACAAAAACACACATTTTATGGATAAATAATGGAACAAAAAAAGAAACCTATCAAACGACTGATATATTTATGCAAACACTATCGCATAGGGGTCAACTACTGAGAACAAATATGCTTATCTCAGAATGCCGTTTCGAGTGCAATTTAAAGTTTTACTCATCCCCAAATGATGATAAACCCTTCGCTTAATATTTCAGAAGGTGTGGAAATTTATAAAACATAGATTGTGAAAATTGGAGCGTACTGCTGCAACAATTAGCGACCACCGAACATATTATTTTCGTGGACTTTTTTAAACTTGAAAAACAAGCGATTTGACTTTTTCTGAAACGGTTAAACTTTTAACGGAGGTATTTAGCCCAAAATATTCGCTGTTTCAGAAACGATAGAAGTGTTTGAATTTAATCGCAAAATATAGCGAAGACTACGCAACTTTCGCGTCAATTGTTAATAAACACTGTGACGATTTCAAATTAGCTTAACTCCGCGCAGACAACATGTTATTTTTAATTTTCATGCAAAGACTTGTATCAGGAAAAGACGCTGAAGTCAGACGTAGAGTTCTAAACAAGTTAGAAAGTGAATACAATCTAACATAACAGTAATGCGCCGAAGATTGCCAGAGATGTTCATGTGTAAACAAGATTATAAAGAAATTGAATAGTGAGTTATTGCGCACATGAGAAAGGTACGTCAGACGTCACAGTTAAACTCTCTTTGAAAAACCATTCAAAACAAAAAGATGGAATAATTTTCACGCTCCTATAAAAAAGCCAGCCTAATAAAAAACAGGATAAAGTACCGTATAGCCTTTGTTTTCGTTGCGAAGTCCTTCTTTGGTTTATGGATTTGCCATACCGTTTTCAATCCTGTCCAACTTGTAATAATGTTGTACACAAGAGTTCACATCGCAGAAAGAATAGAGGAAATACAACTCGTGTTTAGTCCACAGGAACAAATGATCAGGACTGCATAAATATCATAAAATATGTACAGGTAACACTTCTGAATGAAAATGTAAAATTACAATTAGATTCGGATTGAGACATGTCGTTTATCAACCTGCATAGATGGAAAAAGTCGGATAAACCGACCCTATGCAAAGAGCCAATTAAAAATAGAATGCTCACTCATAAAGTAATTACATTCGGGTGTGAACTCATTACCAATGTTGCCTTAAATGGAACTACTAAAAAAATGAAAATGCTCGTAGTAGAAAAATACACCATTGGAGGAATGTTACTATCTAATTGTAATAGATAGTTTGACCAAATGACCGGAAGTGTTCCGATGTATAACACTTAATGCGATAAACTTCCTTCACGAATCGTTTGCCCGTTTTATGTGGTCGATTGTTTAGTCAGTGACAACGGAAGAAAATTTACTTTCTCCGACTTTGAAGACTTCTGTGAGATTTTCCAGATTAGACGCATCACGACTATCCCGTGACATATTAGGTCAAATGGCCAGGCTTAGCGGGTTGTGGACACTTTAAAAAGAGCCCTTAAGAAAGCTTGCAACATTCCCACGGAAAAAGCCTTGCCGCAGTTCTTACAAGTATACATAATCACTGTAAATGTTAACACCCCATCCTTATTATCTCTTGCAGAAATTATGTTTGCGCGACAAATTCGATCCGTTTTACACCAATTGCTGCTAAAACAAACCAAACAATGACGAACCTTTATAGTACAAAAACACCTTACATCCGAGTGAATAAAATGTATTTCAAGATGTTTTAAATTACACGTCTTTCTAGGAACTTGGTGCGATAGAAAAGACAAGTGGTGATATAGTACGCATATTCCAAGCCCCTCAGTACTCGCATGAGATACACCAAAATTAAATTAGGAAACGACTGTCGAATGACACCGACAGAACTCCCCAACAAGAAGAAGTTGTATACCATTTATGAAGCTGTCGACATGATAATACTCTAATCAAACACAATCTAAAAAAAACCGTGAGTTGCTTGATCTTATCGCGATCAATCCAAATAGGAAACGATACTGATGCGGGGGTTAGGCTGGGGGTGTTTTGGTACCTTACCTACACGGACTACTTGAACCCTTCCAGTCACGATAAATACTGGAAGCACCTGCTTCCTAGTTGTTTTGCCCACCGTGACCCCTGCGGTTTTTCTGTAACGTCAGTTTGTTAGAGACTTCGGACTGGTAAATATCAGTCGAGGATTCGTTCTCGACAATCAGTTCAGCAGGAACTCGACTATTTCGGTGGCATTTATCTGTCTGGCTGAGGTATTACTCCTCGGTAATCCTAAGAGTTCAACCCTCGGAGGCTTTACTGCTTACTGCCTGAGGCGCCCTTACCGGGATATGCCGACGAGCTGCCCAGGCAATTTTTTAGAGGCCGGATTGCTCCTCCTTTAAGGGTGATGGCTTGACTCTCCCCAACGGCCTTTTCCTACATATTCCTTTATAGAAGAAAATAGCATCGTCTCTGTACATAACTTTTATTAACGCAAAGAATGTACTTTGATTAACTTCAGCAAAAATAATCGAACTATGTCGTACATTCGGCATAATATACACTTTCCCTTTGGAATAGCAAACTTATCCGTTTCAAGTGCAATAGCTGGTACTAAATGTTATACTTGTTTTTCTAGCTAAACATATGTTTATGTAAATGTAATTACTGTAATATTTAACCACCGAAGAGCTTTACTTAAGGTTATATTGATAAGTAGTATGCATAAAAATCTAAACATGTTACGTTATTCGAATCTTTTATTTACGAACACCACTCTATCCTCTTGTTAGAAAAGTCCCATAGTGGACCTTTCCTTTTCCCTTTACTCTTAGGTAGTGTTCTATCTGTTGTATTTATTCTTTGCTTAGCTTGAATCAGAACTCGTTTGGCATATCAATCTTATAGTACGGTTAACATTAAAATCAGGTTATGATGTTTCAAATTGAATCTCTGTGTTCATTGAATTTTGACTTCACTGTACTTATGTATTTTTAGTTTGGTTAAAATATTTTTAGCCTCAATTTTAATGTTTTTTAGTTTGCTTTTCATCGTAATCTTATTATTTCTGTTAAGTTTTTATATGTTCTGGGATATATTCAATTAAATCGTCATACTTAGCTGCTTTTCATTCTTTTATTTTTCTCCGCGCCTGTAGTTCATCGTTAAACATATTTGCTTTTGAACCTTTTAAATCATCTATTTGATTTTTTGTGTGTGCCTTTTGAGGTTTTATTTCTCATGTGATGGAACCCCGTTTATCTGGCGTTAGTTATAAAATATGGATGTTGTTTGTAAACTGACGAACGTAGGTATTTTCAGTTGGTATCGAAATATTCCTTAATAAATTCCTTGTTTTAGGAATTCAACAAGAAATAGTGAAAGATCAGTATCTTATTTTGTTGTTTAAAATATGACTCACGGTATAAAAATGAGCTTGAACAATAATAAAAAGAATGTTGTTATGATGTTCTTTTGAGATAAGTAAAACACTCTTATATATATATATATATATATATATATATATATATATATATATATATATATTAAGCTTTGTTTAAACGTAAACTAATCCAGTTCTGTGTTTCTTGCCTACTTGTAATCTTATTTATGGATTTATGCTCAGGTACTTTTGTATATTTAATGTAATTCTTATCATAATATAATTAGATCTCGTGTCAGAGCAATTTACCCTTGCATTAAATATAGTGTTCAGTTCGAAATCTCGTATATATTCCCGAGTTGGTAAAGTTTTGTAATGATTACAACTAAGGTGAGAACAGTAGTTCGGAAAACATAAATAATGTATATATATATATATATATATAAATATATATATATATATATATATATATATATATATATATATATATATATATATATATATATATATGTATATATATATATATATATATATATACTGCTACAATAATGTGTTCACACCAAAAGCAAAATGCAATACAAAATATTTTAGATATGATTTAGAAAGCATTCTCTCTGAATCACATGTAAAATATGTTTAGATTAAAATCATTTGGCATTGTATTATTGTGTCAACCTATTGTGAAAAAATTTAATATATGAACATTATATTTATTTTTCTTCTGAAAAATAAGGCTTTTTGAAGAAACAATCTGCCTTCGTTTAAGAGAGGAATAATACTTATTACCTATGTGTCATCACTTATTATACATTAAGTATACCTAGGATACCTCTATTGATTTGGCTCAAATTAAGCTTCATATTAATACTTAATGTTTTTTTCCCGGGTTTTATAATAAAATAGTGTTTATACATACACACCAACAGTATGAGCAATAATAATATTTACGTTCTCATTGGAAGCGCACTTTCACGTTCTATCGTATTTCTTTTGAGAATAAATCCCATAATTACAAAAATACATTATCAACGAAATGAAGGTTTCCCTCAGAACGGTTTGAATGCTTTTGTTGCTAATGTTCAAATAGAAATGTTGGCCATACAAAGTGAACTTGTTTATTTGATGTCTCTACGTTAGTGCTTGTGGCAAACTAATTGCTATGAAAAATATCCCACCGTGTCCATCATCAACTAGTCATTGTCGAAAAAAGGAGTGCCCCTTGTCAGATCCTATCTTTTCAAGGTCAGTGATCTGTCATGGACATATAATTGCAAATTATACTGTCGCAAGATGCATCATAGATACGCAAGCCGGACAGAATTATTCGGTTTCAATTGAAGATAGTTTTACTAATCTTGCCTAAAATATGAGATGTATAGAAAGTTCGCTGTGTGATCCCTCTAAGCTACCTATGGCCAACGCTGTTTGGGAGTCATTTTACGTTTAGGTTTGTTTCATTGTTGAACGTTGTGATTTCTTTTTTAACAAATAGTACTTTTCCCATTGCATTATGAAACTTTACTGAATCGTTTGCTATTTTCGGTATTAATCGAGTGTAAATTATTATGTAAAGATAATCCTGTCTTAATTTGTTTTTGCTAAATTGTTTTTTTTTGTTGTAAAAAGCTTCTAAAATTAGCAACCTTTTAAAACATAAGTATTTTCTTGGAATTTTAAAGCCAGAAATTAGTGTTTTTATTCGAAACATCAAGCGCTTCAATACTTCTTTTTAAATAAGATAGGGTCACAGAGTAATTGATTTTCTCTACTATTATCGAAAGATTAAAAGGACTAATATGTTTACAAATCGAAATGTATTATGATGCATATTAACGTTATTATTTTTTGGAATGAAGATACATTTATTAAATAACTTTTCTAATCACTGAACAGATTTTCTGGGAAAATGACAAAAATAATTTCGCTGCTAACTACTCGTACATTAATACAATTACACAATTTAACTAGTTATTACTATTTTATTTTGTAACAGAAGAAACATTGCGAGTCATTTTCTTACTCTAACGTTATTTCCATGCTTGGTTCTCGACTGAGCTACCATTACTTGTTCGGCCTGTAACGCATTCACAACAAAAACAAGTTTGGTTAAAACCACTGTAAAGTTTTTTTCTTACTTCCTATGTGTAACTGAAGCTAAGCGGGATTTCCATGAACAGGCATCTTTTCCAAGCACTGGCTGTAACACAATAACGCGGGGTAACTTCCCAGCTGACTACAACTTCATCGTGTTTAAGTCCGATGCTAACAAATTCTTGTTGAGCCGCGCTCTTGAATAATTACATTCTGCCCTATTTCAACCATCATCTCAAATCATCAAGGTCCACGTGACAAACATATTAACCCTTATCCCCGGGTGACATCTGGTCCTAGACAAGCGCTGATTCATTAGTCCAATGAATTACATATGTTAAAGTCTATTTGTAAATCAAATATAATAATGAGACTATTCTCATTCCTTCACATTACTGATTACTCTATCTATATAATAAAGTAAATCTACATATATAATAACGTAAATATATCTAAACAATAAAGTAAATTTATCTATATGATAAAGTAAAGCGTTATATAGAACTCGACTATGCTCACGCTTTATTTTGATTTCAGAAATTTCTACATTTTTCAAATCTCCTGATTCTTCTAAAATAGTCATACATATAGGAAGTCGGAGTAACTTTTACTCACACGCAAACATCTGCTGCCACCACCACCAACAACAACACCATCACCTTACCTCAGGAAATAATCTTCATATGCTACTTGTTCTTGATACAACCGTAATTATTTCATTTTTCTGATTTACTATTGACTAATTCCTGCTATACCTTTACGACCTAAATGCGGGTCGCAAAAGTATAGCAGGAACGATTGTGCGTTTCCGGCCGCATTGCTTATTCCTTAATCTTTGCATACATGTTTTTACTTTTGTCATAGTTAGATTCCTATAAGAACATAACCTCTCTTCCCCGGGTGCCGCTGGGTATATTTGGTTACTTACGTTCGTGTTTTGATATCTCCATTTGCCTATATTAACACACTGTCACCGTCATATAAACTTTCCTATTCTAGAATACAAAAATACAATTAATAAGCAGAAACATACAAATGGGTAGTTCGAACATGCCACCCACATATTCTTCTGTCTTCATCTTTTTTTAAATTTACCATTCTTTTTTATCTTTCTTTACAAATGCCACCTTTGCATTTTAGTTATATTTCTGTTACACTTAACACAATCTTTCTGCTTCCCACTGGGTAAATTCGGTTACTTGTTTATGTCTTAGCTGACATCTTTTTATTTGCGTTCGATTACACTATTTCACTGTCATACCTAATATTCTATTTTAAGATGATCAAATACTATTTAAGATAAGAAGCAAAAACAACTGCTTATACGAAGACTTTTGCGTATTTTCCTTTTTTTAATACGTATGCCAAAATGTACGACTTTTTTAAAGTATTATTATTATTATTAAACAAAATCCACCTTAATTTTTATAAAAGCTAATCCACTTGGGATGTTAGTCAGAAACCATTCCTTGCTTTTACTATCCATTTGTGATTTATTCGCGTTATACTTCAGTCCGACAGTCACAAAGCTGCTTTCAATTGGTACATGTTTAATAAACAATGATTTATTTTATTATGTGTTTCTTAAACAAAACATACTATTACTTAAACTGAATGGTAGCTCTAAGTACTTGTAACAAATGGTACACCTCCTAACGAACCGAGAAAGAATGAAAGAGAGTAAGTTAAACCGGGACTTACAGTTACTGGTAGGTTTAATTCCTTTTTTAAAAATAGTGTCACCGAGATAGTTTTGTGAGAAGAAATAACCTTGGTATCTGATTCCAAATAACTTTCAGTTTCAACTAATCATTGCGTTATCCCTCAGTCCGACAGCAACAAAGCCGCTGCTGACATTCTGAATAAATAATGTTAGATATATTATCGGTTTCTTACAAAAATACTCTCTTTAAAGCTTACCATTAACCATAAGTCTGTGTGACAAAAACAACCTCCCAACGAACCGAGAGTGATAGAAAGAGAGTAGTTTCACCCAGAACTTACAGTCAGTTGTATGGCTAATAAATCTTGTTTTTGCCTTACAGATGCTATTATTTACTAATAATCATTGATATTTGCACCATGACAAAAAAAAACAACCGGAAAAGTTGAAAAAAACCCAATTATTTGCAAACTAATCCGCATAAATACTATTTTAACCAATGATAACCCAGACAAAAAATATTTGGAAAATTATGAAAGGAAACACCAGCGTAATTCATAGACCAAATTAATAAGGTGCATTATTTTGTCTCATCACCGCTTGCAAAGTCAGATAAAACTAATCACTAAAATGGGCAAGTCATTTTGTTAAAGGAAGCTGCTTCAATATAACCTATTTATTGTTAGTTTTGTTGGTACTATTATTATTATGACCTTGTGTTATAACCAGTATAAATAGTAGGCCCATCGGGCGAGGGCAAAACCACTATTACTAATAGGCGAATGGAGCGATTTTCGATAATTAATGCAGATATTTAAGTATTCTAGCTCCCAGCCCTCAATCCTATATTCCTATTTTTATCTTCCATTATTTACAAGCTTGCTTCTTTTTTACATCATTTTCTCATGTATAAGGTATCAAAAGTGATTGGTTTACTAATTTCGGAGCTAACTTGCACGGCTACCCAACATTGGCTACAATAAGATCAAAGTGTAGTATCTGTTCCGATGGATACTGCACCCCATATACTGTTATTGTCTTGGCCTTCAAGGCTTGATTTACGCCCGTCTATGGGTCTGCCCTGTGCAGTTCTAGGAGGTCCACCCTCTCAGGCTTCGCCTCCCCTCTTTGGGGAGGAGTAAGTTTATTGCTTACTGCTTGAGGCGCCCCTACCAGGGAATGCCGACGGGGCTGCCCAAGCAATTATTAAACCCCACTTTCCCGACCCGGCCTTGGGTCACATCTTACTTGTGGGAGTAAGATAAAAACTGGCCTTGTGCCTAACTCCTTGAGAGGAGTAAATCAATACCCAACATTGCCAGATAGGGGAGTCATACACAAAATATAGAAAAGTTAAAAACGGTGTAAAACTTTTCTAAAAGAACTTCCCTCTCTCTTTAGCTCATTTGATTTGTCACTCTTTCTTTATCTCTCTAATGCTCTCGATTTCCTATCTTTCTCCATTCAATCTATTCTCCTCTATCTATACCTCTCTCTGCCCATCTTCTCTCTTGTTTTAACGTATAAAAAACACTAATAAAAATGTAAGACATTCACCCAAGCGTTCATTTAAAAAGTGATGTCTCCTTGACAACGCCGAGTTTATTGTCTCTCTACCTTTCCTCCTGAACAGTTAAGTGCAGTTTTGTGTTTCATGCATTGAACCAATAATACAAATGCAAGCAATTTACTTGAGCTTTCAGTTTTCAATTATTTCTCAAGGACACATACATTAAATAATTAAAACAGTTAAAGCAAGCACTAGGAATACACATTTTATGATGACAACTTGTAGCATGACATATTTGCCAAAATAATTGAATTTAAAATTAATTGGAATATATGTTGCAAAACAAGGTTATAAGTGAGTATATACATTTATCCAGTTATTATTTTCCAAGCCCAAATCGAATGTGTAGAATTATGGCATGCTTATTTTAAATCATTATATTTGTACAGTTTTACCTATTCTCCAGGTACGTCTTCAGCCACATTTTCAGTTTCTGCTGTGGCCTTAATGGGACAAAAAATAAATAAGAAAACAAGGAGTTTTAGTTAGCAAGAGTAATGTGTGGTCAGAGACTGCTTCTGGCTTGGTCATAGTGACACTGTCTGTTCCCACCATTATAACTATACATGATGTCGGGAAGAATTACTGTAGTGAGGAAATAGGGTAGCTCTTCATTACTAATTCATACTGCAATCCCCCTCGCTTTGTCGTCTTGTCTTGTTAGTTTCATTGTCCTCTCCGTCGAGATTTGTATGCGTGGTGAGTGTCCGGTCGTTGTTCATCCGATTATAAAGTCGTCGGGGCAGCTGAATCACACTTTCTTAATGTCTTTAAAAAAAAGCAGAACAGACCCACAAGAACACCGCTTTTCATGTAGAACAGATGGCAGTTTATTGACATGTAAAGTTTTAAGTTTGTTGCCGATAACAGGAGAAAGAGATAGAACGTCTTGTACGAAGCTGAACTTTAACTTTCGATTCTCCTAAGCTCTCCGAAATACTATGTTCTCATCGGTCGCTTCTATGATAACTAGTTTTGTTTAATTTGCTATGTTTCAACTTTAACGTAACTTAACATTTTCATATCTTTACTCCCGTTCTCACAGTCTGTCATTTAAGACTAATCTTCACCGTTAAACTCATCGAACGTCACTTTATCCTTTGTTCAAACACTTTTTCCCAACTAAAATCTCAGGTGAAAATTAAAAAAAGACCTAAATCTATTTCACATGCAGTACACATTTAGGATAAGAGAAATTATAACGTAAAGATAATTTATTTAGTTTTAATATTTCATTTCTTAATGAGACCCAATTTAATCAAATCTATGTATTAATTAAACATAAAAATATGGAAAATTGTTATAAACACATGAGTCGTATATACGTTAGCAAGCACTGTTGTTATCGACCTGTGTTGGAGATCAATTTGAACAACCGTGTCAGCCAGATAATATAACCCAAGAATTGGCACTGTAATTTTATTGCCTTCAATCGACCGTATTGAATCGCTTGGCATCAGTGAACAAAAGCCGATCGTTGGCAAAAGGTCACTGCACTTATTGACTGACGACAATTCACCATTCTGTTTGCATCTGTAAATTTCTTTGTCAGCGGCGCACACATGCGCAGTGTGTCGCTATTAACGATTGTAATAAAAGCTTGCCATCCCTCATATAAACTATCCCTGTAGCAATTATTTGACTATTACCGGGGCCAAATGTAAATTTTACATTTGAACATAGTTAAATTTTCATGACTTTATGGGCTAAACATTCAACTATTTTCCTAAATCACTGCAACTATTAATGCTTAGCGTTACTGCACGCCAATACATTAATGTATCGATACAATCTATATAGTGATACGCTAAGGTAATTTCATGTTCGAACGTACATCATCACTCTCTACTACCTTTTTAGAAAATAGGATCGGCCGATCGCTGAGGGTGCAACACGAAAAAAGTAATATTTTGCATTGCATCCGTTGTCACTGTTGTGTTACGTGAAACTCGAAATAAAATACATTCTCTTTGAATTTTTGATATGATAAAAGTATAGTATCTGTTCTCGTGTTTGCGCTTGAAATTTAGAGAATGGACTCCTATAATCAGATACATTCTAAAATTACTTTAATATATGCCGTCATGTTTTTACACATTACGTTTCCTGCTAGTAAAATATTAAACATATCAATATGTATGTATGTTTTTTGGTCCGGTGTTAATACTTTCTTTGTAAAGAAGCGTGGGGATCTAATTGAATTGTTTTACGTTTTACAATGGAAAGGACAATTTTGAAGACTTGTTATCTTAATATTTTTAAGAAAACCAGCAATCATACCGCTCATGAAAAACAGAGATTTATATACCTAGAGAGTTATCGATTACACCAACGAAATTCCGGACCTTGTTGATGAGAAGTGGGCAATAAGTAGTAGTGTTATGTTTCAACCTTGTGTCATACATACAAGTTCACAATAATACATTGTCAGTTGTTTGCTCATGTACGCGCCTTTTCCACGTTCTTGACAAAGTAAGGAACCGCCGCAAATAAGCCATTTCTCACCTCGGAAAAAAAATAAGTAAAGACAAAACTGTTAGCAGCCATAGGAGATTAATTCGGCTAGATCTTTGTTCCAAATCACTAATCAACAGGAAGGAGCCAGAGAGATCGATAGTCACTATTTAATCAGATCTTAACAAGATATTTTAACGCACATGCTCAAACTCTTAACATTTACAAAGCACTCATTCTTTGTTAGAACGATGTCACGTGACATCCGCTTCCATCACTATTCATAGTTGTGTAAAAACTAACTTCGATTTCACAAAATTTACTCCGAATTGCCATTTTCTACTACCCGACTCATATACTAACGTGTCTACTCGCTAAATATTTTACAACAGTAGACGAGACATAAGACAAGGATAAAATAAGAATAATGCAAATTAATAAATTATATAGATTTATTGATTGACATTGTTTGTGTATTCGTTTCGCAACTACGCAACTACGGCAGTTGATTAACACACACACGTCGGACGTCTAATCACACTGATGCAGTTGATACACACGCTCTTGATCTTCTGAACATACTCCTTTTATTGTCCAAGTGTTCATCATCAGCCAATCGGTGGTCAGAAAAACAGTCACGTGAGGTCTGACGTCATTGCTCAATAATCGTACAAAAAACCACAGCCGCCATTAATCTAATTTCCGCCCTCCCCGTGATCATCCCGGCAGGTAAGACAACACGCGCAAACACGTGGTCGCTTTCTTCCTTCATTCTGTTCGACTTTACACTCCCCTCTGGTCTCAAGATCACACATGCGGCATTGCGGCCGCGGTCGTTTGTTACGGGCACTCCTACGGAGGGGGATTAGCTGGACTTCTTCATCTTCATCAGAGCTCTCAGGAGGGGTAACAGATCTGTCGCCATTAACGTTGCCAGCAGTCCTTCCATCAAGCTGGGCTCCATCGTCATTGGGGCTTTCAGAAGTGGCGCTGGAACTATCGCCATCTCTGCTGAGGGTCTCAGCCATGTCATCACGGCAATGGGGCATAGGTCGGATCCACATTTCATCATTGATGATTCATCACTTTCGCTGTTCGATATTAGGTTTGTATCAAGGGCGGGCCGGACATCCTTCACATACCGTGGAGTACCATCAACCAGCACAGCCTGCTCACTAATTATGCCGGTGATCCGTCCTCTTCTGAAACTGGTCGTACATCGGTTACTGGGAGGCCTAACCTAAACGGTGTCCCCCAACTTGTACCGTCCTTGCGTCCTCTTCTGATTAGGCAGGCAGGCGTCAATGCCCTTAACACGCACTCGATAGCAATGTATCGCATTAGCAGGTGCACTTTCAGCAGTCGCGTCATCCTTCGGTGTCGTATTGTACCTATATACTGCCTCTGCAATCGTACATTGCTTCCTTGCTGCTATCTTCTTCACACTTCGGTGGCACCGCTCCGCTATACCGTTGCCACTCGGTACATATGCACACCTGTGTCTAAGCCGGATCCCCCACTCGTCTATGAAACGCCTGAATTCTCCGCCGCAAAAGGCTGTGTCGTTGTCAGTGAGAATCTCTTCAGGTGGACCCCGCTCGTAAAATATGGACTCTAATTGACGGATGACACTAGCCGAGTCCTGTCTTGTTAATAATCGCCAGATCGCAAACCTCGTTGGTCCGCAATCGATCAGTGTGAGGAAGTGCTGACCACCAAACAACACTGTCAACTTCGTCAGCTCTGCCAAGTACACGTCGACCGTTTCGCCCGGACGTAAGGTCCTTGCCTCAAGTTGCTCCCAAGCAGTGGTGGGGTCAATCGCAAACGCCTTGAACAGTGCCACCTTGATTTTCTCGTAGTCCTGTTTGCCCTCATGGCTGAGCTGTTGATACACCGCAAAAGCGCCGCCGGACAAGCGCAGAGGATCAACATGTTCGAGGTTTTTTACGCCAGACAAAAGGCAATGTAATTCCACCTTTTCCCCCCAGTCAATTACCGAGTTCGATCCATCAAACTCTGGTATTAATTTGAGGTCAATTTTTTCCCCCATTTCGCCGAAATAGCTTGTATTCGTTTCGCAACTACGCAACTACGGCAGTTGATTAACACACACACGTCGGACGTCTAATCACACTGATGCAGTTGATACACACGCTCTTGATCTTCTGAACATACTCCTTTTATTGTCCAAGTGTTCATCATCAGCCAATCGGTGGTCAGAAAAACAGTCACGTGAGGTCTGACGTCATTGCTCAATAATCGTACAAAAAACCACAGCCGCCATTAATCTAATTTCCGCCCTCCCCGTGATCATCCCGGCAGGTAAGACAACACGCGCAAACACGTGGTCGCTTTCTTCCTTCATTCTGTTCGACTTTACAGTTTGTCAAACATTACACCAATAATGCCGTCATAGGTGAGTATTATTACATGTACATGTCTTCGTTAATGAGCATGTTTATGCGTATATGCGTAAGTGTTTCGCAACTAATGCTACGATGCTCACATTTCATTAATATTGAGACATTGTTAATTAAATTTGTCTAAAATATAACCAACATCTATGGTGTTATTTATAGGATGTATACTTTTCAAAAAATATAAAATATTTATCATATGCTAGACAGTCACTACTATGAAGGTTAAAACGCATCTCGAAGATAAGTGTAAAAGAGATTGTCAATCATGTGTAGAAGATTGGAAACGAAAGGGTGAACATGGCTTGATTTAAGAGGACGACTCAACAAGTACATGTTGATACTGAACTTGAAGACGACTATGTTGTAGTTAAAAGTAAAATCTCCCTTTAAGTTTTCTGATAATTATAACCAAAGGGCCCGGAGTAAAAAAATAAATGTACTAGGCATGTGCAAGTATTTCCTGTATCTTTTATTTTTTGCGAAGAATAAAGACGAACAGAACATATTCACCCGTTGCTAAAGAAACGGACAATACACCAATAGCTCGTTGGATATTTCATGTATTTATGTCACAGAGAAAAATGGGGGATGTGTTCTACCTGCGTGACCAGAGACTGGTGTGAGACGTGTTTTACTCTCTAGCTAGAATGGTAGATGTTTATGCACTAGATATGCGTAATTTATAAGAACACATAGAATTGTCAAGCATATACCTATCTAAATAATTGTTAACATTGGTTATCCGACGTGAACCAGGCTTTTTACCTCATTTGCCCATATGATATAGATATATCAACATTTCTTTTATGTTATCTATAATAAATCTATGAAGGAAAAATTTAGATATCAAATCTGACATTCTTGAATATTTGGCTCAATTTAAAATCATGTCGCTTAATCTCGGAAATGTGATGTATGAGTGAGTACTTTTATTCGTTTATTTATTAATGTTGAAAATTATGACCTTTATTTGGCAGAGGGGAATAAATAGACAGTACAATTGTAATGATTTTCATACTATTTCGATTTCATTTTTGATAAGCGTTTTTATCGCTGCCATCTTTCTTTTGTGTCTAATTATGGAGATCGCCATCGTATTGAATATATCTATATATCTAACAATCCATTCTCTTTCTTTATCTCTATTTCATTCAACCACCCATACATACACACACATACACACAAGATACCCCTCATATATATATATATATATATATATATATATATATATATATATATATATATATATATACATATATATATATGCGTGTCTGTGTATATATATACTGGTAATGAACATTTCTATTCATACAAACACAATGTTGGTAAACATTTGCAGAACGTGTTTCAGTCAGAAATGTTTTGCAAAATTGTGTCCAAATTATATTTGTATGAATTTATTGCCAGTAAATAGCTCTATGTATTATTGAGCACTATTATATGAAGACAGTAAAAATTATCTGGATATTTTACCGCGTTAATACAAACTGTACACAGATTACTCTCTTCCTCCTTCTCTCTTCCTTTACATCCATATATATATATATATATATATATATATATATATATATATATATATATATATATATATATATACATTTCTAGTGATGAATGACGAGAATAAAAAATTGTGAAAATACAATATTCATTAGAACATCAAAAGTTCGGAGCAAGGAGCTTCATATCCTTAATCCATGGATATTCAAAGATACACTTTTTTCATCAGAGGATATAGAGAAATCGACAAAGTAATTGTAAATATTATCGGCGACATTTAACTTTGAAGATTTTACATGAAATAAAACAAAATGAAAACCAAAAGGTAAAGAGTCTTATGTTGACATGGGAGCGTAGAATCAGGGTGGACGCCGTCCAAAAACACGTAAAAATAAAAAAGCTGTTACATTGGAAATGAATGTTTGAAAAAGAATAATACTCAAATTGTTTAGGAATCCAAATGTTGTTGTTAAGAGGCTGATATTATGACGACAATTGGTAAAGTCCAGTTTATATTGTCTGTGCAGTAGTTTGGCATTAGAATTATCCGTTTCACATGGTTCAGAATGAAGTTTGTCAGTTAGAATTCGGTATATATCCAAGTGTGCATTACGAACACCTCTAGCCCCCTGGTTGATCAGTGTATCGATAGTTTATAGACATGGATTTAGATCCGATATTTTTCAAGCCGGAGCGGAGTGAAAGTGTTGCTTGTAAGCGGTGGCGAAAATAAGTTATTTTCGCCACCCCCTACAAGCAATATATGGTGCATTTAGTGTTTCGGTCAAATTGCTGGATGTAAGTTCCATGTGTTTCTTGTTCCATTTTTTTATTTTCCGGGTACTTTCGATTTGATTCGTCAAATCATCTTCAGGCAGTGTTAATTTTGGTTTCTTAAAAAAATATGTCTTTACTGTTAAGTTTTTTAAAAATTATTATAACGGCCTGTAAAATCTCAATATTATAGATGCTCATTTTAATTTGTAAAATACTGGCCGTTATAATAATAAAAATAACTCAACAGTAAAGACATATTTTTGAAAAAAGCAAAACTAACACCGCCTGAAGATGATTTGACGAATCAAATCAAAAGTACTTGTAACAAATTGAAAGAAAATGAAACAACAAACACATGGAACTTACATACAATAATTTGAGCGAAAGATTAAATGGACCATTCGGATAATTGAAAACATAAAAAAGAGTCTCAACAAGCAAAAACACTCCGTGTATTTTAATAATGTTTGCATAAATAACAATATGCTGCCTAAATACAGACAGCATATATATATATATATATATATATATATATATATATATATATATATATATATATATATATATATATATGAGTTTGCTTGCATGCGCGTTTTTGTATTTGGCAAAGATGCGACTTTCAAACCAAACTAATAGCGAGAAAAGATCAACTTTTTTCAGTTCAGTCAATATAATTATGTTTTTTTAAATTGAGGATGGCCAGTAAATCAAATCAGATATCTACGGCAAGGATCAAAATGTAATTCATCGGGTTTACGAGTCATACAACTTCATCACTACAAACAATTTAAAAAGAAAATTGTTATAGAACTATAATTGACTGAACTACAGATGTAGAGTAAGGTCACATCTCTCTTTACCTAGTAAAAAAGGATATATATATATATATAAATTATTTTAATACCTACAGACATCGATGTTTCATACTAACGCAATCTTCAGTGCAGGTAGCTAAATCTCAACGATTGGCGGGCGCGAACCCGATCACAAATCGCCACTGATTCGCAGTCAAGAGTCTTCACCCCTCAGCCATAGACAATTAGTTTATACTTCTGGAGGAATTTAACTTTGTAAATAGCGAATCGGCGGCTAAATTTACACAAGCAGCTAGACTGATCTACGAACGTATTCGGATCGTGCATGCATCTATTAGTACTGCTGGTTATTAAAGTAACTCAAGAGTGCCCAGCCTTTATATATATATATATATATATATATATATATATATATATATATATATATATATATATATATATACTAAATTATGAAAATATATTAATGACAATTAAGCTAAACAGAGAATTCCACGAATACTCCCCGTGGGGAATCGGCAGGCTAAAATGCTAAACAAATTAGCCTGACGATCTCCTACCGGAAATCAACAGGCAAACATCTGTGTGGCCTAATTACCATAATTATATTTGTATAACTTACTACGTAGCTCTACTCACGTGTTCAGCACTGTTGCAGTAAATTCTGAAAATCGGTACATAATATATCACATTTTATGTGGATACATGAGATAATATATATACACACAAATATATATATATATATATATATATATATATATATATATATATATATATATAGAGAGAGAGAGAGAGAGAGAGAGAGACAGAGAGAGACAGAGAGAGGGGGGATAGAGATACACACACTTATATGTAATAATTTAATACATGTTCTGAATGTTTTTAAGAAAGTAATATCTTTATTCATACAATGGTTTCTGCCCAATTCAAAACAAACATTTCTTCTTGATAATAAATTCAATATATTTTCAGAGGGCTTTCTCAGTTAATTTCTATCTCCCATCGAATAAAAGCCAGAAAAACAGACAAAACTGATACATATATATATATATATATATATATATATATATATATATATATATATATATATATATATATATACAACATTATTTGTTTATTTTCCGCGGGAAAGCACTAGAAGTGTTTTAGTATAGTGTACTTGCTATAAATACATGTTAATACTACTACCAAGCTCTACTAACATGATGAGCTCTCTTGAAGTAAATGCTGAACATATATATATAAGTGTTTAAGTAATATTTTATGTTATTTTATCATATTTTGATATTTGTCTATATACATTATATCATTATAGAATAATATAACTACTCAAATTGGTGTCATGGGGAACTATAAAATAATGAATTAATTGATAATAAATTGATATTATACTAACGATTCTTTAACAAATCTGAATAGAGTTAATATAGCTGTAAGGAATTTAGGTGATAAAAATAAGAATTAGCCATAAATTCTTCTAGACTGATAAATAGTTTGGCAGTAATCCGGTGCCTTTTTTTGTAGGGGATTGAGGTTTCCCCTGAAAAGCGACCGTGGTTCTAACCCTGACCTCAGTTCCGTCAAAATAATTGTTTTTTTTTAGAATTAGAAATACTTCCACACACCTTGTAAAACTTTGTCAATGTGGCTAGTATTTAAAAATAATGGCGATCGGTCTACTGTATCTTAGTACAGATCAATCAGTCTCATGTGCGTCATAAGTAACTTGCTTGAATTTTTAAATTTTTAATAAATCAGTAGGTGACCAACCACATCAGAAAAATCAATCTCTGTAGTTGCAAGCAACATGGATTTCGTCCTGCAAGATCAGCTTATGCTCTAGCTAATACCACAGAGAATCGGTGAATCTATTGAAGGGGCCTCGTTTGAAAGACAATATCTTTTGACGTTTGAAAAGCCTTTGATCGGGTTTGCCAAAATGGTTTTCTTGCTAACTATGGAATTAACGGAAATGTCTAAACAATAACATCCTTTCTCTCTCATAGGTTTATAAATATAATCGTTAATGGACAGAAGTCTGAAGCACATAGTACCAACGCTGGTGTGCCCCAATGATCCATTCTGTGTCTTACCCTCTTCCCGATCTTCCTCAATCCTCTTCTACACACCATTCTAAGAATAGTCATTGATAGTTATACATATAACATAACCATCTATTGTAACATTTTGTAGAGAGTAAATGATAAAGATATTTCTGACTCCTTCTTTTTCCGACCTTGAGCAATAAATGCAATAAGACAAATAGTGGCTGATTAATTTCGATACGTTTAAAATCACAAACGGCTTAAACCGTCACTTTGATTTGATTGAAATGGGTGCTTTACCCATTGTTTTGATAAGCTCCATGGACTGCCCTTCCATTCAGACTTCAAGTGGTAGACTTACATACCATCCTTTGCTTAGATCGCTGGAAAAATTGTTAGATCCTTCTACAGCTTGAAAAAGTATCTCGCCCCTGACGTAATAAGCTGTATAAGAGACAAATACGTGCTAAGATGAAGTACCGTTGCCACATCTGGGAAGGTGTATCTAAGAGCAGTCTTTCCTACATTCAGAGAGTACAAACCCACTTCGAAATCAAGTAGGGGTGCTCTCTTTTCTTCTCTACGGCCTGTTTCGCATAGAAGACAAGTTGGTAATCTTTCTCTTCTCTATCGTTATTTTCATAGTAGGTGCTCGACTCAGCTCTAATCTATGCCCAAAAACTTGTCTAGCTGCAACCACTGTAAATAGTTTCCCTTTCCTCCGATGTATACTAAAAAGAAAACTAAACTTTTATGGGCAAAGTTTATTTCCAAGAATTGTCTGACTGTGGAACACAGTTTCGCGGGGCTGCTTCTCAGCTGACTGAACATGGTCGTTTTCAAGTACAATATTAAGAAATTCGTGTTAAGCCATCATCTGAAATAATCAACGTGTTATCCTCACGGTTTTGTTTCACCGTCCACCTCATGCACACTTTTATTCTTATCCTTGATATGCGGTGACTCGTTAGTAAATACTCTATTTTGTAATCTACATGTTGTTTTATTTGATTGTAACTGTTATTGTAGATAATGGGATATCTGGCGTTCTGACAGCAATGCATTTATAAATCTTATGATTTTAATATGATTCACATGCTTTTATTAGCGATCGTTTCATCTTAGATGAAAAACAGGACATTTTATGTGATACATTTACCTTATCTAAGACAAACCAAAATAAATCTTAGCAACATATATAAAAATGTATATTCTCAAAAGAAATTCGTCTATATTGTTTATAACATTATATGCCAATCCTAAATGACTATCACCTAAATCAAAATAAACTCATCTGCACTTGATTTCAAATATATTATTTATTACAACAATCTAATTGGGTTAATTATCGCTTTTATATGTGTGTCACATATTTATTCTGGCTTATCTGAGATGCGATAAATATATAACACATTTTCCTGGCTTGTACGAAAAAATGATCGTTAATAAAACAATTATGTACGTGAAAAGTTTGATTGTTGCTAGGTACACTGGGGAAGACGTGAACATTTTATTGTGGTAGAAGATTAGTTCCAGCTGTAAATATCTTACAATAAACAACCAGAGAGTTAAGATGTCAAGGATATTCTATGGAAATAAAGATAGAGTAGATACAGCTTATCAACGTATCCTCTGTGATAGATGGGGTTGTAAGTAACTGAAGAACTCATATCCCATTAGATTTAGCAGTCGATTCAGAATTCTCTCAAGGCAATAAAGAGTGTTCTGAGCGCTACCTACCCAGATGTAGCAGTATTAATTCATCTTAGGAGGTGTATTACTATTGTATAGGTAAGGGCTCGCATCAGGAGTGAGACACTTTCTGAAGCGGTAAAATTGGCAAACACTTTCCTCAGTTAGCCTAGCAACATATTGAGCGTACATCTATTTTAGGTCTGGGGTAAAAGTCCGTCAGGATCAATACCATAATGACGGAAGGAGAGACAATTGGTTTTGAAAGTTTTCAAAGTGACAAAAAACGTTTACTCTTATTTCACAACGCTCAAGTTTAGATGATATGGAATTAGTGAAAGCTTGATCACCAGTTATATTTAATGTGCTGCCAAACACAGTAGTGTCGTCTGCGTAGATTTCAACAAATGATCTCAAAACGTGACTAGAGTGGTAGTTTATGTAGATTATGAAGATGATTGCGTCCATGATAGATCTAGAGGCACGTTGGCATTGATACTATGCGCCTAAAAATACTAAGCAGCAATGCTTACATTTATAGACCGATCAAATAGAAATGATTCAATGATTGCGAAGACATTGCCAGATATTTGATAGCAAGCAAGTTTGTGAAGCAAGAATTTGTGTCAGACTTTATAAAATGTTATTTATTATGCCGTGAGCTATTATTCTCTAAATAAAGTCCAAGTCAAGGGATTCGATGATCCTATGCGATATTACAGTTAGTAAATCAACAGTTTGCATTGTCGGGCACATTCATATTGCTTGTCACTAAGAAGATTATTTTTGCCCAGGACTTAACAATGATTTATTACAGATTCAAATAGCTGACATATGACGCAGAAGAGACCGAGATGTATGTACTACAATTCGGATAACTGATTGATAATAGTTTAATTACTACGTAAACCAATGATGTTTTGCAATTTTGATCGAATAGTATCAAGTTCAAGTAGTAGTTTCTTAATCACAAGAAGTCGAATGATTTAGGACCAGTTTCCTAGCTCGCATAGAAAATCCAGATAAGTTTGGCAACGTCTCGGATGGATATATGCATATCGCTAACAGTATTCGTAATCATAGAGGGTGAGTTCGAATGTTTGTGAGCGATACCGCAATGAGTGGAATTTGTAGGAAAATCATTAGCACAACAAATGTCCTAATCAGATCCTGATGAGATCACTTCAGAACCTTTACTTATTGTTCAGTACCCTGCTGATTATATTTCTAAGCTTACAAGAACCGATGCTCTCCTCAGCAGTTCTAGTGTGACGAGAATCAGCAGATGAGTCTTTCCATAACCCATTTGTAACGGCGGCCATCAGTATTAAAAGTGGATTCGGTTTTGTAGCATCTATTCAATTGATAAAGATAAAAAAGCCGATTACCATGAGCAATAGAAGCAGTACATCCAGGAGTCAACTTGGTCTGGTTATTTACTTTTTTGTTTTTTGAAGAGTGTATAAAACTTTCAACAACTACAATAAAAGAATCAGTTATATCAGCGGCAATGCAGGACACAATCCATTTGAAAACGGAATGTAGAGCAATTTCTGGAATGACACATCTAAAACTATCTCACTCGGCCTCTGAGTATCGGTACACTCTGAGCTTAGATTTTATTGTGATGGAGACACCTGATGGATCGGAAAATCCCAGGGAAACAGAACAGTATATACGCATTGTTCAGGAGACATTGTTAGGAAGAGACACAGAAGGGATGCAAAATGTCCGTCAACATCGTACACGAGTGGGTTGGTCAACGATCTAGGTCAGCTCATCAGCAAGAGAAAAATCATAACATTTTTGCAGTAGACTAGACATTCTATATAGCGTACATTTACGTAGCCGCTAGTATGAATGTTGGCAAAGACTTAGTCAAGTAGGATTTTACCAATTTTCCCCGATATACTCTTCATGACTCCATCATTGACGAAACGATAGAGAGCAAACATGAAGGAGGTGCTGAGAATATGGGCTTCAGGCAAAGACAAAAGACATGTCAAGCTATTCATTTGAAACGTCTCTATAGCATGGACAACCGTTCCTTGTGTAAACATAACATTTCATGGCAATCTTTGAAATCGGGGTTTGAGGAAAAATTTGAAAAGCAAAAAGAATTGAAGTCACCGGTGGAAGGTTTCCATTCTGGGCAGTTGTTGTATTGTGTTTTTGAGGTTTTCATTACAGAATTTCGGAATATATATATATATATATATATATATATATATATATATATATATATATATATATATATATATATATATATATATATATATATATATATATGAAGCAATCCAACAAAAGATATAAGCGTCAACTAATATCTTATAATTAGTGAAACATCCGGATAAAAAAACTGAAGCTCAATATACTGGATAGAGCATTAATATTATAATATAAAATGAAGTAATAAAATAAGGTGTCAATCAAATTTTATTAGAATTCAAAGTTCATGCAAAGCATCCTTAAGTCCTTAGCTCATGAGTTTTCAAAGATAATTCTTCTCTTCAGAGGACCATTACCGCAGTTATACTACTACAGGCAATAAAATTACGCTTTGAAAATATATAAAATTATATACACAAATATATAAAAATACATAACATCAAACATATCAATCCAAAAACATACTTTTGTTGAATCCATACAGTCCATCCAGGTCATACAAGTTGAGAAGCATAATCAGGAAGGACATTACTCCAAGATACAAACTGATTATGCTTCTCAACTTGTATGACCTGGATGGACTGTATGGATTCAACAAAAGTATGTTTTTGGATTGATATGTTTGATGTTATGTATTTTTATATATTTGTGTATATAATTTTATATATTTTCAAAGCGTAATTTTATTGCCTGTAGTAGTATAACTGCGGTAATGGTCCTCTGAAGAGAAGAATTATCTTTGAAAACTCATGAGCTAAGGACTTAAGGATGCTTTGCATGAACTTTGAATTCTAATAAAATTTGATTGACACCTTATTTTATTACTTCATTTTATATTATAATATATATATATATATATATATATATATATATATATATATATATAAATATATATGTATATATAGTCTAAAGGAGGTTTGAGTCATTTCAAACAACAAAAAAGGAAAATAAAGTTTAAATACGAGAGAAACAAACTAAAGCTAAGGTATCGCAGACTTAGCTTTCGTTGGAAAATTCATAGAAAAAGGGGGTTCAAGTATCTAACAGTGAAACAAAAACAAGGGAACTTAACTTAAGTGTGACATATAAAAACGGGGATCAGCTGTTTACCATGTAACTGTTTCGTAGATTTACAAACAGGGCAGTTATAATATCTATGGCTCTCCAATGGTACTGATCAAACGACCATTTCTCCAATAATCATGGGTAGAAATAATTCAGCTTAAATTTCACTAATATATACATAAATAAATAAATAATAATAATAATAATAATAATAATAATATATTACCTTTAAGACTACCGTGTGATATGATAATTTGTATATCAAATAACATTAATTATAACAATAATAAGTATACTATCCAAACACTACACCTAAGAACCATTAGATAGCAATAAAATTATATAGGAATTAAAGTTGCATTGATCATCGTGTTATGCTATTAAACATTCTACCAAGTCCATTAGAAGTTACTGCGATGCGAAAATATTACGTTATGATAGCATATCACTCACAAATATTGATATTATACTAAAGCTATGATAATCTTGAAATCTACTTTCACACTGCATGTTTTAGGTGGTGGTGGTGGTAGGACGAGTGAAGTAGACAATACGTTGTAAGAGGTTGGGAGCAGGAGGAGGAAGAAGTAGGGAAGGTAAAGGACAAGAGGTAGTAGTAATGAAAGTAGCGTAAGTGTGTGATAGGATGTCATTAATAAATAACGTGCATAAAGAAGAAATGGTTCAAGTAGCAATAGTGAATACGAACGAGTAAGATAATTTTATGAATAAAAAAAGAAAGGATAACAAATAAACTAATAACCCAACAAATCACGTGTTTTTTAGTATATTAATAATTTTTGTATTTCACAATGTATTTGTAATGTAATTTCTCGAATCTTTGCGTATTTCAATATCTATACTTTTAAGTTAATCCAAATCGTCCGTTAAAAACAAACTAACTCCTCTTCATAAACAGCCATAAATCTTCAATAAGCCTTGTTAATGGTTTTTCTATTGTTAGTTTAAACTGGCAACGAACAAAATTAGTTCTTTTTTGGTTAGCCTACATTTATTCGACTCCTGTAGTTTCATGCTTATAGATTTTAGCAGGATTCCTGAAGTCAGACGGTCAAAAAGTTGACAGTGCCAGTTGATGTCTGTAATTTCTGGGCGGAAATTACGCTCTTCTTTTTTGGCAGCAGACCAATTCCATCAATTTACTCTTCCTGTGGTGCGTGTGACCTTTAATGAATCAACACTCAGTTCAGTTTATTTAGCTTCTTATACGTAAAAAAATACTTTCTATTTTAGTAAAAAACAATAACATTGAAATGTACGAAACCTTGTTATCATTGGCTAACTTCTCAAGAATTTACACAACTATCAACGTTATTTACCATTCTTCTCGACAAAACTGGCTGTGAAAGAATGCGGGTTTATCGTGAAGCAACTCAGCTACCCCAATAAAAGTGAAACATGGGATGGCAGGAAAACCTTCTCTAGATACGCCCCATCGGCATGCAGGGATACCTCAGACGACCGGCAGTAAAGCAGTCCTTCGACCATAAAGAAAACTTAATGCTCGTGATTATGGACACCTGGCACATAAACAACTCAATACTTCAGTCTCATATAAACCTGAGAGAAACGAGTTATGCACATTAACCACTGTTTTTAGATGCAATACTTACCTCTATACGCGGGCGTGTCCGTGAATCTTTCCCAATTATCTTATCATTTAATTGAAAACTTGAAAACGCGTGACGTCATTTGTTCTTTTGATGATGATCCAACACATTTATTATTATTCAATGTATTTCATAGTTATTCGAAAAGTTTTAATTTGTGGTTAAAATAAAAAGAGAAAAGATTCGCTCATGACCCGCGATAACTGTTAGCATTCTACTTTCTAACACGACACATTCTTTATTAATGATTTTACTTTGCTTTAGATGCTAAACTTCTATAGTTTCATGAAGTGATAATTGCTAAGCAGATTGGGAGACCTTCACTTTTATAACTAAAGTTACGATAAATTATATATATATATATATATATATATATATATATATATATATATATATATATATATATATTCCCTCCTGTCGTTTTAATTTTGGCCTGGAAGGATAGTACCGTAACGAACAAAAATATACTACATTATCGCTCCAAAGGAGAACGTACTACCTCGGAAAATGATCTCATAACAACAGAAAATACACTACACTACTGTTACATGATGTAATAATTCCTGGTAGAATTGTTTGATGACAACATAATAAATACAAAACACTAACAATGGAAGTAATGCATGAGATATACTCTCTTTTTTCTTCTTTTATTAACATAGTTCACCCCAAACAAGCAGGCCGCCACTGTAGACGTAAGGGGCTACTGAGAAAAAAGAAAAGGGAAGAAGGTTGGGGGGGACCCACCTAAATTGGGATCAGCACAGCGAGATGTCTGTTTACATTAGTTTTAAATTTCTGAATGTAAGTACTGTAGGTGAACAGGGGACAGGGAAGGAGTTCCAGAGACCAGCAGTACGAGGAAAAAAGCTATTTGAGCAGAAGGCATTCCGGCATATGGGGACCTTCACAGTGAATGAATGGGATTTAGTTGATTGTCGAGTTGGTCTAGTGAATTTACGTCGAGGAGGCACCAGAGTAGTCAATTCATAAGAGCATAATCTATTGATGTATTTGTAAAACAAGCACAATGATGCTACATTGCGGCGATGGGACAGGGATTGGAGCTTTGTTGACATTGAGGGGCCTATTAGGTTGGTGACTCTTTTTTGGACCTTGTCAACAGAACAGATGATTCACTATCCCTGGAATTGAGCACTGGAAAACAGTACACTATTACAATATCAAGAATTAATAGTATGGTTTTGGCTTCAAAGAGATAGACACAACATCCCTATTAGTAATAGAAGAAGTATAATAGTACATTATTAATAGATATAATAGTATAGTGTCGGATTAAGACGGGCAGATCATAGATGTACTATTTTTAAGGGTAGGTGCGTTGTTTAGTTTGTTCACTGAGACGCTGGTTCAATACCATCCAGTTTTAAATAAGCCGTTCATCATTTCATGGAATATAAATGACCATTACATTGGCATCAACTTGCATTCACAGATAAGAAAAAAATGGTGTCCTGATTTGTCTAAAGGAAACACTTCATCGAAAGGGGGAGATCCGTGTCACTATTGGCGATGATCTATCTCATTCATCATTTTGTTTTACTGTACAGATCTAAACTACCATTTATTTCCTGGTTGATTACAGTTTATTATCTAATGCATACTAATTTAGTATATTCGTAATGATGAGCCAAACCCTATACGTATTGATTTAGTAGTGCTGTAACAGGGTGGAGCATGTGCTAGTGTAACTGCGAAAGTTAAGAGTTGACGGGGTAGGTAAAGGGTAATTTTGCCATTACAAATCAGTAGAGCGTTGATGTATGGTAGTTACACCTGACAAGATAGGGTTGAGGATATGCGTAGCATGAAGATAAACTATATGAGAATAATATGATGTGTTTATAAAGTGAGTCTAATAACGATGCTTTGTTCTTATAACCTCAGAGAGAGAATAAATCTGGACAGAATTAGGAGGTTCGTACAGAAGAGAACACTTCGTTGAAAAAATGCATGATGGTTCTTGGGTTAGTAGATGCAGAACAGTCTGCAAGGAAAGACCCAGGAAAACATGGGAATATATAATAAACATTGACTTGAGAGAAAAAGAAATGAAGTAAAACCTGACTAGAGATCGATTTGTTTGGAAGTAAATTTGTTAAAACGCCTAACACATGCAACACGTAAAACGGACGTTAAACCGAATATCATGATGATACGCTACCATGTTTGCTTTACAGCGTAATGACACATGGTTGCTGTACCTATGCAATTGTATTTGTTTAGGCAATGAATGGTTTCTGGTGAAGAAATCGCCTCAAGATATAAATATATAATTAAAATATTCTAGATTAAAATAAATGAGTTTATTTATCTTCTCCTTTACGCGAAATATAAAGCAGCGTTAATTAAACTAACTGGCAGTCGCTTAAGGCCTCACCAAATTCTTTTTAAATCGAGTTTTAAGCCTATTCGTCAGTCAGTGAAAATTATTTTTGTTGGTCTTGTCGTAAAATAACCGACTCGCGTACACGCTCTCATTTGCTCGTCATGGGGTTGATTGTGGATAAGTGGTTAGTGACACGGACTGAAAACCTTGCTGTGCCAAGTGACGAATACAGTTCGTTCCACAGAAACACTTACATCAAACTTACACAATACCGTGTGTCTAACCTACTAGAAATTAGGTAGATAAAAGAACCGTTTACATATAACACACGTGAATGTACACACTGTACAGACATACGGGTGTACACATATGAGTATTCAACTGAACTATCACAAAAAGTAGCGTGATTCTCATTCACTGATAACCTACCACTACGTAGATTTTCTCATGCAACACATTTCTTATTATTTGTAGAGCTGTCATTGTTTATTCCTTTAACACACAATTCTGTCCGCCACATTTGTAATTAAAGCATACACAGGCAAATAGATTTTACGGCATATCTTTTAAGCACTCCAACCATGGAATAGCATCTAATATATAACTTAAAAAGGATTTCCCCCGTACTATTGTGATAAGTAACTTCTTTCTACAAGCTACATAATCAAATCTATTTTGTCAGTTATCTCTCCAAACTATTGGTCCGTCATGTTAAAAACGACAATCTTATGCTTAATCTATTCATCCCGATCGAGGTTTTATTTTTATTTTTTAAAAGAGAAGGTGAGAGAGTTTTACCCCCTTTTACTATATCTATTCCTACTTTCCTCATGAATACCGGAAAACATATTAAATTAGTTATATTTGTCGATAATCACCGGTTAATCACCAATTATTCTTTTCTCTTCTGTGTTTTAGATTAGCCGTTTTCTTATATTCACCTTTAAAAAGAAAGAGAAAGGCAAAGAAAAGGAGAGTCCGGTTAATGTATGGAATCAGGAATCCGGACGACGACAGGTAATCCTATACCAGACTTTAACGTAAATGCTATTTTGAAAATAAATAAATAAATAAAAGAATCAATATGAATCGAATTTTATTTTTGTAAAATCGAAAATATTTTAATCGCCGGCAGAATTAACCGACAGGGCAGATGTTAATGTGGGGTCAATACATCTCCCTAAATAGATTCTGCAGTCCATAAGGAGTTCTCAGTTGAGAGGGAATAATACAAATAACAATAAAAATGTGTATATAACAGTAAAAATGGTAATTGTAAAAAAATTAATCGAAAAGCTTACCGAAGCAAACGTGTTGTAAATAATATCTGAAGTGTAATCTACTATTCTCGAATATAATTCGGGTTCTAGATCAGTAATCTTGATAATCTTAATCTCTCCGGAATTCCGGTAACACAATATAGTGTGTGTTTTATCAATGTATATATATATATATATATATATATATATATATATATATATATATATATATATATATATATATATATATATATATATATGAAAGCTATGAAAATATATTCATGACCATTAAGCTACACAGAGGCTCCGGGGGAATCTTCAGGCTAAAATGTATGAAGTTATTTTTGCCGGGTGTTTTAATATAAACGGCTAGCTAGTTAACCAATCAGATTCGTTGCTGTTCTCTCAGCCAATCGTTAGATAGCATAATTTCCTTTTTCATACAAACATTATTGGTAACATATGTGCATACATGTTTCAGTTGTCCTCTCCAATAGAGTGTCAACTTCTTCAGACCGCAAGAGAAATTCAAATAAGAAATTGCGAACTCCATTATTCAGTATCAAATAATACATGTACTATATGTACATATATATATATATATATATATATATATAAATATGTAAATATTGAAATATAGAACTATATATTCATATATATAATTATATATATATATATATATATATATACATACATATATATATATATATATATATATATATATATATATATATATATATATAAATATCAATATGTGTCATACAATTTTACGGTGATTAGCTATCAGTACCGGTGGTTTCCTTAGTAGAAACTGTTTTCCTTGCCCCTTTTTTTAGCTAAAATGGACTAATTGGTCAATTTGTACATTTTCCCCGCAAAAGGATGACAATAAACTCTACCTCAGAAACCACGTGCATGGATACTTAATCAACGCATAATTGTATGATATGAGACATATAAAAATATATTACGCTAGTGTACTAATTGGGTTCTCTTTAGTGACTGTACATCTCTACCATGTGACATCGGGCTTTGTTCTTTGTAGTTAGATGACAACACCTCTGATTTAGAAGCGTACGTCCATTTCAGAGACGGCCGTTTGTATGTTATGTGACAGCTTTTCTTCATCAAGACGTTCTTGTGTGTGTCTTGGGGTGTTCAAGTGTGAATGTATCCGTCAACCATACAAATAAATCTCAAGGTGTTGTCAAGGTATCAAAAACAGTACACAACCAAATAAAAATATAGGATGGTTCATTTAGAATATAATTTTACGTGATTGTACTGCTTCGTTAGCAGTATTAGATATGACTATTTCTCAGCAGAACTGAAGAAACATCGAAGGTGTTTTCTCATAAGGATACTCCGTGACTATGAAATATATATCTCTATTCATCTAAAATTAAGTATGTGAACATGTTTATATATTTGTATATATAGTATTGAATGATCATTTTGAATGTTGGGCCAGAGCTGCTAGGCTTAAGGGGTCTCAGTTGAACCTATAATGACTTTAATGCAAACAGAGCAAAAGTGGGTTTAAAACCCTTCGTAAAAATTCAGATACCTCTGATTTTTTAGAAATTGTAAGAATAGATATAATACATTAATTAATAAATATTTTCTTAAATTTCAGTTTCTGTCGAGTATTCTAATGGGTTTTAAGAAGCATTGCATGGTCATAATCTCCCGTTTAATAATTTAGATATTTCAGATTGGACTTGAATATTATATACAGATTAAGCAAGATTCTCTAAATTTCAATTTTTTAAGACCCTTTATGACTAAGTCTTAAACTTTATACATTTTTGAGAATCAAAATGATGTAATGTATTAAGATCTAAATTTGAATAAGGATTCTAGTCATAAAGTTTAGTAGTATCATATCTTGGTTTTACTTTTTGTAAGGGGACATAACATTGTTATAAACAGTTATATTCGGAGAAATTTATGTAACCCATCATGGGACGGGTGTTCTTCTAGTTATTTTAATAAATAAATGAGTGCATGGTTTTTCTGTTAATCCGCCATCTTTGATGTTCAATTTGGTCAATTAATGAACAGCTACGCTCGTTCGACGCTCAAGTCAGGCGAGCTAAACTTTGGTACGGCTATTATGAACTTCTTTATAGATTTATTTTTTATATTTTTAGATTGACTTCTTTTGAAGAATGTCATTAAATCGTTCGTTTTTTTCTGGAAAGTAAACATAAAAAAAGCGCACACTTTTACCCCGTTTGATAACTTCTAATGATTATTGATTATTTGGAGCGGATCGATATATTTTTTGTTTTCGCTCTATTTTCGTTATAGTTAATGTTATGTCAGTGTGCACGTGGGAAGGAAATATAAGAAAGAAACAAAAGATGAAATGATTTGGGAATAAAATTCAAGGTACAGAACGAGATGCCGCACATTTTTTATCACAGCGGATACCGCCATGAAAATGCTTTACTTGCTTTATACTTTCATAGAACTCTGATTAAAGAGGATAATATGGGGAACTGACTGCATTCCCAATAAATCTATGATCGCGTTTACGTGTTCAAATATGTAATGCTTTTTATCAAGATACACGCCCCAATTTTTTTTTGGGGGGGGGGGACTGCATACGAGTCGAAGATGAAACCGACAAGGTTGATCGTTGTTACACCAGGTACACTATTCTGTCTTATTGACGTATTATTCTTATCAGTCATAGGAGGAACCCCTCTCAGACTTTACAGTCACTTTTTGAGAAGGAAGTTGTTTCTCGACAATGGCCTAAGGCGACCTATCCGGGTATACCGACTGGGCTGCTCGACCAATTTTTGTGGGTCCAAGGTTCACTACCTCTGGTGAGCTGACTTTTCTATTCCGAACTTCCGGCTGTGTGCCATATCTTCCGCTAGTGAGGGGGGGTTAATACCATGTCTTTGATCAAAATTACTGAAGTGATTGCAATAATTCTGTCAACCGCAGCTTACAATGTAGTATTTAACTCCTGACATTCCATAGCCTTAATCTATTAGTCTGTGAATACAATTCTGATAAGATTTTCAGGGGAAAAATAACAGAACACATATACAAGGAATCAAAACAAAGGATAATTAAATTCTTACATATTCTAAAAAAAATAGATTATCTCTACGGTCGCAGATATTTGACACTTAATATAATTACTACAGACAATTGGGACCCGCGGAAATTCCACAGTTGTATCTTTCATCGATTGTATATTGCTGCTGTACTTAAACAACATTTTCAATTCTATAGATATCTGGCGCGAATTCAGCCCCCACTATATTATTTGACCTCCTCTTTTAAAACTAAAACATTCTTATCTAGCTACTTCGGTTAACATAGTTTCGGAATATATATATATATATATATATATATATATATATATATATATATATATATATATATATATATATATATATACATATATATATATATATATATATATATATATATATATAATTATGGAGGTCTATCTCCCAAAAGTGTGTGAGATATTTCTATTTTATAGACGTCTGATGCGAATTCAGACACTTCGATAATATTTGACCATTTTTTAACAGAAACATATACTACACTTTGATTCTAGTCTGAAGGCCAAGAAAGTGTATTTTATTTCTAGTTTCACATTCTACATATCAGATAACATTTTTAAATTTCATTTTAGCATTGTATCAACATCGATCGGGCGATCCCATCTTCCAAAATCGATATGGATGGTGATAACATAGTACGAACATGACATCGTATTCGCGCATTCTTTTATAGATACTGTAATCTGACTAAATTGTAGTTTATACTAATTTTAACTACTGGGAAATTATTTTTCAAACAATGTATTTAAATTAAAAGGGTTTTCATGAATGTAGAATAGCCAAAAACTAGTGAAAAATAGCAAACATTTCCAAGATCAAAGGCTTCACATGTGTGGAACACACATAGGAGATGTAGAGGTACATGATTGGAAAAGACAAACGCAGCAATCAGCTGTTCAATTTGGAGATTCTTTTGAACGAAGTCTGTCATGACAGCTGTCAGTTTTTCCAAAAGCAAAGCTTTATTGCACCCTACTGTCAGAGACAAACGATTAAGTGATGCCAAAAAAAAATTTACAATGTTCCTTCGATCTTTAACTGCCATGTTTAGTGAACGCAGACGAAATTTCTTCCCTCCTGCAGTTTGAATCACCAATGATGGCCACTCACCATTTAATCTTTTGCGGGTTGTGGTGTCATAGTGGAAGGTTACCACATCAGATGGAGTAGTATCAAGAAGTGCTAAAGTAGCATTCCTTTCTTCCTGGATTGTCATCAAGTGCTTCATCTTCCGAATCGTCTTTGCTAATGGAAGAACATACTTATATTGTATATATTCTTCCTCAGGGTGAGGTCGTTTATTCTTCGGCGGTTCAACTTCATCTTTATCAACATCAGCTTTTAGAACTTAGTTCAACCCCAGATGTTTCTCAGTCGCAACCTTATGCGCCATCCGTGCTGCTTCTGGAGAAATGTTTGCGGCTGATGAGGAAGCAGACAGTGCAATCTTGATGGAGTCAGTAAATATTTTGCTTCCTTCACGGAGATTGAAAGTCATATCTGTCTGAACTCCAACTTCTTTATAGCTGACTGTGGTACGTACCCTCCCTGACCGCTGAACAGCAACATTGATATTAGTATCACTATAGTCGAGAGTACTGTTCATCATTGTAACCCTTTCTTCTTCATCTGTAACTTAAATAGCCATCTCTTGCTCCTCACTTTCCTCCGTCTCAACAACCATTGATTCATGTTCTTCATCGATATGCATGTTGTCAACTAGTACCTTCCGGTTGAGTGCAACTTGATCAAAGAAAATCTGTTTCTCATTTTCATCAAACGTCTCCACGTCAACACCCTTTCCCAGAATATTGAAAAGAATGTGATTTTTTGTCTTCCATTGAATCAAGTTTGACCTATTCGATCCATGGCCCTTCTGAACTCTGCTATTGCACTCTCTCAAGTATCGATCAAGTTAATCTTTCACTCTTTTTATTGTTGTTAGTTTAATGTCTCTTCTAAATGCTCTTTGCATGTGAGCCAGCAGACACAGAGAAAATTGATGGAGATGCTCTTTCTTTTTTGTAGATCCATAAGTTGGATCATGATGAACTATGGCCAAAACGCACTCATGTACAGTTGGGAGGTTTTCAAGAAAAGTGAAACCCAATCATCGTACTGGTACTTTGTTACACTCATCCTATCTTCTCAACTAAACTGAACTGAACTGAAAATAAAATAAAATAATTGTTATTAAACTGCTTGAATATAATACACAAAAAAATACTACTCGTATGAATCTGAAATTTTCACCCAATACGTCCCACCCCTAATAATATACACATTTTGGTTCACCATTAATGAAACTAAAGACTTCCGAACAACGCTAACTCGATACATCTGTTTATATATTGAGTCCACACATGCTTAATAAAATACATGAACATTCTTTTTATTTTGACATTTACTTAATCGTAGTAATTTAAAATTGTAATCATTGGCAATTCTGACCTTTTCTTTATACCTCATATTATAGAATTGCTTTCAAATTTCGAATATACACACGCACACACACACACACACACACACACACACATATATATATATATATAAGTTAAAAGTGGTAGCTATAAGCATACATTTATAACTAATGATGATTAGTATATGTCTGTATTCACCGAATTTATTTTATTACTTGTATAAATGTACTATTGCACTATCTGTTAATGTTAAATTTAGGAGGTTGTAGAGTAGTATCTGTTCTGTTGTAGTGAGACCATACTCCCAAGCATTACCTTCTCCTTTTGGGTAGTATTGTTACTCTTCTGTTGTCACGAGACGATACTCCTATACATTATCTTCTAATTTAGGGATGAGTAGTGCTATATCTGTTTTGTGGTCATGATAACTGCCTCCCAGGCATTATCTTATCCTTCGGGTTATAGTTAAGTATATGTTTTGTTGTCAGGAGACTATCATCTTAGACATTACCTCCTGTATTTTTGAGTAGCGCACGTCAATATAAAACTTGTCGCACTCGGCTTTTCATTAGCAAAATATGCGACAGGAGGGTGCACATTATTGCTAGTATAACATAATACATTACATATATAGTAATCTGAAATTGATTGCTAAGCAAATCTAATTAGGACAGCATATTTTTGTTTGTTATTGTTAGAAACATGACGAAAGAGAACACATCCTCAACTCTCTAGAGAGAGACGAACCGTTGACTCGCATTCGCCTGCTTTTCTGTGATATGGATGTTCTTCTGACTGTTCCGATGTCGCGCCATTACGTTTAACACCAACTTCCTGCTCCGAACACATCCCAGAAATATTCTATTACAAGATAATTCAAAATGTTACACATAATACGTATCTGGTAATTACATACATATATTCCTCTCTTCGAACTGTAGCATGAATTACTTATTGCACAACGAATGTGTTGCTTTTATAGGAGCTTCTATTCATCACACTAAAAAGTCCTTGTGCCAATCGCCTATTTCCCTCTAGAGGAGACACGCAGAATCAACAGCATTACACTTAAAATATAAGCCGCGGCGGACGGCCAATGGTTTGGAAAATAATCGCGATGTCAAATACATCAAGGTTGACAGTGGCATAGGGTGGGATTATAGTTCAAATCGGCTGTCGCCTAGGACATGTTGAAACTGATAAATGCAATGGCTTTATTATCTCTTTGTCTATTTCTTTTTGGGACGTATATTATGTCCTTTTCTCTCTTTCTCCTTCTCGATGTATCTCGATTTTTATCAGCGCGAGAGAAGATTTTAACAGTGTGGGTGCTGCATTCGCACGCGAGAGGTGTCGCTCCCAAACTCAGCGACTTTCGAGTTTCTAATTTAAATGTTTTCTCGAACTGCAAAACTAAATATATCATGTTTATAAGTTGCAAGCCTTTAACTACAGCTGTTGGTCCCAGCTAATAATCTAAATTCAATATTATGCAAACAACACACACACACACACACACACGCACACGCACACACACACATATATATATATATATATATATATATTTATATATACATAATTATTTTTAATAAATAAATATTAAATATCTACAGGCATATTCTATGTTTCTTTTCTACTAACAATTATCAGTAATCCGTATATAGCTTGACCGCCGGTCGGATGATTTAAATATTTGACCCGTAGAGAAACAACTGAACACTCTTATCCATACAGTCATCGTCGCAGTAATATGTAATGTAGGAAACATAAACCCTATACGTTTTCTCTGAAGTCAAAAAGTGTTCCATCAATATATATATATATATATATATATATATATATATATATATATATATATATATATATATATGCAAACAATGTTTAAGATGACAAAACTCGTCGGTGTAATTATATCTTTTTTATTTTTTCTGATAATCTTATTTGTATTAAAATCAAAAAAAATAATATATGCTCCATAGGTTTCACAAACGTTTAGTATTCTTCGTCGAATCGTCCTCAGATGTCAAAAGCAAATGAACAAAAAACGCTGGAGAAATAAGTTTTAAAAAGACGGCGGAGAAACGCGCAGAGAACGTTGTTCGCATTGTTCAAAGAAAGTCGTTGCAAATTTAATGGTATCACAGAACAAAACCGCATTACGTTAAGCATTTTAAAATGTTACCACTAATTTCATGTGTGATATTATTCATTTTAGGTTTTTGTACACACACACATACGCACACGCACACACACACCCACACACACACATATATATATATATATATATATATATATATATATATATATAGAGAGAGAGAGAGAGAGAGAGAGCATGAATAACTATTTTGAAGATATAAAAAAATTGAAGCTGCTAAATCACCGAAGTTAAGCGACCTGGACAATACTAAAATGGGTGACTATTTGGGAATAACAGGTGTTGTATGTGCTCTCAACTAATCTCGGCATTGTTTTCTAGGCGTCTTGCACTAGTCCTTGCAACCAGAATCACGCAGTGCAGGAGTCGGGTGGTTGGCAACTGCTCAACCCTTGCTTCACAATTACCGACACAGCCACTCTTACGGGTGTATCTATTACCACTCATTGTCGGGGGTAATGCAAATGCAGCTTTACACGTAATATTCATTATCACATAAAGCATTCACTTCACTTATTTTTGCGTATACATTTTCTAATTCACCTGGAATTCAATCAAATGTATATATTATTTGAAGCAAGCATTAGCAAAATGATGCACAGTCGAATTATTACATGTTAAAAGCATTCAGAATTAGGGGCTCAATGTGCGACATTACTTTCGTGTCATCCTTTTAAATTACGAAGTGAAAATGTGTGTTAATGATATCAAGTTAAGCACGTTTCGATTTTGGCTCAAACTATATACCATTTCCAATTCGATGTTTATCGTAAGTGTAACAGATTATTCAGATCGATCGATTATTTCCTGATTCGATTATTACAGAGCATTCGGTGATATCACGTTCGCTTTTTATTATCGTGGTTATTTAATCTGACATCTTTTATTCCGTTGATTTTGTGAGTCCTCGTTTTTGTCCAGTCGTTAGGCGAGGCATATCTTCGAGGAAAGGTGAAGCGTGACCTGAATTTAGCATATACGTTCAAAAATCTGCCAAGTCGGGCATGTATTTATTACAAAGCGGCGTTTAATACATTATAGTCGATCTATACATTTCCCCGGAATAAGGAACGTGGTAGGACACGAACTATGAAGTGTCTCTCCCGAATTGAAATCCAGTCGGATCGAATGTGTTATATACTAATAAAAGTGAAAAGTATATGAACAAAACTTTATCCCAGTTCTGTAAAACATAGCAACATTTGTTCAAGTACTAGTATATGGAGAATCAGAGAATTGGTATTTTATCGGTATAACATAACACAAAGAGAGTCGATGTGACGTAAAGAAGAAAGTGTAAACAAATTGTGAGCAGTGCAATGATATGGCTGTCACACAAACACACCCACACATACACACACGGCCACTATAAAAAACGGATAAATCAACGAGCTATAAATCATTATTATATGCAGCCATCAAGAGAGTGTTCAACTGTTTAAAGAACGTGCGTTTAAGCTACGATGATGGTTGTGTTAATACTATTCGCTAGAGTGCACAGCTTACATTTAATGGCAACACATAATTATACATATTTGTTTTTATCTACACTCTCTCTCGCTCTTTCTCGCTCTCTCTCTCTTTCTCTCTCTCTCTCTCTCTCTCTCTCTATATATATATATATATATATTGAGAGAGAGAGAAAATAGAGAAAAAGAGAGAGAGAGTCATACACAGGCAGGTGTGTTGTTTTATAAAGATTCATCAGTACGGCTAAATGTAGCAAGTGAATCCATGCCGAGATTCGAAACCAGAACGAACGATCACACTCAAATGTAATATTCAGTCTGATGTAGATGGAACAAAAAAAAACAGATTTAATTTTTTTTTTACCTGCGGGGGCTCGGAAATTTCCGACTAGTAGACGGACGCAGTCTATCCTCTCTCGGTGTGTTTACCCGTAGACCTTGTCAGGTCATTCATCTAAGAGAAGGAAAACTCTGACTATAAAATCTTGCCACTTATGTCTTGGCAGCAAACCGTTTGGCAGGGATGTCTCCTTAGTATTGATCGCCAACCGTCATAGAGCTGGAATCTCGAACAAAGTATCCGGGCTCTGCCTATCGTCCGACCTTCGCACTCATTCTTTGTTTATTAGCCAGATGTAGAAGTACAAGCACTGGAACGGCTAGTACTTGGCCTTGTTTCCTGACTAGGGCAATGACCGCCATCTCTATTCCTCTCTATCTGGGAAACTTGGGGAAAGTGTTTTTTCAACTAAGTCCTACATTACTAGACTGGGTCGCTCTTGTTCCGACAGGTTGAGAGTACAGGTTAAACAGCTTGGCTGGCTGCTGTTTCCGACTTGTACTTAGGAACCCTAACTCTTAGGTAGCGCTAGGAACGGCTGCTCCGCCAAAAGTTGCATAATACTGTGGGTAACTGTACGTACCATGTCGCGCATGGAAAGGGACCCTACAGTTATTCCCGGTGGGCTTCCCGGGGCCACGAACTCCATGGACCAAGCACCCACTTTACCCTCCCCACTCTATCTCAAAACAAACATGAATATACAAAATAAGAAAACCAACCTTAAACCAGACACCCAACAAATAAATTTTTGCCACAACCCTTGAGGCTCGCATTCAGAAATATCCGGGGACTTAGAACCAACATTAACGACGGAGAAACTTTTATTCTGACAAACTCCCCGGATATCCTAGCACTAAGTGAAACGAACCTTCAATCCTCAATCCTCTCTACCGTAAGGACTCTGACAAACATAAGCACGGACTAGGAGTTCGGAACAACTTCCCCTTTTACTAGAGAAGATAGGTTAGAATCAGATGACCAAGCCTATATCACAGTGTTACTTACTTATATTTCTAATATCGTTCTGTTTCGACCCAGGACTGTACACTGCTTGAATCTCTCTCTGAAAGCTTAGATAGAACACTCTCACTGGACTCGAATGCCCAAATGCATGTATTTGGGGATGTTAATGCACACCACCGTGAATTCTGAAGATAGAACGGATCCTCTAAACTACCGCCCAATCAATCTACTCCCGATCTTTGCTAAAATCCTTGAATCATTAATCAATCTAGCGATAGTCAGGCATCTAGTTAATGCTAAACTTCTTTCTGATCATCAATACGGATTCATACATGCACGATCTACTACATATACCCTAACGGTCATTTCTGAACGCATATACCATACACTGGACAAGGCAGGTGAGGCTAGGGTGGTGGCGCTTGATATATCCAAGGCCTTTGACAAGGTCTGGCATAAAGGGCTTCTCCTAAAACTGCACTCATATGTAATTACTAGACACTAATTAAATATAATTAAATCCTTCCTAACAAAACGAAAGATTCAGGTTGTCCTCGATGCCCGTTTTTCAAGCAGCATGGCATAAATGCTGATGTGCCCTAGAGATACATACTTGGACCTCTACTGGTCCTGATTTTCATAAATGACCTCCCTGATGTCATTGCGACGGGGATAGAAATATTTGCTGACAACACCACACTCTACTCTCGTCATATGGGCAAACCTGACGCGCACATATCTGAGGCAATAGTGAATCCTTAGAAAATGACGTCCAGTCTGTAGTGGAATGGGGTAAAAAATGGATGCTAACTTTTAATGCCGCAAAGACAAAGCTACTTTCCTTCAATAACTACAGGAAACCTCTTCAACCAGCGATTGTCATGACAAATAGCACCCTGCTTGACAGTTCATTATTCAAACTCCTCGGCCTAACTTTCACAGATAACAGGAATAGGAATAAATCATTGAAAACATTGTCAGGACTGCTGCAAAGAACGTGGGTTCCATCTACCGTGCTAGCAAACTACTCACACCTGCTATTATCCTGTATCTCTCCTAAGCCACCATCCGCCCATGCATGGAGTATTGTTGCCACATTTGGGCTGGCGCATCATCCACTACTCTCTCCCTCTTAGACAAGGTACAAAAAACAGTCGCCCACTTGATAGGTCCTTCACTATCAACCAAGCTCCAGCCCCTGTCCCATCGTCTCAATTTTGCTTTCTTGTGCCTGTTTTACAAGTACTTCAAAGGATTGTGCTCTGATGAGATTGCTGCTCTGGTAACCCAACGACGTAAATTCACAAGACCAACCCGACAATCTGCTAAATCCGATGCATTCACTGTGGTGATCCCCAGATGCCGAAGAGCTTTCTACTCCAAAAGCTTATTTCCTCATGCTGCTGGACTCTGGAACTCCCTCCCTGCTCCATGCTTTTCTGACGTTACTGACATGCAGAAATTTAAAACTAATGTCAACAGAAATCTCGCTGCGCAGCTCCTAATTCAGGTTGCCCCCCCCCCCCTAAAAAAAATTCACTCTTTTTTCTCAGTAGCCCTTTACGTCTACAGTGGCGGCATGCCTTGTTTCGAGTGATCTATGTTAAAACAAAATAAAAAAGTAACATATCCAATTGCGATTAACAGTAGAATAATCCTCGCTTCATCAATACTTTCTTGCTAGCAATCTCGTCACTGATGGCCATAAGAAATTATATTCTTAGATGCACTGGCTGACACATATATTTCACCCGTATTCTAAGAAATAAATTGATTTACGTTAAAGTTATCTAGAAGATACGAAACCTATAATGTACTTATATATATATATATATATATATATATATATATATATATATATATATGTATTTATGTATATATATTCACACATGCACATATATTTACACACATATAAATATATACACACATATAGACGTATACACCCCCCACACACTACCCCCCCCCACACACACACACATATATATATATATATGCAGAGGTATATTCTTAGAGAGCGTTCAGGTTAGGCATACTAGATACTATGGAATCGTCTTTACCGAGTTCGGTTACAATCAGAACCAGCATTTTAGCGTACCCATTTATACCGTTAGAAAATATATTAACCCACAACCGCCTCCAGCTTGAGGTTCTAATAGCAACCTTTGTTCAATAAATTATACACAATGAATGGAATAAAATAGCTATCGTGGTTCTGCCAATCTACAGCACTCTTCGTTTTTGAAATAATTCTAACATTGAACTTATATTTATTCACTCTGTACTAGTAAAAGTCTATTTTCTCTATAATAGATTTGTTTTCAGAAATGTAAGCGCATTTGAAAAATAAAATAAATAGAAGATTGTATTTCCTATGAATTATTGCATAGTTTTCTTTTAAAGTTAACCTAATGTTGATTATATTAGATCAACAGTTGTGTGCTCATGAATAAAAAACAGATTTATTCATGAACATCTCCGCTCTTCCGCGGACTCCCGTAGTGTATCCTACACTCCGGTTAACATATCATTTGTTATGTATGTATGTGTGTATATATGTATGTATGTATGAATTATGTATGCATGTATGTATGTATGTTTGTATGTATGTATCTATCTATCTATATATATCTAGTTAACAATCTATATCTATCTATCCTATATCTATCTATATCTATCTGGCTATCTACGACCACAACAGAGCATTTACAAACAAAGAACGCCGAATTAAAACAGCACAAGCGAAACATTATTAGAAGCTCGAAGATTGCGGACGCTCACTAATAATCGAATTGAAAATAATACGACAGGCCAGTATATGTAGAAATTTAGACGACCCGTGTAGATTATGACTAAATGAGAAATTTGAAATCCTAAACTTTAAAGACTCCCAACACCTATGAAACTGCAGAAGTGAAATAGCAAACAACTGCTTACATATAATAAATTAACTTTAGGTTAACAATAGATACTAATAAATACATAGACAATTAAATGAATAAAACACTAAATTAAAACCTAAAATAGAAATTCAAGCAAACACGTGTTTAAATAAGGCTACCCATTATTTCGACACAAGAAAGAAACAGGGATGGTCTACCCTATAGTAAACAGAACAATAGAATAAGTAAAATAAACAAACACTTTGTTTGTGATAAACTCCACGATTGGCTAAGAGATGTACAAAGACTCTGATTGGTTGACTAGTAAAACGAATAACAATTTTCATAAATACATATTGAATTATAGTTACCTACAGACGACGTCGTTTAGAGCTTCTGCTCTCATCAATCTAGGGGGTGACAATTTCAGACAGTAACAAAGCACGAACCCGGTCAGTGACTCACCTTTGACTTCGGACGCGTCCACCTTATCCTCTAGACCATAGAAAATTATCACGTGATACGGAGAAATTAAGTTATATCCATGCAAAATCCAGCCGGCTATAAACATATATATATATATATATATATATATATATATATATATATATATATATAGTGTGTAGATTTCAATTTTGTGTAGAGAATCTGAATAACAGAGCTCAATGTAATTTAAACAGAGCAAAACAGAATTATAAAAAGAAAAACTATACACACATTAAGGTTGTACACATAATAACTTATTTCGACCCCTTTAATTAGGTCTCCTCAGATGTATAGACAACCACGTCAAAAAAACCACGTGGTTGTCTATACATCTGAGGAGACCTAATTAAAGGGGTCGAAATAAGTTATTATGTGTACAACCTTAATGTGTGTATAGTTTTTCTTTTTATGATTCTATATATATATATATATATATTATGTTGTTTATATCTCAACATACATTAATCCAAGCAATAAGAAATAACACTAGTACAAACTTAAGAGTCCCAATGTCATCAAAACCAACTTGAAAAATAATATTTGGTAATAAAACTTTTCATCTTAATGTAACATGTTCGAAGTTTTATTATATGTAATGGTGTATAACTGTTCGTATCGATATGTACTGATTATACCGTTTTTAAGCCACTATGGGAACCCGACTTTTAAGACGCTAACTTTCTTATATAAAAAACATGGATAAAGAATGGCGCTTTCAAATCGTGGACAAGAAAACATAAAACTGTAATTCATAAATGCACCTTCCTGCCATCTCAACCAGTGCTGGAGAAGATAGTTCCCACCATCTCCCGCCAAATATCTAAATTGCCATGCAGTGCTTCAATAAAATTCTTCCATAACAACTATAGTTTAAGATTCTTTTTCAGAAAACATCTGGATAATTAAAGGTTACTTCATTTGAAGAGTTATTACTGATTCAACTCAATAGAATTCGGGATATGTTTGATTATTGCCGTTTGATCGTTCCATAGTGGCTGAACATTAATAGTATTTGTTCTGCCTTTCATTAAATGTTGCATAAAGACAGTTCACATGTTTGATATATATATATATATATATATATATATATATATATATATATATATATATATATATATATATATATTGGACTGCTCTTTCAGAGGAACTAAGCCATGCTGATTGGGAAGACTCATTAAGAGACATGGGTGCATCTGCAATGCTGGACACTTTTTATTTAATTGTGTACACTGCCTGCTGCAAGCATGTGCCATTGCGTAAATCAGAATGCGAGAAAAGAACGCCCAAGGTGGTAAGATACCGTCACTCACTTTCTAAAAGAAGACGGAAGATAAAAAAGCGTCTTTTGAAAGTGTCATCGCCTGCTGTTATTTCCAAACTGTCCAAGGAATGTTTGGATATTGAAAGGAAACTGCAGAAGTCTTTTGCTGACTCTAACGCTTTTATGGAGGGAAAGGCTGTCAACTCCATTAAAAGTAATTCAAAATATTTCTTTTCATATGTCAAGAAAAAGTCCAAAGTCAAGACAAAAGTTGGTCCATTGGTGGACCAGAATGGTGTTCTTACTGGTAACAGTACTGAGATGGCAGAAATTTTGTCAAAACAATACACAGACGTTTTTAGCAAACCAATGCAAAGCAGTCAAGCTTCACATAATCGCACTTTTGATATAAGTTCTATACTGTCAACTGTTACTCTAACTGCAGCCGATTTTGAGCTTGCAATTGATGAACTCTCTCCGTCAGCTGCTGCGGGTCCTGACGGCTTTCCTGCATTACTACTGAAAAACTGCAGGGCCCATTTGGTCCATGCTCTCGTATTTCTATGGACGAAAAGTCTTGAAGAAGAGGTCGTTCCAAGCAAACTAAAGAATTCTCTTATTACACCCATTCACAAAGGTGGAAGCAAGTCGGTGGCTGCCAATTATAGACCAATAGCTTTGACCTCCCACCTCATTAAACTTTTTGAGAAAGGCATACGGAAACACATAGTTAGACACATGAATGAAAATAACCTGTTCAATGACAGTCAGCATGGGATGAGATCTGGAAGATCTTGTTTAAGTCAACTCCTTGAGCAGTTTGACACCATTCTATCAATTCTTGATGATGGCGCTAATGCAGATGTTGTCTACTTAGATTTTGCCAAAGCTTTTGACAAAGTTGACCACAAAATAGTTCTGCAGAAAATATTTGATCTTGGCATTCGTGGAAGCATCTTCAAATGGATCGAATCCTTCCTGAGTAACCGCCTCCAAACAGTTATGGTTGATGGTGCAACCTCGAAGCCACAACCTGTCATTTCTGGAGTTCCCCAGGGAATTGTATTGGGGCCCATAATCTTCCTAATCCTTATTGGGGACATTGATGAAGATATCGCCATGTCAATAGTCAGGTCATTCGCCGATGATACAAGGGCCACAAAATCCGTTCGGTCTCCCGAGGATGCTGTGTTGTTTCAAAAGGATCTCGATCAGATCTACAAATGGACGGAGGACAATAACATGGAGCTCAATGACGTGAAATTTGAGCTTCTCCGCTATGGTAATAACGACCAGCTAAAAAGCGAGATATCATACCACACTCCGTCAGGAAAAATGATAAACATAAAGCAAGAAGTAAAGGACCTCGGTGTATCTATGTCTAGTGATTGTCTTTTTAGCAATCAAATAAACAAAGTTGTGGAAAAAGCCAAGAACCTCATTGCCTGGATCCTGAGGACATTTAAAACCAGAGAATATCGTGCAATGGTCACGCTGTATAAATCCTTGGTCATTCCAGTTTTGGAATACTGTTCTGTCTTGTGGAACCCAAGTAGCCCTAGGCTCATCCAAAAGCTTGAAGCCATTCAGTGGTCCTTTCTACGGAAAATTCAAGCTGATCGGAACTACTGGTCATGTCTGAAGAAGACAAAAATGTTCTCGCTGCAAAGACGACGTGAAAGGTACCGGATAATTTACATCTGGAAGATATTGGAAGGAAAGGTACCGAACATTAATGGCCACATTCAAGCCCGAGACAATGAACGCCGCGGGAGGCACTGTATTGTTCCCTCGCTAAAAACTGGTGGGAAAATACGAACCATTTTTGAAACGAGCTTACCTGTACAGGGGTCACAACTCTTCAATGCCATGCCTAGGTGTATTCGGGATATAAAAAATGCTGCTGTGGAACAATTTAAGCGCTCTCTTGATGCCTACCTCGCTAATATCCCGGACCAACCCCAAATTGTCGGATACACGGCGTGCAGGCAAGCCGCCACCAATTCTATCGTGCACATGCAAGCACATGCTGGTGCGGTTCCTTTGTCTCACAGGATCCTCACATCAGCCAGGGCGAGTTGAACAACCAGCAAGCCTGAACACGCCTGTTCGAAGCACCAGACAAAAAAAAAAAAAAAATATATATATATATATATATATATATATATATATATATATGTGTGTGTGTGTGTGTGTGTGTGTGGGTGTGTGTGTGTGTGGGTGTGTGTGTGTCCGTGTCTGTGTGTGGGTGTGGGTGTGTCTGTTGCGTTTCAACTTTTGCCATGCATGAATCAAAGTTTATACTTATACTTTGTAAACTGATTGCTCCTGTACGCATGTATTATGTGGTACTTCCAGATTGAGTGAACATCGCTTGCAAATAAGTTATTCACTACCTCGAAACATTACTGAGGCAAGAAGGTTACCAGGTGGACGGAGGAAACAGTGAGAATAAGATAAAGAGCGATAAATAATCACTGTTTACTGATATTTTATGATAGCATTTTTATATGAAATGCTAAAATGTAGACTGTTCTAACCTGTTATGGTGCCGTATCTATAACGAAAATTTTGGACTCGTCCATTCTAAATAGGTGCGGAAAGCATTGACTCATAAGCGTTTGTGTCTAATTCCAGTCTACACTGGTATTCAGTACTGACATACTACTGCACTTGTTCCTCAATTTTATATACTTTTCTCCAACATAATTGGTTTACCTAAACCCCGTGTCCGTGTGTTCATTCCAGCCCTTAAACTGGACACTAACAAAAACGAACTGCAAACTTTTCTCTTTGTGTAATATTTCTTCACATTAGTTTGTATCAATTCCCACAGGCCCAATAATTCTTATCTCTTGTTCAGGAAGTTGACCCCGACTGAACGTTCATTTCCTGTTATTTTCGACTACCGACATTATATACTAGTCCGGTTTACTCGATTAATATTTAACACACACGCGCACACACACACAACCACACACACCCACACACACACACACACACATATATATATATATATAAATATATATATATATATATATATATATATATATATATATATATGTACCTTTTCTTAAGACGTTCGTTAATACGAATGAAACCGGCCAAATCTCTTGGTTTTGTTTTTCTCCGGAATTTTAACCTGTTTTCCGTTTATCTTTTTTTCACAGACACACACACACACACACACACACACACACACACACACACACACATATATATATATATATATATATATATATATATATATATATATAGCAACATTTTTGAATGAATAAATATTAATTTTTTACATACAGTAACTAGTGTTTTGTGCTTTTCAGTAATCAATGTAGGCGAGATTATAATTACTGTTCATCGAATAATACGATTTCGGACACAATATGACTACTGACTCTGACGCCCGCCATCTTTCCCCTCGGCCACTACAACTTACCACGCGAAATAAAAGAGAATTAAGGTCCATATTGTGATGGAGGCGGACGAACATATAAAGCACGTCATATAGTGTTCAACTCACAACTAAGGAACATTGCATTACGCTAAAGTTAACAGCATATTAAATCCACTTAAAGAGACTCAAATACTATTTCTATTTAATTAATTCAAAATGTCTAATGAACAAATATTATTTCTTGTGTACAGACACTAGCGTTTCTTGCGTTTCGCACTCAGCAGTGTAGGAGATATGATAATTACAGCTGATTGAATGATTCGATCCCAGTCACAAAAGCATTATTCACACACATACGCACATACGTATATATATATATATATACGAGGCAACATTAAATGGTCATGCAGGGTAAAATGTCTTGCAGTAGTGCAAAAAGAGATTTAACCCCACGCGATGTTTTATGGTTGTTACAACGGGATCTAAACGGCGTTTTTGTTTCCCCAATATATCCTCCGTTGTCAGAAATGAAGCAATAGATGCAGTAAATGATATTTGAACAGTCACATATAAGATGCGGATGTTGGTGTTGCATGTTAAAGTTGGGTTGGGTGTTTTTGTGTGTGTATACAAAACATCGTGGTTAGTTAAATTTGTAATTGCCATGTTGCGATGTGTTATTTGTCTTTTTGCGTGATCGGGTGAGAATGACTGCCAACTTAGATGGTTGTTGGATTGCATTAATAGAAAAACGGTTAAAGATGGCCTTAATGCAAGTGTGTAGGTTATTTAAGTCTTTTAAGATTAGTTGTGATTGTGATGGCAATGGTTGCAGCCCATGGTTATGCAGTTGCTGATGTTTTTGTTTGTACATGAGGACCCGCAGCCTGTCATTTTTAGTAGTTTTAAAAAAATTAATTTTAATGTATTTGATGTAGTATTTACTAGTGATAAATGTTGCATAACATTAGTAACATGGTTAATGTAATCTGAGGGGGTCTCAACTTATAGGTTTTATGCGTATGTACGGACTGTAAATAATTCATTTATTCAGGTTTTATGGGTGGTTTCTGTTGAAATGAAGGAAGTTCTGGTTATCTGTCGGTTTGGTAAAGAGCGATGTAGATTTTTGTTGTTGTTGTTGGATTTGACTTTAACGTCTAAAATTGGAATATAATTATATGATTGCTCCATGGTGCATTTTATGGTGTTACGGAAACTTCTGGTGTATTAGTGACATTTGTTTAAGTTTGATCGGCCCGTGTGGCCAAATGAAGAAAATGTCGTCAATGTAGCGGCAGTAGTTGAAGAGTTTGAGACGGAAGTGTTTGATTAGTTCGGTTTTTAGTGTGTGCATTAATATGTGTGCATTAATATGTGTGCATTAATATGTGTGCATAGCTGGAGGCCATTTAATGCCGATGGGCATGCATTTTTCCTGAAGTTAGTTTTACTAGTTCAATTAGAAATTATTGTGCGTGAGGATGAAGTGTATTCGGCTGGAAGTGTCTTATATTTGCTCTTTAAGGATATTATAGTGACAGAGGAATGTTCTACACACCTGTTCACCCTCATCATGTGGGATGTTCATGTAGAGGCATGATACGTCCATAGTGACTATGGGTGTTTCCAGATGAAGATTTTCGATTTGTCTAATAGTGTTGTTTGTTGCATGTGACTATTTCTTCCAAACGCAATTTTTGTATGAATTTGAAAACCTTTCCGTTTTTAATTAAAGTTCACCAACCGATTGAGAATGGTCGTATTATAGACGACTGAAATATTTCAGAGAACGATACAAAATGAATTTTTGAGTTTATTTTTGCTAGTTGTTGAATTGCTTATTCTTTATTCCATTTTTATTTTTACATTCTGTCCGAAACATTGTTTCTTTTTCCTCATATATATATATATATATATATATATAATTTTAATCAAATGGAAAACAGTTTTCAGTGGAAAGGGTGTGCCCCTAGGGACCATCTTAATATTATCAAACTTTCTGAAATTTTCGGAATATACATAATGTTTTGTCATTAAACCATGGTGTAAATTATATTTGAATCGAAAGGAAAACAGTTTTCAGTAGGGAAAACCCCCAGCATTTAAGTGATATATTTCTTATATAGCCTGTGACCTTTTCAAGCAATTCTGTCCAGCGGTTAGGGTGAACATAAGACATAAAGAGAGAGAAGGATAGATAGATAGATAGATAGATAGATAGATAGATAGATAGATAGATAGATAGATAGATAGATAGATAGATAGATAGATAGATAGATATAATATATTACAAACCCTATGCTGGAAGTATCATAGTGTAATTATTATACGTGTATAATGGCTTCAACGTGTTGGACCATGTTCTGTCTGAGTTACTGTACCGTTTTCATTAATAACTTTGGAAATATATCAATTCATACATCTTTTCCCAAACTATAGATTACATTCTCGGCTTTGTCAGTAGTCTAACAGAACAACATTCTTGAATTTACTCTGCTAATCAAAGTAGTTTACCAGTCAATCGTACTTCCAATGGCCATTCCATCGTAACAAGGTTCAGTAGAAGTGTGGTTGGAATGGAACAACTTTGCTTCATTATAGACTCATCTTGCAGGAACCCTTATATGCGATACTTCTTGTTTCTTGAGACACAAAGAAAGCCGCAGAAGAATATATATATATATATATATATATATATATATATATATATATATATATATATATATATATATATATATATTATGTGTGTCTATTTCAGCAGCATGTTTTAATTTATACATATTTTATTATATAGCACGGAATGTTTTCGTTTAATTAATCTTTTTTATCTTCTCGATATTTCGGATAATCGTTGTTACATTATCCTCTAATTGTCGGATGTTGGCTCTGTAGGTGTTTTGTTCCATTTTATTCGCGAGTATTTTCCACTGACTTTCACAATCCTCTTCAGGCGACATATTAAACTTGCATATTCATGACTGCTGTGTTCATGATGTGCGATGAATTTGTGACGTTTTAAGAGTACTTATGTGTGGTGGGATTCTGTATTTAAAACGTTAGCAGATGTTAGACTCGTGGCTAATTACAATTTTAAATATTTCAATTTTTTAATGTACAACATTTAAAAAGTTAAACGTAAGTTTTATTAATGAATTTCTAACTTAGGCACTTTAAAATGTTTGATGAGTCGTAATTAGTGTTGTTTACTGTGGGACGCCTGGGCTTTATATATAAGGCCTCGTGGAGTTTTAGTTTTTTATCTTTGAGTCGTAAGGAAGAATGTTCGTGTTATTAACTAGAATTTGTCTGAATTGTCAATGGGGGCACTTGTGTTTTTTCAAATGCTGGCAGATCGAACTTAATTCAAAAATATGTAAGGTGAGCCTTCGGGAAAGTGTAGCAGTTATGTTACCAAGGTAACAGGTAGTTTTAATATTATTTTTGGAGAAGATACGTTCGTCCACGGGACACTTAAACTGATAAATAAGCTTGTTTTTTCTGCTCGTCTTTTCTGCCTTACAGGTGTTATTAATCATTAGGTAAGAAGTTGTGATTTTTTATAGTAAAGGATACCTCTAGTACATCTAGAAAAGGAATTTCGTTATTAATGCTTCGTTCATATGTTTTGTTGTTCTTTTATTTCATTATTATTGTCTGCTAGAATAAGGATTACATTCATGTACTTTACATAAATAAAATGTTTAATGATGCTTTTAAATACTTTTTAGATTAGGCTTATGCATAACACTTAATATTCGTCCAAGTACGGAAACCATGTAGACGCCATCAATTTGTATGTAAAAATTTTCCTCATAGTCATAGAAGAAAGCTTTGGCTGTGCAGATGGATAATAACTTATTAAGTATTCTCGGCGTTATTTTAAGAGGGAGGAAGGAATTAGTTATTGTATATGTTGTTAATTATGGTGTCGATTGCGTCATGAACTGGGGCATTAATAAATAGAACTTTGACATCCAGTGAAGCAGCGATTTTCTTTTTTCTTGTATAGTTTGAAGTAGCTGTATGAGTTTGATAGCAGAATTTACCGCATATTTACTTGGTAAATACAGAGTTATAAGTTAGCTGATTCTTGTAGTTCTTTGATAATCAGGAGTTGTAACTTGTGAAATTATAGAAAAGAGGAAATAGTTGGATTCATGAGAGTTTACGTTACCATGTAGGTTACCGGGTTTGTAGCCCTCAATTATTTTGGAGAGTTTAATGCTATCATTAAATCATTGTTGGCTATACTACGTCGTGAGTTGATTGATAATTTTCTCAACGTTTCAACATTTCGTATGGTCATCTAAGATAGTTTGTAATTTTGTAAAGTAATGCGATTGATTGAGTATATATATATATATATATATATATATATATATATATATATATATATATATATATATATATATTTAGATTTTTCACTTATAAAATAGATTATTTAGTGAAGACCGAGGTTGTGCCAATACAAACAAGGTCGATGATACTCGATTACAGAGTACAGAGCATTTATATGCGATTTTTATGCGAGTTTGATGTTCGTTCAACTCGTCGTGTGTTTAGTTCGAAGCGGAACAAGTCAGCCCTGGAAATAAGGTTCGTCTGACCGCTGGCATTCCGGACGAACATTTATGTGGTCTTTCCTTGTGATGAAATAGATTAGAATTCCCATACTATCAGTGGCTTGGAATGGTAACTTGTGAGCGGTGTCTTGAATGTTTTAGTTTTTTGTTTGGGGGTGGGAGATTTTTTTATCATTGTGCCGTCCGACGTGAAAGTGTATTATCGCACATTGTTCCGTTTTTTGGTTTTTTTTAATGCATTTGGGACCAGTTATTTTCTTGTTGGCGTGGTGGCAGAAATAACGCACGAACTACTTTTCTAAGACTTTTTCTAGGTTTTTCTTTTTATCTTTGTACTTTTTTGTTTTTTAATTTTTATTTTTTAAATTTTTATTTATTTTTTCCTCTTCGCTTCTGAACCGACCTCAACTAATCCAACGCCACATTGTGTATTGTCCGTTGTTGAAACCCTTATTCCAGACATTTAATTTACCTGATAATCTGCCAAACAAGTACCTGCTTGGTAGTGAAACACGTGTAGGAAAACACATTTAATTTGAATAAATAATATTTGTAAGAAAAAGTATTTCATAGTGATCATTGGTCTCCTGAACGGAATGCTTTGGTAAGCTTTCATAAAATCTCATATATATATATATATATATATATATATATATATATATATATATATATATATATATATATATATATATATATATATATATATGTATGTATGAGGGTTTTCAAAAAGTACGTTTGTTAACCAGTTAGTTTTTTTTGCTCACAAAGTAATATGTTTTTGTAATAAGTTGTAATAAGTTTCCAGATCGGATTGGGAACAGCAATAGCGTGGATCAGTTTAAGATGATGTTGGATACATTAAGAGAAAGTGGTGAAAGAGGGAGAAATTGAGGGACCACTTTTGGGAGTTGTCAAATGAAATATTTGACATAATTTCATCTGGATATCAATACTGCACTAGAGTTTTTTTTAACAATTGAATTGAGAAAATCGTTAAAGGGAAGATGCTCAAGGAGGCATAACAAACAAATAATAATAATAATAATAATAATAATAATAATAATAATAATAATAATAATAATAATAATGATAATAATAATAACTAGCGGGGCCCGTGTAAATTACACGAAATGATGTTTTTAATACTAATTATCTTGTTTCTAACCTATACATGTTTGAATAAAATATGATATGATTTGGACTTGTATATTTATTTTTAAAAAATGAACAATACATGAAACAATTTACAAAACTTCTTTATATACAATATTTCTAGTGAAGGTAATATTTCGACGACTAAACCTTACTTTGTAAATGTTTTCGATTAAATTAAATTTGGCTCCAATTCATGAATAGTTATTTACTCCACGCCAGGAGTTAGGCACAAGGCCAGTTTTATCTTACTCTCACAATTAAGATGTGACCCAAGGTCGGGTCGGGAAAGTGGGGTTTGAAAAGCCATCACTCTGGCCATTAAAAATTGCCTGGACAACCCCGTTAGCATTCACCGGTAGGGGCGCATCAGGCAGTAAGCAATAAACTTACTCCTCCCGAAAGAGGGGAGGCGAAGCCTGGGAGGGTGGACCTCCTTGAACTGCACAGGCCAGACCCATAGACCGGCGTAAATCAAGCCTCGAAGGCCAAAACAATATCAGTCTATGGAGTGCAGTATCCATCGGAACAGATACTACACTTTGATCTTAGCCAAAAGTCCAAGCCAATTCATGAGTAACATACAAAGATTCGGAAGGTCGTTGCTTTTGATGTAAGCATGACACACAAAATCACACACGCTATTGTATTAATATGTGTCTTCCCGGTCGTCCCCTTCCTACCTCTCTTTCCCTTCCCTCCGAAATGTAGAACAAATCTTAGAGGTATGTTGGGATCGAACTATAAACCAGTCGGGCCGAAGTCAAAAATAATAGGTCGCTAACCGTTGCGCCAAGGGTAATACTTGAAAGTGTTTCGAAAATTAGGCCAGTTGAATGTTTTTTAAAATCTAGGTGCGGCACGCATGCGCAGAGCTTTTGCCGGAAGCGTGACACACGAACACACACGCTATCGTATTAATATATAGAAAATAATAATGATAATAATAATAATAATAATAATAATGTTTTTCGCTACTCAACAGCATATACTGGAATCCTCTGAAAATCAACAAAATAGGACTACTTAAAAAATACACTCATCTGAAGTTTGCCATGAAACGTGCGTAAAGGATGAAATGAATATTTAATTTGAATAAATGACTTTTGTCTGTAAAATGAGAGATGTAAAAACACTCAACAAAATACATAAATATAGAAGTTAAAACCAATAGAAAATTATTGTTTTAGATTAATTCACCATGGTCTACGGAATGCAAATATAAGATATATTTATTTATATATGTATTACATAAGATAGGAATAACATCAGTGCCGTCGGTTTTAAATCCAAACAAAGTTGACCTATTGTTGGTCTCCTATGCCGGACTCTCTTCAGCCTCTGTTTATGCCTGGCCTTCGCCTCGTGGAAATAACGGCTCGCGCGCTGTGTGTATTCTCTCCGATATTTAAATCACCAACTTTATTTGTATGTTTGTTATTTTTTACTAATTCGGCATCTCTACCCGCAAAACTTGCCGATTTATCTGTCTTGAGCAAGTAAAATAATCTATTTTCATTTGGTCTGTGAATCAAAGTAGTGTGACTTAATTCTTTCTATTTCCAGTGTATTTTGCTTTTGGTTCTGTATAATAATACACTCGACAAATGGGGTGCTCGAGTAGTTTATTTTTTATCGTTTTTCTATTAAACAATTTGTGCAGCTTATCGTGTAGGGGAAGGTGTTTGTCTAGCAAATTAAGGAAAATGTGGCATAATAGGTCCGCTTTGTTTGGAACTGACGGTAATACATACATACATAAATATGACGACACTGTGATGGTGTTTTTTTTCACCAAATCTTATATAAATATATATATATATATATATATATATATATATATATATATGTATTATCGCAATTAAGCTACCCAGTGGCGTATATATATATATATATATATATATATATATATATATATATATATATATATATATATATATATATATATATATATTAAGTATTTCGCTAATAACCAAGTTCTGGCAGCTGTCAGTTTTAGGAGGGTTTCTTACTTTAATCATCACTCAGATTGACCAACTTCCCCTCTAAATATTATTTAGTAATAAGACGTCGAACAACTTGTCATTAAGCCGAGACAAGCAATCTGTGAACCTTAGCAGAACAAAAACAATACCAACACCCACAATTCGTGTGTGTGTGTGTGTGTGAGTGTTTGTTAGTTTAATGGGTTATACTTGTGTAATAAACATAATTCGACAACGGTGTCTAAGAAAGTGTCTAAATGAAATTGATTCTGTTAATTGAGTGGATGATCTAACGGGTAGAATCGCCAACTATAAGAAAACAATCGTTTCAACTCAACTTGAAAGGCAGGCCTGTCTAGCTACACTGACGAGCTCTGATCCAGCGATATATATATATATATATATATATATATATATATATATATATATATATATATATATATATATATATATACAGGGTGTTTCAAAAGTCTTGGGAACATTACAAATGCGTATATCTCATGAACTATTCCAGGTAGAAAAATGAAACTGGTGCCATTTTAAAGCTTGCTTAATCAAGTTTTCGGTCATACTAATGATTTTCGTGTTATCTTTCCAGGTGCAGTAATGGCGTTCTCTAAACAAGACAAGGCATTTTGCGTCCTCCAATTTGCAAAGACTGAATCGTGGACATGTGTTCAGCGTGCATTTCGCAGGAAATTTAAAAAAGAAGCCCCTGAAAGGAAATCCATTGTCAGATGGCATGCTAAATTTGTGAAAGATGGGTGTTTGTGCCCAAGTAAGCGAACAGGTCGCCCTTCAACTTCAGAAGATGCAGTTGAGCAAGTTCGGACAGCCTTTCAGCGGAGCCCCCGTAAATCAGTTAGAAGAGCCAGCAGGGAACTTCAGCTTGCTTCAGCAACTGTCTGGCGTGTCTTAAGGAAACGACGTCAAATGGTACCTTACAAGCTCAAGTTGGTCCAAAAGTTGAAGGACACTGATAAGCCACTTCGCCGTGACTTTTGCATTGCAATGCAAGAGAAGTTGGAAGATAACGGCTTTGATGACCGGCTTGTTTTTAGCGATGAGGCGACCTTCCATCTGAATGGCAAAGTTAACAAGCATAACACTCGCATATGGGGTACTGAGAATCCTCATGAACTTCTTGAGCACGAGCGAGATTCACCAAAAGTGAACGTGTTTTGTGCAATTTCCAAGAAAGGGTCTCTTGACCGTTCTTCTTTGAAGAGGCAACTATCACTGGTGAATCCTATCTCAACATGCTATGAGACTGGTTAATGGCTCAGTTGGAACAAACAGAATCTGATGACTTCATTTTTCAACAAGATGGTGCACCACCACACTGGAGTCTTAGAGTAAGGCAGTTTCTTAACACAAGGATGCCTGGTAGATGGATTGGGAGATCTGGGCGAGGTGATGACGTTCTCATGCCCTGGCCTCCTAGGTCTCCAGATCTTACCCCGTGTGACTTTTTCCTTTGGGGCTTTGTCAAGCAACAAGTCTATGTGCCGCCCCTTCCAAGAGATATTGACGAACTAAAGGCTCGAGTAACGGCAGTTGTGGGAACCATTGACGTCAAGATGCTGGAACGCGTTTGGCAGGAAATGGACTATCGACTAGATGTCTGCCGTGTGACGAATGGTGCTCATATTGAGCAACTTTGAAGATTCCCCACAAAACTTGAAACTTTAACCTTTCCAACGGTACCAATTTCATTTTTCAACTCCTAATAGTTTTTGAGTTATTAAAAATCGTTAAGTTCCCAAGACTTTTGAAACACCCTGTATATACATATATATACATATATATATATATATATATATATATATATATATATATATATATATATATATATATATATATATATATATATGCGTATACGGTTTTTTATGCAACCATATATTGCTAATTATCTGAATACATGTTTCAGCTACGACCTTATATAAAGTCCTGCTTTCATCAGGGCGCGACACAGATACAATTTAAATACGGTCGTAGCTGAAATACGTATGCATATTTGTAGTTAAAATGTTTGTATACATAGACATTCATTTCAAAATATAGCTGACATTGTTATAGAGCACTATCTTATAATCACTTAACGGAATTTACACATATGAACTAACAACCCTACAAATACTATATATATATAGAGAGAGAGATTTATATACATATATATATATATATATATATATATATATATATATATATATATATATAGAGAGAGAGAGAGAGAGAGAGAGAGAGAGAGATTTAACTTAGAAAATAGATTATCCAGTGAAGACCGGGATTAAGCCAATAAAAACAAGCTCGATTATACTCGATTACAGGGTACATACCATTTATATGTGATTGTTGTAAGGCTTACCAAAGCATTCCATTAAAGAGACCAATCATCATAAAATATTTTTTATTACAAATATTATTTATTCAAATTAAGGAGTTGTTTCTTACACGTGTTTCACTACCAAACAGGATCTTGCTTGGCAGATCATCAGGAGCATTAAGTTTCTGGAATAAGGGTTTCAGCAACCGACATTACACAATGTGGCGTATCATTAATTGAGGTCACTTAAGAAGAGAAGAAAAAAATAAAAAAGTACAAAGATAAACAGGAAACATAGAAAATGTCTTAGAAAAGTATCTCGTGCAGTATTTCTGCTAATAAGCCAACCAGCAAATAATTAGTCCCAAATGCAGTAAAAAAACACACACAAAAAAAAACAGGAACAATATGCGAGAATACACCTTCTCGTCGGGCAGCACAACGATGAAAAAAGACGCCCCCCCCCCAAAAAAAAACAGTCAAAAAGTTCACAAGTTAGCATTCTACGCTTCTGATAGTATGGGCATTCTACATCTGTTCCATCAGAAAGAAAGGTAACATAAATGTCCGTCGGATGCATGCGGTTGAGTTAGTCTTATTTAAAACTAGATGAAAATCAATACATTATGGCCCCTTAGTCTTAGCAGTTGTGCTCCAAAGTTCCAATAGTCGTTTGATTATTTTGAAGTTCATCATATGCATACACACAATTGCACATGTACACATACCTTGTTAGTTAATACCTAAGTGTAACTCATTTATTGCACTAACGTACGACGGAACGGTCTACATCTTTTTTATTACTGTTATTACCTCCTCCAAGCAGGTTATCCTTAAAGGAATAGGGGTCATTGTAATTTGGTTCCACACACACGCACACACGCACACACACATATATATAATACACACACATATATATATATATATATATATATATATATATATATATATCAAGGGGAGCTTTAGTTAACTACTAGAAGAGCTTGAATTACGTACTATTGTATTCGGTCTCTCTGTAAAAGGGTTTGTCAGGAAAACCTGATATGAGTATACTTTACCCTAAACGCAAACGCTGACCAAGTATTCCAAACAAAATGGTATTTGAAGTCCAAATAAGATTTCCTCGGTCTGCCTATTAACCAGCTTATACGAGTGATGTTACCTCAAGAAACAGCACTTAGCTGAATACTTCAACAGACTAGATTAATTCTTGCCCTAGAATTCGGTAAGACCAAGAGACCAAAATAAACATATACTAAAACATAATCAACTGGTCAATCGGGAAGAGAAAAATTAATGTTCATAACTTCTTTAGAAACTCAATGATTGAGAGCTAAATGAGTACTTTACTGGAACAGGCAAACACGTATGTAACTTATGTCGAGCTCAAGTGTTAGCCTCAGGAAGAGGCTTCTTGATTTCAGAGAACTTCGACTGAAGTAAAATGAAACTACTAAGAGCGCTGGACTATGGTCCAGGCTACGAGAAGTCAGTAGTGACGAATATATATATATATATATATATATATATATATATATATATATAAAGAGTTCGAATGCAAAACGCGATAAATCCAATTCATTTCAATTGAGACCTTAACAATAAAAGAACGAATACATTAAATATAGACTTCGAATATAAGCTTATTTTAATTGAAAGCATAACATCATTATTTTGGTATCATATTGTGTAAAACATAATTTGAGTGTGTGGTCGGGTGTTTAAATGTAACAGTGTTTATCGTGCTAGCTTCGTGATTTTTTAAATGGCGTTTATCGCGTTTTGCATTAGAACTCTCATATATACATATATATATATATATATATATATATATATATATATATATATATATATATATATATATATATATATATATATTGTGTCAATATAACCATCACTCTTACATGTAAACAAACATTTTTTTACATTTTTCTAATAATCTTTTCTGTGTCAAAATAAAAAAGAACATAATGTATGTGCCATTTAATCTTTTGTCCAATCATTTTCAGGTGGTAAAAAAGTCGGAAAAAAGGGGCTTTTAAAGAGCATCCTAACCCACAAATGTGAAGTAAATTATAACGTACAAAAGATAAATCCGGTGCAGTTCCAGAAGCAAGCTTAATTTAAATAACTGGGCACGAGGATTAACGCCTCAGTATAGATAATAGTTCGTTTAACCTTTCAAAATGCTATTATTAGTTGTATACTTAATCCTATTTATTAGTGGTTGCTTCGAGTATTTTCAAAATTTGGTTTCAGAACGTATTATGTTCGTGTTATTAACTAAACTATTTAGTAAATTATTATCAGTATATAAATGCATACAGCTTATATTTACGCGATCTAAATAGAAAGCTAAAAAATTCACATAGTAATTTGCAAACGGACGTTTTATTAATTAATTATGCTTTGTTAATTGTAAGTCAATGATTCTTTCAATTTTTATATATGGAAATGTCCTGTGTATGAATATCGTTTCATTTCATGGACAAATATTAAGCATTTGTGTTCTAATTTCCCTTTCGGGTCTTTCTTTAAACGGACAGTATTTAATTTCGAAATGTTGCTGTTTATTTATCTATTGTAAGCTAAAAATTAAGACCCCACAGACACATCTTCGCTCAATCAAATTTATTTCTTTTCTCTTGTCTTCCTCACGCTCATACTTAAAAAAAAAAAAATAATCGTGTATCAGAATGTTTAAAGTGCTAATGGTTTTACATCTATATTAATCGATTACAACGTTTTTGTTTCGTGTTTACAACAAAGTTTTGAATTAAAAGTTGTTTAGTTAAAACTTATGTTTTATATATATATATATATATATATATATATTATATATATATATATATATATGTATAGTGAACACTGCGAAGAATTATCGATCTGGTAAAGCCAGCTAATCGTTAATACACTGTTTATATACTTTGAGTCTGAGTGACAACACATTTTACGGGATATCAAATACTCTTCAATGATAATATAGAGACAAAGTAAATCTATCATTTTAATATTGAAATGTCATACGTGCTTTTGGAAAATTTTCTATATTCTGATGTATATAATTTATAAACTATTGAGCTATTAACGCAACTTTCGCGTTATTTAAAGTTTCTGTAAATCAAAAATGATATATATTTACTTATTAAAATATTGTCATAAGACCCCCTTGAAATAAGATGTCAGTCACTTTAAGAGAGTTACAATACGCTGTCAACCTTAGCGTAATGCAATGTTCCTACGTCGGTAGTGTATACTATTTGGCTAGCTTTGCATGTTTTTCATTCCCGTGATAATTGTTGGTGGGCGAGTGGTAGAATGCTCGGCAGCAGAGTCAAGGGGAACTTGGTTAATTGAGTCGAAACCATTCGACCAGAAGTAATTGTCATCACCTACACTGATGACTGCGTACGCAAGATACACTAGTGTCTGTGAGTTAAACATACTATTTATTTGGTCAAATATTTGTATAAGCCTCCTTCAAATATGATTTCTGCCTCTTTAATAGAGTTATAATAAACTATCACCTTAGCGTAATGCAATGTTCCTACGTTTGTAGTTGATGCTATGTTACTAGATGTCTATGTTTGTCCACAGATCGTAATTCTCTTTCCTTTCTACTATATACTTATTGATAGCCAAGGAATAGAATACCGGGCTGCAAAATAAGTGGATACTTGGTGACTTGTTGAAATTCTTTCCATCAGCAGTAATTGGTATCTCCTACACTGATGACTGTGTAAGCGAACACACTGTACTTAATTTTTTTTTATTAAAATAGGAGTACATATACATATATATATATATATATATATATATATATATATATATATATATATAAACTTATATATATATATATATATATATATATATATATATATATATATATATATTACTATTTCATGTATCCACATAAAATTTTATAACGAAATATAATTGTTATGTCTAAATTTTCAGTAAGTAAGTAGAGCTAGGTAGTAAGCTATGAAAATATATTCATGGCAATTAAGCTACACAGAGGCTCCCGCGTTTCATCCACGGGAAAAATCTTCAGGCTAAAAATGCATTTCAGCCTGAAGATTCCTACACGGGGATTAAACGCGGGAGCCTCTGTGTAGCTTAATTGCCATAAATATATTTCAGAGCTTACTATATATATATATATATATATATATATATATATATATATATGTATGTCTGTGTGTGTTCAATTGTACGATCATATTGATTGCACATTTGCAGATATATTTTAGACCTAGCCGGGTTAAAACCAAACCATGTTTGGCTTACTTCTGATTATGAAAGCGGAGATAACAATAAAAAAAAAACATTATTTTCAAGAAGTTGCAAGTAGTAAGATTACATGATATGACGTTAATTTAAAAATTATTAGCCATAAAAGTGGATATTTTTTTTAATTTTATGAATCATTCTGTCTTGGCGAGGTACTTTCCTGTCTGATAATTTTCTTTAGGTGAGCTAACTCGTTTCTATATTAAAGTGTTTCTTAATTCTCTCATGTTGTGTATGTATTTTCTCAGGATTGCTAGTCATTCTGCATTTCTGTTGCGCACTTTTTAAAATATATTTCACAATCAAAATAAATGGAATGATGATTATGATCATGATCATGATAATCACAATCATCATCATACCAATCATAATCAACAACATGACTTTAAAATTAGTCAACCTTTTTCTAAATGAGAATACTGCTCACTTAAACATGACACTCGAAATTAAATTATATCAAAAAAGTTATTGACCGACTCATGTATGAGGAAAAAAACTGAAAACATTATTAAACACAAATAACTAAAAATACTGCGAATATTTTAAAATCATACAGACAATTAACGAAAATTATAAATTATTAAGTAATGGGAAAATAATCGAACACATTTGAATAGTTGATTTCATTTTTTATTTTTTATTTTCCGAATATTCAGCACCGGTTTAAAATTGTCGCTTCGATCTTGGCAAAAAGTAAAATTGATTCTATTTCTTAATTAAATTATATTCAAAATGTGTTAAATTATGCCATGCGTTGTTGGATACAAAAAGAAACCTCTAAAAAGGTGTTGTCAAAAGTAAAGATGATTAATTAAAAAAAATAATGCTTTATTTAGTATGTCTAGAAAAAAATTTATATCAATGGATTAATCGATGTTCACAGAATTTTAAATTTGAAAACTTCATTATATTTTAAACCAGTTTAGTGGTGTCCTATATGAACTTTTCAGAAAGTAAAATGTGTTATTAAAAACAATCCATTTTATAAACATTGTATGCAAATATAAACACGTTTGATATGCTGTTTTCAAACATTTTCCTGATGATATAGTAAAAACTACGGATAGATTTTAAAATTAAATATTAAATTTTATAATAATTTTACAATAGTTTTAATTGACTGATATGACTGACCCCGGCGAGTTGTATCAACTTTAGCAAACTTATTAAATTCCGAGTTAATTTAAAACATATAATTAATTTAATAATCAACTAGAAAAAATACATGATGTTGATTTCTGAAATAGCTTAATCTTAAGAAACTTTAAAAAGAAATAAAAATGCAGTTTATATTGCTAAGTTCTTATATAATAACTATTGACAAAATTCAGTGCTTATTTGTTATGTTTACATTTCTAAATTAGTTTTTTTTCCATATCATACTGTCTAAAAACCTTTAATTTGCGGAATATTTATGAATTGATGTTCATACCAAAGTGTTAAACTTTAACAAAAAGCGGTTGTATCTACATTTTCACAGTGGGCTTCTCCTAAATGTTAGCCCCATACATCAAACTAAATCAAACTTAATACACCGCACATTAACACGCAATAATTATGAAATATTCATAATAATCGTTTACGTCGTTTATGAGTCAATCCTTTATGTACACATATATTCACATTTATACATTTACCTAACATTAGATATAAATCGATTCGAATAATTTTACTATGAAGATTTAGATTTCTTGATATTTTTATTTTTGCTCCGAACGAGATTTATTCATTTTAGCAAAATTATTAAATCCCGAATAATTTAAAAAATATATATGATTTTGTAGTTAATCAATTGTTGCTAACATATTCAAATAATGATTGCATTGTTTAAGTAAGTTAAGTTTTTAAATATTCAGGCTTGAACATGAGATTGTTTATATAATCAAAATAATTATACTAAATTTTATGTAGTAGAATATCAACTCTTTTCTCTTCTACCGAAGGAGTAGAAAAAAGAATCGACACTAGTAAATAGTAAATTCGTATGAATGAGCTATCATGCTTTTTTGACCGGCTTAATTCCGTTTTTGGAATTCTTTCAGGAGAGACCATGTAATGGTGGCCAACATTCCTAAGTGACAGTGGTAGTATGGAACGTACTGAATTCGAACCTGACACAATCAGGTCGTACGTTCGTGTCGGTATCCACATAGCAACTGCCACACAAATATATATTACTTTGCCATCAAAAGTTTAAACCTTGACCAGTACATTAAATGTAATATATTTAGTCTATATTATTTGTGCGTATGGCCGGGTTGAATACACAAGCAGCGACATATCCTACTTTTCCAACACCCGTAATATCGCTGGCGTACAATTTACATTAAGAAATAAAGTAACGGGATATCAAAAGAAACATTGAGACGCGTTCAAGTAAGATAGAAGTGTTATAAATAAATACGTAAAGAACTGAAACCGCCTAACAAAAATATGCAAATACATACCACACTATACACAGAGCGTCAAAGTGAAGAATACAGAAAGCAGCGAAACAGGAAAGAGGACATAGTTATAAAAAAGATTTAAAGAGAGGTATCATGTTGTCTGAAAAATTCGTGCAGACTCCAAGTTTTACCAACTGCTCATGAATGGTTGATATTGATACGTTAAGTTTTTCTTGCTTGTTCTCGTGTTGAGTTATTCTCAATTATATGTTGATTTGCTCGTCACCTGGTGATGGTTGTCTGCTTGAGCTTTATACATCATTAAAACCACACATACACTTTCTGTATACTTCTGTAAGCTAAAGCATAGTCACCGCACGTTGCACCTCACTATTTTTTCTGTTTGCGAGGCTTTTTTGCCTTTTGGAAATAGTAAACAAAACAGTGGGTCTTACAACTTTCGATTTACAAAATACACAAAAATAACACACATTAAATAATTGCTAATGTTTTTTCGCAACAGATAGCTTGAATTATTCTTTTATCGGACATTTTTTAATCTTAAGCGGCTCTGAAATACCCGACTAGTAAACGGGCGCAGCCTCCCTGACTGTATAGACCAGAAAGCTTCACTCTCGACCTGTTCTTGACCTCACTGCCCGACGACTGTGTGCCTAATACACGTAGCCCGCTTGAGAACCCTGGCCACATCGTGGTAATGATTGATATCACCCTAAAAGCTCGTTCTAAAGTTCATGAGCCGTTGCTCAAACGACGAGATAGTATGATCAGGCTGATTTGAAATCTATCAGATACCACATCAGCGACGCGCCATGGATTGACACCTTTTCACTCCCTGCTGCTCAATTCGCAAAAGAGTTAACATAATAAGCTAAAACTGGCATAGAAGCATATGCTGTCATGCGAAAATTCAGCAGAAAACCCCACTATCCTCAATGGTTCACCTCGGAATGTGCAGCTGTTATTGCTAAAAGGCAACAAGCATTTCGTTAATTCGGCTGCTACAAGCTAACTGCGAATTGACATACATTTATAGAGTCGAAAAATAATTTTTAAAATAATTTTTAAACAGTGATAGGTGAAGCAAAGAAATGGTAACCAGAACACGCATTCAGTCACATATAATAGCTACGCGCGATTTCTGGAAAATCTACAAAAGGGTGGTGAGCAAAGGACAATCAACAATTCCCCCGCTATAAAACCACAATGATGTTGTTTCCCCGGCAACTGATAGGGCTGAACTACTTGTCCAGCGTTTCGCCGCAAACCCCACTTTGGAATCAGTAAACAACGCTCTCCCTAAATTCCCATTGCGGACTAAAGCCACACGTGAAAACCTGGTCATCACTCCATCTCAGCTTAGGGACATTATTAGAAAACCTTGACACCTCCAAACCGTGTGGGCCTGATCTTATACCAGTTACAGTATTAAGAAAATGCTCTGCTTAACTGGCCTCTGTCCTCTCTAAACTCTACAACAAATGTTTCGCTGAATCTTTCTTCCCTAATAGCTGGATAAATTGCCTCTGTGGTTCCAGTCGTCAACAATCCTGGAAATGGAACTGATCCTCAGAATTATCGCCCTATCAGTCTACTCCCGATATTTGCTAAACACTTTGAATTCTTAATAAATATAACGAGAGTTCGGCAGCTCGTTAATGCTAATTTATTTTCTGAGCCTCAGTGTTGATTCAGGCAAGCGCGATCAACTGAGGATATCATAACGGTCATCTTTGCACGCATATATCATGCACTGAACAAAACAGGTGAAGCGATGGCGGTAGCGCTTGATATATCTAAAGCTTTTGATGAGGTCTGGCATGAAGTGCTTATTTAAAACATTCACTCACATGGCATTACTGGACGAATATTTAGCATAATTAGATTCTTCTTAAGCAAAAGAATAATAAAGGTTGTCCTTGATGGCCGTTTATCCAAGCAACATACCATAAATACTGGTGTACCCCTAGTATCTGTTCTTTTTCCTGTACTATTCCTGATTTGCATTACTGACTTCCCTGATTAGATAAGTTTGTAGATGGATATATTTGTTGATGATAACACGCTTTACTCTCGTCATGAGTGCAATGGCTGAATCCGTAGAAAGTGACACCAAGTCTTTAGTGGAATGGGGTCATAAATGGATGGTAACATTTAATACCGCACAGACACAGCTCCTTTCCTTCAATAACTACAAGAACCTCTTGAACCACGGATTGCCCAGGCAACAACCCCCTACCTTAGAATTCAACATTTAAACTCATCGGCCTAAGATTCACATGTAACATGAATTAGAACAAATACATTGAAGACATTTCCAAGACTGCTAAACAGAAGGTGGACTGCATCTACCGTGTTAATTTACTTATCACACCTGACATCAGCCTATAGATCTACACAGCTAATATCCGGCCATGCATAGAGTATTGTTGCCACATCTGGGCTTGTGCATTATCCACTAGTCTCTCCTTCTTAGACAAGGTCCAAAAAAGAGTCGGCAACTTAAAAGGACCTTCATAATCCACCAAGCCCACGCCCCTGTCACATCGCTGCAATATTACATTCTTGTTTCTGTTTTACAAGTACTTCCATGAAGTGTGTTCCGATTAACTTGCTGCTCTAGTGCCCCCTCGCCATAAATACAGTCAGCTAAGTCCCATACATTCACTGTGGAGGTCTCCAGATGCCAGCGATCGTTCTACTTCAATAGCTTCTTTCCTCGTACTGCCGGGCTCTGGAACTATCTCCCTGCTCCCTGTTCTCCCGACTCTACTGACATGCAGCCATTCAAAACTATTGCAAACATACATCTCGCAGCAGAGCAAACAACTTAAGATACCTCGTATAACTTACACTCTAGTTATCAGTAACCCCTTACGTCTATAGTGACATCCTGCCTTGTTTAGGGTGAACTAAGATGTTAAAAATGTATTTCTACGACATTTGTCAATAATTAAACATGTTTGTACGTGTCAAAATATGAGCTACTAAAATTCCGCCTAAACTTTTAGGGCAGTCTGATAACTACGTGAATTGTTGGTAAGACTTAGAAAATAAATTGAAAAAAGAATATATGGGAATTGCTACGGAAAGTGCACATTAAAATTGAAATGGAATGGTTACTGGCAACTGAACAAAATGCAATCAAAATACATTGCGTACAAGTGAATGTAGAAAACAACACAAGATGCAGAAAATGCGAACAAAATAAATGTAGAAAGCTCACTCAAATAGAATATAGAAATACACACGACTGGATTTAAAAGCTGGAGGTGCGGAAGCTGTGCATATGGATGTACATCAAACATACAGACAGACTGGAGCCCTTATTCGAAAAAATCCTTATAATATTCTATGGGTCATGAAGATAAAATCGCTTCCAAGCAAGAAGACCGGACCTGATAATAGCAAATAAAAAGAGGAACAATTTCCAAGTAATTCATTTTGCTGTAAATTGATTCCGTATTTTAACGTGATGCATTACATTTAGGAAGGCAAGACTAAATTTCTGTATCATAAAAATGTACTAGTACATCATTTCAAGTCTCAATAATGAGTATTTGTTAGCATTGGACATGAAAACGACTATCTTGGAATACTTTGTGAAACAGACTCGTGGTATTGTGAAATAGACTTTGCACATGCAAGTTCTGTTTAGTTTTCCGTACACAGAGGAATAAATTAAAAACTCTTTTCTATGAGTACAACTTAACGAGTTTTTGTTTTGAAGGTTTTAGAGGGGAAACCCATAGATTGGAGCTCAGTCAAGCACCTACCGTGCAAATTAATATAGAGTAAAGAAAGACTAACAGTCCCTCTTATGTGAGAATGAGGCAGTGGGAAAGAGAACGAGGCTTTGGCAAAGAGAAAAATACATCCACACAAGATACTGATACTTATTTTCACTCTTAAAAGGCAGTAACACGTGATCTTAGCGACACCTCCCTCGAGGTGGCAACGGTACTCTATCATAGGACTCTTATGCAGGTAGATAATTGCGCCATTGTGAGATACTCTCTGGACGGTAACCCTAACCCTAACCATAACACTTACCCTAAGCATAACCCTACCCTAACACTAAACCCTAACCCAAACCCTAACCCGACCCTAACCTAACCATTTTTCAAGCAACCTTAGAAGTACATATTATCTTCCAATTCAGATCTAGAGTAAAAGCCAGTCCTAGAAAGTTATCAAAGCAGGGGCTTTCTCGCGTAGAAAGCTATTTATTTCAGTTGGGAAAAGTGAAGACTCGTGTGTTGGTGGTGATAATAGAGAGGCTTGGTTTTAGACCTATTAAAAGTGACCAGCCATTTTTGGGCTGTATTGTATATATATTTTTAAATTTGGACATGTTTCCATTGTTTGAAAGACGTCTTTATATAAAGATGCACTGCACACCATTGAAACATTTCCACGCCGATGACCAGCCGTGTAAGATATTTTAAATAAAGTTTTAAGCATAACAATACGTTCCCCTTTTGATATGATTTAAGGACTTGATTTAATCGTATATTACTTACCTCCCTCCCTTTTACCGCGGAAAGATTTGACACAGCATCGGAAAATGAGTACTGAAAAGCAAGCGCCCAAGTGGAAGAACAGTATTGACTAAAAATTGCTCGAGGAGCCCAATGTGCATTACTCGGCAACGGTGCCTCAGACGATTAGCAATGCACTAGCCTTATTTTTAAAGTGATAAGTTCAAGTGGTCTACAATAACTGCAGAGATCCACACATATGCTCGGTAGAAATAAGGCTACCTAGACAAAATGACCCAGACTCTATCGGACGTATCACCAACTTGTTTTAAAGTGTCTACACGTGTTGAAGTATCATAAACTCCTAATGGGATGCATATTCCGCTAGTTGAACCAAAAATATATCTTCATTTATATAAAGTTACGTACGTGAAAATGTAAATGTATATTTGTACATGATTCGCTCCTAAATTTATAAACCAATCACTATGAATTTTAGATTACCGCTGCAGTATGATGGCAGCCAAATGTTGCTTCATGTAATTTAATGCAAAACGAGGCTAAAATAGGCTAGAATTTTTTTTGTAAAATAAAGATACTTCCGATTATTGTGAAATTAGGTATGAGACTTAAATGTGTAAATATTAGCCAAATTATTGTTTCATTATAGAATTTAAAAGGTTTAATATGAGCAACAGGTCCCATGTGAAAATTTACATATTTAATATTTTCTTTAAATTTGATCTTAAGTAATTATATAAAACTGAAGTAAGATTCCCGTTATTTAATTTCTTTTCTGAATATTCCCTGAAGTTTTCAAACGTTCTAGAATAAAAATGCTGATAGTAGTTAGAATACTGATTTTAGACATCAGGTTCAGTCGCATTGTATATTTAACTTATCTTCTGGTCAGGTTCTTAATTATTCGGTACGTGACATTTATTTCATCTGTTTAGGGAGTGGAATTCTTCTAATATATATATATATATATATATATATATATATATATATATATATATATATATATATACTACATACTTACTGGTTCATTGTATAACATCTCTGTAGTGCGGTAGAACTAGCATTACCTGCAAACCAGAATCGAACCTCCGATCAATTACTTGGTAGTCGTCGATTCTAAACACCTGACTACAAGGCGAGCGCCGTTGGCAAGTGCTATTTCAATGCTTACTTATAGACATTGTCAGACAAATGACTGTACTACATCTATTTATTTGGAAAATGCTTTTTATTAAGCTTACGACAGTGCTCAACCCGTGGAAAGGGGCGTATAAAGTCATCCAAAAAGAAACTGTTTAGCTGTATCATAGCTTTTAGTGCAACTAGACTAGCATCCGCCCTGTGATGTGATCGAACCTGCGATTATCTAGTTCGATAGTCGGTAATTATAACAAATTTACGACGAGGTCGGCGCTGTTGGCCAGAGCAAACATATGATAAGTCAATGAAAATAATTAGACCTGCAAAGGGAAGCAAATCATAATCTTAGGTTGTTCACAACAAGGACGTTTAGTAAATAACAATATTTTTTTTCCTTCTCTTTCATTAACCTCCTCTGATGATGAAATTTTAATCGTTGAAAAGCTTGGCTTAAGGAATGAAAGAGAGGAAAAATGAATATTGTTATTCACTAAACGTCCTTGTTTTGAACAACCGAACACTAGACATTGCAGGTCTAATTATTTTCATTTACTTATCATATATATATATATATATATATATATATATATATATATAATGGTAATAATCCAGGTGAAAAATATCCACAGGGTAGTAATCCAGAGATTTTAAACCGGGTTTATAAAAAGTGCTCAATATCAAAACAGAGCTTCATATATGATCATTTTATTTACACAGACATGTACAAAATCTGTTACACTGGCATGTCGATGTTATCGATCAACAGTTACTATTAACTGAGATCTCTTCAGGGAGAGTTAGAATCCGATCTTAAACTCAGATCATATTTGGAGAGAACCAATATATATATATATATATATATATATATATATATATATATATATATATATATATATATGAACGTTAATATGTAAGTTATTTATTTATATATAAGTAATATATATATATATATATATATATATATGTTGTGAGAAAAAAGGAAAACGAATCATATTGTTCGTTAAAGTATAATGATATTGCTATATATATATAATCTTTTCAATTAACTTATTTTCATGTAATAATGCATGCGAAACATACTCTCATTACAAATATATATATATATATATATATATATATATATATATATATATATATGTATGTGTGTGTGTGTGTGTTTGTGTTTGTGTTTTCTGTTGTCTCTCAAGAAAGTGATGGAGTGGATATTTACTGTGTGCCTACTAAAGCGGTCCTCATTAATGTTGGGTCTATTCAGTCCACTAAAGTGCGTGACGCTTTTATCAAGAGACTGGAATGACTAATCAGCAGGCAGTCGAATTCAGAATTAGATGAGCAACATTTCGAATAGGGAAAATATGTTAGTTGTTATTGAAAGCGAAGAGGAAGAGCACGAGTAAATCATTAACTCAGTAGTTAAAAAACAAGAAAAATACTAAGAGGAGGAAGGACAAGGCAGAGAAGGGTGAGGAAAAACAGAGGAGAAGAAGAAGAAGACATGGAAGAACGAGGAGGCGAAAGTGGCACCAGAGAAACAGAAGTACGAGAGGGAGACAAGAAAAGGAGAAAGAGGAAATAGAGGGAAACAGAATATATGAAAAATGTGGAGTAAAACGAAAAGGGAAACGAAGTGGAGCAAGGAGAAAGAGAATGAGAAGAAAAAGAAAAAGAGGAGTAAGAGAAGGAGAAAAAGAAGAAAAAGTAGACGAAAGAGAAAAAAGAACATGAGAAGAATGGAAAGAAAAAAAGACGAAACATTACAAAAAGAAGAAGAATTAAATAAAAAAATCCTAAGAACCGGATAAATAACCAAGAAACAAGATGTATACTACTACTACTACTACTACTACTACTACTACTACTACTACTACGACCACTACTACCACTACTACTAATACTAATACTACTACTACTACTAATAATAATAATATTAATACTACTACTAATAATCATCATAATAGTAGTAGTAAACAGAAGAAATACATAAAATAAACAATAAGATAGAACGTACTGTTAAAGCAAGAAAATGTTAGACACAAAGCGAGAAGCAAATGAGGAAATACTGGCGAATAAAGAGAAAGCAGACAGATGCTGATGTAAAAATAAGAATATACAAGAAACGTAAGAAGAAAAGTCCAGACATACGAGCATAAAGGAACAACACATGACAAATAACAGGAAAAAAAGTCGAGGAGAAAACAAGACAAAAAGAGTGAAAAAACAAATAATGACAGAGACGAAACAAATTTGTCAGCGAGAATAATAGAGAGTAGAACCAAATATCTGACACAGTAGTAAAGCCAAGCATATTCTATGCAATAGCCGACCTAACCAGAATCACCACAGGAAATGACAAGATACCGAATCTAAAAACTGGTAATTAATGGCTTGTTAATTTATTCATGTGTCATACGATGTTTAGCTGCGATGCAGAGATTTTTTAAGTTCACTATTCTCTCTCTTTCTCCTTCGTCGTTTGGTGTCTCTTTCGATTAACCACTGGGCGCTTTTCACGCAACGCGCATTACATATCATTGCTAAGAGTTTGTTATTTAAGTATATATGTACACTGGATGGCCGCTGTCTGACTGTACCACAGCAAGGAAGAGTCCCGTCCTTGTATCAAAGGAGGTTGCGTCTACGTTTCGTTGGTGCATTTGCCGACGAATAGATAGATGACGTTTTACGTGTGTGTTTATAATCCTCTAAAATAAGCATTTCATGAAGATTCGAGAAAACAAAACATACAGATGTAAATATGTTCATGGGAGAACTGAAAAGTGTCACGGTTTATAATTTTACCATCCTGGAATCCTTAAAAATCTAGTAAAAGTATACACAAAATGTAACTCATCTCAATTAATATAATTATCGTTTTTTTTGTTTCTGCTTAATAGGTATGTTTTAAATTAAAACAACTTTATTTCACCTCACCAAGGCGTAATGGCACTGAGGCGTTAGAGGTCTACTGTGATTACGAACCACATTTATAGGGGTCATCATAAGTGAGGGGTTGTGCAGACATATCATTGTTTACATTACATTTAAATGTCGGAGAAACAGCAAACAGGGAGGGAATTCCAAAAACAAGCGGTCCGAAGAAAGAAGCTATGTGAATAGGAATGTCTTATGTATCTTGGAACCTCAAAAGTGATAGTATATCTGTAAGTCTGGTTGGTCGGGGCTTTTTACGTGTTGTGGTACCAGTGCAGTATGTTCGTTGGAATACATTCCGTGGAAGTACTTGTGAAAGGAGCACGATTGCCACAATGGGACAGGAGCTTGAGCTTGATAGACAGCGCAAGACTTATTAGACCACCCATGCTCTTTTTACGTTATTCAATGCCGAACTACTATTTATTACAAATTAGCAGGGTTACCCAGCGTTGCCCGGGTTAGAGTGTGCGATAGCAGTATATGCAACAGTATATTAAGGAGAGTTTATTTTAACAGAAACTTTGATATTGTCAGCTAGATATCTTACTCATTGAAATATTGAAAAATATGTTAATACTCTTAACCGTACGCTTATAACTATATTACTTTCACTTTGTAATCTGTTAGAAAAGTGGCATTTGCCTTTTATGGGGCAGCTAGAGAAGAAGAACTACATCCATTATGTTTACATGCAAATAGTACTTTTTTATACACTTATATTTAATGTACACTATCACGCATATCCACGTTTCAAGAGACATACGTGAACACACACAAATGGAAAGAGTTTTAATCATCTACTAGACACCGTCTTCGAGTGTATCTGGTCTGTTTGTACAAGAATTGGTCAGGACAACCTGGCATTAGCATACTTGCTCTACAAGTAAACCCTGACCAAATATTCAAAATAACATAGTATTCGAAGCTCAAATAAGATACCATGGACACGGCTATATACTGACTCATACGAGGAATGGTACACCTTCACACAGTAATGTCACCTCAAGTAACAACACTTAGCTGGATACTTCACCAGCCCATATAAATTCTTGTCCTGGAAGACCAAGAGACCACCAGAAAGATATACCATAACATAGTTAACTGGTCAATTGCTGAGAGGAAAATGAATATTCGTAACTTCTTTACTAACTCAACGTTTGACAAGTAAAGGGGAACTTTAATGGAATATTCGAATATCTATGTATCTAATATACGGATCAAGTGTTAGCCGCAGGAAGGCTCCCCTTCATTTCTGAGAATTCGACTTAAGTAAAATGAAACAAAAAATAGATGTTCTTTTCTATTATATATATATATATATATATATATATATATATATATATATATATATATATATATATATATACATATATATTTATATACATATATAAGTATATATATATATATATATATATATATATATATATATAAACAATTAAGCTAACTTCCAATTACTAAGTTTTTATTCATTCTTCTTTTATTTTTTGTTAGAATTAAAAAAAAACTTTGATACGTTTCGCTCATAAACGAACAACCACAATTTATATGTCAATTCCGAATTTATTAATCATGTGTTCTTCAGAAATCCAAAGTTTGTCTCAAGAAACATATGTTATAAGGTAGCAAAAAAAATCAAGCAATTTACACTAAAACCAAGTTCCCTCGAGGAAAAACACTGATGTTACAAACGAATTCAGGCTCTCATTTTTTGACGAAATAGACCCCAGTTAAAATGTCAGAATAGTAAATAGTATTAAAAATACAATTACTAAAAGTGTGTTTCTCTCTTTCTCTCACTCTTTCTCTCACTCTATTTATGTGTGTGTGAGAGTGTGAGTCTATATACATATATAGAGAGACATAGATAGAATGAAAGAAAGAGAGAGAGATAGAGGAATATATAAAGAGCGATAAAAACAGAGAGACAAAGGGAGATGGGCAGATAGACAGACATGCCGAGAGGCGTTATGTCATAAATATAGCAACATTCTTTACTTTTTTTTATATTATCTTATATTTTCTTGTATTAATAATAGAAAATATCTTTTTCAATTTAATATTATTTTATTTAATCGGTTGATAGAATCGGAACCGTACACTCGATGTTTACATAATAATATTTTCCCAACTAAACAAGTCAGACATTTGTCAAGTCTAATTCTAAAATAACGCTCGCAAGGAACACCAAATATACGTATTTTAAATTTTAAGTGGGTTCTGTCGACATGCGTCACGTAGAGGTGGGGCACGAAGATATTCGGCAGAAAGGGGGTAACGTAGAGATTCGGGACCACTTATATTGTCTTACTCGAAGAATGAATCCATTCTAAAAATTCAAAGAGTATCTCCAATGGCATATTTTCCGAATACAGCTCACTTAATATAAGTACCCTGAACAAACATTATGGCAGCCTAGCAGCATCCGCATTTAGAGTACGCGTCCTTCAGGGTGCATTTCGAAAAACGTCTGAACACAAGCTTGATCCTGGAAGTCAACTAATTCTTAGAAGGGTGATGTCATTTTCAACTACGTCTAATCCATAATAGTCTATGAGGTAACTATCATGAGCGTAAAGGGGGACATGTCGGGAGTGGTAAAGTCGTGTAAGCTACTTCTGGGTTATAAGGAGGTGTAACATGGAGCTTCCTGTTACTACAGGTATGACCTTTACATGGCGATTTCCTCAGTGCTCAGCAATTCAATATAGCAATCTGAATTAAATCAGAGTCAATTCTCGAAGATGTGGGGCGGCATAATGTGGATTTCTCTGGAAAAACACCCACATACCATTACCGGTTGAGTGAACTTAGTCCTTATTATGTGCTAATTGTAGGCTACCCGACTGGTCATGGAAAAGAAGCAGGTAATCCACTGCTCGATTTGTGTGTGATATTGTTGACGCTATCTTGGCTTTTGTAATGCGGGTTACCTGATACGGCTGTGATTTTTTTCTGACGAGTAGAGAACATCCACGTATAGCAATTTCTTTATTTACGCCATCAAGACGCCGATCTCTTTCGCCAATGCCAGATATGGTCACACTTTCTTTGCAGCTTCTAGAGGAAGTACCTTTTACAGTTTGAACGCCTGTTATGATATTACCTACTAGCCACTGCTTACACATATCCATCACAATTCTTCAGTACACATCTCATTGAATCAAATGCATTTAAGGCGCACTGCGTTGCAGATGAGTTTTCTCGACTGTTCTTTTTAATGAGGCGAGAGTTATCATCATACAATTCACACTCTTCCAACGTTTTAGTGCTGTCTTTTCTTCAATATCTCCAGCTGTTAAGTCAACCGATAATACGCACGACCAGATATCTGTTGCACTTTACCACTATTAAATATTTTAAATAATTCTAAAATTAAATAATAATTTTAGAAATATTAAGTTTTGTCTCAAAGACCTCGTATATATATATATATATATATATATATATATATATATATATATATATATATATAATACACGTTGGATACAATTATCAATGAGAAACATGACATTAATATATACATATATTTTTAAAAATACACTTGCTAGGTAGATTTAATAAATATAAGAGAACAGACTCTTTCGAGCAACGAAAAAACGAAATTTAATAAAATATATTAAAATACACATCATCTTAATTATAGACCGAATTAAACAGTTCTGAATTAAGAACTTAATTATGTAGTGATTGGGATTCCTAATCCTTGCAAGTGTATCTGTTTGGGATATATCATTTTGATCGAGACGGGGAAATGTTTCCGAGATTAGAACCATGAAAAGAATTGGTCTCTTAATATCTGCAACGAGTAAGCCTCAACGAAAGGATTACCTATTTGTCTATTGATGACTTGATGAATTACCGGAGCATTAATTACGAACAGCAACACGTAAGAGGTTTCATTCATTCATTGATGCAGGTATATGTATTGCTTTTCCTTACGATGCGTATCCCTTGTCATATGCGTTAATGATATATCATTTTGTAAACAAAATATTGATATAAATGACTGTACATTTTTAAAAAATATATATATAATAATAAAAAAGGAAGTCAAGAAATATATGATAAATATGAATCTCAGCTTGCAAGCTTTAATGATCTATTCGGAGCAACAGAGATTATTCACCAGTAGTTAATACAAGGTATCTCATTGTGAATGAATTGTGATAAAAAATGAGACATTATTTACTTCCCGACGTCGTTCGCTTTACACTTTTAGTTGACCTTTAAGGCGCTTCTTTGAATAACTGTCCTGACAGCCTGTGGCGAGTTGCTATCAAAGGTTACCGACTTTCTAGACTCCGACGCCATTAACACTACTTTTCGTCCAGCCGAAAACAATTGATCTCCCATTTTGCTTTGAAAAACAAGAATTTAGACAGTGACCTCAAAACAATAACATTTCACGTGAAGTAAATCAAACAATGCTGACCACATTTCTTTAGAATGCGTGACGTTTCTTTTGTTTGTTTTATAGGCTAGGTCTTCATGTCAATCTATCGATCAATCTGTCCGCTTACGTTTGCAATATAATTGTAATTAGTTAACGTATAAATTGTTTAGAAAGCTCACATTTTAGAAGGGTCCAAGCATTTATGTACACAACTAAGTCCGACGGTCGATGTGTTCAGATTAAGTTTAAAATACCATTTTCGTTGGTCAGTTAAGTTTAAGTCTGAGTTTTCCTCTCTTAATGTGTTAAACATCGAAACTCGCAGGTTGAGAGTAGAGATAATATTTGAGAGATCAGAGTTTAAAAGATTGAACTCAGCGAGTAAATAGAAGGGACGGAAGCTAGGGATATTTGAGGAAACGAACATTCTGTCGGTAAATACTGGAAAGGGACAGTCATGCCAGAAGTCGTCGCACAAGGAACTCCCAGTAAGAGTGGACGCACGATGTTAACTTAATAGAGTGCGATCAAAGCTGTATGTCTGTCTGTCTCTCTTCCTCTCCCCATTTATCACCCTCTTTGTTTCAGTAAAAAACAATCTAAAAGTATATCTTTCTCTGGGCCCCTGTAATTGTTCACTTTGTCTAACTAATATATTTAACCCAAGGCGTAAATGTCGACGTGGTGCATTGATCGGTGTGTATAACAATGTATACACGCTTCAGACAACTGATATCTAAAAAACGCAGTCAAATTTTATGGAAGTATCTTGTTTAAGCTGTTATTGTTTTAAAAGTATAGAATACATGTATAAGAAGAGAATGTTGTCCATGAGGACGGTAGCCCAGTATCATATGTAGGTCATAGATCAACACCGCTAAACGATATCGTAGAAATGCACGGTAGCAATTTCACTGACGGAAGGACGTGGAATTTTATCAAAGTTTTCAGGAAGGTTTACTTCGGAGTCACATTGTGCGCTTTTTTACTTAAATAGAAGCTTATACATTGTAAAAGAGCTGTACAAGACGAACTAAGCTGTGCGAGCGTCGATTATGTTGAGACTCTAGTTTAAATGATCTGTCACGTAGAGCTGCAGCTACTCTGTTTCAGCTGATCGGAGAATCGCGAATAACTGTGCCGTCAAGCTCTATTATAGAAACAACTCTCATGACATATGGTAGGTCGTTTATTATACGAATATTATTTAGGAAAATTAGTGTTTGATGCAACATAAAACCAGGCAGGAAAGAGATTTCCGATTTATAGATGCGAGGTATGAATTCGAAAAAGTAAAGAACAAGAAAATGATCTCCGACTTTCTGCTTTTAATAATAAACTAAAAAGACAAACCAAAAACAGATTTCCGATTGATAGTCCTACATATTAAAATACCGGGAACAGCATTCCGACGTGACGTATAGAAAAGAAGAATACAGAAAAGAACAGCACACCAATGCCTGACATCTCTGCCAAGAATAAGGTAACACAACGGGAACATATTTACGACTGATAGCTTACATAAAGTTAAATCCGAAAACTGATTCCCCACGTGTACTTTCTAAAAAAAGTTAAAGACAGGAAATATAGTTGCGACTTATAGGGGCTAAGTAAACTACACGTAACAAGTCTCCGATTTTTAATGACACCATTAACTAAAAAACCACAACAACCAGAGGTGGCAAAGTTAAAGAAAAAGCATGAAATTGAATAATTTGTGTCAAACTACGGTAATAAACAGTGAATAGATTTTCGGCTTATAGGTCCAAGTAAGTACAAGACATCACATTGAAGAAAGGGACAGGAAACCTTTTTTCCGAATAATTGGTGCTCAAAAATAAATAAACGACAGACAAAAATAATTTGAGACAAAAAATAACAGATACGAAACAGATTTCCGACGTGTGTGTGTCAATAAATAAGAAAAAGCATGGAACGGATTTCTGATTTATTTGTGCGAAAATTAAGTAAAAACAGGAAGTGAATCTATGGCGTCTACTTCCCAAAATTAAATAAAAGACGTGAAACACATGTCCGGTGTGTAGCTGAATAATATAAAGTAAATAGCAGAAAACATATTTAAACATAAAAATATTGTATAGAGGTGAAGCCCGGGTTCTGGTTTTATTAAAATTACTCCTTTTACGAACATGATAATCTACAATAGCAACCCATACGTAAATAAGATGTGAAGTTAATAAGTGTCTTTACTTCAAAATTATCTATGTGAATGATATAGAAGTGACGAGTCTTGTTATTTTTTGTTATATTTGAACAACCTCTTAGCAGATACGCCATCAGTTATGATTTTTTGAGTGAAATAAAACTGACCAAAAAATAGTAAAGTGCAACAAATTAGAATAAAAACTGGTAATGGTAATGAGCCAACGTTTTATAGGTATATTTAGTAATATATATATATATATATATATATATATATATATATATATATATATATATATACAATTTTTTGTTTCATTTTACTTCAGTCGAAGTTCTCAGAAATCAAAGAGCCCCTTGTTGGGGCTAACCCTTGATATCTATATGAAATACATATTTATTCCATTAAAGTTTTACTTTACCTCTCAAACTTATAGGTACATTTAATACATGTAATATATATATATATATATATATATATATATATATATATATATATATATTCTTCAATATTGCAATTATTTTGTTTTTAAAGATAACTTTCAGTATACCTATTGCTGTTATACCCCTACTATATGTGGCCAATTAATTTTACTCACTTATACTTAGTAGCTTGTTTGATTCGCATTTGGTTGTGGTCGGCTATACGTGTATCGAATCTTCGTGTGTACGCCTAGCCACCGTGATGAGTCGTAGAAAACGAAACAACTGTCTGTGCATGCTTATCACACACACACACACACACACACACACACATATATATATATATATTTATATATAAACATATATATATATATACATATATAAATACATATACATATATATATAAATATTTATATATATATATATATATATATATATATATATATATATATATATATATATACCTTTCTTCTGCCGGCACAAGTTTTTTTTTTTTTAAATCTGCTCTATGCAAGACCTCAAAACAATCTATTTTGCAAGTGGCACAGCATGGATTCTTATTCAAATGCTGGCCATAGCAAGGTCCAAAGACGCAAACGAAGGACGGCACATGTATCATACTCTTTACTGGTGAATTTTGGATGGAACCTGCTGATTTATGCAACCATACTGGCATTTAAATTGGTAAACCACATCACTATAATTTGTATATGTCACACTATCCCTGTGAAAGGAAAAGAAAACATGTCTTATATAATAAACTAGACGTAAGAAAACACAGTAGAAGCAATTAATAATACTTACAACAATCTGCTTGCCCAGTTTGGACTATTTCACAGGTAGTTCCAAATAAATGGGGCATTTTGAAAGGTCAAATATGTTGGTATATTTGAAGTCAACAACCTTTTTGTTAATGTCGTCATTAATAAGGCTCTCAGAGTAACATTTATTCAATAATATTTCCCTATTCCTCTTCAGTACAGAATCCAGTCAACTAGGGAAACAGATCATATGGGTTATATGTACCAACGTGTAAATTAAGCCCATCTTTCTAGATTACGGTGCAGAAGAAGACAAGTTTACATACGGGCCAGTAAATGTAGGCTTCCTGTAGATGGTAGTTAGAATACCAATATATATATATATATATATATATATATATATATATATATATATATATATATATATAAATATGGAAATTGTAAAAGAAAAACCCAAATATATTATTCATGTTCTGCCTTTATTATAATGGGGCGGTGTAAAAGGTGGTGGGGCGAGGGCGTGGGCGAAGATGAGAGAGAGGGAGAGGGGGTGAGCAACATAATACGGTGTGGAGAGAGTTCCCATATTTTGCACCTAAATATATGTGTATCAGCATACACATATATACTCATTTACTCTTCCCCCACACTTGCCCCCATCACCTGCTACACCGTCCCGTTACACGACTCTAACATATTACACTCCCGTTTTTCTCATCTCAAGGCTAAATTAAAAAAGGTTCAATGGCCATATCTCGCATACTCTCCCCTCCACCTTACTAATTTAAATTAATTTAAGCGGTTACCAACGTTCACACGACCCCTCCGCACTTATTGTAATAACCCTTCCACTTTCTGATGATGTTGTACTCCAACCGCCGACTGCAACTTCCACCATCTATTTGTATCTTATTATTTGATGTTTTACTTAAGTGGCCGCAGGTTTTTAGCGACCAGACCATCTATCTATTCCAAACATGTTGTACTTGTGTGATGTTTTCTTCAGAAAATCATCCTGATGAAGACAAACCATTTATGAATACATAAATGATATTTTTTGGTATTCCTTTTTCAATTTCCATTACGTCGCAAAACGTTTATCCTTTCTTTATCGTATATACATACATATATATATATATATATATATGTATATATATATATATATATATATATATATATATATATATATATATATAGTCTGCAAGCTATTTAATTAGTGTAGAACTTGAACTGGAACACTGCACGCAAAGCCCACAGTCTTATCTGTTAACCCAATGCACTGGCGTTGGTAAATTTAATAGCCTATAGACTAGTGAAACGATACGGATCCGCATTCTGGTGGACAGACTTATTGATTGGAATCTATGGCTTACGATAATATGACCTATTAAACGGACAGGTGATCTCATATTATATCTGAATCGCCAACATACATACGAATCGAATAATGAATATCCACAGGTGCTTGTTTTTAAGTACAATAGTCAATAAACATGAATGCTCAATTGCGAGGGTCAGACGACAAATTTGACTTGCTGTGTCGGATACGGCCTCAAATTAGACGACACCAGCGACCAATACAATGACAGAGCTCCTAAGTAGACGACGTCCATTGGCAGACAGAAATGGCGTACTAATTGGCTTCAGCGCATGATGAATGCCAGGCTTTCTGACGCAGTTTCCACAATATGAATATCAGCATTGGCTCGAGAGCATCTCAATAGATCGGGTGCTAAACTGACCGCAAACAAAATCAGCAGCGTATAGATTGCTCGTCCGATTAATAT
>OY744517.1:61398932-61596432 GCA_963556195.1 Sepiola atlantica | reverse complement strand
GTGTGGGTGTGGGTGTGGGTGTGTGTGTATGTGTGTGTGTGTGTGTTCAGATATATATGGAGAAAGGCAGAATAACATACCCGAGCGTGTTACAAAACGTATAAAATGAAAGCTCTTGTTAAAACGCCATAGATATTGGTTTTCAGTGATAGACACACGTAGCACAAAACGGGTCACTTGGTGAGTCAATAAGTACAGTTCGAAGCATTATCGAACTATATGGATCGAATCCTTCCTGAGTAACCGCCTCCAAACAGTTATGGTTGATGGTGCAACCTCGAAGCCACAACCTGTCATTTCTGGAGTTCCCCAGGGAAGTGTATTGGGACCCATAATCTTCCTAATCCTTATTGGGGACATTGATGAAGATATCGCCATGTCAATAGTCAGGTCATTCGCCGATGATACAAGGGCCACAAAATCCGTTCGGTCTCCCGAGGATGCTGTGTTGTTTCAAAAGGATCTCGATCAGATCTACAAATGGACGGAGGACAATAACATGGAGCTAAATGACGTGAAATTTGAGCTTCTCCGCTATGGTAATAACGACCAGCTAAAAAGCGAGATATCATACCACACTCCGTCAGGAAAAATGATAAACATAAAGCAAGAAGTAAAGGACCTCGGTGTATCTATGTCTAGTGATTGTCTTTTTAGCAATCAAATAAACAAAGTTGTGGAAAAAGCCAAGAACCTCATTGCCTGGATCCTGAGGACATTTAAAACCAGAGAATATCGTGCAATGGTCACGCTGTATAAATCCTTGGTCATTCCAGTTTTGGAATACTGTTCTGTCTTGTGGAACCCAAGTAGCCCTAGGCTCATCCAAAAGCTTGAAGCCATTCAGTGGTCCTTTCTACGGAAAATTCAAGCTGATCGGAACTACTGGTCATGTCTGAAGAAGACAAAAATGTTCTCGCTGCAAAGACGACGTGAAAGGTACCGGATAATTTACATCTGGAAGATATTGGAAGGAAAGGTACCGAACATTAATGGCCACATTCAAGCCCGAGACAATGAACGCCGCGGGAGGCACTGTATTGTTCCCTCGCTAAAAACTGGTGGGAAAATACGAACCATTTTTGAAACGAGCTTACCTGTACAGGGGTCACAACTCTTCAATGCCATGCCTAGGTGTATTCGGGATATAAAAAATGCTGCTGTGGAACAATTTAAGCGCTCTCTTGATGCCTACCTCGCTAATATCCCGGACCAACCCCAAATTGTCGGATACACGGCGTGCAGGCAAGCCGACACCAATTCTATCGTGCACATGCAAGCACATGCTGGTGCGGTTCCTTTGTCTCACAGGATCCTCACATCAGCCAGGGCGAGTTGAACAACCAGCAAGCCTGAACACGCCTGTTCGAAGCACCAGACAAAAAAAAAAAAAAAATAAAAATATATCGTGTTTTATTTTATATACCGAAATGTCATGGAACAACTATCAATTAACCAATCTTCAGTATTATAATAAATATATTGCTTAATGGGATAAAAGATGTAAACTTTTAGATTATTCATTTCAAGGATGTGATATCAATGCTAATTATATTTAATACAAGCAAAGCTACATATCGTTTCATGGGGGAATGATTAACGAAAGAAAACAATTACAGTATGTGTAACACATCTTTCTTTTTAAATGAGTTTCTCTCTTTACATTCGTTCTAATGTATTCCGAGCAAAGCTTATTTGTTGTCTCCCTACTCGTCCCCCATGGAAAAAACATATGTGCTTCATCTATTCTTGGGCAACGCAAAGTTTTTTGCCTAACCTTCTCCTCCTAAACACTTTAATTAAACACATATTATTTTCAATAAATTGCCTTACAAACTTAAGTTTCGTGTGTTCTATTCTTTCTTCCTTTGAACTATAATGAACACACACATTTGTTTCGATGTGTTCCTAAGCCATGTTGAGTTTGTCGTCTTCGCCCTTTTCCCCACTAATTATATAATGAAAGACATATATCTTTTTAATGTACTTTCAAGCAACACCATGCTTTTTCTGCTCTCTCTCTCTCTCTATCTCCCATTGAATACTATAATGACACACATTTGTATTGATTAACTTCTGGTTTTACGCTTAGTTTCTCTCCCCCTCCCCCCTTCAACAGTGTAATGCAATAATATTATTGTTGTGAAGTTGTTCCACAGTAAATAATAAATATAAGAAGTCAAGTCGAGGGTTGGTTTAACAAGTGTATTAACAAGGTAAGAAAGTGACTAGCTGTTATCTAGACAGTTACAAGACTGTGCTTTGTCTTCTGGTGACTCGCACTATTTATAGTGACAACCGGTGTAGTTTCTCGTGTGTAGGAACGGCCGGTGTAACAATTATCTTGTATGTATTTCCAGGCAACATCAAGTTTACTGTCTTCTTAAAATTATCATGATACACCCATTTGCTTTCATGTATTTCCTGTCAACATCGATTTTCATTTTGTCTCCATTCCCTAATATCATTATATTGAAACACATATTTATTTTAAATTAGTTACGGGTAACACCGAGTTTCTAGTTCTAACCATTAACACTATTATGACACACATATTTGTCTCAATGTATTCACAGGCAATGGTTACTGTCTTGTCTCCCCATTTTCCTCCACAACACTATAATTAAGTTTACATCCTGACAACACTAAGTTACTTGTCTTTCTTTCTCTCTCTCTCTCTCTCTCTCTCTCTCTCATCTTCTCTGTCTCTCTCTCTCTCAACATTATATTTTCACACATATACTTTAATGTATTCCCGGGCAACGCATATATTTTTGTTTTTTTCTCTGAAGACTATCATGAAACATTCTTTTTAAATGTATTTCCGATCAACGACGAGTGTTTCCCCTTTCTCTAACTAAAATAAAATGAAACACATATTTGTTTCATGCATTATCGAGCAACGCTTGATTTCGTGTTTTCCTTTTTCTCTCTTTCAACAAAAAAATATATCGCATAATTCCTGGTAACGCTGAATGTCTCAACACTGTAAATAGATACATGTTTTTTAAGTTGTAATTCTTTATTATGCGTACACCTATTCTATCTACGAATTGAGCACCTCTGTTTCAAAATATACCACTTAGCTACAAGTGCAATACTATATCATTACACACATATGCTCTAAAGATGATATTGAGCACTTTCGGATTTAGCATATATCACTTACACTTGTTGTATTATAAAGCACACATGCTCTATCTAGCGCAAGGGATTTTAAAACGGTGGTTCGCAGCCCGACAGCGGGCCTGAAAGAACAAGACAGGGGGTCCGTGGATTAACTCATCACGTAAAATTCAAAGTATACATTTTAAATTCATGGGTATTTATTTTCAGTTATTAATGTCCCTAAATGTCACAAGATTGCATTATCGCCCATTGCATGTCAACGGCTGTTGTTTCCTGTATTTGGAGTAAAGCACAACCGGTACTTTTTCATCATGATGCAAGCGTTACTCAAGAAACGGAAATCTCAGAATCTGCTACATAGACAGAAGATATCATTCAGAAAAAACAAATAAGAACATATGGAGTTGAGTATATTCGATTTGGATTAACCGAAAATGTGTCTAATGCTAACAAACTACAGTGTTTATTTGTCTTAAGCTGTTGTCAAATGAAGCCCTGACATCAGCTAAATTCCAGCGACGTTTAACAACACTACATAATAAATTTAATATTAAACCAAAATATGTTTTTGAAAGAAAAAGGGATGAATATTAAAAGCAGATAACATGAAAAAATGGGTGCAATGTCAATAACATCAAATCATAAACTTATTTAATGGCAGTGAGAGTAACTCGTGCTAAAGGGGCCCATAATATTGCCGAGGTACTTATTTTGCCCTGTGTAATAAACATGTGTTAGAGAGTTTTGGATGAAAAATGTGCTGAAAAATTCAAAGCGGATACTATAATTGCGCGTAGAACAGAATATGTGTCAGAAGATATAACATCTCACTTGATTGACAGAGTAAAAACTGGCGTTTTCGCATCATAACTTGATGAACGCACATATATTACTAGTGGATCTCAACTGATGGTGTATGCATGATATTGTTGGGAAAATGAAATTCTTGAAGATTTTCTATTTTGCCATCCCATGCTTACTAGAACAACTGGTGATGACATTTTTAACATATTGCACTCTCTTATTAATCGATCAGGCTTGTTATGGAGCCAGTGTATTGGCATATGTACAGATGTGGCGGCTTCAATGACGGGTATTCACTCAGGTGTTAATGCGCATGTTAAGAAAGTAGCACCTAATATTACTGACACACATCATGATTCCTCGAGAGGTCCTGGTTGCCAAAATATAGATGTTTCTTTTTTCGAAGTCTTGTCATCTTGCGTTAAAGTGATGAACTTCATTAAAATCATACCACTGTATAGTCGTTTGTTTGCACTACTATGTGGTAAGATGGGGCTGAACATTCAAGTCTGTTGTTTCATACATAGTTAAGATGGCTATTACGAGATAAAATAATTCAGCGTTTATTTGAACTTAAAAGGAGTTTTTGATGTTTCTGTGTGGTTATATTGCTGAACTGGCTTCGATAGTTGCCGATAAAATTTGGCTTTGCAAACTTGCTTATCTGGCATATATATTCAACAAACTTAATGAACTGAATTTATCTCTACAAGGTATGATTTCAAATATCTTATTTAATTATGACAAAAAAAAACAACACATATGGACTACAAAAGTTCGTAAGATAACGTTAGATATGTAACCTAAACTGGACGAATATCTCAGCAATAATGGTTCAGTTAATGTTGATTTGTTAATTGTACATATTAAAAGACATTTGATATCATTTGCTGCAAATTTTGACAAATATTTCACGAAATATGTTCATGATAATATTGCGATTGATGTTGATATAATTATAGATAACAGCATTTTCACAATAAAATAACTAGAAGAACAAGCCGAAATGTCAAGCGACAGAACTTTAACAATCAATTTTATGCAGCAACAACTTTCGAAATTCTGGCTGATTGCAGCTTTCGAATATCCATTGTTATCTCGAAAGGCAGTGATGAGTTTGTTTCTGTTTGCAACAGCATATTTATGCGAAGCTGCATTATTAGCACTAACCGATTTGAAATCAAATACAGATCCAGACTAGCTCCAGAAAGTGTATGTTTATCAGCAATATCGCCAATAATTGACAGTTTGCGCAAAGCCAAGCAAACACATCCTTCTTACTAAGTGTGTATTTAAAATATCCTGTGTGTAATTGACAATAAAACTATTTCTAAAGTACTATAACTGTTTTTATTTATACGACAACTATTTTTTAAAAATTAAAAATGATTAATTGTGTTACATTTTGCATCTACATGCAATATTATTTTTTTTATTTGAACACTTTAAAGTAAGGCACAACATAGTGTTTTGCGTTAATGCTAACTTATATGCTATTTTTAGCTGATATGTATGTATCAATTTTATAAACGTGTATAATGGAGTCCCTACGGTAAACCCTGAAATATAAAGGGGCCTTTAAGTCAAAAGGTTTTAAGAAACCCGATCTAGGATATTGACCACTTTAAGGTTTCGCGTGCAGTAGTCCACAGCCTCGAAAATGCTAAACATTTTTCTGATTATCAGAATATATTTTAGAAACTCCTGTTTTACTGTTGATATCCTAACAGTCATTTCTGAATACATATATCATACCTGTGATAAGGAATGAGAAACTAATGGGTCTTGATATATTGAATGTCTTTGACAAGGTCTGACATGAAAATCCTCTCAGTTCTATTCGTACGGTATTACTGAAAAAATATTTAATATAATCAGATCCTTCTAGCAACGAGAACGGTTCAGGCCGTTCTCGATAGCCGTACACCCAAACAACATCACAGTAATATGAGTCTGCCCAAGGTGCCGATACTTTGAGCCTTATTATTTTTAGTTATACTACCTTGATTAAATCACGTCCGAGATTGATATATTTGCTGATTCGCTCTATTTTCGACATGCGGACATATCAAACGTACACATGTCCAAGGTAAAAGCTGACTATTTAGAAAATGACCTCGCTTTTGTAGTAGAATTGCTTAAACAATGATTTTTTTTTTCATCTAATGATACTAAAATAACGCTTTTTGCTTTCAATAATTACAAGAAACATTTCGAACTATCGAGTACACTTGTTGATAGCACACTTCCCGAGAGTTCGATATTACAACTCTTTGGCCTAACATTTATAAATGAAATGAATTGGAATAAATACCCAGAAGATACTGCCAAATCTGCTTCAATAACGACAGTCTCCTTTACCAGGCTAGAACATTTCTCACACTTGCCAATATCATATATCTATAAAAAGCTAGTCTTTGCCTATACATGAAGAATTGTTACCACGCTTTGGCCGGTGTAGTAAGAACTAGTTTTTCGCTCTTGGAGATGGTGCAAAAACAGTGTCTAAATTAACAGATCCCCCATTGTCTACAAAGCTCCAACCCATATCAACTAGCCGCACGCCGTATCTATGTGTGTGTTTACAATACCATTCATAAAATGTGCTCCGACGACCTTACTACCCTGTCACTCCCTCAACGTAAATACTCCCGACAAATTCGTTTAACAGAAAAAAAACACTTCATCAATATAAAGGTCCCCAGATTTCGGAAAAATATCTACTCTAATAGCTTCTTTCTTAGGATCGCTTGCTTTCGAAATTCCATTTTTTCTGTCCGTAACAACATACATAAATTTAAATGTAATGTGAATGAACATCTTGCTGCAAAACTAAAAGCGTAGGCTCACTCCGATAAATCTTGCCTATAATAACAGTACCCATTTTGCCCCTGTGTCAAATTGCTTTGTTTTGGGTGAATAAATGTTAAGAAACATGTATTGTACCCGCACCTTCTCTCTCTCTCTCTCTCAAGGGTATTGAGCACTTTCTGACGAAGCATACACTACTGACTAAGTATAATACTGTATTATTGCACACACTTTTTCTATCAAAGTTATATTACACTTTCAGATTCAGCATCTACTACTTAGCAAATGTACTGATGTAGTATTACACACGCACCCTTTATCTATGTTATAGGGTTCTTTTAGATTCGACATGAAGCATTTGCCAAGTGTACCACTGTATGATAAAACGCATCTGTTTTATCCTGGATATTAAGCATATTTGGAGTCAGCACATGACATTTATCAAGTGTATTATTGTATTATTACCCACACCCACTCTTCCTAGGTTATTAAGCATTTAGTATTCTTCATATATCACTTACCAAGTGTAAAACTGTATTATTACTCACACTTGCTCTACCTAGGGTAGTGATCACTATTGTTTCACCATATACCGCATACCAAGTGTATTATTTCAAATACTTAACTTATCTAGGGTATTGAGCACTTTAGATTCAGCAGATGACACTACCAAGTGTAATGTTGTATTATTAAACACACCTGTTATATTTAGGGTATTGAACACTTTCGGATTCAGCGTATATCACGCGCTGTGTAATACTGTATCATTACCATCGTTGCTCGCGGCTAACGCCGAGTTTTCTGTATATTATACAACACTATAATAAAATACGTTGCCATTATTGCTCCCGGGGTACGCCGAGTTATTGCATCGTCTTTCTCCTTGTTGTCACGATCATCTGAAGAGAAATGATGGTAATGAAGACAATAGTCTTCAGCGAGTGGCATTGTCGAACCTGGAAAAACGTTACATTATGAATTATTGTTTCTAAAATATTTGATAAACACTAATTCCACGCAATTCCCTTCCCAATTATTACATAATGAGATTTAAACAATCGCTGTAAATATTGACCCACTGACTATTTGTTTCATTTAACCACGTTCAATTTATTATATATGTTAAATAGTCCTTTAATTACTCGTACCTTTTCTTCTTCGTCGTGGAGGGGTGTCGTCTCGATGTCGTCCAGCGGTTGAGTTCTCTCCTCTTTTCGGGACTGCTGTGGAACATCGACACCATCATCGCCACACGCCGCGCGTCCAGTATCATCATCGTTGTATTGGGCTGTAAGAAATATTCTCATACACAGCAAAAACACAAGGCATAATCTCTCTTCTAAATTTGATTACTTTTATTTAGCCGTCAAGTTTCATTCGTTCTTAGAGATGTTTTACTAACGAAGAGAGAGATAAATTCACTACTTTTATCGTAGTTAATTCCTAAGTATATATGGTCCATTAAGTCCTTAGCCATTTGAGGAGAGGGAAGAAGGAATTTCATCACACTTGTATTTTTTTAGGGAAATAAATTCCCCTTTTTATTTGCGGACTACATGGAGAAATACGTCTGTTTAGCTTGCTTCCAAAAACCAGACTCGCAAAACTCCTTTTCCCACACCAGAGCCCGGGACGTCACAGAACCCCTATACGCAGGTGCACCTTGCCTCTTGACCTGAGGTCTCGTCAACGTGGTGGCCCTGTCAACGCTTGTGAGCTCCGACTGTGAGAACAGCCCTATTTTGCACTCTTAGAACAATTTGTACGGGTTCACCCGCACTACATCGCGCAAGCCAAACCAAACGATTCCCCACACATACGTCCAGGCAACATGCGTCCGGCCTCACAGGGCCATTATCCAACATATAGACAAGTTATGTCCATTTTCTTTGTTATCTAGAAGTAAATCATTAAGTTTTTGAGAGAAATCTTATTGAATCGTAGAGTGTATTAGCCATACAATTGTAGAATATTGCAATGCTTTGTGTTATATACTGTTAATATTTCATTCTATTGCATTTTTCATCAACAATGAACCCCAACCCAAAGTTGATTTGAATATTATCAGATTTTCAGATCGATACTTAATAATATTTAATGCCTATTGATTAGGTGTCATTTCCTGTTGAATTATCTTCTTGATCTAATGATTAACTCTGTGGACCAATACCGATACGGTCAAAGGTGGACACACTTCGCTTCGTTGCTGTAGGAACGTAACATAAGGGATAATTAAGTGCGTCTTTATGGACCGGCTAAATGGTTCCAAATATCCTCCTATTAAAAACTGCAGTTAAATGTAACAAAAGAGAAATTGTATATTGGTGTCCTTTATTATTTATTATCAATATAAACACAATAAAAATAGCGAGTCATATTAGATTATAATATATAACTTTTTATAGAACATTGGAGTTGGCCTTTTGTCTAAGAAGAAAGTGTAGTATCTGTTTCGATGGATACTACACTCCATAGACCGGTATCGTCTTAGCCTTCGGATCTCGATCCCGCCGGTCTGTGGGTATGTCCTGTGCAGTTCTAGGAGATCCACTCTCCCAGACTTTGCCTTCTCACCCTTTGAGAAGGGCTTAGTTTATTGCAAATCGCCTGAGGCGCTCCTACCGGACACTGCCGACGGTGCTGCCCAGTCAATTTTTAAAGGCCATAAGTGCTCTTACCCTAGGGTGCTAACTTATCAAATCCCACTTTCCGACCTTGTGTCACATCTTACCGCTGTGGGAGGTAGATAATACCTGGATACAAGCTTAAATGTACTTCTCGGTCTTCGCTATAAAATCAATGTGTAGTATCTGTTCTGACTACTGGCAAATACGGAGAAATCCATATCGATTGGTGAAATGTTTACGTTAGTCCCATCCAACTTGTCCATTTTGAAGAGCTATATAACTCCTACAATGTGCGAAAGTTTTCTTTCGTGAATAGGTAAACACGTTATTATAACATATAACTTGAACTGCGTCTGTGGGGTAACGTCGCCAAAGTCCAAAATGCTGTTTCTAGCTTATTCGCTATGTATCACTGTGCCGATTTTATATTTGTGGAAATTCGATGAATTTAATATCGACGTATTTCTTATATGCAGCAATGCCTTGTTTGTTGGAAAACGTAAGACTTAACACTTAATTTTTAAAAGTATCGATAACAACCCTGCAATGAACTATATATTAACACAGGTATACCATTTAGTTACAGGCTATTTATGGAACACAGGGAAACACTTCATATTAGAAGCTAAAAAAGAACGAAAAATGATTAACGCTAAGACAGAAGGTGTCTATTGAGTTTAGACTTGAACATACTAAGCCAATAGGAAAGAACGAACACAGACAATATGAAGAGTCTTCCACAAGCCTACTGGAATATGGGTATGTATTATAACGATGTATCTGAACACCGAATTGATGAAGACCAGTAGATCGACGAGTAAAATAGAACTTGAACATATCAAGCAGGGAATAAATCACACAATTCTAGAAAAAATGGAGAAAATAAACGTCGATTTTAACTGAAAGATGCAACTGCATTTGACGATTTTTTTTAAGAAAAAATATATTTCCCGGCATTGAATAACATGTAAAGAAGAAATTGTTATCAAGAGAATCGTGTTTAATTGGTGTTCTAAGGACTATTAATAAAATTAAATGCAAACCCCATATTTTAAATTTCAAATAAGAAGGTTGGGTCTAGAATATGCCCTGTAAATAAACTCCAATACAACTGGAATTTGGGGAATATTAATTGAAGTCTATTGTACTAATCTTACAAAAATTAAGGTATCTTAAATTTTATGAAGGTCTCCGACAGCCTTTTTACAATCTTTACATGTTACTAAAAAAATTAGCTCACTTTACGACGAATTACGCTTGATGGGTAAATTGTTTTCTAAGAAAGAGAAATGCATTCTAGTTGATTAATATTTCGTAATTAAAATTTGTTGTAAAAATATTGTGTAATCTCATATGCTTGTAAAATAGTTGGGTTTATTGCAATGGGTATAAAATAAAGTCAAATTGACCGCCCTTGGGTTGATTCGAACGACTAATTTTGGACTGTTGCGTCGTGAACAGAAATTCTGAAAATGTTCTAATAAAATAGATTTTGGAATTCATTTGAGAACGAACTGAAATGAAAACATAAAAATCGGAACAGCGTTTCTGACGACTATCACACGTTACATCATCCTCTCTCTCTCTCTCTCTCTCTCTCTCTCTCTCAACCTCGCTCTCACTATTTCTATCTTAAGAGGTAGAATAATATAAGGTAAGTATTTTACTTTGCTGCTGTCTTTCTTTCTCTTCATCGATTGAGAATATTAGTAAAGGGTATAAAAACGTACATTTCGTAACGCATTTCATACAATATAAAGTGATCAACAATCTAGCAGCCATTCAAACTCTCACCTTTTCAACTTACGAATAATTTCGTCGTATTTGAATTCAAATAAAAATTGCGATGGGTATTTTCCACTGATTGTGTTTCCAATTAAACTTACAACAATTAGGTATGTATAATTATTGATAGAGTAGTTTAGGCGTGAATCCTATACATACAAATATGGAAACACATAAACACGCATAACTTATAATAATGCCTCGAAAAATAAATACCGACAATAATTGTATTTGCGTACATATTTTCCGAAATTAAAATGTATTATCCCTATATTATATTATAGAGAATTGGCAATTATATGAATCCTTTCATCAGGGCATATCTTCTTAATTAATTCGATACAAGCAATATTCAAATTAATTGTTTAATAATTATGAACACAAAACAAATAAAAATGACAAAAAACTAATATTTGTTGTGTAACCGAAGTTATCATTGATGACCTAAACTTTCTTTATATATATATATATATATAATCAAATATATATATATATATATATATATATATATATATATAATCAAAGATATATATATATATATATATATATATATATATATATATATAGTCTAAAGAAGCTTTGAGTGATTTTACACAAAAAAAGGAAAGAAACATACATTTTAAATTTTAACTCCAAGATATCGCAGACTTAGCATTCGTTGGAAAATACATGAATAAAAAAAAATAAAATAAAAAAGAGGATTCAATTATCTAACAGTGAAACAAAAACAGGGGACCTTAACTTAAGCGTGAAATATTAAAACGGGGATCATCAGCTGTTTACCATGTAACTGTTTCGGAGATGTAAACACAGGACAGTTAAACTATTCATGGCTCCATAATGGTACGTATAAAACGACCATTTCCCCAATAATCTAGTGTAGAAATTATTCAGCCTGCATTTGACTAATGTATACATGAATAAATAAATAAATAATAATAATAATAATAATAATAATAATAATAATTATAATAATAATAATAATAATATAATAATAATTATATATTACCCTTAAGACTTCCGTGGGATATGGTAATTTGGATAACAAATAACATTACTTATAACAATAATAATAACAACACCAATAATAATAATAATAATAATAATAATAATAATAATAATAATAATAATAATAATAATAATAATAATAATACTATCAAAACACTACACCGATAAAACATTCTGCGATATGGTAGGTAGCAATAAAATTATACAGGAATAAAAGTTGCATTAGAAATAAAAGCTGAAGTACCTTAATATATATATATATATATATATATATATATATATATATATATATATATATATATATATATATATTTATTTATTTATTCATATATGTATGAATAAATAACATTATAAACATAAGAAACAGTCTACGCGGATCAAGCAGCGCTTCCTGCCGTGACGTGTTAACGTAGAGATATTGGTTGATACGCAGAGAATGTTTCTAATGTGTATGATTTTAATTAATTCAATTAATATATATATATATATATATATATACATATATATATATACACACATCGAAGATCAATCTCTAATATATATGTATACATACACACACACAGACACACAGACACACACACACACATATATATATATATAATGAAACGCCATTTAATCGACAGTGTTTAAATTATACTAAACACTTGATTTATCTTTCTTAATTATACTTGTATTTATTTTTCACATGAAATATTGACGGTAAACAATAAAAAACATAGGCGTAATTAATAAATATTTCAATAGCAACAAAATGTGTATATCAGACCTGACGTGTTTCAGATAGTATTCATGTGCGTTCATTATGAAGATGAGCAGTGTGTTATTTAGTGGGTCTATACTTTAAACAATGCTAATATCTTTAGACATGATTATGTGGTAACCTTTATATATATAAATATATATATATATATATATATATATATATATATATATATATATATATATATATATATTTATAGATTTAGATTTTTCACTTATAAAATAGATCATTTAGTGAAGGCCGGGGTTGTTCCAATAAAAAACAAGCTCGATGATACTCGATTACAGAGTACAGAGCATTTATATGTGATTTTATGAAAGCTTACAAAAGCATTCCTTTCAGGACACCAATGATCACCATTAAAGATATTTTTTCTTACAAATACTATTTATTCAAATTAAATGTTCTTTCCTACACGTGTTTCACTACCAAGCAGTTACTTGCTTGGCAGATCATCAGGGAAATTAAATGTCTGGAATACTGGTTTCAACTGCCGACAATACACAATGTGGCGTTGCAATAGTTGAGGTCACTTAAGAAGAGAAAAGGAAAAAATAAAAATAAAAGTCAAAATTAAAAAACAAGGAAGAACAACGATAAAAAATAAGAAAGTCCTAGAAAAGTCTTAGAAAAGTAGCTCGTGCATTATTTCTTCCACCAAGCCAACAAGCAAATAATCGGTCCCAAATACATTCAATAAAACCATAAAACCGGAACAATGTGCGATAATACACTTTCACGTCGGCCGGCACAATGATGAATAAACCCCCCCCCCACAAAAAAACAAAAGAACTAAATCATTCAAGTTACCGCTCACAAGTTACCATTCCAATCCAATGATAGTATGGGAATTCTAAATCCAACTTCTCACAAAGAAAAGTCAACACAAATGTTCGTCCGAGTTCAAAGAGTCTTATTTCAATGGTTGATTTATTACCCTTCGAAACAAACACACGACGAGTTGAATGTCAATCCCGCAGAAAACTCCCTTACATTAAGAAAAAATCTTAATTAGTAGATAGAAACTATTTATTCAAAATACTGTTTCTAAAAATATTTATTATTTAACCTATTCCTTATAGAAATTAATTATCTATGTGTCTGGGACGTCATTTTACATTTTGGGAAAATATCCTTCATTTAATTAACTGCCGAATTATTATCGTTTTGTTGTTTAACGAAGCGAAAAAAGCCCATACCGCAGAATTTGTTTTTAAAAGATTATTCATATATCAAAAATAAAATGTTATTATAAAAAAGTTTTCTACAAAAATCTAGTTATTATTTTAAATCATTTAAAATATTTCCTTAACGGCTGTGTCTGTTTGCAACTCTCTGTGGAGAATATTATTCTATATTCCATAAATAAATGTTACTACGGAATATCGTTATCAGAAATCTATTTTCTATTTTGAAAAAACCTTTTTTTAATGCACCGGTTTATTTTTTTGTCAATTTTACGAGAAAATATCACTCTAACTCGTTAAATGACAGGAGACTTTATTATTACTAATTTAAAATCCCGTACAAAATACTTTTTATAAAAATCCAATTGTTTCTATTTTTAGAAATTAAGTCCGTGTCGGCATGCATGTTTTTTAAATTATTTTTTCCTTAATTATTATTCCCCATTCCTGCCACACAATTGTTTTATTTATATTTATATATATTTTTATATATATGTGTGTGTGTGTGTGTTAATGTGTGTATGTGTATTTACATATTTTATTGGGCTATTGAAAGGGTGGGTGAGGAATATATTTGAAACATGAGAAAGTTTATTTGGACTGTAGTATTAAAAATGTGAGGGAAAAAATGAGGAAAAATAATATTTTTCAACCACCCCCCTCCCCCACCCACTCCAATCCCTCACTCATTGCTATCATTTTCCAAATATTTCAAATATTTCACACCCTATCACGACAAATCCTCCCTCTTCCCCCTCTCATCCATTTTCTCCCATACCTCTTCTTAAATTCCCTCATTTTCTTCAAAGCTCTCTAAGACCATAACTTTCGCCCATCCACCAAAATCACAGCCCCCCCTCCCTCTCTACCCATCCCCATTTCCCTGCATACACCCCCCACACACAAACATTCCAACTCACTCTTCCCCTTCAATCTCGACCACAGCCATCTGGTCAAACACCCCCTCCCCCTCTTCCTCCAATCTCTCTCTGCCATCCATTTTACCCCTGCTCATCCCCCACCTCTTTCTCTCATCGCCAGCCACAGTAGTCCTTGCTCCCTCCACCCTTCCCCTTTTTCTCCCACTCATTTTTCATTCTCTAACAAGTACGGACGTCCAGCAAGACGCTGCCATTATTTTTCATTTTATTTTATTTTTCTTCCCAACATGTCTACCCTACATGTATCCGTGCTTGCATGATATCTTTTCCCTATATCATCATCCTGATGAAGTCTTATAAATAAAGACGAAACGTTGATGTACACATAAAAAACATCCAGTTTTTGGTTTTCCTTTTTCATATATATATATATATATATATACAAACATATATGTGTTTTTGTGTGTGAAGTAGTTGTGTAAGAAGGTTTATATATATATATATAAGAATCATGGCTATGAGCAACAAATGCAATTGGACTAAGAGACGCTTCTTATTTGCGTTTCGATTGAGTGAATTTTTCTGAAAGTGTCAATGTCTAATTTGGGAAATGAGCCTATTATGTAAAGACAAGAACATCAAAGCAATAGACTTCTTTCAAATTCTTGCCCGTAAGCGTGCTTGACTATCTTCGTAATGACCCCCTAACTTGATTCAACATGAAAGGTTACTGAAGGGGCTGCTCTCAGATAGACATAACATCGATCACCAACTTAATCGGAATGGTATAATGACAAAAACAGACCGCTGGAATTTGATGTAGATTTCAAATTATGTTCTCTTTTTTTTGTCTCTAAGCAAGAATCGTGACTCTGGAAAATAGTAATCGTGATTTTAGACTGAGTAAGAAATAAAACTAATAAAAAAAGATGATAAAATATATTTATGTAACTTTTTTCTCTAAATATCCTGAGACTCTAAATGATGAGGAAAAACACCTAAATCCGGCTTTCATAAAAATGTTTTAGTCTATTTCACGTTTTACACAGTTTCTAATATTAACCTCTCACACACTCACACTCTCACACTCTCACTAACACACTGTCTCTCTCTCTTTCTTTCTCTCTCTCTCTCTCTCTCTCTCTCTCTCTCTATATATATATATATATATATATATATATATATACATATATACATCTACATGTATTTGAATATATATATATATATATATATATATATATATATATATATATATATAGACGGTGACCAAAAAAGTGTACGCATGTAAACACATTAATTCATAGAAAACGAGAAGGATAATAAACACATGTATGGATGAAACAAATTAGATGTTTATTCAAAACCAAAGTAACATATAAAAGTTCGAAATGGTCACCTTTTTATTAGATCATTTTTTCAACACGGGTTGTCACTAAGGCACAAGAACGCCGTACCATTCCTTTGTCAAATGTTTTACAACTAGAGCGAATACGCCCAGATTGAATTAGAAACGAGTTTAAACTTCGTTTTCCAAGATAGACGAGGTTGCAAAGTCAATAATATTGATCTCTGGACTTGAGTGCGGCCACATTTTATTGTCACAAAGTCCCTTAAAGTAATTAGTGCACTACCTTTGGCTCACATTCGCCGTGTGGGCCTAATTTCGTGTTAAGATTAAATTGCCCCCAAATTATTCTTTGATCCGAGGATGAACTTTTCCTGTGACGTATTCAGATAAACTTGACTGTTGACTGACGTCTTAATCAATGAAGACGTAGGGAGATTTGGACACATCCGATGAAACAGCAGTCTTCTGTCGTCTCAAATGGCTCTTAACCCTTACATACAAGTCATTACATCTACTAGCATAAACTCTATCAATCTCCGTGTTGGCCACAGCCTCGATTGTGAACATCTTGTCGTCGTTTTGCTTTGGGAATTCTTGATCTCTTGCAACATCAGATGTTCTCTGCACAGCTGTATCTTTATTGAGACCTCTGAAATAAGCTTCCTAGACTACTTTTTATATGGAGTTAACTTTAGATCATCCTTTATTAGCCTTTGCATTGACGACTTCGAGATACGCATCTTTTTAGCAATTCTTCTGGCACTACTTTGCGGATTTCGGTTAATCCGCGTCTTAACTGTAGGTTTCACACGTTTGATGGGAATTGACCGCCTTCTCTCATGGAATTCGTTCCTGTTGTTTGCAAGTGTTGTACACTGTTTGAAGCAAGCCTTGAGCTATTTGACGATATATTTGTTCATAACGCCAGCGAATTTGAGGGCAACAATCTGGTCACTCTTCACCTTATCAGCCGTAACATCTAAAATACTAAGATAAGTTAGGTTAACATTGTTAAGTATATCGAATTATATTGAATACATTCTACATAGCATTAAGTGCTCTGGAATTAGCGGTGACTCTTGTTGTGGTGACCCGACTATTATCTAACAATTATTAGATTAAAATATATTTAAAATGTATAATTGAGTTTCTATTGATAAGGTATAAATGAGGACGAGTTTCCTTGTAATTTGTGTTTCTCTGGTGTAATTTAGAACGTGTTATAACATTAAAATGAATGTATTTGTTTCATATTGCATTTGCGTAATTTCCGATTGTAAAATAAATTGTTATATTCTGAGGAGAGTGAGCATTTATAATTGTATGTTGCACTGTATGACTTAAAATAACTATTGCTTTCTATAAGTTCGCGTATTTTCTTGATTTCAAACTTCATTTGAAAAATGTTTTGAATCGACTAAATTTCTATATATACATATATATCTTACGTTATATATATATATATATACATATATATGTATATATATGTATATATATATTTATATATATATATACATGGATATAGCTTATTTGTAAGGATATCGCCAACTGCCATTAGCTCATTGGGTAAAACTAATTATAGATCCCGGCAGTTGACAATGTTTACATTTGGATATAACTTATTCAGTCAGTGTCGTATGATAGCACAGGGGTAGAGGCGCCGACTGTCAGCTCGGCGGTTGAGTTTCAATCTCGATGTGAGGGATGAAATGGTCTAGTCGCACTGAAGAGGTGTGATACAGCGAAAACAGTTCGTATGTTGATGACTATATCACGCTCCCTTCCTTGGTAGAGCTTGTTGGTAAGGGTATCGCCAACTGCCATTAGCTTTAAGGCATAGCTGATTTGGTAAAACTAATTCGAGATCCCGCCACTGGACAATGCTTACATTGAGATATAACTTACATTCAGTCAGTGTCGTATGATAGTGCAGGGGTAGAGACGCCGACTGCAAGCTGCACGCTTGAGTTTCAATCCCGCACTAACTGGTCTAGCCGCACTGATAAGCTGTGATGCAGCGAAAACAGTCTGTTTGTGGATCAATATGTATATATATATATATATATATATATATATATATATATATATATATATATATATATACTAATGTACACCGTCCGCTTTTTATCTTGATATTATGCAAAAATATTCATATAAACTCATTGAATTCTGAATTATTTTTTCCGAATTCTTTTAAAGTGGGGAGGTAAGGCAGAGCTCATTTTCTGATTTGCTTTCTCGCTCATCACTATTTAAAGTGATGAGGAAAAGCGAGAAAGCAAATAGCTTTCGTCCAGTGACTAGAAAAAGCCACGTGCTTTTTTCGCTAACTTTTTTAGGTTGCGATAGAAGCACATATATTTATATATAGAAGTAAATATACATGTTTTTTTTTATTATAGCGTAGAAGATATATATCATGGCGACAAAAAAAACGCTCAACATCGGAATAATCAGCAAATTTAGAACAAAGTAATCAGTATCTTATTCTTTAGAGCTGCATGACTAATATATTTATCTAGATAATTAATTGCATGCTCAAGCATCACAGAAATGTACAAATATATACGTATTTATATGCATAATATACATATATTTAAATATATATATGTATATATGAATTAATAAATTGACAGATCGAATTTATGTCATACAGTGATTTATTGTCCATTCTGAAGAAAAATACTAACACGTGTTTCTTAAACATCAAGATATATGTGAGAGAAAGTCAATAAGTAGAGAAAAATATCCCGTCGGCAGAGCATTTTTCTTCAATTAAAACCGTACACCAACAACATAAATATTATTTTAGGGGTAGTAATTTTGAAAAATATATATATAAAATGTGTTACTTGTAACAACTATAATTATCATAGAGTCAATAGTTACAATTGTTCTTGCATACAAAATTACTACTTCATTCATGTATATCGGAGGTTATGTATATGTATGCTATCTGTGTATGTAAGATCGGTAGATTCATCTGTATTTGTGGATTATTATGGATTTGTATAATAACAATTTTATGTATTATATATTGACTGTAATTGAATATTTGAATATCGATTCATCTCATATAGAGAACAAGTGTTAGCTCCAAGAAGAGGCTCCTTGATTTATGAGAACTTCCACTATAAGATGAAACAATAAAAACATATTAACGGAAATAAGGCCATCGTTATGGATAATTAAAAGCCTAGACAAATCGATGAACTGCTTTACTTATTTATTCATTTTTTTGTCTATTTCTTTGTGCCTTATCTAGTAGAACTATCATGATTATTTTTTATATTTATCATCATATTTATATATGTCATAATATTATCACTTGTCTTCTTCTATATTCACCCAAGGTGATTGGTTTGAAATCCCTACAAGTAATTTCTACACACCCGTTTTGGTTTACAAATTTATCACTGTCTGGGTATCCAATTATCGTTATCTTAAATCAAGACAACTATAATACGTATGGTTGTGTATCGAAACATTTTCAACCTAACAATAGATACTCTATTATTCGTCTTCATACACCATATGTATTCAGATAGTAAAGAAAGCACACAATAAGTTCGACAAAAGCTACCGTTTTTAATAAATTTGAAAAATAAACAACATTCACTCTACTTCCATAGTGGAACCTTTTCTCTTTCCTATCTACGGCCTATACCGATTGAATAGCTTTCTTTTCTGCGTTTTAATGCTTCCATTTTAAGACGTTGTCATTCACCCATATGTTGTTTTTTCTTCACCATTATTCTTCATTTATATGTATATGAATATTATTGCGAACACTAGTGAAGCATACTTTTTCTTTTCCTCATTTTCAATAAAGAGTGTTCCTGAATATTAATATATAATACAAATAACTAACCTAACCCGTTTTGAAATTGCTGTGCAAATCACCTCTTTATATTAACAGTCGTTCAATTCAATTGATCACTTTCATTGTATTATATTAAGACAAAAGGAACATATATTCTTTCATTCCATGTTATTTTTGTTTAAAACAATCTATGGGAAGAATCGAAACGGTACACTCGATGTTTTCATCTTTATACTTTCCTAACGAAACAATTCAGAGATTTACGAAATCGATTTTTAAAATAATACTCATGAGAAAATTGGATGTACATATTTAAACTTTTAATTGGGTTAACTTAGAGGTGGAGTAACATAAGTATTTAGCACATAAAGGTTAGCGTAGTAATTCAGCACCACTGCAATTGTCTTCCCTGGTGAATTTTAGACACATGATATACATTTCATCAAAATGGGAAATAGTTAAAATTTGAAAGGAAGTTCAGCCCTCATAGCTTAAGAGGGGAATTAGCAATTTGACATTACTTCGATTGTTTACCACGGAAAACTTTATATATGGGGTTTTAATTTCATAAAAATTGGATATATTTGAAGTTTTAAAGGAGTTATGGCATCAACGCACTTTTAAAGTTACTCTTACAGATTTGGGAACAGTTCCATTGTCTTCATCGATAAACTCTAGATGAGAAAACACTTTAGATGTAATGTAGATTCTCTCACATTTATTTCTATAAGAAACACACAAACACTAAACACACATATATACACAAACACATTTATTTATATATATATATATATATATATATATATTTTATTTTTTAGTGTTTTGTTTGTTTTAGTTTTTAGATTTTAGATTTTAACTTTTTTGATTTTTAACGGCCTTAAACCACGTGACTTCCTAAATTTTAAAATTTTAAATTTCTGTTCTTCTTCTTTTTTTCTCTCCACTTCATTCTCTCCAAATATTATCTGAGGTTAAGATCGGATTCTAACTCTGCCTGATGAGATTTCAGTTTATAATAACTGTTGATCGATAACATCGACATGCCAGTGTCGCAGATTTTGTACATGCCTGTGTAAATAAAAATAATCATATATATATATATATATATATATATATATATATATATATATATATATATATATATATATATACAGAGAGAGAGAGAGAGAGATACTATAAAGTATGTATGGGTGTATGTGCAATATATAGATAAATATAGATATATAGAGAGATATAAACACAGAGAGAGAGAGAGAGAGAGAGAGAGAGAATCAGAGAGAAAGACAGACAGGCATACAGATGGAGAGGTGTTCCGTACTACATCTACAAAATATACTTCACTTACATTTTATTATATACAAAGAAAAACAGGAAAATATGTTCTTTGATTTCATATAATTTAATTTTCTTTTACAATAAGAGGGTACAACCGAAAACGAAAACTCGATGTTTTCAGTCGCATACTTTCCCAACTAAACAGACAGGATATATTTGAAGTTTTAAAGGTCAAGAGACCTTCTTGAGGTTAGAAGGGCACTTAGCCATTTGGTACAACTTTTATTTGCTTCCAAAGGAAATTTAATACATACAATTTATACTTTATAAAAATAGGATATATATGAAGTGTAAAGGGGTTATCCCGTATAGCCCCCTTACGGGTGAACTTAGAGATTCGGGAACAGTTCTATTGTCTTGGCCGATAATTTCTCATATGAGAATACACTTTTAGATTGAATGTAAATTCTCTAACATTTATTTATATAGGGAACACACACACATCGCACTTGTGCTACCAGATCATGCTGTTTGATGGTATCGGCTCCCTGACCCCAAATACACCAACCATTGATTGTTCTTTTTTCTCTTTGCAAAAATCAATCATGTTCTGCCGAGCAAAAAATACAACAATTTACCTGCTTCTCCCTTCCCCGATCCTCCTTCCACCTCTCTCTCCTTTCGCCAAACCTATTACCAAAATGATACGATTTAGCATAAAATAACCCGAACAGGGTTGATATGCCATAAAACAAACCGAACATTGCACACCCCACGCACACACGCACATACAAACATACATTAAGTTTTATATATATATATAATATGTGTGTATGTTAGTCCATGCGTTTAGTTTAAATGTCAGCAATTTATTCTTGATGCCTATTTCATTTTAAATTTATATTTTGCTCCGATTTATCGTCTGATCGGCTGAATTAATATTTTAGTCTTAAGTGGAAATTGACGGATAAATTAGCCGAATGTCAATGTTCAAATAACCGCCTGAATGCTTTTGGTCCAAGTAGAAGGCCATCTTCGATAAATCACAAAATACGGTAGCGTGTGTTATTTATGAGCATTATATAATACGGCTGAGTTGTTGTATATGTAGGAATAACTAGTTCTGTTTATGTGTGTTTAATCTGAAATAGATTACGAGTCGAATATGTTAGGCTTTTCAACATGACTCTGCCTATTTCAAATTATTAAACGTTAGCCTGTTCAATCTTTTTATAAACCACTTATTAAATATGTAAGCGTATGTGTCATTTTCATGAATTAAAATAGTATGTCTTTCCGGGAATTTTCATTTTAACTATTTTCTCAAACGAATTTTAAAAATAATGGATAAACAGTTCTACACTCTCAACAAATATTAATAATGGGTATCATGTATCTGTCTGAAGTTGCAACTATGCTATTAAAACTTGTACTTTTGTACTTAGTATGCAATTTAAGGGGGTAGTGTTGTATAGTCTAAAATAGTATTCAGAGGATTATTCCTTCACACAATTGTAACAGTTACGTATATACGAACATACATTCAATTAATTTTACCTTGATACACACACACACACCCACACACACACACACACACACACATATATATATATATATATATATATATATATATATATATTTATATACATATTTGTGTTATAATGGAATACTTCCAGGAGGAAATCCGGGTATGAGAGCTCTATGTAGTAAACAGAACAAGAATAACATAACATATAATAACACGAAATTACATAATTGTCGATGCAATAATTTATTTAACATATGCGTTTTTTTCAAGCATCACTCCAGACAATTACATTTCTGAGACTGAGGGAATATTGAATTACACTACGACAATTCAAACACAACCAGAGAGAGTGGTAGTAGCAACCAATTATATACATCTTTTTAGAGAGAGGGGGAATTTAAAACCTATATTTAACTATGGCGATCGAAGGGGAGGGATCTTTAAGTTAATAAAATAATAACGGCCGTGTAAAAATTATGACACTTACAGCTTGGCGATATCATACATATAGACAACCTTACTCACACGCAAACAGAGGCAAACCTAAGTACACATCCTACGAGCACGCACACACACAACTCCACTCACACACTACCATAACTAAGCATATTCATATACATGACATTTAGTCATACATTTCTAGCCAGACAAATTCGGTCCGGCGAAATTCGTGTTCTCAAACCCGATAGGAGAAAAGAAATAAAGAAACAAGTAGCCAGCCATAGAGAAGGAGAAGAAAGAGACAAACCGCGTGTCATAGATTTTCAGTGTGTCTTGATTCCAAGAAAGAGAATCTAATTGAAATACAATTTATCTAAGATTATACGCATGTAGCCATACTTGAATCTATTTGAAATATTATTCAAATTTATATGCATGCAGTTATATATACTCACAGCTGTAAATATATATATATATATATATCTTTTTATTTTTTTATCTTATTTATTTATTTTTTCCATAGTCCCCCCCTTCCCCATAATCTCTTCTTATTCCCCTCCCTTCCCCTGTTACAACGGTCCCCTCCTTGGCTTTGATCCATTTCACAATTCAAATTCCTTCTCAAATTTCAAATCTCATTTCTAAATATATTTTTTAAATAAGTTATCCCCCTTTGATAATAACAGCCCACATGTAAATTTAAATTTTAATTGAATAAAGAAAATAAAAGGGGAAAAAATTAATTGATGAATCATATAAAATAAAACATAATAAAATTATAAAAATTGGTATATTATTAAACAAATGTTTATAATATTTTAACTTTAGTTATATAATTGATTAATAGAATTTTGACATTTTCTGCGTTCCTACTTCCAATTGTTTTCTGCCGAATTTCGATGATCTGACACCGGTTTTTCCCGTTTTTCTTCGACCCATTCGGTCTTTTATTGTTGTCTTCTGATAATGAAAGTTTTTCTTTCGAAAATATAAGATTACCCTTTGCCGAACTGTTACTTACCGGACAGTATTTACTATTTGGTATTTAATCAGTTTTCGTGAAATTACTAATAAATCGTTTTGAGTTTCACTTTCTCCCTGCGTTTATTTCTTTTCACTTTTCCATCTTACGGCAACCACATCACATTGCTATAGCCTCGGACGACTAATCTGCACTTACATTTACCAGCAATGCTTCAAGCAAACTACAATCTCCTTTTATATATATATATATATATATATATATATATATATATATGTGTGTGTGTGGGGGGGTTGTGTGTGAATAAAAATGGGGATACAATAATTTGACGTAATAAAAAATAAAATAGAAAACCAAAAACTATATTATTTATATATTCATTAACGTTCGCAATACTTCCTCAGACTAATTAGACTTCATATCCGTCTGTTCGCACACTTTTACACATATCGCACATGCATACAATTGTTATGCTGATACTTATATTAAGAGTATTTGGTTAATTAATAATACAGTATAATAAAATCAATGTGAAAAAATACATACATTCACACTTAATTTAAGACACTATGAATATAATATCCTCACCTTTTACTTATATTCACACATTACACATACATACACGTGTATACTCATTACTACTTTTAATAATTATGAATCTATTAATAATACACAAATAAAGAACAAATAAATACAAATAAACACATACATACCTGAATAACTGTACGAGTTATAAAATTTCCGACCAACCCTCATACATATTTCCACATATTGTTAAACATGTAATTATTTATTCATGAGACAAAAATCAAATAATCAAATAAATAGGAATACATAAATACACTCACACATGAGTATTTAGCTAATCGGTATGATGTCACCTACCTCTCTCCTTATGTAAAACTGTTTGTATTTACTAATAATTTGCATCTCCACGCTTTTACATTCATAAAAATAATAATTGTTTCTGACTTTCTTCATTCTTTTTTTCTTCTTTCCCTTTCTAAGTCAAAATATGTCGGTAGATTCAGACTTACGCCTACCCGCCCACATCAACTGCTGGCCAAGCTCGGCTGTGACATATTTTGACCCAAACCAACAACATAGCTGAAACAGATATGGGAGGCTAATAAGCCCAAGCCATTATCCCATTCATTATTCGCGTCGCTTGAAAAATACAGACTACTGATGATAACGGGCCTACCAAAATCGTTATTTTCATTTTGCGCTTGTTTCACATCCACACCAATGCTGAAAGTTGGACAATTTTCTAGCAATTCTAAATTAATACCTGTATGATATTTCTACATTATTTCTTCATCAGGAGAAAGTCTTTCAATAAAGACAAAACGTTGATGAATTCATAAATAATATAGTTTCATACTTGTTATTTCATTTTCCATATATCCATATATATATATATATATATATATATATATATATATATATATATATATATATGCGCCGACTGCCAGCTCGACGGTTGAGTTTCAATCCCGGCTTGAGGCACTAAATGGTCTAGCCGCACTGAAGACGTGTGATACAGCAACACAGTATGTGTGTTGATGACTATATAAAGCTCCCCTCCAGGGTAGAGCTTATTTGTAAGGATATCACCAACTGCTATTATCTTTAAGGCATAGCTCATCGAGCTCCCGATACTTGAAAATGTTTACATTGAGATATCAGTTACATTCAGTTTTTTCTCCGATGTAATTGAAGTGTGTGTATATATGCCCGGTAAAATTAGTTAATACGGTGTAATAAATATTGGTTGGAAATTAATTGAGTTGTATGTTATTTATTATTTATAGCTTTTATTTTGAGAAAATTTATATTTTATTCTACTAGGTGCATTGTTTAAGTATTCATTTGTAGTTTTAGCTAAAGTGTTGTATTCGAAGGGGTGTTTATAGATTGTAGGAGAATTGTAGGTGTCTTGAACAGTGAAAAACCAAGAATTCGTCGTTTAAAAAAGTTAATACTGAAGTCTCATTTTGAAGGTGATATTGGGTTTGAATTTATGTAACACATTTATTATTAATTTTATTTATAGTTTAGTGTTTTAAAGGTGTTATTTTGTTTGATATTTTATTAGCTGATTTATGTATTGATAGTTTCGTATTATAAATGTCAACTTGAAAAAAAAACGAAAACAAAAGGGTGATGGTGTCTTAATTTATCGTTTAAAAACGGTTCATTTTTTTACGTGTCCCTTACGCGTTTAATATAATATATGGATCTTAATTGTAATTAAGTTTTATTAAAATTGGTGTAATTATTAATGATCGGTGTTGTCTGTTTTTCCGCTTTAAAGTGTGTTTGTATTTAGGCATAATTTATTGATTAGGCTCCGAGTGACAAACCAAAATCCTATAGCCCTACCTTCAGGATTTGCCCCCTATCCACCACTGAAAAATTCAGCATCCTCCAAGCAATGAACAACCCTACCCATGAATTGTATAAACATGAAACTGATGTCTCGTCTATTTTACGACACACCGACTTTATTTTCAGTTCAAGCGCTTCTCGCGTCTGATCCAGACGCGAGAGGCGCTCGAATTGAAAATGACTTATTTTTAGGTAAGTCAATGCTAAAACACAATACAGATTTATCTCCTCTGTTTGGACCTGTGGATGGACAGATGTTTTCAAAATGTAACGTGACTAAAAGAAAGTGAATGAGGAAGAGAGATACATTATTACATAAATGTTTGAACTGTTCAATTTCGTCATTCCTCGGTAATACAGGGTGACCAAAAAAAAACCGGGCCCCGTGTACACTTTATGTGATATCTCCTTTATTTATCCACCGATTGCCCTTATTATGGCAGAATCAACGACCGTGAGTACACCAAGACCTCAGTGGGAGCTGGGACAAAGAATACACTGTGTTAAATTTTACTACAAGACAGGCTCGTTTAAGAAAACACAGGACAGTTTCATGCATCAGTTCGGATGTGAAAAGGCTCAACCCAACAGCAGAATTCAGAACTGGGTGGACCACTTCGAGAAGTATGGGACCGTGGAGAACTTCAACGCTGCCATTCGGCACGTCCCAAGAAGCGGACAGCCGAGCTGGTCGAAAGTGTGAGAGAGTCTCTCCATGAGAGTCCGAAACGCTCTGTGCGTAAGCGAAGTCAGTCCCTCGGTATCTCCCGTGAGACTTGCAGGACAGTGCTGGTGAATGATATCAGGATATACAGAATCCAGACGCTGCAGACCCTTACAGCCTCAGACAAGAAGCAGAGGAGCGCTATGGCAGTCAAGATGCTCGATAAGATCGAGAAGACACCAGGTTTCCGTAACCTTCTTTTGGACCTCAGATGAAGCCTACTTCCATCTAGACGGAAAGGCAAACTCCACGACAAATGTCTTCTGGGGGTCCTCTAGACCCAATAAAGTAGCCACCAAGCCCCGGTACTCTCCTAATTGCACGGTGTGGGCTGCAATCTTGGTCAGAGGCATCATCGGACCAATCTTTATCGAAGAATCTGGCGCAGCAGTGACAGTCACCAAGGAGCGGTATGTGGAGGCCCTCAAAACCTTCAAGAGTGAGTTTCAGACCCTCTACCCGTCGCTCATGAGCAAGTTCTTGTTCCAGCAAGACGGAGCAAGTTCTCACACCTCAAACGTGTCCAGAGATTGGCTCAAAGAGAACTTCGGAGGCCGAGTGATCAGTCTCAATACTAATTTTGAGTGGCCACCCCATAGCCATGACCTAAGCCCCCCCATATTATTTCCTTTGGGGCTATCTTAAGGACAGAATGTAAGCAGGGAAACCCAGAACCATCACGGAACTCAAGGAAGGCACTAGGAAGGAGATGAGAGCCATTCCCAATTCAGTTTTTAAGAACGTCATGGACAACTTCGTTCTGCGCCTCAAGAAATGCACGGAGCTAAAAGGAGTCCATCTAAAACACATGCTGTAGAACGGAGAAAAAAAGGCCAACGACCCTAGTGTTTTGCTATCATGTTGTGAACATAATAAACTAGTTATGCCTCAAAATTAATTTCATTCGGACGAAACACTAAGAAACAGGGCCTAATTAGAGTTGGGGCCCATTTTTTGGGGGTCACCCTGTATGTATGTGTTTCAAATATGACACATTTTAACAAAATTCCTATTTAATATTTCAACGAAAATGTATCAAACTGCTGCAACGAGAAGGAAGGCAAGTGTGTGTAAGTATTTGTATGATGTTGCAACAGCACACTCGATAAACAGGTAATCAGTGGCGTTGATTTCAAACAAATAAAATAATAAGCGTTAAGAAGTTATAAAAGCGATGAATATAGAAATATTTATTAAATTTGTAAGAAATTCCCATGTTTCTGAAAAATTATTAAATAATTTTCTGCTGAATAGCAAAGGGTACATTCGATATTATTTTCTATCATATGATTTTGGTTTGAAGGGCAGTGTCTACACATGCATATGACACCAGGGTTATGGGAGCAGCGAGTATGCACTCAAATGTCACCTACACCTGCTGTGGCCTAAAGCGGATTTGACCTTACATGGCTTAAAAGACGCAAGGAGCTGTAGTTCAGTTTTATTGACTGCCCGGTATTAAATATAGTAAAAGATGTTGGTATGCGTTAAAATAGGAGATACAAATATCTAGTTTAATTTTACTATACATAGCTTAAAATGCGTGATCTGACGTAAAAGATATTTGTATTGTTTTCACTATATTTATATGTTGTAAATTAGATAAGACACGTCCTTTTTATCTCAGTATGAAATTCCATACACCCGGTTAGTGTCACGTGATACGGACGGTACCACCTTATAGTGTTACAGCATTGCCTCTGCAAGAGGTGGCCACGTCTCAAAAGAGAAAACTATGATGTATATTCCGTTGCTCACGAAGACAAAGTAAAACACAGGGTCGGTTTTTAATGTGGCAAACATTAACACATTCCTGAGTTCTTTGGTATATTTTCTTAAATTATTCTGTTGCCCCAGCCTATAATATCTTACTATGTATACTGCCGAAGTATTTATTTTTTCTATTAGGTATTTGCTATATAATTTGAGTTCGATGAACATTCATATTTTTCCAGATATTATCTTATAATCTTCTATTTAATTTCTGTTGACTTGCTGAACACTACCTCCCGAATAAGCAGTTCTATGTCCTGTAGAGTTTCTTGTGATTCTCTTTTCATCGCAAGCATTTAACATTTCACCATTTCTAAATACTTTCATTTATATGGTCTACTGTTTCTATTCCTTCGTGCACTTTGAAATAGTTTATCCATACACATGAGGTTTAACTTTTCCTCTTGTATGATTTTGATTATTCGGACTACTGTTATAATCTGACTTTCTTAAGGTTTACCTTGTTTAACTATTGAAACTTAATGCAGAACTCTGTACGGTATTTCGAACGGAACATTTATTTCATCCACGGAGATAAGTGCGAAGTAATAATTTCTTATAAGTCACAGTTTTCTAGTGGTTGAAGTTTCCATCCGCAAAGTGATCGATATTAAGAAGACAAATACGAATTACTTAAGACTCTTACCGGTCATTGCTGATGGGACGAGAGCCAGCTAAACTCATGGATTAAATAAAGAGTTCCATTCAAAATTCAAAACAGATTCCCGAGTTCGAAATAAAAATTCTCAAGGTCAACAATATGCACTTGAAGATGTTGTGTGAATACACCCCAAGATGAGTACAGTAGAAAGAATAATCAAAATAATACACATTATCGACCCTCATGTAAAAATTCCGAAATTTTACCCCTTTTATGTATAAGTTTGTAGTACGCATTGAATCTATTGATTATTTTTTCAGTGTCATCATGGTTAAAATAAAATGTACTGGACATATAAAATGTTCCTAGAAATTAGTGAGACCAAGGGATAAGTGGCCACGACTAGCATGTGCGTGCTGCAAGGAAACAGTGGCTACGCATCAGAGCGAACGTGGAACTGTCTGATTTCGAGACAACAGTCGTGATTATGCAAAATAGGCGCCTTTGGCAGTTCAACAGAACTAAATAAAAGGAGTGACATTTTGGCTCGACGTCGAGAACTTTTTTGGAGGCCACACAGCTAACGTCATTCGCGTGTAACATCGGACACATTCTTTCGTTTTAGGCTGTCACTAAGTTGAATTGATGCGAGTACTGCTGCTGCTACTGAGGACGAACATCTTATTTTTTGGTGGTGAAGAAATGAAGGAAAAAGTGTGTACTTCCAACTCTAAATAATTTACGTGACTGAATTATTAATTAATTAACCAACCATATTTTTCAAGTACACATGTTTATATCCTTTTCCCCATGAAGTTGATACTTTTGTCAAATTCTTTGTACATTTCCAATCATTAGAATTACCCATACTTGGGTAATTGTGTCTGATGATTTTCTTTAGTCGATCAATGCAATAGTTTAATTTCTGCTTTTTATTTCCTTCAGTGTTGGTCGACCTATACTAAATCAGTTGTTTTTCTTCACACTTCATGGAATCTTTTTGAGTAGTCAATGTTTCTTAAGGAAGTTGTATGTCTCGTTGTGGCGTTAAGTTATTTCACATTGTTGGTAGACAGGTCATCGTTCTGTACTTGTTCTGTAGCATTCCCTTCGCACTGTGGTTTTGAATTGAGTTGGGCCTTCATTTAGTCGCCTACTTCTCATATCCTTTTGCATATACATCTTTTTAGGTTTTGTGCTAATTTATAATATATTCTCATAAATTTCTTAAACAAAAGCTCCTTATGATAATAATAATAACTATTATTATTATTATTATTATTATTATTATTATTATTATTATTATTATTATTATTATCATTCCATCAAAGTCAATTAATTTTCTGTTTATCTGTTTTTCATTCCCATGGTAATCTTATTTCCCGTTTTTGTCTTTTTGAAATTTCCTTCCGCCTATAAAAGCGCATTCCAACCAAATTTTCAATTTAGATTTTAATTATGTTACTGCTGGCCTAAGTGCTTGTTGCTTTTTGCTTTCGTTTCTCCTCCCTCCCGCTCCCAATTCTTGCATCACATGATCTAAACATTTCCCACGCCATTCTTTGTTATCGCTATCGCCGATAGTCATGGATTCCCTCTCTATTGCACATAATAATGTGCCCCCCTCTCTCTCTACTTGGCTATTATTGCTATCATTATTATCAACACTGGGGTAGTCATTCTCATGATAATTACCAGGTTATCGGTAGCGAAGGAAAAACAACGAGAAATTTCAAGCAACCAAATTAACAAATGCGCCTTGACAACTGAACAAAGATGGATGATGAATGTTCTGATGTCTTTATCATAGTTGATCAATTTAAAAACACATCAACAATACAATACATGTTACATGTACAATTACATAAAAAAAACTCATAAAATAAAGTATCGTCAACAACGACAAAATATATAAAACTGTAATTGCTAAAACTGGCTAAGAAATTAGAAAGCACTCCCGATTTAAATAGCATCGGCTATCATCAATTACATTGTTCAATGTGGCCATAGTATCGTGCCCGTATTTGTCATATACTTTCGTAAAAAATAGTGATTATTATTACGATTGATTTTTGTTTTGCTGATGTTACTCGAATCTCCATGCTACAGAGTTCATAATCAACTTCCCAATATAGAAGGGACAGATCTGCTCACTTTTCCAAATCCCTTTGTAACAGAATAGTATGTTTCTACTATATCGTTATTTACATGGATATTCTAAATATTTAAGTGTGCAATTTTTAAACATAGAATGAATTCATTGAATGAATACTACAAAAATATTTAAACAATACAGATAAACAAAAATCGTAATTTTTGATACATTTTGTAAAAGTATATTGAAAAGAATCTAAATAAAAAAGAAACTGTTTTATGAGTATGAGAAAAAGTTAATATCATATATTAGTACGCAAATATGCTATTTAATAAGACAATGTGTAATTAACAAATAGAGCACTTGATTCAGGTGAGGAGTCAGTATGGCTAAACACATGGTAGCACACGTCTGCTCTTTTCCCTGACAGACTTATTACTAAACAAACGATTTCAAAAGACACGACATTTCATTATTTGGGGAAGATGAATAAGGATAGACTGGTGGAAATAGGGGGCCATAAAATTAATGATTCTAATGAGTAGTGGATTGCAGTGGACGCTGCATGATTAAAGACACAGTCTTCGAAGACAATTCATTTACTGTGACCAATTCATTCGCAAATGAAATACAAACGTTCCTGTGCAGCACAATCAGGGTAATTTGGTTTTATAATATGATGTGTATATATAATTAGGTGTTTGTATGTGTTTATATATTTTTATGTACAAGATTCATTGCTAAACAACTTAACCAATAAATATGAATTTTTGGCAGAGCTTCTAGGCTTAAGAGTCAGTAATGTTGGCTATATTTAGATCAATTTAGTTTTATGCAAAAGAGGTAACAGGGTTTTTTTTGGAATAGCCTCGTGCGAACCTTTTTTCTAGTTTTTTCTAAGGTTAGCACGACCACATGCATTCCAAACGGACATTTATGTTGTGTTTTCGTCTGATCGAATAGATGTGGAATACCCCCACTATCAGTGACTTGAAACGGTAACTTGTGAACTGTGTTTTGACTGTTTTATTTTTGTTTTGGCGGATGCTTTTCATCGTTGTGCCGACCGACGAGAAGGTGTATTCTCGCACATTGTTCCTGTTTATTTTGAATGCATTTGGGACTAATTCTTTGCTGTTTTGCTTAGTAGCAACACTACTGCGAAAATCCTACGAGCTACTTTTCTAAGAAAATTTTTATTTTTTATTTTTATTTTTCTCTTCTGCCCTCATTAAGGCAACACCACATTGTGTATTGTCAGTTGTTGAAACTCTTACTCCAGGTACTTAATTCCCCTGATGATCTGCCAAGCAAGGACATGCTTGGTAGTGAAACACGTGTAGGAAAAACTCTTTAATTTGGATATATATTACATAAATAAATAAACTTTGAAGGAAAAAGCGTTTTGTGGTGATGAATGATCTCCTGAACGGAATGTTTTGGTAAGCCTTCAACAAATCACATATAAATACTTTGTATCCTGTAATCGAGTATCATCGAGCTTATTTTTATTGGTCTAATCCCGGTCTTCATTGAATACACTTCTAATTGAAAAAATGTATATGGTTATATATATATATATATATATATGTATATATATATATATATATATATATATATATACATATATATATATACGTATATATACATATATATGCATATATACATATATATATATATATTTATATATATAAATAAGGGACTTTTATTTCATCATTTTACATTGATTCATTGTTTGGCGTAGCTGTGTCTATTCGATGCTGCACCAAATTACACCGTTTCATAATTTGCTTTCGTCGTTACGTCCATTTGTGTATATGCATTTTTTTTCGGAACCGTCATGTTCATAAATCACCCTAAACATGTATTTGCATTTATTTCGTTTTAGTTGTGTCAATTTTGAGGGTGTAAATTTAGTCATTATTATTCATCTTTGCATGTAAGTAAATTATATTTCTATTTCAAATCGATACAGTGAATGAATATTATAATAGAGTTTATCTTTGACTCTAACAGAGTTGTATACTGTATAGTAAATGCACGCTATATAGTAGCTTTCATTTGTCATGAAAATAATAGTGTAACATATCAGATTGCAAGATTTTTCTTCTCATTGTCGCACGGATATATTAGCTTTTATATTAACTATTAATGTGTGACTTTCTGAAGGGCATCTGTGCTAATATCAGTCGATGGTCGATACGTCTTGCAAACTTTAGGTCGATTGCGTTTGTTACCTCGGCATATATGGAACAGCCATATTCAATTTCTTGGCCCGTCAGTATTCGATATAATTAGTTGGGGGATTTTTGATCCGATCCATAATACGTGTAGATCAACACTTTTGCCCCGAATGTCTTACTCTTCTCAGGGCAGGGAAAACTAATCACACAAACAGAGCAGTTTTTCAACACTTTTATATTCACTTAAAAGATTAAAATAAACATATAATGTACTATGATGAATGAAAAACAACTTCATATCAAATATATTTTCATTGATTTTTTTATTTCTACTTTCTTTTATTTTTAAATTTAAACACGGGTGGAGGGAAAGCATATTTAAAACCACTTAGTTCAGCATATGCTTATTGTATTTAAACAATTTTATCGGCACTTTTTGTTCTACATGTGTTGATCGACATCGCATTACACTTTCCCGATTGTAAACTGAATATTTGTTTTATTTTTTACCTGCACAATCATCTTGTATTGCATTCCTCGTAGCTGAAACATTTTTCTGAAGATGAACGGCTTAGACGATTCGATTCGTAATTGTATTTTATTCATCAGTCGGTTTATTCGTCGCATAATTGACTTTTATGAACTCAGTTTCCGGTACTTTTTAACCTACACATACACTACGACTGTCTAACGTCAACGGCTACTTAAGTCTACTTATAAGTACACACAACTATCCTTAACATATTATCAATCTCAATCAATCAGGTCTTCTTACATGTGTCATAAACGTTGTCATATTTAAATGCGGTTATGTAAAGATAGGGTTTGTATGGCCAATTTCTACGTAAAGTTTTAAACTAAGATTGGCATTTTACAAGTAGATGTTGTAAGAGATCAATGTCCTGGCAGTGATACTTAGGTCACAGGAAGCCGCTTAGTCTTTAATGGCGAATGAGTAGTGACGATCCTTTTATTTCAACTAAGTAAGCAGATAGAGAGAGAGAGAGAGAGAGAGAGAGGGGAAAAAAGAAAGAGAGAGAGAGAGCAATGTTTTTTAGAGCTGCTGCCACTGCTTCATTGGCGAAGTGATTGGGTATTTTATGCGTATACCCATATACCATAAGGCAATATGAAACCCGAAAGATAGTTTTAAAACCCAGTGCGTTGGGGTTTTATTAATAACGTCTATCAAAGAGGTCATTAAATCAACGATAGAGAGAAGAGAAGATAGAGACTTCGACAGAAATGCTACCAGCTGATTCTGCTGACGAATAGACGCACTCTGGGGGATGAAGAACACCTAGCTACGTAAATACCCGGAAACTACTGGGTTTCCAATATAGATTTAAAGTATGCTTCCATATTCGTTTTTTTTTTACTGTTTCATTACATTTGGTAAATGTAATCAATTGTAAAAAGAAATATAATTACAAATGCAATCAATATAATCGTGATATCTAATTCTCTGTCTTGGGTTTTATTGTCCAATTTGAAAGCGAAAAAGAGATGCGATTCAACACGCGATCAATTTACAATTTCTTATCCGCTTGATGCAAACAATTACATTCCAATTTGGAATTATCTTTTCAATAGAAAGGACAAAGGAATTGAATCGGTGGCTATTTGAGCGTGTTGAAACGACCGTTGGTGGAAATGGCTCGTTGGATTGCAAATAATCCATGCTCTCTTGAGATGTGTGAAAATAGGCTGATCAGGATGTTTTGATCCGAGGGGAACGCGCGATTTTGAAAGGGCTGTGATCTAAAGATATCCACCTCTATCCTGTCCGCCGCCTTTAGAGATGTTGGTTTTTATTCCTTTGTGTCTTCGCAGGGTTACATAATCGACATCATCAATATCGTCGTTGTCCTCATCCCCATCTTTCTCAGTTAGCCTTGGGATTGCATCTTCCTATTTTATGAACACGGTGTTCCTTCTTTTTCTTTCCGTATTTTGCTCTGATATTGTCAAACATACCCTGAGTATGTATTAAGACCGGTACTATAATGATGATTTGGTGTTCGTTAGTCTTCAAAAAAAACAATACATTTATATTAAAAGTGCCCACTCACCGTACACAATGACGAAAAATCATCATTCGCCAGTGTTCACGCGCATATTCATGTTCATATAAATTGACGTATAGATCGGTGAAGTTAAGAAAAAAGAAAAGATCTCAATCTGGAAATTTACAAATAAACAAAGGTGCGAATGGTTCAGAAAGCATAAACAAAATATATAAATAAAACATCACACTATAGAAAAAGATAAAAAGTGATGGTCTGAATTGTTATTTGCTTTTTCAATTCCACTTTGTACTTTAAATGAATTCTTGCGGCAATGTTTGCTCGCTAACATGTGCGTGACGGGATGTATATATATATATATATATATATATATATATATACATATATATATATATATATACATATATATATTTTTATATATATATATATATTGCCCCTGATTTTATAGAGAGGTCATTTAGCATGTTGTACTATCGCATTCCGGTGGAGTGCATTAGTGTTCACGCACATCTGTATAAGGGCTCATATATTCCTGGTACAGTACCTCACTAACTCCCGGCTTAAAGATATTCACATCCCTTTAATGAAAGGGTTAATTATACCCCGTCGTGTATTTGACGGGAATTACGGCGGCGTCATTAGCCGTCATCTATTCTCTCCTAAGAATTGGTTATCTGGCTAGGAGCACTGTACTGCAATTGAACGCATTATGAAAGAGCGACACCACATTTTTATATATTAAGACTATACTCATTTATTATACCTAATAATTAAAAGTCTAAATTCGAATTGGGATGGCTCGTACGACTGATCGCTTCGTACGACAGCGAAATCCAAATTGTTTCAATATCTCTGTCGCTGAAATAAAATCAATAGAAAAAGAGGGGTTGAGATAGAGAGAAATATAAAAAATATACATGAACAGGAAAGAGACAAAAATATAATAATTGTTTTTCACAGTAGTAACATTGATTTGATCTTTAACACTGCACCCAACAATTTTAGATTATTTATATTTGAGTTGCCATCTAACTCGCACCTAACGACCCACAAAGTACAGCAATATTGAATAGCTTCCGCCTAGTTTAATGCAGCAATAATACCTTCTTGATTTTACTTATCTCCCTCAGATTCCACAAAAGATCTGGCGCAAGGCTTTTAAATGTGGGGATATCTGGCTCTTAAAAAGAAGCAGATACATGTATTACAAAACACCCTACAAAGCTCCTACAACAATATCTGTTCACATAGTTCTCATCGAAAAATAACCGTAAGAAGTATACACCGTTTATAATTATAACATCAAGTTTTTTTTAGGCCTTCTATATGAATTATCTGAAGGTTACTTTTGACTAAGTGCCCCACACGAAATACCTCTTTAGACTCATTGTTAAACCATGAAGCCAAACATATATCGGCATATATGAACTTCGCGAGCTCGATGTGGCTACCAGGATACTGACGCAGTGTTTTCTATGTACAAGTGAAGTATGACCAATTGCAGAAAGATATGAAAAAAGCTACAAAAAAACTGAGGACCTACATGAATAAGTTATTTCTTAATTCCAGACAGCCGAACTGGCGATCAGTGCTACAAAGGATACGTAAACTTCGGAAAATCCGGAATCATTATCGGAAACAGGAAACGTCAGATAAGGCGTAACACCAATAACAGATGCATGACCTCTGTGTGATGTCGCACCTGTTATTCTTGTCACAGAAGATGCGGATTTCGACTTGAACCTTGCGACGATACGAGGACGAATAATATAAAGAGGTAGAACTGTCATCGTGCTTGTTTGGATTATAGTAAAGTATATAATTAGAAAGGTCAGATGGATGTAATTACTGACTATTTGAGTGCGTAGAATCAGTCATTGTTGGAACTGGCTCGGGAATGTGTGTTGTATTTACATTTAATTCCGTGGCTATGAATGTTTGATTCTTGTGGCAGAGTTTGTCTAGGCTACTTTTATTATTCTCCGAAAAAAAAAAAAAACTCTGTCAACCATAATCTAATAAACAGGAAATATTCTCACATTACATATATTGGTACTTTCTTAGATTAGCACCCACGCTAAAATGTACTTGGCGTCGGTATTTTCCGGATGTCAACGTTAACCGGCGGAAAGTACCGAACCGGTTAGACAATTAAATTGCGATAAAATAAGCACCCGACTTGTCACATCGATTGAAACGCGATTCCAACTGATTGAAACGCGAAAGTACTGCCGAGAATTATCACGAGCTGTACTCGCTGTTGCTTCTCCCGAAGGAGTGATTCACTTTTGTCAGGAAGAAAAAAGTTATTGCGAAAGAAAATAAATATTCATGCAAAATAACTAACCCTAACCATCACGTAACCGAAAGTAATTTCCAGTTAAAAATAAACCTAACCATGAATCCGTACAACGCAATTTTATCTGATTACAAATAATAAATAATTCTCAGTAAAAAAAAACACTTACAGAATATAATTTATCACTTGCTTATTTTTATTTCTTCGTTAATAATAAATATTTATTTCATGATATTTGACCAAATGTATTATTTGATTTTTTTTGCTTTAATTTTTTGCTTTATATGTTGTTTAATGTTTATCTTTTCTCCACTTGTAAATTCAGCCTGTTTTTCTTTAGTTTTGGACGCCGATAAGTCGATTTTGGCGTGGGTCCTAATCTAAGAAAGCACCTATATATATATATATATATATATATATATATATATATATATATATGACTTATCACTGTATCCAGTTCCTTATCAAATAATTGCTTCGTAATAGGCTATCTCTATCGGCGTATATTTAGCAATATAATAATATGAATATCGTTATGAATGTTGTTTGATAGCTGATGACTGTAAGGATCGGTAATGTGGACCATATCTATTAATAATGTAGTTTATGTATATGTCTGTCTGTCTGTCTGTCTTTCTATCTGCCTGTTTGAAGCCGAAACACTATCACAGTAGTATGGCCATAATATTTGTATACCTTTAGAATTAGGAAACTATTAATCAATTATTGTAGATTAGATACCATTAAATAACATTAGATTACATATACACAATATAGAACGAAATGTCAAGACGAGACTGCGATTAGAACGGAAAATGTGTCAAGAATCTTACTTAAACTAATACTTTTTTCAACTTCCTTATATACTGTACAAAAAGTCGCTCAAACACTAGACGGGTTTTGTCATTTACATAATTCATTCCTTTTAAACTTCAATTAAATTAATATTTACAAATATACACTTATAACTACTATTATCAAATTTACATATGTATTTACAATATTTTCCGATAAGTGATATTAATAATTATAATTTATACAATTAATTAAAGACATTTCCTTCAGAAACCAGCGTGTTTTTCAAACCATACTTTCAATGGCGAGTACTGTTTAAATTGCAAATTCATCCTTTCGAAAGTGACGTAATTTTGAGAGGATGTTTTTCAGATTATAAATCTTTATTTTTATTACATTGTTAAGACAAGGTGTTTTGCTGTAAATTAAAGTCAAACTAGGCATATCCAAGCCATTAGTAAATTGGTGACCATTTTGGAAAAATAAGTTGCTGACTCATCCTTCCGGTTCATCCGGAAGTGACGTCATTGTGAGAAGATTTTTTCACATTATCATTCTCTATTTCCATTACGTTGTCAAGACAAGGTGTTTTGTTGTAATTGGAAGTTTAGCAAGGCATATCCAAGCCATTACTAAATGGGTGACCATTTTGGCAAGATAAATTGCTGACTCATTCTTCCGGTCCTTCCGGAAGTGATGTCATTGTGAGAGGATTTTTTCACATCATCATACTTTAATTCCATTACGTAGTTAAGACAAGGTTTTTTGTAGTAAATTGAAGTTAATCAACTAATATCTCGGCCGTTGCTAAATGGGTAACTATTTTGGAAGAATGACAAAACTGGTTCTTTGATATGACGTAGGCGCCTTCAATAGCATATTTAAACATTATTTCTTTGATATGACTGAGGCGGCTCCTGATTTTTTTAAACTGTGCATGGGGAGAGTAAACAAACATATTTAGGGGGGTCCACATTTTTTTTAACTAAAATATCTTTATAGGGGAGCATAAGACAATTTTTTGCGGGGGGGGGGACATTTTTTTGTTTGCTTTTCTTTTTTTAACTGAAAATATTACTATGTATGTGGGAGGGTAAAAAAATTGGTGGGTAACATTTTTTATTAATTTTTTTTTTAACTGAAAATATTACTATGCATGGGGGAGAATAAAAAAATGAGGGAGGGGGAAGTTTTTTTTTTGGAACTGAAAATATTACTATGTATGGAGGAGGGTAAAAACAATGGGGGGGTCAAAACATTTTATTTCTGAACTAAAAATATTTTTATGTATAGGGAATGGTAACGCATTCTTTTATTTCTATTCATGGGGGGGGGTAAAACAAATTTGGGGGGTGGAAATTCTTTTAATTTTTTTGTAACTAAAAATATTCTTGGTTCGAAATAAGGAAAATCAATGTCTAACCACCCAAGAAATAGGACTGGGGCTCCATCGGTTTACGGGTGAGTGTTCATTTCTGACGCGGCGGCCTAGCAAAAATAGACGACCGTAGTATATATATATATATATATATATATATATATATATATATATATATATATATATAATCCACCAACAACCCGGCATTCGTTACGTTATCAATGATGAAAATCAACGCCACAAAAGTCTATTAAGCGTTTCTCGAAATACGAAAGCAATACGAAAATGAAAAGTTTAGAAGCGTTTTCAACCTTTTTTAACACATTTCTATAGGGCCTTTAAACTGTCAGTCCTGTTACACATTACTTTTTTAAACACTTCTCGTTATTAAAACATTTTTCTTTTTAAACAAAGTTCTTTTTAAATTCTTTTCTAATTAAACACATTGTCCCAAAATAGATGCCTCTTCGACCTGCACTTAACTTGAACAAAGTTCATCCCTGTAATAATCAAAACTAATTGACCTACATGCTTTTAGGCATACGGGGCCACTCATAATATAACATACCTTCCTCTCTCATCAGAAAAAAAATCCTTAGATTTTGTTCTCCAAACGCCCATCCTAGGGACTGGTCAGGATCTTGAACAAAATACAACTGGGTCCCAATCCTCCGAATCCAGCCGGAAATCCTTCGACATCACACCATTCTAATCCTGGGATGTAAGACAGGTCATCTTACGATCTGAATCGGCTCTCCGACCATCCCTCATTCTTCTAAAATCAGTATACGACCGATTTTCAATTCATCTAATTTATATAGCTACAAAATAGAAACCCCTTTCATTAACCTGTAAACTTAAATGGTCAGCCTCCAAGATCTACGTGAGGTACCGTCTTTACATCACTTACTAATCTGGACCATATAATTCGGAGATCTCGGCGCAAATGTCCGAGAACAATCACCCGTGTTTCTAATTCCCAGCCCTATTTATCAAACGTGGAGGTCCCGATCCCATTGTTCTCACTAGTATTTATAATGTAGTTTTATGCAAAGTGGGCAATGAGAGAATAGAATTTCTCCTTTAAAACTGAGATACCTTCAATTTTTGGCAAAGTTTGAAAATAGTTTATAGACATCAATTAATAAAGTTTTACAAAATTTCAGTTTTGTTAGAGCATTTGAAATACGTTTTGCAGGACATGGTATGGGTACAATTTTCTATTTCAAAATTAAAATATTTCATAATTGCATTACATTTCATGCATAGTCATTAGCCCTCAATTAAACACTATTATTTGGACTTTAATATCTTCTTAAGTTCCGTTAAATCTTAGACATTTTCATGTAATGTATTTTGATCGAAATTGAAATAACATTATAGACATAAGGTTAAGTAGCATTATACAGGGTTGCAAATAAGTCACTTAGGGATTTTAAAAATAGAATAGCTAATTTCCTTTATATGTTACCGTAATGGCATTTCAGCATAATATGAGAAAGACAATTGCCATTTTTTTCTAAAAAGTAAAATTAAATAAAACTATTCATGAAAAATAACATCTCTTTAATGGTTTCAATCTACAGCTTCGGAAATTCGTGCCCTTTCCAAAAGATTATCTATGAGAGACTACAGTATCACTCGATGACGATTTAATTCCCAAATCTTTTTGCTGATATGCTCCTTAAGTTTCTGTAAGGTTTAAAGTTTGTTGATGTAAAAAAGTCAATTTTGTTAAACGTGAAGGCCAGTTTACATTGCCATAGCTAGAAATTACTTTGCCCCAAAGCATTGCCTCATCAACTGCATTATCTCTCTAGTTGTGTGTGCTGTTGCCCCATCTTGTTGGAACCATAATTCAGGCCAATTGGAAATTCTTGGGCGCAGAACATGGTCCTGTAGATAACTCCAGTTACAATGATAGCATTTCCGTCTTCATCCTCAATAAAATAAGGCCCGACAATCCTCTTCCTCCGTGATTGCACAAGATAGCGTGCACTTTTTGGATGTAACTGCTTTTGGTTAATCGTCCTCGGATGTTAAGTGCCTCGACCTTTTTGGTGTTAAGGAATCCATTTAATTGAAAATGTGATTAATCTGACATCATCAAACTTCTCAGAAAATGTTGTCACTGCGAACAAAATGTTGAATTTGGGCCGAATATTGTAGCCTTAGTTGATAATCTCTGGGATTAGGTATTGAACCGGTTGCACCTTGTAAGAAACAAGTTATAAGATGTTCACAATATTTCAAAGAGAATTTTATGATATCCCAAGTTGTGTGGAACGTCATCGTGTCGATGTTTCAGGATTCTGCATACCAATTTTCCTCACACTTACTTGGATTTCATGTGTTGTGACGCAAAATCCTTTAATTTTCCTTCCTGTTCAAAACGACAAACGATGATTCGAATTGTGTTGTCAGTTAGACCACCCCTCACTTAAAATAGCATCGATAAGCTTTGTGTGTTAAAATAATTTACCCCTGACTTAGATGAAACAATTAAAAAATTTTAGTACGTGCTTCGATTCATGTACATTTTCAATGCATTCTCTATGTAATATCTGAAATAAAAAGAAAAAAATTATTAATGTAACCTTTCAGTGACTTCTTGGCCACCATGTATATAATGATTTAAATCTTCGTAAGCGTTTTACAAGTTGTAAAAAAACTATTTAGTCAGCGGAATTTCTTTTATCTATCCTCGAGCCGGTATTGTTAAGCTTTCATGTCAAAAATGTAAATAAAAAAGAAACAGAACAAATTTTACTTCTTGAATACAATTTAAGCAACACTATTACTTTAATTTCCTTGCTAAAACATCAGATTTATGATGTTTATAAAGAAGATCAGTGATGTTCATGAAAACATCATGTAATTCCCAATGATGCAAAGGTTATATTATCAGGGGCCCTGTATGCCTAAACTGTGTAGGTCCACTAGTTTTGATTGTGAGAGTTAAGTGCAGGTCAAAATGCCATCCAAGTTGGGACAAATAAGATTGTTCTCAGAATGAGTAATCCCAAGAAGTCATAACAACTGGTGAAAGCTGGTCGACTTCAAAAGCCGAGGTTCAATAAAAGTTAAGGCCAGCTCTGGTTATGATTTGTATGACAGGACAAAGGACGGTGACGTCACTTGTTGTCGAAGGTGAAATGAGATGAGTCCGTCATGGGAGCTCGAAGCGACGATGTCGTCGTGAGAGAAAGCAGACGAAATTGTCAAAAGATGTCGACAAATAAGTTAAGACTGCGTCTCTAAAAATGAGACAAAAGACGACATCTTGCCCCGTCTACAGAATTTAAAAGTTAAAACAAGAAGAAAAGAAGAAGCAACATTAGATGACCACTCACTCCCGAGTAAAAGACCAACAAATCGTTCACAACAATCTAGAAACGTCCTCGGAATGATTTCTTTCCCGTTGGAAGAGTTTTCTGTTTCAGGAGACCGATGCTCCACGCCAGCAAACGGGAGGCCACTAGACAAAGGAAGAAAAACCCACAGCAGAGCTATCACCGATGAAGAGATCTGGCCATTTTAATTAATTAGAACCGGTATGTAACATATGTTTATTTGGTTGCCGTGACTTGCTATTTCCACAAGAAATAGGATGAGACGCACCGCGTTGCCACAACAAAATAGTAGGTGTCCAGGGCATGCAGAAGGTCGACGAAAGAGGCATGGAGAGAGAGAGAAAGGGATAGAGTCGCCAACAAACAGTGAGTAAATACATATTTCTATGTTGAATAGTTAAATGTAGAAAAGGAAAAGAAAGAGAAAAACGAACTGTTACAAACTGAAATTAAATATTAAAAAAATAAAAAAATATGAAGGACTATTACGACATTAAAAAAAGAATAACTGTTGCAGAAATATCAAAGACATTAATTATAAGTTGTTTGTAAAACATTACAAAAGAAAAGGCTGATATATCTAACAGTTGGAAAAAAATGGAAAAAATGATTGTTCTCATACGCATACTCATATTCAATTGTTTGGACAGTGATTGTGTCTTGTTAAAAAGGAGAAAATTATTTTGTTTATTAGAACAGGAAAAATATTTTTTAGTCCTTTTATTTGAAATGTATTTTGAAGACAAGTTTAGGTGATATTGGGCGAGATAAAGAAAAAACAGAGAGGCCACGAAGGTGGATGTCGAAGTGTTTGCAATTGCCCATATTATATGTTGGGAGAGAGACAGTGAGTGTAAGAGAAAGAAAAAGTATGAGATAGAAATTTAAAAAAAGTGAGAGAAATGGAGAAGGAATGAGAGAAAAAAGAAGGAGAGAAACACAGGTGCTGACTGGTGACCGTTAGTTGTTTTTTCTACGAATCCTGATTTTGTTTAGTCATGTTTCGGGACAGGAAATATCTTTTTGAAGTTACGCACGACTGTAATTTATTTTTTCAATTGTCTAAATGGAACCGATTAGCTTACTGGGTTCAGAAAATAAAACAAAAAAGAATGAATGGGCGAATGATATATCAATATGATTGACGAGTTAGATGATGTGGAGATATGTTGAATACTGTGTTTTCTTTGAACTTTTTTTTATGTGTACCACGGTTGTTAAAACAACGGGCATGTGCTGAGTGTGTTTATTGTGTTTGCTTGCATGAACATTATAATTTGTTTTATTGTTCTGTTTTTTTTATGTCAAATTGTTTAATGAATTGTATTGTGGAAGAGAGGGTCGTTCTTTCATTCAGGTTGTTTCTGAGAGTAACCAAGATAGAGAAGTGTTTCCTCTTAAAGTTGGAAAAGTTATTTAAAAATAAAAGACAATTAATTAAGTGTAGGGTCAGCCACGCAATATGTTCAGGTTTGTAGGTTGGATTATGGAATGTTTGTGGTTAACGGCAGTGAGAATCGGGTAGGGTCAAGCTGTTGAACCCATAGGCGGGGTTTATTTTCACGGGAATATCCTAGTGTGCAGTGTATGTACAGATCTATAAGATAGAAAGGGATCGCTGAAGGTTCGACGCATGGTCCGTTGAAAGGGCGGTCACGGGTGTTGACTTGGCAATATTGAACGGAGGTTTCGAACCGCATGCGTTAGATTGCGAACGGGATAGAATGACAGATGTATGTTCATTCTGTGGTGACCACGAATAGCGGTGGTCAGTGATTGAATTTTTGTGATCCAGGTTTGTCCACAATTACATTGATTTATATGGTGTGAATGATGTTGACTTTTAAGTTATAGCATGTGGTCCCATCTTTGGATTTTGGATGTTGGCCGGCATGTGCGCGGAGATGCCTCTCCCCCACTGTATAGTTAGAATCACGGGAAGGGTGCAAAAAGTATTGATGTTTGTTCCACATAAAATTTTACCGAAAGTGAAATCAGTATTTTCTGGTATGAGTAATGATTAGAACTGCGTTTTGAACACCTCGCAATTTCTGGGTGTGTTAATGGGAAGATTTACACAGAAATGCATGAAATAATTTGCGGTAAAGTCAGTGTATGAACACTCATTTACGGATCGATATCGTTAGAAAAGTATGCTTCTTGATTTAAGACACCTGTTTGCGTTTAACAACACATGACTTCAATAAATGGTTTATAATAGTTTAAAAAAAAATTCGTATCATTTGAAAGGTAAATATCAAAGACAGTGCACGGTTACAACGAATAACCCGAAACGACCTTTAATATAAAACAACATAAGTGTTATTCCTCAAAATATGAATGAAAAAAAGAAAAACGTTATGTGTGCATTGTTATAACTTGATTCAAACGATTAACTTTTTTGAAGAATAACAATGTTGTGCTTTTGGGGCGCAAGCCTTTATCTATATGTATAGAAAGCAAGACATTTACTAGTTATAAAAATAATACTTTTATTTTTTAGTTAAATTCACTTCCAAATAAACCGACTCTATCACCTTATCTACGAGTCTACCTGTCTATAAGATTACATTCTCTTTGTGGATCCAACACTTATCCTTTTAAATAAGCTTGAATGTACGTCATCTAACGTTGAATTTATCGTAAATTTCCTGACTTTATTCTGAGTTACAGCTTTCTCCGACACCGCCATTCTTTTCTTGATCGTGATGTGTGAGCTACTAACGTATTGGAAAAATAATCTATCTATTTTTTCCATTTTTCCCCAAATTAATATTTGTTGCATTGTTTTTATTTTGACCTCAACTCGGATAGCAAACGAGCATTAATAAAATCCGCATAGTATTACAATCACAAATATAATTATGGCAAGTGAGCTACACTAAAATCATTTTGAGGCAGTGCCATTAACAAAGCTATAAATACGAAGACCGTTAAGATAAGTAATTAGTGCATGGATAATATTCGCATATAAAAAAAGATATAATAAAGAATATAGTAGTGGTACCCTTAGTTGTTGGCATTAGTCTGGTGTAATAACAATAATAAGACGAGAAATTGCACATGCCGCTGCTGCGTCATGGTTAACCTCCCATCATTAATAAATGTTTAAGAAATAAGATACTATACAAAGCTGCCATGGGCAATAATATTAATGATGAAGAAAAATGCTCATAGATTCCACCGAAACTCATTTTAGACTATACGCAGCCATGATGTTATGACCCTGAGAAATTCAGTATGCAAAAGCAGTATTGTTCTATGGAATATGTATAGGATAAACAAGACAGAAACACCCACACTAGAACAGTATTGGAAATAATTAATGTAACATCTGTTTTCAAAGATAAAAAAACGGATGTAAGAAACCATAGAATGAATCAAAAGTATAAACTGCCAAACAAAAAACATTAACTTTCCACATCAGCTTTAAATTAATTAAATTAAAATTGATTAAAAGATATGAAACTAATGCCCACATTAGCATATAACAGTCATCACACACATACACACATACAAAAAGAGTTATTAGTTGAAACCCGATTGATAGAATACATAGAACATGACAATAATCTATACAATTATAAGCAATCAATATAGTTTATAGAAAAAAGCACAGAACTGTCCACATCTAGTAATTGATTTGCAAACAAAAGCAATAAAAGGTATTCCCCGTCATCCAGAATAAACTCTAGCTTATAAAAGGGCAGTCACCCAACAAAATATCTATCCGCGAGAAACAATACCGAAACATTAATTAAATTAAAATATCAGTGAACAAAACGGAATCTCTTAATAAAAAAACATATATAATTAAAGCAATGGAATGTTTCGAGCTTAAAAAGGATAAGTAAAACTGCTACGAAATGACGTATCTCCAGTTACCGGCAGTAAATGTCTGCAGTATACTCACGTAAAACCGGAAGTACGCAAACGAACAGCAGGACGTATTCAAGGTTGAATGACGATCGTACACGTCATGAAGAATGAAACACCGCGTAATTAAATTAATTACTATAACGCTCTGTCAAAGAGGGCATTACTTACTGTATATGAGTAAGAATGCGAAACTCCAGGCAGCTTTTGACTTCAACGTGAATGACCTCGAACACACAATAAGAAAAAACAATTTTATGAAGTTCTCGTTTAATACCGAAACAGAAGTTATAAAATATCTATTGCATCCGATTAAATATAAATAAAGAATAATATACCTTAATATAAAAAAAAACTTTACTCTGTAAATAAACAATCAATAACAGTTTTTCCTTCTTAACAGCATGCTACAACTATCAGGAAAAGAGAACTCATCAACCAGAATAAAACATTAATGCCATACGAGCTATAAAAAGGTGAATACACTATAAAGAAACTGATTTTACTTCATGTATTAGATACATGCTGAATATATACTTTATTCTAATGACTTCTGTTTAATGGAACCAGTGAGAGGAAAATGATGGCATTTCGAGTAACAAGATCCGCCAAACTCTATACTGTCACCTCAATTTCTCATTGCCACCATCTTTTTGTATCTCATAATTTATGTTTTCATAAGCGGCTTTTAGGCCTACTACTGTCTCCCCTCTGTTTTAACCATTTTTAACTTGCGTGTTATTTTCTACATACAATTTACTATGAAAAAGTATTGAAATAAAGACAACACGTTTATGAATATGTAAATTCTATTTTTGCAATTTCCCTTACGTCGGAACACTATTTCCATTCTTTATTGACCTTGGTATCTAGTGTATCTTCTCGTTCGCATCTTGGTTTCAGTCTCATCATTACAGACACTGACTTCAACTATGGTTTCAATTGTTCCGTTCGTCTCATAGAAACATGTCAGCTGTAAACACTCCGTGGTCTAGGTAATTAGGTGTAAGAATTGCATCGTCATAGTGGATTTTATATGCCTTATTTTTAACAGTTCTTTCTGGTAGATGCTCCCAAGACTTGCTTCTATACAGGATATTCATTTTTTTACAGATGGTCCAGTGGAAATATTTACACATTTCAATTGTGTCGTATTGTCTTGTAGCCCTCCCCCAGCAGAACCTTCCAACAAGATCTGAGATGGTTCACACTGTCTACTTCTGTGTGGCAGAATGTGTACTTCTTGTCGTTGCTGAGACCACTTATCTCCATCTAAAAGCATTGGTTATTGTGTGGATTCGAATGAATTATGAAATGTTCATGCGAGCATTTCTTTTCAAATAGGGTTATATTGACATTTCTTTTAGAACAGGGCATTCTTATTTCAATGATACGTCACATTGTTGTCGTATTATTGTGTGTTTAATTTTATTCTAATCAGATATCACTTGCTAAGACCAAAATCCGCTCTGGGATAAAGGGTAATAATATTTTAAGTTGGATGATGAACAATAATATAAAATGGTTGGCAACAATGTGGTCAACAGGTAGAATTTGATTACTTAAAAGAACGACTCGTAAGTATTTGTTGTCATTAGACTTGAAGACACTCAATTTTGTAAGCTGCAACGGAATTAGCTAGTCGTTTCGTGTTCCACAGATGGACATTTTCGGATACTTTTGTTTAGTTCAATAACTCACGATTTTTCAGCCGTTGTATCTTTTAGGCTACTTTAGGTACAATATGCCATAATCTGTGTCTTTGCAGAAATTTCGAAATAAACCTTTAATTTAAACCACCTTATTAGTTATTTAATATTGTACGCTCCATGCCTTTGAAATATCTCATATAATTTTCTCAGATCCCTGAACAAGGTTCGAACTCCTAATTTCTACATAGCATTCAATTCCAAGTATACATGTTAACCTGATTACTTAGAATATAATCATATACTTATGTAATATAAACGTGTGTCATTAATCCTATCAGATTGTTGTTTATAACTCACAATACATTAACTTTCCTACTGAACACATACTATAGTATCTAACAAAATTTAAATAACAGCGCAAGAGTACAACGATCGACTAGTGTGAAAATAAAACAAAATCAGTAAAATTACAACGACTGTCTGAAACAGGTAAACAATAATCGATTTATTTTAGTAAATATTCTTATATGGGCGTTTGTCAAAACTAATATTCATTTGAAGAGTAGCATAAGAATTTAAGTTGAATTTTACATCGGATTTGAAATATACACGTCATGATGTCCTTATCCAGCTCTAAAATCTTTAGATAACCAGCATACTCTTCATGTCTATGAAATGAAATTCATTGACACGGAATATACATAGATCTGTAAAACCTTGAAATGAAAGGTGACAAAGCTGCCTTCACAATTACACCGTGATAAGAACACTACAAACTCGCCCATTTAGTGAATGGTGACCAAATATTTCTATACACAATCGAAATGAGTGTGATCACGAACCTGCGATCGTTCGCGGTACTTAAATCACTGACGTGCTTTCTATATTGCCATAAGTCACTGTAAAATTGCCAATAGTGTTGAGATATTAAACGCCTTCAAACCAGCTGTACTCTACTGTTATTTTCACAGTAGCTGATTAACTAATTTTCGATATATGCTTCCTCCATAGATAACCCTGACAGTAAGACGTTTGTTTTCCTGCAACCACTGATGAAAAGTCTCGTTTGTGTGCCGAAAATCAAACAGAATTTCAGTAAACATAGCTAGTATTTTCTTTCCTGCCATCACAGGAAGAAATGACACAAGGTCGGACGGTGGGGGTTGAAAAGTCAATACCCAAGATGCGGAGTAGCCTTCTCAGAAAAAGAAAATAAGCCTGAGAAGGTGAACTTTCTAAAACTTTTAGGGTCTTTGTAGACTTTTAATATTTCAACAATATTTACACAAATCAATATCCGTCCTCCATGTTCACGCGTTCGCTTTATCAAATAGTTAACAAAGGTATCTCTTTGCGCGTTGACTACAACGTCTTCTTGTCCGGATCCTCTCTTCGCACGTTAATTCTGAACGTTCCGTGACTTCGTCTTCACTACCATCAACGATAAAAATTGTAGACTTACTTCTTTCCTCTTTGTAATTTGAAACGTATACTTTTTGGCATAAATATCCGCACACTCTCTTTTATGAGTTTTTAAACATGCAAACGATACACAATTTTGACGTTTTTTCATCTTTTTCTAAATCGATTTTCTCTCATTGAAAAATCAAAACATCTGCTTTCAATCATGGTAAGTTGAACTAAATCCGATTAAATATATTTAGTTAATAAACATTTAAACTGTAAGTTAATTATACAATCGATGACAGTCTCTTAATTAAGAAATCGTTCCAGTAAAATATTTATTTCCGTCTCTAAATAGCGTGGCGTAAATAAAGCTGTCTTAGTCAAATAAGCTGCCTGGGGCGCCTAATACTTTGCATAGCGAGTGGCTGATTTTTATCTCTCTGTCTAGATTTACGTCGATTTATTTTAATTATGCTAAAAGTTCGGATGAAAATTTGTCAGTCTGAATTGTTACGCATCAGAGAACAAAATACTCTGCTTAATGTGTTCACCCTCAATTAAAGCCATGATCTTCAACCATGGCCACCATATAATGAACTTGCACGTTCTCTCACTATAGATTTTATATATTTTTAATTACAACCTACAAGGAATTACATTTAAGTAACCACCAATTAATGCTGAAAGAAAAGCATCGAATTCATTAATAAAAAGACTTAACGACACAGCACAACATTGTAACTATACCGACAAAAAACAGCTACATCTAGTTTGGCAAGGTGTAATGCTCCTTCAAAGTCGCGAATACACTCATCCTAATACAGCCGTCACATCTTACTCGTGATAAATCTCGGGCACTCTTGAGTGACTTTAATAACAAGCAGTGAAAATAGCTACATGCACGATCCAAACGCCGTTCGTAGATCACTCTAAGCTGATTGGTAGATCTAGCCGCCGACTCGCTATTTACATTTAAATTCCACTCTACTAACTAATTGTCTATGACCGATGAGATAAGACTCTCGACTACGAATCAGTGGCGATTTGTGATCGGCGTTCGCGCCCACCGACCGTTGAGAATTACTTCCTACACTGAAGATAGCGTTAGCATGAAACATCGATGTCTGTAGGTATTAAAATAATTAATATATATTTATATATATATATATATATATATATATATATATTGGTACAGAAAAATTACTACAACATTCGTACCGTCAGTTTAAAGCACGAAAGGACTTATCTATCTGGCTCTCTTCAGCTTCTGTTGTCATCTGTTTCGGAAATGTAAAGTCACGTGTCACTCTCGTTTGACAGCGTTATTTGCTTAAAGTGCTGATTATGTTTGTTTAAATGTAAGGAAGGTTTAATAAGGTTTGAAAAATAGGGGGAAGGTGAAAAGTAACAGTTGAGATTTAAAACAGAGGAGATTTAAAGAGATATAAAAACAATATTAAACAAATAATAAAAAAATAAAAAAATAAAAATAAAAGAATAAATAAATAAATGAAAATATTTCTATATAATTCCCGTGAATCAATATTATGAGTTTCGTATATTTGGCCGTTACTGTTTTGAGGTTTGATGATGTGTGTTCTAAAGGAATTAGGAAGAAGAGAATGGGTTTAAGGATTAAAGGGGTTAAAAGGAACAACATTAATTACTTTCGTGTTTAAATCCTGGATTAAAGGACTTTAAATCAATTTCGAAAGAATTAAAATAAAGGTATTATCCGGGCGGTCCTAGGGCAGTAACTCTGTAGGGGTTTTAAATGGTTTGAAACCGTTTGATTGGATCTGTTTGGGAGCTGTTGAAGATTAGTATTGTGACCGAGAAATAATAATGTTGTGTAATAAGGGTGTTACCCTCTTAATGACTGGATAAATATTTTTGTGAAAGTTGAAATTATTGCTCTTGCAAGGTTATATGGATATGGGTTGATTAAGGTATGTGTTCGTATTTTTTCATTTTTTTTATATTAATGAGGGGGGATAGTTATTTAAATTCCTTGGAAATTGATTTAAAGTCATTTAATCCAGGATTTAAACACGAAATTAATTAATGTTGTTTTTTTTAATCCCCTTCAATCCTTACACCCATTCTCTCTCCCTAATTCCTTTAGGACACACACCATCAAACCCCAATACAGTAACGGCCAAATATACGAAACTCATAATATTGACTCACGGGAATTATATAGAAATATTTTCATTTAATTTATTTATTTATTTATGTATTTATTTAGGTTTTTTATATATTATTTTTATATCTCTTTAAATCTCCTCCAAAGTTAATTGTTGCCGACAATATTTATAATCGACTTGTCGGCTTCCCCATCCTCTGATGAAAAGAAATGTTTTCATGAAAATCCATGGACTAAAGATATGAGGCTCCTTGCTCTGAACTTTTGATGTTTTTAATAAATATTGTATCTGTACAATGTTTAATACTCATCTTTTACCTCTAAAATAAATTGCTCTATTTAATATATTGAGCTTTACACTATCACGATAGATTATTATTATTAAACGATAATTTAATTATCGTTATAATTCTACACTCAAATATTATTATATATATATATATATATATATATATATATATATATATATATATACAATAACAGTTCCAGTAGGATAAAACGTACACGTATATTGATATAAACACACGCACACACACACACACACATATATATATATATATATATATATATATATATATATATATAGAGAGAGAGAGAGAGAGAGAGAGAGAGAGAGATGGAAAAATAAATAAGATATGTTAACATTTTTATATATTGTATGCATAGGATTCACTCCTAAATTAATTCAACCAAATTAAAGGTTACAGTTTCTTCAGATCGAATCTTTGCTACGACATAAGTATGCAAATATAATGTACAACCTTGAACGATTCTCGTCTGTAAACGAAGAGAATATTTCGTTTTCGAAAAGTGTGATTTTCCCCCGAAGTTACAGTATATATTTTTTATCATTCCGTACGTGTTCTTACAATAAATGAGAACATTAATGAAAATTTGCAAATAAATAAGTAATTATTATCAAAACACATTATTTTGTTCTTGTTCGTCATCTCTTAAAACGTGTCGGATTCTACGCATTGTACACGACATTATGAAATGAGATAGAAGAAATAAGAGTGATAAACATGTAACACATGTCCAAATTTATTTCAAATTTCGATTGTTCAATGCAAGGTGTATTCTGTAATAAACTAGTGTTTATTATTCTTTCCTTAAGCCAAGGCTTTTCTAAAGATCGAAATATTCTCATTAGAGGAGAAATACAGATAGATAAGTTGGCTGTAAAAAAAGCCAAAGTTTAAATATTTGAAAAATATTATTAAAAATGTAGTGAAAGAAAAGTTCAGTAAAAAGATATGTGGTTTGTCTAGGTGGTAACGTGTAAATACGATCTTAGTGCACACTCATACCAGTAATTACATCGAAAGTGTTTAACCAAAGAGCAGGGGCATATAGCATTAGTACAAGACCGATATAAGTATGTTTCCCTACTCAAAGTGCCCTCTCTTTATTAAAGGGGCATTATACTAATAAATAAATAGTTAAATAGTATTCATTTATCTATAGACACGCTAGTATTATCTTTTGGAGACTCATCAGTATGCATTCAAACAAATGGCCAACTTACCGACAGCTTCAAACTAAAAACACTAGGTCTTGTAAGCTATTGTTGTTATATTTATTAACTTCATATTAAAGTTTAAAATTGTCTACACAACGTAACTCATATTTTGGTGCTATTGTGAACCTCGACAATAATTCATACTGAATCAAAATATGCAAAACACAGAAAAGTGATGCGTATTTAAAAACACTTTTTGACACTGAACTGTCGATTGTTATATTATCTAAGTGAGTGTATATGGAAATTATATTGGAGTGTAACAATCGCTGTAGATATATACGTTCATATATAAAGTGTTATCTGTGTCTGCTATAGAGAGTATATGAGATAATCAGATAATATGCTTACCTCCAAATGTTCACATTCTCGATAGAGTTGAGTTGAAAGTTAAATATGTGATGTGATCAACTTGTGTATATTTGTAAGAATATTTAGTAGTGATACATGAGTTTGCTTCTTTGTATACATTTATATTCTGCTATGCATGTGTGTTGCTTGTGTCTACGTGACTGTCCACATGTTAAAGTGTTTGTAGTGGTGGGTGAGAAATGAGACGTCTTAAATTCGGCTGGTTATAATTCATGAACATATGTTTTTATCGACACTTCTCTCTCTCTCCTCTAACTATTAAACCATGGTTGTATTCCGGTTAGAAACTGCTTCTGATTATAAGTGTTTCGTCTGTCTGGACCATCAGTATCTATTTTTTTTTCTTTTGGGGTACATTTTTCTTACTTTTTGATTTCAGTATGAATTGTAGTTCTGTCGAGGTGAACGGTAGAAACGAAACATAAATTACTTTGTGTAGACTATTTTAAATATTTATATAAATTAGATTTATTAAGGTGTAATTTGTAATGAGCAGTTTGGAAAAAATATATGTTTATACTATATTTTATCAATATATCTAAACTTGTCTAATTATATATATATATATATATATATATATATATATATATATATATATAATCAGACAAGTTCAGATGTATTTATAAAATGTAGTTTAAACAAATATTTTTTCAAAACTGCTCGAATTATATATACTAGCAAATATATGCTCCCTCCGGTCGCATATTTTTGCTAGGATGCCGCTTCAGAAATGAAGGCTCACGCGTAAGCCAATGGAGCCCCAGTCATATTTCTGTGGTGGTTAGACATTGATTTTCTGTGTTTATGACCAAGAATATTTTTAGTTGAAAATAAACGAAAAACAAAATTCGACCCTACCCCGATTTTTGTTGTACCCTCGCCCATAAATAGAAAGACCTGTAGTTTAAAAAGAAAGAAAAAAAATGTTTTGTACCCCCCTCAATTTTTTTATATTACTAGTCATTGAAATATTTTTTAGTTAAGAAAAAAAAAATTTTTTTTGACAGCCTTCCCCCAATTCTTTTATCTCCCCCCCTATACATGTACATATTTTTAATTAAAAAGGAAAAAAAAAACAACCTAACCCTAACTGTAACGACGGGGGCAAAGTTAGCGTGGGTCCTAAAATGAAAAAGCACCAAAAAATCAAATACAGTGAACACAGTGTGTGTGTGTTTGTTTAATGACCTTTTTTTAATTAAACAATTTGATTCTACAATCAGTTGTATAGTTTTCCAGTACAATGTGTTAGTTTATTTTGTTGACATTAAAGAAAAAAAATCACATCTTTTTTTTTTATAAATAAAACATGGAATCATAAATTCTGTTGAGGTCGTGAAAAAATGATAATATTGGATATGAAAGTATTAAGAAATCAAATACAGTAAACACGAAAAGTTTTTTAATTCTCGGAAAGAAAAAGTTTGCCTGAACTGTGTGTGTGTGGGTGTGTGCGTGCGCGCACGCGTTTTCATATAGTAATTTTTAAATCAATTATTATTTTAATTAAACAATTTGATTTAATAAATGTGTGTTTTAAAACATAATGTCTAAGAATAAACAAACTTAGGACGGTTTTAAAAATGGAAAACTAGGCACGGTGAATACCAGCATTGTTGTTTACATATTTAACGTGCCATATTAACATCGTCTGCTTAATCAGATCGCCATATTTAATTACCGGAGGGAGGGAAGACACTACTGATTAAAAAGCCAATCGGCTGCTTAATCAGATCGCCATATTTAATTACCGGAGGGAGGGAGGACACCACTGATTAAACGCCCAATGACTTTGCAATTTTAACAGTACTCGCGTTGAAATGGTTTAGAAAACACGCCGGTTATGATGAAAATGGCTGTAATTAATTGTATGAATAATTTTTATTAATATAACCTCATCGGAAAATATTGTGAATACATATGTAAATTTGATAATAGCAGTTATAAGTGTATATTTGTAAATATGAATTTAATTGAAGGTTTAAAGGAATTACTTATGTAAATAGGAAAATCCATCTGGTGTCTTAACGGCTTTTAATGACAGTATATAAAGAATTTCAAAAAGATTAGTTTCAGTAAAAAAAGATTAGTTTCAGTAAAATCGTCATACTGGAGTTTCGGCTTCAGACAGATAGACAGACAGACAGACAGATACATAAACTCCATTATTAATAGATATATATATATATATATATATATATATATATATATATATAAGCAATCATTGTCAAAATAGCAGAATCACTTTGTTTAATTATACCTTTTTATCAAAAAAAAATTATAATGCTCTCTTTTTGTCTTTAAATCAACAGAATTAATATATTTCCTGTGTATATAACTGTTTCTCATCTACTTATTAAAATTATCTTTTTTGTACATGTGTTCTGTTCGTTTGCTTTTTCACCTGATGGTAATTCGACGAAGAATAGAAAACTTTCGAGATTCTTCTGGATTTTGCACGAAAAGATCATTTGTAAACTTAAGAAAATAACAAAAAGTATAATTAAGCAGATTGTGTTATTTTCCCAATGTTTGCCTTAATTAAAAAAATCTACCTAAATACACATTATATATATATACATATGCATATATATATATATATATATATATATATATATATATATATATGATGTAAATCTTTCGCTCTTTCCTTCTCTCTCTCTCTCTCTCTCTCTCTTATATATTAGAATATACAGTAAGTAATGTACTCGCCATAGCTTTAAAAGGTTTCAAAGGAGATCCGGCCCGGTGTTTGAGCGACGAGAATCGCTACCGTCTTACTAAGACGGTAGCGATTATTCTCGTCATATTTACTATCTACTTCGCAAAATTAAGTATCTATGACTAATTGATTTATCGCTGTATAATATCATCTGTCATAATTCGAAAATGCCTTTGCAAACTTAATTGAGCCCTCTGTGTGTATTCCTCTTAACTTACACCCCCTTTCTGTCTCTCATATATATATATATATATATATATATATATATATATATATATATATATATATATATTTATATGTGCTAGAAAGTTGCACTCTCCCTAGATCCTAGAAACAATCTATATTAAGTCCTTGAAATGTTCTCTTTGTAAGCAAAGAGAACATCTGATCGGGCTTAATGTTTTTTCTATTTTATTTAATATTTATAAACATTTTTTTACCGTTTTCTTTTTGTTTACTCCTTTCCCTCGCTATACTTCTGATGGCATCTTTAATATTTGTACACGATACCTCGATATTAGGCTCCGTTGCTTTGATGTTCCCTCGGTTTTACGGAACCACTATGAACCTAGTTCGCATGTCTAAAGACACCGGATCTTACCAATTCTCATATCTCTGTTCTGATAGTGTAACACAGTATATCATCCTCCAGGTTAGTGAATAACTGTCTCGAGTTCCACTAAAGAAGACTCCGTATATGCATACGTGTAAGTAAAGTTTAGTGACTAGTGCTAAAAAAGTAATCCGGGGTCCAAAATATAATATATTAATAAAGTATTGATTAGAAACGTATTAAACATGTTAATGCACTTAACAGTAACCCTCCATCATTATATCTTGATCTGATAGATTAATAACACTGGTTTACAAAAGATTTTGTGTGAGGAAATAATGAGTATAGGTTTAGTTTGGTAATTTGGATGTGCTGAATTCAAATTATAAATAGTTTTGCTCTATCACCTCTAGTTTACTGGCTTTTAAATAGTCTTATTTTTAGAATAGATGTGCATATTTAAAGAGTTGTAGAAGCTTATAACAGATACTAGAGTATAGATACAGAACACTGATTGAATACATATATTTGGATGAGACAATTACACAATTTATAGTACCACAGAAAGTAAAAAGTGTGCTTTCTCAGAAGATATGGTGTATTTTGCCTCCGGGATGTCACGCAAGAGCATCCAACAGAAGTCCCTCTATCATGCCGGGGTTCCATGTGCCTTGATAGTTGCTCTCCATCTTCGTAAGGTCTTCGTCGAATCTGTCTCCATGCTCATCACTTACTGCTCCAAAGTTTGGCTGGAAGAAGTTGAGGTTGGAATGGAGTAAATAAATCTGGATTGACATCCGCACCCTATATGCTAGTAAAACTTTAGCAACTTCTCAACACAGGCTTCAAAATCTGGTACGCGTGTGTTACCAAGGAAGCCTCTACAGACTGACTTGAGTGCTTCCCATGTTCTCAGTTCCTTTAAGTTTAGAAGCTCCTCAACATCGGTATCCTTCAGCACTTCTCGGATCTGAGGTCCGACAAACATGCCCTCTTTGAGCTTAGCAGCTCTAAGACTTGGGAACACAGTAAGCAAGTGCTGGAAGGCAGCACCAGTTTTGTTCAACGCCTTCACGAAGTTTTTCATCAAACCAAACTTGATGTGAAGAGGACGAAGCACCTTATTCATGTCCACCAAAGGATTCACCTTGACGCTGTGTTCGCCAAAAACAAAAGTGCTTCTAGATCCCCAATCTTTCTGCTTGTAATGCTGGGATACATCTCGACTATCCCATAGACAGAGAAAACAACAATACTTTGTGAAGCCCGCTTACATACCCATAAGAAGACCGATGTCCTTGAGGTCCCCACACAGACTTCACTGATACACGTTGTACTTAATAGCTTCTAAAATAAGCTCCATATTGTCATAGAACTCTCTTAGATGGACAGAGTGGGACATGGGAATTCTGGGATATTTATTCCCGTTGTGCAGAAGCACAGCCTTGAGAGTTCGCTTGGAAGAGTCTATGAAAAGACGCCAGTTTGAAGGATTATATGACAAACCAAGGCACGTGAACACGCCAGGTATGTTTTTGCAGTAGCACACCTTGTATTCTATGCCGAAAAAAGAAAGCGATGTTTTTGTTCTGATTCTCGAAACTGGTGATCCTTATATCTTCCTGGACGAGGTTTCACTGGTAAAGCCGACAAACCAATAGCTCTGACTGCTGTTTTGACAGATACAAATCACGAGCAAGATCATTCAGGTCTTCTTCCGTGATCCAGTGTGGCTCGTTGCCACTTGTTCGTGAATATGTAGACTCAATATATTCCAAAGATATTGACTCGGCAGAATTTTCCTTTGAAGGCATTTATTCATCTGATTATGAAAGAAGATCATTATTTACTGGAGATGTGGGTAGAGAAAGATCATTTGAATGGGAAACGGATCTCATAGCAGATGGAAGGTTGGGATATTTGATATTTTTCTTGAAGATGCATTGAAACCAGTTATATTAGTTAGACAAAAAAAACAATCATTAGCGTGGTTCCGTGGCTCTCTCCAAACCATCGCGACTGCAAAGTTAGAAAGCCGTTTTCTTGCCATTAAACCATGCAGTTAGCCCATTGTAGCAGGGTTTATAACAGATGTGTAGAGCCCAAGACTTCTTCTGATCAACAATGTTACAGTAACAATAGTGAAAATAGACAGTTCTGAGGAGGGAAGTGATGGTTCGACGCTGTGCAATAGTTGTGAAGTCCCCACACACGTAGCAGAAAAGAATGGTCTTTGTTGAAACATCCTCGATGTTTTCAGGTGCTCGAAGCCATTGGAGAATCTGAACATATAACAAAGTCAAACAAAATCATAGACAAGGCAATAAAATATGCATTGGAAAATGTAATACTGATATTTAGCTACCCAAAAGATGTGTAACACGATAGTTGAGGGACAGCAACCTCCTGCGCCGCCTGCGAGACAACCTCTTCCAATGACTACCAGAACACTACTGAGTGTGGATTGAGCCTTAACAGCCAAAATCCGTCCTAGTATATATATATATATATATATATATATATATATATATATATATATATGTATATATATATAATGTAATGCTATCACTTACATTTAGTAAATAATAACTAAAAAATTCGACATAAGTCTCACAATATTAGAAATAACCCTGAATGCATATACGCCTTTATGTATCGTATATGCACACAATGCACACTATGCATATCTTAAAAACGGTATTTTTTTGCTTGCCTCATTTCTTTGTAAATTAGTTTAATTTTCGTTCATCATACAAACGAAACCAGTAGAGTAGAAAGTAGGCATTGGGTTTACTTTGGACAGCCTCGTAACTCTCGCTTCCCTTAATTTGTAATTGAGTCCTCACATTCCATGATCGATATTTTTAACAAAGACGAAATAATTGCTGTTTACCTAGTTAGAATCTATCTATCTAACATACATTGTTGACTGGTTTTTAGCATTAAAGTAGTATTTTTTAAATTTTCTTACATTAAGTGGATCCATGTATTGTTAGAAGCGATTTCCATTAAAAAAAAATTAAACATCAAAACACAATTCTATAGGTAGACTTATATTAGGAATACTATAAATGTATTTACCTTCAGGTTATTAGTAGTAAAACCCTAAAGAAAGACTAAAAACATTAGATATGGTATAAACTTAAAAATAATAATAAAATATATTGATAGGAAAGTAACGTTATATTGTTACATTATGCTCTGATTATTGCAATTGTTTTAATGCGTTCGCATACGAAAGTTTATGAGAAGATTAAGCGGTTTCAATCTTTTTTTAACACTTTCTGTCAGGGACTTTCAAGCGACATTTTAAACAGGCACTTTTTCTACACATTTCCTTATGACGATTTTATGGCACTTTTAAGCCTTTAAACTGTCAACCTATTTTCAACAATTCTCGTTAAAACATCTGCTCTTAAAACACCCCAAATCAGGCATTTTAAACACAGTTCTCTTTTACATTCCCACTCACTAAACACAGTTCATTCAACATTGTTCGTTAGACATATCTATCGATTTTTAGTTCTTTCCGTTCCACGGATTAGGACCCAAAATATTATGCACAAAAAGTTACCATACATTTTCTTTCGTTGCCTGGTCGTGATCGCCGTTGGTGCCGTTGGTTTCGTCGTGTCTCCTTGACTGTGATCGGTATCTGTGAATACAAACTTTATGACAGACAGAAAACAAACGCGGAGACGATTTTCCTCAGAGATGTTCAATCTTTTATTCGTTGTGGGGGTTTTCCCATTCGCTCCGAGATTCATTCATTCATTCTTCCTGCTGGGGGATGCGACGATGCACGGGAAATTGCTGCTGGATCTCAAAGGGATCCAGCCATTATGATGAGCGATTACATTCTCGATTCCCCGCTTCCACTTCCTGAGCACTTCAGATAAGTCGACCATTCAGCTTGCTCCCAAACTAGTGACTGATTTTCAAACCTTAGTTTTTCTTAAAGAAGGAGTTACGTCACAGATGTACACGTGGGACAGTCATGCTTAAAATTTTCGTTCACTCATGTTTTCTGACCTTTTCTGACCCGATGTTGTCTGTGCCGGCGTCGACTTTTGGAACCTTGTTATGGTTTCTCAAAACATGATTTGACTCACAGTGGTTCCCTTCAGTGCGTGTCAGTGTGACCTGCACCGAGCTCGACAAAGTTCACCCCTTCTCATAATAAAAACTAGTAGACCTACACACTTTAAGGCATACGAAGACCCTCATAATATAACAAATTCAGTCAAAGAAATTCCATGCTAAATCTTTTACTATTGTATTATATTTTTCTAAGGATTGTCCGGCGCCACAAAAAAGCTACAACAATGTTAATGTAAAAAATGTACCCCACCCTTCGCCCGGGAATCACAGATGCATATGTTTGTGTTTGATTCTTACTTAATGAAAATATACATATATATACACACACACACACACACACACATATATATATATATATGTATACACACACACATACATACATATATATATATATATATATATATATATATATATATATATATATATATATATATAATTTTTAATGGCCGGATCAGAAACAGATCCACAGAATTCTCTGTACTTTTGGGTAGCTATTACGTATTATTAGTATTTTCACATATACCATAGACTTTTTCATTCATTTTTTATGGGTGTATTTCTCTAAAATATTTTAGTTAAGAATCACAACGCTATGTAACTTTTAGAAAATTCAATATTAATGTGATGCTTAAGTCGCTACGACCATGTATTAAATGTATGCGTGTGTTTGTGTTCAGTATCACAACTTATGTGTCAATACATTTGTGTATACAATTAATTGGAGGCAAACTCATTTTGTGAGTTTACCTTGTTACACAGCCGAAACCCTTGCTCCTGTCGATAACTATTTTCTTACCAATTCTTCTTTCACAGGGTTAAAAAGAAATTAGTACAAAGCTGTTGAATATACAATGGTTGAGCTTTTATCTGGTGCCAAAATGTATAGAGATTGTGGCGAGCCTATTCTTGAACATCCTACATAAAACTGCTCATGGCTATAGCAAGGTGAAGTCAATTTGAGAAAAACCACTGCGAATGATTGTCCTTGAAACTTGTTGATGGCATGGTAAACCACAATGCCAATGAGAACTAATGCCCTTTAAATGCAATTGCACTATGTGACAGGATAATAGATGTAATTGAAAGCGATGTCAGTTGGCGTTCTTCTACACTACTTAGTATGACAGCTTCTATCAGATGATGTGTCCTGCTGTTAACACACAGTCTCGTTCCATTGTATAGCCTTGCAGCATCATGATACCGGAATAACATACTTCTGCATCCAGCTTTAATTTGTGTGTTGGCATACCGGGCAATTCTAATGCATGTAAATATGATATATGGCATTATATGCCTGGTCATCATTCGGAGTTAAATTTAGAAAACCGAAAGTATGTTCCTCACCTGGAATTTCATCAACGAGTTGTTAATTGATATCATGTACCATGTCAGTTCTGAAAGCTCGAAAAGTGTCTCTCCGTTAGCTCTATAAAAATCACGTAGTTTTCGGCTATATTTGACTAAATTTTGCTACTAATTACTGTGAGTAATGACACAATTGATGAAATACCGGAAGTAATAACAATCTTACCATAGTTGCTATTTTGCAAAGTTGCAATCACTTATTTTTAGAACATGAGAGAAAAACTCCCCCGCAAAAAAAAATTAAATATATATTTTTAGATATTCACCGTTAAAGTGCTTCCTCCATTTTTCTTTCTTTATACATGTTGTAATTTATTTGTAAAGCAGAAAAATATACTACAATTAACACTATCTTGGCAGAAATTTGTTGGTCAGTTTATTTTAAATGTATATAAGAAAGTGACTCATTGCTCTAAAATCTGAAATATTAAAATGTATTTTTAATTCCTTGTTTGTGAATTTTTTTCAGACTGTTCTTCTTCGACCAGTTAAGTACATATTCTTATAGACTGAGACTATTGTTTATTTTCTAATCGAGTGGACTTCCTTTGATAGTGCACCAATTCTAATTTGCTTAATTTGATTTTGTTTAATTCAATTTTTCTTTTAATCTATATCTGTTCTTTCTGCTAGTGAAAGAGAACTCCTCATAGACTAAGGCATTTATATTCCAATCTAGTGGACCTCATTTATGCGAGCATACATTCTGATTTCCTTCCATAAAAATGAAAGAAAATCGTTGCAGATCTTCATTTTCCGCTGACTGGCAAAACAATACTTAAATTGAATTCATTTTTAAATCAGACAAGTGTGAATATAAATGAAACATGGGTATTGGAAGTGAAACTACGATTGTTTACTTATATATGAACTAGCAAAACATACTCGCCTTCAAAGCAGCAATTACCGATACAGTAGTTTTCTTTACAGGAAAAAACAATTTCTGTTTGAGATTTTGGTAATTTTGAGAAAAACAACAAACATATGATTGGCGTAGTTATATATTTCAATGTGGGAGGCATTTACTGTGCATGAACATAGTCAAATGTTTGTTTTTGAAAAAAAAAACTACTAACAGATTAATTGATATGGTCTTTTAAGATATTCAAATTAGAAGAATTTGATTTTGTTTCAGCATAAAAATGAAAATTAATTCCCCATTAAAAAGTGGTTATATTATGAAATGAATTAATGAAAGAGTGATTGATCAAATAAAACAATGTCCTAATACTGAGTAATTCGTAATGCTTACTTTGTGCTTTTCGCTCTTATTATTACAAACAAAAAAGATTTAATAAATAGTAAAATATATTTTTTTTGCAAATTAGAAACATTAGAGGAGGTTTTTTGGATGACAAATGTTAAAGTTATCATCGTCCCCATCATCATCAGGTTTTCAGGATTCATCCGTAATCGCCTAAAAAAGTAGGATCTAAGTTTGAGGGTTCGAAGTGTCAATCTACAATAATACCCACACTTTTAATATTTTTTATTCACGCCTTAAAAATAAGATGTTTTATTAGCCGATTTTGAAGAACTTATTTATTTTGATTTTACGGGATAGGTACACGCAACTAAACACATCAATTGCTTAAAAATAAAATAAAAATAAAAAGAGATGTGTAGTTTGAAGGAAAATATAGTTAAATTAGTAGATTAACAAACTTTACTATATTGAAAATTCTGCTGTTTTAGGCGATTACGTGTGAAGAGTGAACACTGTGGAAACCGGAAAGACAAAACATAATTATTTCCGTATTTTGAGTGGTCGATCAGTTTCATATATATTTAACGTAAAATTATTCAGCCATATTCGGGCCATTTTAACTTTTTAAGAGATTTAATCAATGTTTTTAACCACTAACCCTCATTCCTAGTTGCAAGGTCGCAAAACAACACGTAAAGTAGACCCACCCCCAACAAAACAACGCAGCAGATTTAGCTCACATAGAAAAAAAGAATTTACTTTATGCCCTAAAACGCAAAAGTTGTCCGTAAATAGGGGGACCATTTTAAATCAAATGTATATACGAAACTAATCTCTACTCTAAATTCTAAAAGAATCATTTTTCTTTCTTCTTTCTGCTAGGATTTTAAGGGTGTTCATACGTAATCTCCTAAATAATAAGGATTTATTTGTTTGTTTTGTGAAAGGATGGCTGATTTACTAGAGGATGTTGATCTACAATTATATATTGAATGATTCTTTTACGTAATTTTGACAGAATGGTGAAAAGGGGAGTTGTAAAGAAAACATATTTCACGGTAAATGTAAAATCTACGGAAAATAAATGATGTAATAAATTAAAAAAAAAACATTTTCTAAAACGTTTAGTTATGATATTATATTTAAAATTCTATACCAGGAATGATGAATGCTGCTTTTTTAGGAAAAAGTACGCTTTAAAATAAGGTATATAAAATAATTAGCTAAATTTAAGACAATACTTGTTTGCTTGTCGATTTTTGTGGTATAGTTGGTTGAGAATTATAGATAAATAATTTGTCAAAAGAAATTATTCCATTTGCAGAATGGGCCGCACGTCCCTTGAACAGTAATAAACATGGTTTACATTTGTTGTCATTTTTTGTTATTATCATTTTAATTAATTACTTGTAATATCTACAAAACTAGTTTATACATATAAGCAAACATGGCAATCAAATTATAATCGAACAACAAGAAAAATATTAATTTTAAACTGTTAAAAATATAATTATGCAAATGAGGTGAACTAAAGATTGTGTTTGCAAGTTTTCTTGACTATAAATAGGGTATTTCAAAAGAAGATAGTGTTTTAATAATTTAAATTAGGGTAACCTGTGTTGATTGTAATACAGTAATGATGAATAAGAAAACACTCGCATTTATTCATTTATATATACACACACACATATATATATATATATATATATATATATATATATAACTATTTCAATTCAAAACGTGCGTAGCTCTTAATAGTAATTTAAAATAGACTAATGGTAAGTAAAATACGAGAGGCGTTCAATAAGTAATGCACATGACCCATTTCTCATAGCAGTAGATGAATTAAACTTAGCACAGTTATTAGTATTTCTCTACATAGGAACCACCCAGAGTTATGCATTTCTCCCATCGTTTGATGCAGCTCTGGACACCGTTTTTGTAGAACACTCCATGCGGACTCTAAATCCAGACGGCATCGTCTGGGAAACGCTTTCATTCAGAAACAACTTCATGGCTAGGAAGAGATGAAAATCAGAGGGTGCAAGGTTAGGAGAGTAAAAAGGATGGGGTACCATTTCATAGCCACACGCTCGTGCTTCTGATCTGGCGACATACGAGTTGTGGACCGGAGCGTTGTCCTGCAGGAGGAGGATACCATTGCTGATCTTGCCCCGCCTCTTGATTTTGATAGCTTCTCTTATTTTCATCAAAAGTGAAGCGTAATAGGCTCCTGTAATTGTGGTACTCTTTGCCAAGAAATCTGTCACCACAACTACATCCTGGTCCCAGAAGACTGTGAGCATGACCTTGCCAGCAGAGGGATGCACCCTTGCCTCCTTTGGAGGTGCTGAGTCCAAGTGCTTCCACTGTATTGATTTGGCTTTGGTCTCTGGATCATAAGGATGGACCCAAGTTTCATCAGTCTTTTGAAAAACTTTGCCTCATCTTCTTGGCACATCTCCAAATTTATTTCGAGCACTCAACGTGTTCTTGCTTCTGGAAATGGGTGAGCAACCTGGGAATCCATCTGGCAGACACCTGATGCATATGCAAATGGTCATGAATAATATAGTCCACAGACCCTGCACTAATATTGACACTTTGGGCTATTTGGAGAATAGTAATGCGTCAATCTTCCAAAATGGCATCCTCAACTTGACGAACAGATGCCTCATCAATGGCAGAAGAGGGACGGCCAGGTCTGGGAGTTGTTTCCACAGACTTCCGGCCATGTTTGAATTTACGATGCCAGTGTTTTACAAGGTCATATGATGGGGCATCATCACCATCAGTTTCTTTCATTTCACAAAAAAGTCTCCTTTTGTGTGCGTCCTTTCAAATACAAACACCGGATCACTGAACGACACTCAACTGGCTCCATTTCACACCTGACTCTGTTCAAACACATATAAATCAGAAACAACAATTAGTTCGAAGCTGTTTTTTGCAACATAACCCATTCCGATATAAATCATTACCCATGAAAATTTCATCTAGATGAGACAACTGCGAGTGAGCCAGGGGCATTACTTGTTGAACGCCCCTTGTATATGTAAAGTTTTTGTTTCAACCCGATGAAAGTAGGCAGGCTTATTGCAACGTACTTGACGATTTCCCTCAAGCTAGTAATACACTCTCTTCTGTGCAGTTTATTTTCATAACTATATTTGTATACTACCCACACACAGACACACCCATACACACACACCCACATATATATATATATATATATATATATATATATATATATATATATGTATACATATATATATATATACATATATATATATATATATATATATATATATATATATATATATATATATATATATATGAAGTTAATCCAACAAAATATATGAGGCAACTAATATCTTTTAATTAGTGAAACATCCGGATAAAGACTGAAGCTCAATATACTGGCTAGAGCCTTAATAGCATAATATAAAATGAAATAATAAAATAAGGTGCGAATCAAATTTTATTAGAATTCAAAATTCAGGCAAAGTGGCTCAACGTGTGTGTTATGTACTTTAATATATTTTTGTATATATTTTCATATATTTTCAATTGTAATTTGATCACCTGCAGTAACGTTATTGCGGTAATGGTCCTCTGAGGAGAAGAATTATCTTTGACAACTCATGAATTAAGGACGTTGAGATACTTTGCCTGAATTTTGAATTCTAATAACATTAGATCTGCACCTTATTTTATTATTTAATTTTATATTATGATATATATATATATATATATATATATATATATTTATATGAGAAAAACAAAAGAAACTTAATTAAACACATGGATAAAAATGTAAAAAACAAGAAATTACCGGTTTTGCCCGGACCTATTGAATAACGGAAACACATAGGGGGGGGGAACGCAAAACAGCTTTTTGGGGGCACTCGCTTAACAATATGCGCGACAAAGACGTCGATTGGTAAAAGGGTGGAAAAAAGAAGTAAAGTTAAAAGAACAAAGGGGAATATTGATGAGATCCTAGCCTTAGGTTTACGTTAGATGCTGATGAAAGACGGATTACAGAACTTTTGGCGCACTTACGGCGTTGGGTAAGAGAATTTATATTGAGGATGCAGTTTTTAAAGAAACACAACGATACCACTAAGCACTAGTTATACACAGCAACAATTTTTCTCACAACATTTACTTAACAAACTGCACTTCCCTATGACTAACCCCTTTCTTACACGCCACAAGAACATCACAAGCACTGTAATCCTTAAATCATCACCCTAAACTCGGATCTTTTTCCTTAGCTAAACATCTGGCAAAAATAGCACTCAAACAATGCAATATACCTCGCAACTGCTTAACAAGCTCTAATCTCGGTTAAATGCTACCTTTTAAACAGGATTTTGTCAATGTTTTTATTTATTCTTTTCATGTTAGTTTTTCAGTATTTTTTTTTCGCAATTAACGTCTTTCTCGCTTTTGCGTCTTCTTTTTCCTACGTTATTAAATCAATTGCAAATCTTCACTTTTTTATCATTGCCTTTTTCATACATCCTGTCTCTACAGCATTTAACTTATTGATATAACGTGTGACTTATTCTCATGTATATATATATATATATATATATATATATATATATATATATATATATAAGTATATATATACATATATATGCATGTATATACATATATATGTAGATATATATATTCGCCTAATGTCAACGTCGATAGACAGTGAATAACTCGTGTAAGGAGTCTATTGTGAATAAAGTTTTGCGCAATTTAATCCAAACGTGCAGTGCTTGAGTGTAGTAGCACAGAAAATCAAGAACAACTATAAACAATGCCGGGATGAGCAGAGAAAACTATACTCTGTGCAGGATATTCTTACTCGTAGACGAGTTGCACGCCCAAGGCTTGGATGTCTTGACTTTCTTCACTAAAATAGCTGGAAAGCGCATATTTAGAGCAATATCTTTCTAAGCATGTGTGTGTGCCTTTGATAAATTTTGAAGATTTTGGCCGAGTCTGGCGTCTGTTATATGTTTTGTTAATTTTCAAGTCTCTGGCGCCAATGTCCGTTGAATGTTCGCTGATGTTTCACACACTTGTTTTCTTTTTACAAAAAACACTTGATTTAACAATCAATTGTATTTGTTCATTCTGTTTCAAAAGATAAAATAAAAGTTCTTTCACTTCTGCCACTTTATTTGCAAATCTATTTTGTTTTAGTTCCACGATTTAAGCTTTCAATTAATTAAGAACAGTGAAAGCACTAATTAGCCGATGTGTAACCAATAGATAAAGTTTGATGCAAAAACAAACTTTCAAAGCGATTTTTCGAAATTAACGATGGTAATTCACTTTGAAATTATCTATTGATTTTTGTGTAACCTTTAACTATTCTACATCTTTGATGATCTAAAATACACACGCGATCGGATAATATTAGTGCCATTCTTTTAAAAGCGGAAACTACTCTATTATTCTTAAAAAAACAATAATCTATCGTAATAAAGTCGGATTAAGTTTCTTGTGTTCGCCTATTCACAAGCGAATGACACTTAATATAGGGGTGCATTTAAGAATGAGTCAGATGTAACACATTTTTCCGTTCCTGTGATACTTTGGTCCATAACATATAAAAAAACATTTATACTAATATAAATAATAATAATAATAATAATAATAATAATAATAATAATAATAATAATAATAATAATAATAATAATAATGAGAATAAGAAGAAGAAGAAGAAGAAGAAAAAGAAGAAGTAGAGGAAGAAGTAGAAAAAAAGTGAGAGTGTAGGGCTAGAACAGTATTTCATTGAAAGTCCTCAATTCGTGTGGCAGAGATGAACGATGAAGCAGATAGGATGATTTACGTATAAAAGGTCAACATCTGACCCCATCGGGTAAACGGAAGTTAAGAATTTGATGTAAATTTCAGAAGAAGAGAATTTAGTCTATTTCCTAACACCCACCGAGAGAAAAACTGAAGCAAAAACTTTTCATCTTCAAAACTCATCTTCGATTGGGGCAGGTTAGTCACGTGAATAATATAAGTCAAGCATAAACAGGCGACAGTAGCTGTCTCTCTTTCTCCAACATAGTGCGCACTCTATTTATGTATATTTAGCAGACTATCCTCAAACTAAAAAATCCGCATTTGTTAAGAATTCTCATGTGTCTGCGTGAATCGATTGAGACGACGAGAAAAAAGTACCAGTCGCGGAGTGTATTATGTGATCATACACACGGCAGATAACATACTATTTTAATAGAAACACTGAAAAGAGTGATAACGCATCATGAGTACTGGATTCTTGAGGGGGCTTATTTAAACACAAATGCTAGAGAAATCCAACGTTTTTTTTGTATCTGTGATAAATCAATAACTATTACGAGAGCACCAAATGATGGTTTACGCTTATGTAAAAATAGGGAGAGCACCCGGACTCTTGAAGGACTTGTTCTCCACTCAGATTCCAGGTAACCCAACCTGTTGTTGCCAGTAAACGCTCGCTAATAATGACTCGTTTGAGAACTTTTATTGAGTAAGAAATTATAATAATAATAATAATAATGATAATAATAATAATAATAATAATAATTATTATTATTATTATTATTATTATTATTATTATTATTATTATTATTATTATTATAAATCATCTAAAGCAAGTGGAAAGCAACTCACACACACAACGAACGAACACCCATCACATAGAAGTGACAATAAAACTAAACTAAAACCATTTGAACCCAAGAGAACTGAAAACGCAAGAACTCTCATCACCTGCAACCCCCAAGTGATAACACCAGCCTCGGCTGATTCAGCAAAGAAATGATCATGAACGGTCAAGGTGGCTAGAAAGAACGAGATAGAAAACCACTATGCAAACCTCACCTGGAAGGGTGCGGATAGTGCAGGTACTTTCGGTATGCTTATTGACATACCAATTCCAGAGAAGAACAATGGTCGATGTTGGCGAGAAATAAAAGGTAAGCGACTGTTGCGATAACGCAAACTCATTTGCAATAATTATCGAAAGAGGTAGAGACGACTGGAAATTTGAGGAAACTTGTTGTCATTCATATTACAGGGAATACCACAGGTGATTGTCTGTGAGCCATTCACTGATTATAATTTGTGTTACATCTCCTATCGAGTTTATAATAATGATAATGATAATAATAATAATAATATTAATAATAATAATAATAATAATATAATAATAATGATAGTAGTTATAGTAATAATAATAACAATAATAATAATAATAATAATAATAATATGACCTGTGTGAGATCTCCTAGTGAGTAAATAATAATACTACTAATAATAATATTAATAATAATAATAATATAATAATAATAATAATAATAATAATAATAATAATAATAATAATAATAATAATAATAATAATAATAATAATAATAATAATAATAATAATAATAACAATAATAATTGTTGTGGTTGCAAGGTTGAACAATAACTAGTGAGGAATACAATGAAGACGCAAACAACAAGGAGAATGCAATAATAAGTGTATTAAAGAAAAGGTATAGTTACAGTATGTACAAATGAAGGTGTCGAGTCAGAGAGTCTTGGTGGGAGGATATGTACGCTCTTCGGCGTCACTTCCGGTGGCATTTAGGTAACACACACTAAGGCCAACCTAGGCTTGCCATTTATAGTGTAACGTTAATCGTATATGCAAATGAGTGGTTGCCACCACAACACCCCCCTCCCAAGATTTGAAGTCACACAGATTTCAATATCTTTTTCTTTTTGGGTTTACCATCAATGGTTCATTAAATTTTCTTTTCCTACCTGATCTTCGGGGTTCAGGTGTATATTGAGGCGGTTCCAAATTAAAGGATTCGTATATGATATCTATGGTTTCCTCCTCTTCGACTGTTGTCGTATCATCTTGGATATGACGTTTTTTTATCTGATTTAGGTGCCTTTTATGTATACTCTGTGGACCTTTAATCATATATTTACAATCACCAATGCGTTTATCCACTACTCCACATTCCCAGTAAGATGTGTTATTCTTGTAGCACTTAAAATATACTCGATCTCCCGAGTTATATTTCTTTCTTCTCGTGTGTGTAGTGTTTCGGATAATTGCCTGTCTTGGCAACAGTTTATCAAACGCTGATTTTACCTTTCTGGCAAACATTAGATCAGCTGGTGATATGTTTGATTGTGTACTAGGATGTGGTGTGATCCTATAAACTTGCAAGAATTGTTGCAAAGCTTTTGCTGTTGGTGTTCCAATGGATTTCTTTAACGCTCGTTTTAGCGTGTCCACGAACCTTTCCGCAAGGCTGTTCGACCTTGGATGATACGGCGGAGTCGTGATGTGCTTCACTCGGAACGTGTCGCAAAATTCCTTAAACTCTGCGGATGTGAACTGCGTTCCGTTGTCAGTGACCAGTGTGTCTGGTACACCGAATCTTGCAAACAACTCGTGTAGGAACCCTATTGAGTTGTTCGTTGTTGGATTCCTGCAACGCATTACCCTCGGCCATTTTGTGTAACTATCCACTACAATTAAATAATAGTTTTCTCCTACTGGACCAGCGAAGTCCATGTGGATTCTCGACCATGGTTGGTCGGTTTTCGGCCAAGGTTTGTGTACTATAGGTGGGGATTTTGCTGCTAACTGGCATCCTTTACATTTATTTATTGTTGCTGCTATGTCAGTGTCCATGTTACTTAATCTCGCTCATACAAAAGTCACATTTACTTTCTTTTACTTTAAAGCCGAATTATTGTATTCGAGTAAATACTTGTTTCAAATGTTCCTTATGTTCTTGTAGGGATTTGCTCCTGACAACAATGTCGTCCAGGTATGCACATGCGCACTCAATACCACTTAGCATGGTGTCCATCGCTTGCTGAAAAATGGCAGGCGCTACTTTGATGCCAAAAAATTTGAATAATCCCTTATGCGTATTGATGCATAGTATTTTTGAGCAATTTTCCTCGACCGGTATTTGCAAATATGCGTTGCTCAAGTCTATCTTAGAGAAGATATTACCACCATTTAACTTCGTGAATATTTCCTCTGGGCTTGGTAGAGGGTAATGGTGATCTTTTAATAGGGAGTTGACCACGGTCGAAAAATCTGCGCACACTCTAACTTCGTCATTCTTTTTCTTTACGTATACGGTGGGGGCTGCCCACTCGCTGTGTTCTATTTTTGATAGAATTCCTGTCTGTTCCAATCTATCTAATTCTTTATTAATCTTTTCCAACCCAGCGAACGGAACGTTTCGCTTTTTTCTAAAAATTAGGCTGACGTTTTCTTTAAGTTCAAACGAGGCCTTGAATTTATTACAGCGACCTAAGTTAGTCGTGAATGCTTCAGGAAATAATTCTTTTAAATCGTCTTTTATATTTACTGTTGTTGGAGAAGAACATTCTATTTTTTTACAGAATGTATTGATTGGCTTATCCCATAGTCCAAATTTCTCAATTAAATCTATTCCAAACAGATTTTCACTATTTTTCAGTACGAATATTTTTAATTTCTTCGTAATCCCTTTTAATTTTATCGGAAGGACAACTTCTCCTTCAAATTTTATACCATCACCAGTTACCGTCCGGGCTTATTTACTCGTTTTCATCATGGTTGGTTTTTTACCCAACTTTTTCCATGTATTCAGGTTTATAATAGAAATATCGGAGCCGGAGTCGAGTTGTAACTTTATTGGTGTTTTAAATATTTCCACTTTTACGTATTTTCGCCGATCTTTGTCTAATTTTGTATTTGATTTTGTTTGCTGTACTCTCTTTCTGGTGTAATCTTTATATCTGCAGCAATCGCTTTTGTGTCCCACTTTCTTACAAATGTAGCATTTTTTCTTTTTATAAGGACAATCTGATTCCCAATGCTTTTCTGCACATCTCTTACAGTTATATCTAGGAAGAGGCTTGTTATATTCTGTCCTATATTTATGGTTATTAGGATTGTAATATCCCGTTCCATTTCGATTGCTTTTCTTTGTAAAGTTCTTGGTTGGTGTGTATGGTTTTCTAACTTTTCTTACATATGCCACTCCGGATTCTTCTATATTTTTTAAATCCTTTTTTAGTGTAATAGCCCTTTCACAGTCCTCTGCTAGTTTCTGGAGGGTTAAATCTTGCTTAGATTCCAGCTTAGACAACACTCGTCTGCGTATTTCTGTATTTTTCGTGGAAACTAACCCTTGTGCGAAGATTAGACATTTAAAATCTTCTACCGTTAGTTCCGCAAGCTTAAAATTATCGCAGTTTTTATTGACAACTGATGCGTATGTCAAATAATCTTGGTTGTCCATCTTTCTTAGATTCATGCACAGCCATCTTTTATGAAAAAGAGATATATTTGGATTAAATAATTCTTTTAGTAATTTCACAGCTTCCATGAACTCTAATTCCGCAGTTTTTTTAGGTAATATGTAATCTATGAATTTGCTGTGTTCTGATGTATCCAATTTCCTGAGTAAGAGGCTCACTTTCTGGCTATTTGGCCAATTTTTGCAGTCCAGTTGAAAGACATCCTCGTATCTTGTATAGTATGCTTCAAAAGTCTTTCCTTCCTCCGGCACATAATTAAATGTGTTCATACTATTAAAGATAGTTGTATGAGAGAAATTAACACTGTCGACATTTTCTCGATTACTCTTTAGTAGTTCCAGTGTTTTAGCAAAACGTTCATTTTGTCTTTCCTCGCGGTCAGCTTGTGCCTGATTTTGTCTTTCCTCGCGGTCAGCCTGTAAAAATTGCATGAACATTTTTGATAAGTCTTCCATTTTTTTTTTTTTTTCGTGACGTTTTACTGTATTATCCGTTATCCAGTGACAACTTAAAAAAAATCCTTTCCTTGAGCTTTAATTTCTAGCTATGGTATTTCCTTTTAGTACCGCCGCCAAACAAATTATTAATTAAAAGATTCCTTTAGTTGTTGTTTTGCTAACGGGGAGCAGTAATTAGAATCCACTGGTTAACTTCTTTTTTTTTCGTAGGTTACTTCCTTGCTTTTCGTAATACGAGTCTGACCTGTCGTTTTGCGACAGAACAAAATCCGCTTTTCGTTTGCAAGTTGGTTCTTTAGTAATACAAAACAGATTTGTCGTTTAGCGACAAAACAAAAATTCACTTTTACATTCGTTTGCAAGTCAGATTCCCAGAAGACAGCGTAAATTGTCGCTTTTGCCACGTTCGAGTTTTTTTTTTTTTTTTTTCACTTAAGTTGAAACTTTTCTTTAGCGTAAAATCCGTTTGCTCGTCAACACTTTGCATTGTACTTTTTTTTTTAAATAGTTCTTCGTCAAACTGTTATATTTGACGCTTCATATCTCGTCGCCAACTGTTGTGGTTGAAAGGTTGAACAATAATTAGTGAGGAATACAATGAAGACGCAAACAACAAGGAGAATGCAATAATAAGTGTATTACAGAAAAGGTATAGTTACAGTATGTACAAATGAAGGTGTCGAGTCAGAGAGTCTTGGTGGGAGGACATGCACGCTCTTCGGCGTCACTTCCGGTGGCATTTAGATAACACACACTAAGGCCAACCTAGGCTTGCCATTTATAGTGTAACGTTATTCGTATATGCAAATGAGTGGTTGCCACCACAACAATAATAATAATAATACAAAATATTTTGTAAAGGGTCGAGGAGGATGAGAAGACCGAGGAGGGCAGCACAAACCAGACCTCTACTGGAAAAGTGCAGAGAATGCTGGGACCTTGGGGAGGCTTATTGCCACCCAAACTTCAGAGAAGACCAATTGTCCTTACCAGCGAGAAATCAATGGTAAGAGGCTGTTGCGATACCACATCGTTATCAAAAAGAGGTGAAGAATACTGGAAATCTGGGGAGACTTGTTGTCACTCAGACTCCAGCAAATACCACTGGTTGTTGTCGCTGAGCAATCACTGACGAGTATCTGTGTGAGAACTCCTAGTTAGTACAAATAATAATAAAAACAAAACCACCAACCAATTATAATTTTTAGTTATCAGCAGGAATCTTTTTTTAACAGACTTCCATGAATGAAAGTGTAATGCCAAATGAGGGATGGAGTACTAGAAAACTGAGGAGACATACTTGTTTCGTGTTTTTCTGTTTTATGTCGTCAAGCGACAACTTTAAATGCCCCTCCTAACTATAGTGCATCAAATATATTTTTCGCGTTAGTTTTTCTTCTTCTATTTCGCTCAACTTCCTTACATTATCTTCTTCTCGACTGTTTATTGCACTTTGCGATTTCTTTTCTCTCTTCGTCGCTTTCTTTCTTCCATGGCCGCTGTGATTTTTCTTCGCCGCCGCATCAATCTTTACGTCTAACGGTCGCCGCGGTCTTTAATAGACTACTTCTTTTCTATGAGCGTGATTGCTACCAGTGTGGTTAAGACTTCTTGTGCAAATAGAAGATGTTATCTTGTACAGAAAGGAATAATTCATCCAAGGAAAATCTGATATTTTTTTAGGATTCATTCTGCAGGAAATGGTCCCAGTTTTACAAGTAAAAAAATTCACTTAACATAAAATAGAGAGATAGAGAGAGAAAGAGAGACATATATATATATATATATATATATATATATATATATATATATATATATATATATACATATATATATATATATATAGAGAGAGAGAGAGAGAAAGAGAGAGAGACAGAGAGAGAGAGAGGGGGGAGAGAGATCACATTTCGTATCATTAATTAATTAATATTAAATTGTCAAATGGATAGACATATATACATACATAACGAACGAACAGATATCTTGGGGCAACATTGCGCTTCTTGCGACTTTAACTTTATAAAAGCATTTTATCATGTTATCAGCGGTCCGCCTCGCTCCAGTTCCCTGCATCGACTCATTCTATACCCATCGTTGTTTGTTAATTCGACATATTTGATGTCATTACCTATGTCCAAGTTTCTGGCCTATTTAACCTCATACCTTAGGTTTTGACGTGGGAACCAGTCTTTTTTCCAGATTTCTCCCGTCTAAAAAAAACAACATACAAGCTTCGACGTACGTCCATCCGCAATGAATAACATGGGACAATACTTGCTGTTGTCTTTGAGAAATTCATTGATCATAACTTGTGTGAAATCTTCTAGCAAGTTAATAATAATTATAAAAAATAGTAACAATACAACTAATAATAATAATAATAATACCTATAATAACAATGATGGTAATAATAATGATAGTGTCAATAATAATAATAATGATAATAAAACTAATAATAATGATAATAATAATAATAATAATAATAATAATAATAACAACACCGATAATAATAATAATAATAATAATTATAATAATAATAATAATAATAATAATAATAATAATAATAATAATAATAATAATAATAATAATAATAATAATAATAATAATAATAATTGAGAAATCAATGGTAAGAGGCTGTTGCGATACCGCATCGTTATCGAAAAGAGGTGAATAATACTGGAAGTCTGGGGAGACTTGTTGTCACTCAGACACCAGGAAATACCACTGGTTATCGTCGGTGAGCACTCACTGACGATGATCTGTGTGAGAACTCCTAGTGAGTACAAATAATAATAATAAGAAGAAGAAGAAGAAAAAGAAGAAGAAAATGAAAAGGAAGAAGAAGAAGAAAAAGAAGAAGAAAGCTTCGGTGTAGACGAGCTCGTTGAGATGAATGCACTTGATGTAGTTGAAGAAATGTCTAGGGTAGAAAAAACAACAAACTCCACGAGGTAAAATATTGTAACTAATGGTAATCTGCCTGTTTCTAAAGATGCAATCGTAAGAACATAGATGACAGAAGATGATATTAATATGTTCACAGTGTTAAGCGACTAGCTACGAACGGGTAATTAAGAACAGCAGCCGATCCTGAGATTTGTCAATAAGAACATACTAAATCCTGTCGTCATGAAGTGAATCAAGTCTTGCCATTTTTATTTGTAATAAAAGTTGATCAGTGTAATAAGGTTATTAAAGCTGCTGCTAACACTTTGCCAATCTATGCGGAATAGAAAAACAAAAAAAAAAGAATTAATAAATAGATCCCTGGTGGCAGAAACGTGTACATGATCGGATAAAAAAAACTTAGTAAATAATTTAAGTAAAATGCAAGATGTCAAACATGGTAACTCAAAAGTCAGAGCGCTTGTGAAAGACTAATCCGTAAGTTTTACATACACGGAAATGGTTTCAACTGTGTAATTGAAGAAAAAAAAACAGTGTTGTAGCTAAGACTGCCATAGTTTGAGAACAACCAGAAACTCCTTTTAACACAACTAAATGAATAGAAAGAGGGGATGACGTTATACCTGATGCTGGCCAATCTTGTTCATTTTTGAAAAAAAAACATTTGGGAAAAGGAAGTATAGCATCAATATGATGCAGAATGGATCAAATACATTGAAAGGGAGGTGCCCCCTAGATTTTATACGGCAAACGAATATAACACTCACCGTTGAGATGCTGAAGGAGACGCTTAAAAAGCTGTCAAATTGAAAGCACCTGGACCTGACGGAGTCCAGGGATACTGGTTTAAAAACCTCCCAGCCCTTGACCAACTTATGGCTCTTTAACGACAGGTAGCTTCCCTGAATGGCTGACAAAGGGCACTACACGCTTGATCATAAAAGATAAAACAAAAGGGGGTGAAGTGGCAGACTTTAGACGAATAACTTTCCTCTCAGTTGTGGAAACTTTTCACTAACATATTCTAAGAAAATATCTTTGGTCATTTCGACTCAAACAAGTTGCTGCCCGAGTAACAGAAAAATTGCCGAAAAAGAGCACATGGCAGCAAAGATCATCTTCTGATCGATAACATGATACTGAGAAACTGCACACGAGGAACAACTAATCTTGTCATAGGTGGGTGGATTATAACAAAAACATTTTACATTGTGCCTCATTCATTGATACAGAGATGTTTAGAAATTATCGGAATAGCTCCAAACATTCTAACAGCTTCAAAGAATAGCATGACGCATTGGCAAACTAATTTAACTTGACGAGGTGTTTCATTAGCTGAATTAAAAATCAGAAAAGGGATTTTCCATAGCGATAGTGTTCCCTTTTGGCTTTTTGTAATTAGTTTGATACCTATGACACTTAAATAATAGGAAGAAAGGATATACACTTGGGGAAGGACTTTCTACAGTCAACCATGGGTGACCCTTATTTTTTTTTAAATAATAAAAAACAACTTGATACACTAATGAATACGGTTTATATATTTAGTGACGACATACGAATGGAATTTGATATAAGTAATTGTGGCATTCTTGTTATAAAAATAGCTGAAGGTGTCCATTCAGATGGCCTTGAACACTAACAAAATATCTGATAAAGAAGTTTTAAAGGGAGAGGGGCTACATATACTTGGGCATACTGGAGGCAGATTATATTAAAATATAGATATGAAAAAACAGGTCACAGCTGAGTACAACAGAAGAATAAGGAGTATTCTTTAATCACAGCTCCACAGTAAGAATACACACTATGCTATCAATGCCAGAGCAGTGGAGATCATTCGATATACTGCCGGTATACTTGACTGGAATGTAGATGAAATATAATGTTTACTGAATACGGTTAATATATTTAGTGACAACACACGAATGGAATTTGGCTCAAGTAAATGTGCCATTCTTATAAAAATAGGTAAACTTGTCCATTCAGATCGCATTGAACTCCCAACAACAGATCTGATAAAGAATGTCGACAGTGAGGGGAACTACACATACTTGGGAATACTGGAAGCAGATTAGAATAAAAACAAGGAAATGAAAAACCAGGTTACAGCTGAGTACAGCAGAAGAGTAAGGAGTATTCTTGAATCACACTTCCACAGTCGAAATACAATCTATGCTATGAATGCCAGAGCAATTGCGATCATTCGATATACTGCCGGTATACTTGACTGGAATGTAGATGAACTAAAATGTTTAGATACCAAAACACGAGAAATGCTTAGAATTTATGGAGGTTTTACAAAGAATGAGATGCAAGTCGATTGTCTCAACCTAGAAAGTTAGGCGTCAAGACTTACTTAGTGTTTAAGATATTGTTAATATAGAATAACATTGTCTATATAAATATATTTCTGAAAGTAATGAAATTCTTTTTTCGCGCAGTTGAAAAAGATGAAATACTAAGATCTGGAGTGTAAAACAATCAAAGGTTACAAGAGAGAATGATGAAATAATTTGGAAATAAACTACACAGTGTATACCTTAAGAGAGATGATGACAAATGGAATTGGTTGGTGTGACCTTATCTGAAAATATCTATTGAGAGCATCTTAATTGCAGCCTAGGAGCAATTCAGTAACACTGGGTCAATAAAACATTACATTGAGAAAACTGCAGAATCACGGATATGTCGATGGTGTAATGAAATGGAATAAACCTTAGCGCACATTGTATCTGAATGACCTATGCTAGCAGAATATTAGTATAAAAAATGGAGACACGGCACAGTCGCTCAGGTACTACACTGGCATATATGCGCACTTTATGAATTGGACAACAATGAGTAGTGGTATTGGTATAGACCAGAAGTTGTACAGGAGAACGAGAATGTCAAACTTTTTTAGACATGCGCAGAGAAACTGATAAATTACTTGAACATTCAAAACCCGACTAAAACTGTTGATATAGCCTGCCCCTTTGATACGAGAGTGCAGGAGAAAGAAAACGAAAACATGCATTAATATCAAGATCTAAAATGGAAAATAGTTATACAATGAAAATGTAAAGAAAAAAAAGTAATTCCCGTTGTAATTAGAACGCTATGAACCATAACGAAAATCCATCATGAATAGCTTAAACAGATTAACAAGACAATTTCTTTTCGTAATTATGTAAATGTTAGGAATACGAAAGTGTTATGGTACAGCATGATGTCTAAAGTCAAAAGAATTGACTGATGTTCAAAAAACAAAAATTCAACTATAAATTCCAAAGGTCGTGATTACTATTAAATGATGATAATAAATAATTATGATAATAAATAATTATGATGATAATAATAATAATAATAATAATAATAATAATAATAATAATAATAATAATAATAATAATGATAATAATAATAATGATGAGAAGAAGAAGAAGAAGAAGAAGAAGAAGAAGAAGAAGAAGAAGAAGAACCAAAAGGAAGATACACATTATACAAGGCACGCCATTACGGTAAACAGCTGATATATTAAAGCACACGGAAACCAACTTACGTTTCCGGATAATGCTGACCAATCACGAATAAATGGAAATTGAAATGCCTATTTAAATTTGGACTCAGTTTATTATTATTATTATTATTATTATTATTATTATTATTATTATTATTATTATTATTATTATTATTGTGATGATGATGATGATGATGATGATGATGATGATGATGATGATGATGATGATGATGATGATGATGATGATGATGATGATGATGATTTCTTCCGGGCGTGTTGGGTTCGAGATCGAAAAAGGAGGGTGGGAGAAACAGTGATAAAAAACAGTGAAAAAAAGAAAGATATCTGCATAATATAACCCGACAGACTTGTAAGCCGACGCGAATGAATAAATTATAATTTTTAGTCATCAGCAGAAATTTTCTTTAACAGATTTCTATTAATGAAAATTTAATAGCAAATGGTTACACTAATAGAAAAATACGTTTTTAAAGCGACTATTTTACTCTAGAGCCGGAAAAATCATGCAGAGTGACAATTTACGTTAAATATATATAAAACAACTCAACTGAGGATAAACATTGACACACATTTATTGTATTAATTTTCTCGTTTACTATCATTAAAAAACGTTTGTTTATTGGTTCATACTAGGGTCATCAACCAATGATTTTTCAGCGAAATAAATTACAGTTTAATTACCAAGGTGATTATATGCATACAGACTGAACAAATATCTGAAAATATAAAGCAAGAATACACTTAGAATGAGGACAAGACAGTGACCACTCATAATCTAACATTAAAGTGTTTGAAACATTCAACTTCCGGACACGATAGCGTAGAAAAATAAATATCGTCTTAATGTTCCCAATATGTACTTTTTTATATTTTGTAGTTGTAAACGATCTTATTTTAAATTTAATAATATTTTGTCATATGTTAACTCATGTATTTATTGTTCTTATGTTATCACGTTCTCTAATAAAATTAAGACGATTTCCCCATGCACCTTTTTGAAGAATATGAAAATCACCATATGCATCACAGGCTACTTAACTCACCACTATATTACTCGAGCGGAAGCTGAAAAGAGAGGACTATGGACCGCTTTTCTTTTAAATCAACTTTGCCATGTAGTACTTTAACTAATAAGTCAATACAATATGTAGTACTTTACCTGTTGTTAATATCATCATTTCTATCGGAACACACATGGTTTCGAGGGCTATGCAGGGTACCCTAATCATTTTTCTTTTTTCTTTCCTCACAAAAAATGGAATTTCTATACAGTAATACCGGGGGGATTGCTTTTCATATTGCTCTGTAGGCTTCTTTAATTTTAAAAGTGCCTATTATCAGAGGAGGTGATTAATCAAAAATAAACATTCTGCGGAAATACCGGTACCATCGGATGGGCAATAATTTTCCTAAAACCACTTCTTTATGCCTTCCGTCCTTCGTTCCTTCCTTCATTTCTTCCTCCTATCCCTTATCTACAATTCCAAACCGGACATTAAAATTGTCCGATTTGACCTATGTGCGTTCCGTCGTATATTGACACTTTTTAATTCATTTATTTATATTTCTCCCGGGCAACGCCGGGCGACGAGGCCAGCTAGTTTAATGTATACTGTTTTTTTTTACTAACACTTGTTTTCAAGTAAAACGAAGTTGTTTGGGAATAATGCTGAAACGCACTTCAGCAGCAATTCCGTAGAAAATCACAAAAATGATGTAATTACAAAGTGAATTTCTCTTTTTTTCAAACAATCATTTCCTTTCTCGAGTTCTTAATTCTAGATACTGTAAAACACACACATATATGCATAGAAAACGTAATAACTAGCTGCAAAAAAAACGATTGACATTGGATGCTATACTAATAAATCAATCGGCACATTAACTGTTTATTTTTGCAGCTTACTTAATGTTCCCATTAAAAGTCGTTTATTTTCTTAATTTAAAGAATAGTGGAGCGGTAATAAAATAATGTTTGATTCGTAAGGTACAAACATAATTAACTATAATAGTTGAATTGTTATTCTAGCCAGAAATGTTCACCTCTAATATCAAAGTTTTAAAATAACTTTCGAATTTCGAATTCTATTACATCGTTTTCGGAGGTGATGCACATTTCTCTAGTTTTATGAACCATTTAAAAATTAAATTAAATAGTTTAAACTGTCAATGCAATGTTATTCTTGAATAAACAAGATCAACTTTGATGATATATAATGCCATTCTTTACCATACACTTTTTTCTACTATGTATTCTCTTACACACAACCTTGGTGTTTATTGTCTCAGTCTTTTTTCATAAATAATATTATTACATGTGCTCAGCATAATTGTGTGATCGATTCCCCGTTTCTCTTTTATTCTATCGTAAAGTAGTCTTCCCACATCCGCGTGTTTATACCTTGTTATAATACAGCTTGCTTGTCCAGTCATTTTCTTATCAAATACTGCAGGTTTCTACTGACTGTTTCCCTACCACCTATAGACTTGATATTTTCAAGACTAAGATAATATGTTTATTCGATAATCACCATTCGTTTGTTTTAACTGTTTACATCAAATGCCTTCATGTTTTGTCTGGAGCGATTTTCGTATAAACATTAAGCAAGATGAAAGTCATTTTTACAACATCTTTAATTAAAAAGTTATTTTAAGAAACATAAGCACAATTAAATTTAAGTTTGCATATATATTTTTTACTTCACCAACACACATCAATAGGATTTTAATTTGTTACAGTACTCATAAAATACATAATTACATTGTTTGAACTTAATAAACTTACTTTAAAAAACAGAACATCATGAAGCATGCGTACATGATGAGATAGTTATGATCATTTTAGTAAAATCTTATTATTAATTATTTGTAGTCAGTTTCTGTAATCTATCCGAATTCGAAAGTAGGCAATATTGACAGTTGGGGGCGCTACTTGTCCGCGACGAAAAATTCCCTGTAAACGAAGGAAACTAACGATAAGGAACTATGCATGTTCTAGTTAAAGTAACCGTACCTTAAATATTTTAAAAAATTATGACGACATTATGAATGTAATATCTTTGTAAAATATCGATGGAAATACTCAATTCATCTAACGGAAATTACTTTAAATATATATTCGTTTAACTCATCTATACGCGATCCCTACACTGATGAGATTAAAAGCTTGAAATGCTGGCGCATGTAGATAAAATAATTTAATATTATCTAGTTAAAATTGATACTTTAATAATATTGAAGTTGAGCCATGTACGGGGAAGTTTAAATAGAATGACACGTAGCAATAAGGCATATTTCGACAAGGTTCGTAGAATCTCTAGTCAGTCTTTCTAGATATGCCACCCTTCGAATGAATATAACCTAAATTCCTTTGTTACGTGCTGATTTCTCGTGGCTTAATAATTATGACGCTGCTTGCAGAGTCTAGGTTTATTCTGTTTCAGGGGTTCGACCCGTGCGACTGTCTTAAACTATAATTACCTACACTGATGAGAGCGAAAACTTGAAACGCTGACGTATGTAAGTAAAAGTATTAAAATATGATTTACTTAAAATTAATTGTATTGGTATACATATATATATATATATATATATATATATATATATATATATATATATATATATATATATATATATATAAAATAGACTGAAAAATGCGTATATCAACCTAGTCAAGTAGAGAACAAGTGGAATTAACTCTTAAATATTTAAACTACAATTGAAATTAGAAGAATTAAATAGACACTTAATCACACTTAATCACAAGATTGCTAAACTGGCAGACATATGCAATGGTTTTTCTTTGTTCTTTTTTGGATATTCGTATTTTGACAAGAATTACATAAACACACACCAATATCTTTTTCTTTAATTATACGTTAGATTTCGTCTAAATGGTCACCTCAAGTAAACAAAAAAAGTGATGATATACGAACATTAATAAGTTAGGCTAACTGATTTGTGACTTGATTTAGTGACTCAAACATTTAGTGACTTTATCATTAAACTTTTATCACTGTATCACTTTATAACTGATTTTTTATATTTTCTTTTTTTTAATAAAGTTAAACATTCTTTTGGAAATTGTGTAATAAAAAAAATATATTTGCCACTTGAGAGAAATGCTAAAAATACATTTAAGAAAACTTAAAAAATAGTAGTTGGAACAAAACAAACGTGCTTTGCATGTAATACACAAATACATTTTCTGGTTTGTGTAGTATGGATACACTGTTAAAGACAGCCATATTCCCTAGCTGAGAAGAGTCACTCATATAATACACTCCACCCGAGGTAATGGATTGAATTGCTCATAGATTCTTCACATTTTGAATGATGCTTTAAACAAATTAAACTTTATTAAATGAATCATTTAATTAAATATTCTCTTTACATTGCTAATTTTACTCTACATTTAATTATTCAAATCCAAATTCCAGCTTCAATATTTTAAGAATTAATTCTAATTGTTCTGTACTTTGCCAGGTTTATATTTAAGAATATTAATACACATGTGTCAACATTTAAAGTCTAGTCTACTTTTGTAAAGCATGGCAGTTTGAAACGGTTCGATGTTTTTTTTATCATAATTTAAAAAAAAAACAAATAACAAGGCCTAGTAAATCAGTGACAAGGTTCACATAGAGCCACCTATACTTTGAGTTGCTAAAAATATTAGTAACAATTGCTTATTAGGTTGAATAAATAATAATTATGACATCACAATAATACAAACATCAAATTCATTAGTTAACATGCCTTGTAGTTATTAATTCTTACACGCTGAGAATTTTTAAATATTTCAAACTTTTTTTTCAAAATCTGCAAAAAGCAATATTTATAAATTTAAACTAACCTCATTATCATAATTCAGATGAAAATTAGTATATTTAGTATAATTATTCAAAACATTTACCATTTTCGGACATCTTTACAACATTATGCAGTACTGCCCATAGAGATAAATTACCAACAAATTATATTGTAATAAATGTGAATATACACTTAAACATGAATATAGGTACAATAATTACTTAACGTGTATATTTTGACACAAATCAAATTGTTAATAGAATATGTCAAATGAACATTTGCGTTTTCTGAACTACTACATGATTTAGTATTGCCACTGAAGACAAAGCACACATGACTATACCCCGATTATAAAAAAAAAATTTACAAATGAAGTTATTGTAATCTTTTTTAATGTAACTTACAATTACAAAACTGATCACTTTTTTAATTTATAAAATGTAAATGTGTATAAGTAGATTATATCCAATTAAAACATTACCTTTACTGTACATCCTTTCTATATTATTCAGTACTGTCCATAGCGACAGCACAACAATTGACTATACTTTAGCCATACGTTTAGGGATTACGTTTAAAGATTAAGTTATTTGGAAAGAACAAATAAACAAAATATTTAGTTATGTAATTTATTAAATTAATAATTTTTAGAATATTATCAGAAAAGACATACGTCGTTTCTGGACAACCCTACTTCATGATTAAGTACTGTCCACGGAGAGTAAGTCACACATGATACTATTCTATGAATTAATTGAGAGTTTTACTTAAATAAGTGAAGTTATGTAAAATAAGTTAACAAGCAAAATAAATAATGGGGTTGCTTAGAACGTAAACCTTCACGTTGAACCCTTTTAAATACTTCAATTTTTTTCTTCTTATGTAATTCTTTTTTGTGATACTTTTTTTCTTTTAAATGAAATTGATTGTTTTCCTTTAAATTATTAATAAGTAAATACTTAGCAAAAATAATATGTTTTTCTATTTGTAAAATACTAAAATACAATTTTACTTATTACTTATATTTAATAATTTCAGTTTTTTTATTTTTCAAAATACTAATTCTATATTCCAATTAAAAGTAAATGAGTTGCAATAACTTTCAACATTTTCAGAATTTTAAGTTTTAGATTAAAGTAAAATAAGATAAAAATATGTTGAATATTTTAAATTTAAATATTGATAAATTCCAAAAAATAATTTTCAGAATAAGTTTCGGAATAATAAGAATAAATACAACATTTTGAGTTTTAAATAAGTTTAAATAATTTATAATTATTTCAGAATGTATACAAATATAATAGTTCAATCAATTTAAAACAAGTGTTTTTTATATTTATTTAATTGTTAAAGATACACATTTTATTATGTTCGAAAAGTAAAAGCATTAAGTTAATTAAAAAAATATATATATTTGTACGTGTCAAAAAACCTTTAGAATAAAAGATTTACTCACTATGGCTAAACAACACAGACATTCAGTAAAATTGGAAATTTAAAAACATATCTTTTTGCTAATCTTTTGGAATATAACTTTTTTGGAACTACTTCTAAGATTATAAGATACTAAATTTAAAGAAATTACGTTCATTTAACTGAAAAATAAACAATTATCAATAAAATGTTCGTTCTATCAACAAATTTTCCGAGCGATCAAAATAGCAACGATTATTTTGCCGAGAAAAAACTATGCACGGAATATCATTATCGCTATGTTATTCTATGTTATTCATTTACTCCAGTATTTTAAATTTCATATAGAAGGTATACATGTGTAATAGAACATTATAAAAAAACATCTGACAGATGTTTTTTTAATCATTTTCTCTAATTTATTTATAGTTGTATAAGAATAAATATAAACAGTTAATCTATTTTTATTAAAAAGTTACTTTTACAGTTTAATTTGGGCTCAATAAAATTTTATTTTTCTATCTGATTTTTAAATGATGTTAAAATCATTTAAATATCGACAACTATGTTTTAGTTTTAACCTTTTTTGATTTTGTGTTAATTAAAAAAACTTATTTAGAAAATTAGATTTTATTTTTCCAAAGTGAAACTGGAAACAGAATGATTGTGTGTAAGTAAAACTTCGATGACGTCGGGTAGTGGGTAGTGTATGGCGGTGAGCCTTCCGTGTGTTTTATTGTTTATTATACTTTTGCTCTACCATATATTTGAAATTAATTGTAACTAAAACTTAGAAAACTATTTAAAATATTTATTTGGCAGTCTCTGTTTTTCAATTTTTTCAATTTTGTTTTGTTTTCAAGATAAAAAATTAATTTCTTACGCTGCTAAATACACATTCAAGCGTCAATGACAAGTCAATTATCATTTTGAACTCATTAAAAGAAATGTGTTTCAACTTAAATATATAACGGCATCGTGTAGCATGTAACGTCCCAAAATCAACGGACACATTTTCGCGTGTGTTGCTCTAATATTAAAGACGAAAAAATATTCTAAAATATTTATTTTAAAATTTTTATACAACTATATCCGTCTCATACATTTACTTTTACATATTATCTTGAGAGGCTTTTTATACATGAAGATTTGCTAAGAAGTTAAAAAAAAGTTTAAATGACTTTTTATTTGACAGTTTAAATACTTCTAAATCCCTTTCAAATACTGAACACGAAGTAATATATTTATTATTTCAACTATTAACAAAATATTCAAATGGCTGACTTGTAAACGAAGAAACATAAATGTATTAGTATATATTTAATCTCGTAATTCACTACTTTTTTATTAATATAATAATTAGAAAATATTGTGCATTTATAGTTTACGGACCTGGTTGAAATCACATTATTTAGAAATACTTCTTAACATAGGGAGGGGGCTTGATAACTATCCTGTACATTCATCTAACAATTTAATACAAACAAATATTGTAAAAATGTAATTTAACTTTAAAATCTTATCTAAAAAATCACTTGTCCGTAAACTGCACAAGTACAAAAAAATAACACAGGAAATGTTTTTTTTTGGGGGGGGGGGTGTTATGAAGGGTGTGTATATCCGTGGCCACCGAGAGTTACTATGGCTGTCGTAATAACAATAAGAAGGCATTTCGACTTCTCCATTTCTCAACTTTTTTTTGTATAATTTTTAAACAAATTTCAAAGTCTGAATTACTTACCGTTGCCTGGGTTAAAAGTTTAAATAATGGTAATTCATAATTCAGTTTTTTGTAGTATTTGATCGTGAATTATTCTTTTCTTTAAATTTATATTGAATAATGATCAGTTTCAGGATAAATCGAATCGTGTTCCTTTCTTTTTTTTTACATGCAATTTTAAAAGTTTTCTAATGCTTTGTTTTTAATATTTACAATATCGTATGGTCAACATGTTTTAATATTTTGGATAACTTTAGTTAAGGTGTTTTTTGTTTACAAAAAATAATATATTTGTACCAGGCTTTATAATAAAGTAATGGATTTATTATATTCCGCGATCATTAATTAATAAATACTGAACATTTCATTAACATTGGTTGATTTCCTGAATTTTGATGGATTATTTAGTGAATGGAGAAGTCGAAATGCCTTCTTGTTGTTATTATGACGGCCATTGTTTTGACACGCAATGCAGTGGCGTCAGAGGGGGGCAAGAAGTTAGTTGGCTGGTCTTGTCAACTCTCGGTGGCCATGGGGTATCCCAGTATTTAGAACTATATCCCCCGCAAGAACTGTTGTAAAATCTATTTTCAATCGATATTTATTTCATAATAACCGAATTTTTCTTATTTTGACAAAATTAACGAATTTGCCTTTGCCAGATTTTCCTTTGCCGAATTTTCTTTTGCTGAATTTTCGTTTGTACCGGGGTAAACACAAGGTCGGTGTTGAATGTGAGAAAATCCAAATCTCTAAAAGAGGAACTATGGATTGCAAAAAAAAATGTAAATTGCCCAAGTCTAGAAAGATTTGTCATTCACTGACCGAGGGCAGAAAAGATAAAGTGTAGTATCAGAACAGATACTATACTTTACAATATTTATTTGCACAAAAAATACAAAATTATACAAAAATTGATACTGCATTCTAGTTATTTTTTAAGGTTTGCCACGTTGACTTAAGATTATTGATATAGTTAAGCGACTGTTTCCACATATACTAAGACTTGTATGCACAACTCTTAATTCTGATATAATTTCTTTTCTTTCTTAACACGTAATCTCCAAAAATAGGAGAATCTTATTTTTGTTTAAGGGGGGCTGAGGGTATCTAGCTACATATTTATCAACACTTATTTAAATATAATATGTTCAAATATTCTTTAACGTATTCCAGTACTATATAAAAATTAATATGTATACTGTAGTTAGTATCATTTATTTAGCGCAATAATTATATACATATTTTTTTAAATTTTCCACAAAAAGCATGTATAAAAAGCCCACAGTTAAAATTTCATAGGAAACATCTTTGCTTTAACCACTATGAAAGCAATACGAAACTAATATAAAAAAGATACCAATATTTTGGGGGTTAACATCTTCAAACCACGCAATTGTTAGTATTTTCAATATAGCCAATGTTTCTACATTTTCTTCATTAATAAAGAGAATTTTCAATTTGGCATTTTTCTTTCTATCTAAAAGTGTGGCTTCAGATTTCAGTTTGTCCTTTATGACCTTTTTTCCTGAAAAAATTAGCTTCAAAAGTTAATTATCACTTTTTTGGATTGTTCTATTAACAGTCACACAGCTTTGTATCTACGACCCCAATCTTTTTTAAAGTGATATATTTAGAATCACTTTATGGAGTGTTATCTTTCTATTTATCAATCTCTAAATTATGTTTATAATTTTAAAAAGTTTTGTTGAGTTTTAAAGCATGAGGAGCGTTACTCAATTTGCATTTTTGTCAATTTAAGCTGCTCAGTCCTTCCATATCGAAAACTCCTTTCGAGATATCTATATTTTTAGATCCCTTGTGCTGTTTGCTACATTTTGTGTATACAAAATAAATAATTGTTTTAAATAAGAAAAATTATTGTTATTCAATGTCAATGGCGGGGTGTTGCTAAGCACACATATTTTAAATAACTTGTTACTAATGAACAAATTTTAAGTTATTCATGTTCAAAAAAGGCTTGTAGTCGATGTTAATGCAAAAAAACGCATCAATTTTGGAGGAAAACTGAATTGATGACAACCCAAGAATTGGTCACGATTGGGTAAATGACGACATTAAGCATGTTATTTTCATACTACCGTGTGTGAATGATATATATATATATATATATATATATATATATATATATATATATATATATATTATATATATATATATGTATGTATAACTATAGACAAAGATTTCGAATATTGAGGGTAGAATCGTGTGACCGGCTGAACAGTTACCTCCATATCGCAAAGATGTAACGTATGCGTATGTAGATTATAATTAAAATATTTATTATTACATTTATTATATATATATATACTAGCGGGGCTACCCGGCGTTGCTCGGGGTCATAAAAACATAATTGAAGAAAAATTGCGTATGTAACATCTTTATATTAAAACTTCTATTTCTCTCCTTCTCTCTCTATAGCTGTCTCTTTATCTTTCTACTTTTCTCTACCCTGGTCGCTACTTTTAAATTTTGCCTTTTGCGAAAGCTGTTTCTTCCCCACCATTTCATCCTACGTTTCACAGGGCAATAGTATGACTTATTTCTATAAAAAGTACCACCACTGTCTGCGCCTTCTATATAGGTACTTATAACCGCCCCGGTGTTCATACTATATATTTTGAATCCCCTCATGATATCCTTCATCATTTTCACTCCCCTCGTTATATTCATCATTTTCGATCTCCTCATACTATTACTCATTTTCAATCCCCTCATAATATTCTTCATCATTTTCAATCTCCTCATACTATTAATCATTTTCAATCCCCTCATAATATTCTTGCTCATTTTCAATCCTCTCGTAATATTCCTCATCATTTTCAATCCGCTCATGATATTCTTAATAATTTTCAATCCTCTCATGATATTCTTCATTTTTTCAATCCTCTCATGATATTCTTCATTATTTTTAATCCCCTCATGATATTCTTCATCATTTTCAATCCCCTCATGATATTATTCATCATTTTAAATCCCCTCATGGTATTCTTCATCATTTCCAATCCTGTCAGTCTATTCTTCATCATTTTCAATCCTGTCAGTCTATTCTTCATCATTTTCAATCCTCTCATGACATTCTTCATCATTTTCAATCCCCTCATGATAGTCTTCATCATTTTCAATCCCCTCATGATAGTCTTCATCATTTTCAAACCTCTCATGATAGTCTTCATCATTTTCAAACCTCTCATGATAGTCTTCATCATTTTCAAACCTCTCATGATAGTCTTCATCATTTCTAAACCTCTCATGATAGTCTTCATAATTTTCAAACCTCTCATGATAGTCTTCATCATTTTCAAACCTCTCATGATAGTCTTCATCATTTTCAATCCTCTCATGAAAGTCTTCATCCTTTTCAATCCTCTCATGAAAGTCTTCATCCTTTTCAATCCTCTCATGATAGTCTTATCATAGCTCTATATAGGATATTGAGCACTTTTCTCCCGGACAACGCCGAGTACTTTGAAAATCAAGGAGGCCTCATGAGCACTACTGAAATCACTTACGTATCCTCTCTCCTTCTGATCTGCGAAATAGTCCAAAGGGGAACAAAGATGGCGTTAAAATATTTTCCAAACCTATCACTACAGTAGCTCTATCTAGGATATTGAGCACTTTTCTCCCGGACAACGCCGAGTACTTTAATAATAAAGCAGGCCTCCGGAGGACTACTGAAATCACTTAGGTATCCTCTCTCCTACTGATCTGCGAAATAGTCCAAAGGGAAACGAAGATGGCGTTAAAATATTATCCAAACCTATCACTACAGTAGCTCTATCTAGGACATTGAGCACTTTTTTTCCGGGACAACGCCGAGTACTTTGAAAATCAAAGAGGCCTCCTGAGCACTACTGAAATAACTCTTATCGATTCCCCATCCTTTTCAGCGTAGATTCTGTTAAAATATTATCCAAACTTATCACTACAGTAGCTCTATCTAGGACATTGAGCACTTTTCTCCCGGACAACGCCGAGTACTTGGAAAAATCGAGAAAGCTTCATGAACACCCATGAAATCCCTTAGGTATCCTCTCTCCTTCTGATCTGTGAAATAGTCCAAAGGGGAACGAAGATGGCGTTAAAATATTTTACAAACCTATCACTACAGTAGCTCTATCTAGGACATTGAGCACTTTTCTCCCGGACAACGCCGAGTACTTTGATAATCAAGGAGACCTCCTGGGGACTACTGAAATCACTTAGGTATCCTCTCTCCTTCTTATCTGCGAAATAGTCCAAAGAGGAACGAAGATGGCGTTAAAATATTTTCCAAAACCTATCACTACAGTAGCTCTATCTAGGACATTGAGCACTTTTCTCCCGGACAACGCCGAGTACTTTGATAATCAAGGAGGCCTCCTGGGGACTACTGAAATCACTTAGGTATCCTCTCTCCTTCTGATATGCGAAATAGTCCAAGGAGGAACTAAGATGGCGTTAAAATATTTTCAAAACCTATCACTACAGTAGCTCTATCTAGGATATTGAGCACTTTTCTCCCGGACAACGCCGAGTATTTCAAAATCAAATGGGCCTCCTGGGGACTACTGAAATAACTCTTATCGATTCCCTATCCTTTTCAGCGTAGATGCTGTTAAAATATTATCCAAACCTATCACTACAGTAGCTCTATCTAGGACATTGAGCACCCTTTTCCCGGACAACGCCGAGTACTTTGAAAATCGAGGAGGCTTTATGAACACCCATGAAATCCCTTAGGTATCCTCTCTCCTTCTGATCTGCGAAATAGTCCAAAGGGGAACGAAGATGGTGTTAAAATATTTTCCAAAACCTATCACTACAGTAGCTCTATCTAAGACATTGAGCACTTTTCTCCCGGACAACGCCGAGTACTTTGATAATCAAGGAGGCCTCCTGGGGACTACTGAAATCACCAAGGTATCCTCTCTCCTTCTGATCTGCGAAATAGTCCAAAGGGGAACGAAGATGGCGTTAAAATATTTCCAAACCTATCACTACAGTAGCTCTATCTAGAATATTGAGCACTTTTCTCCCGGACAACGCCGAGTATTTCAAAATAAAAGAGGCCTCCTGAGCACTACTGAAATAACTCTTATCGATTACCCCATCCTTTTCAGCGTAGATACTGTCAAAATATTATCCAAACCTATCACTACAGTAGCTCTATCTAGGACATTGAGCACTTTTTTCCCGGACAACGCCGAGTACTTTGAAAATCAAAGAGGCCTCCTGGTGACTACTGAAATCAGTTAGGTATCCTCCCTCCTTTACAGCTGCAAAATTGTCCAAAGGGGAACGAAGATGGCGTTAAAATATTTTCCAAAACCTATCACTACAGTAGCTCTATCTAAGACATTGAGCACTTTTCTCCCGGACAACGCCGAGTACTTTGATAATCAAGGAGGCCTCCTGGGGACTACTGAAATGACTTAGGTATCCTCTCTCCTTCTGATCTGCGAAATAGTCCAAAGGGGAACGAAGATGGCGTTAAAATATTTCCAAACCTATTACTACAGTAGCTCTATTAAGAGTATTGAGCACTTTTCTCCCGGACAACGCCGAGTATTTCAAAATCAAAGAGGCTTCCTGAGCACTACTGAAATAACTCTTATCGATTACCGCATCCTTTTCAGCGTAGATACTGTCAAAATATTATCCAGACCTATCACTACAGTAGCTCTATCTAGGACATTGAGCACTTTTTTCCCGGTCAACGCCGAGTACTTTGAAAATCAAAGAGGCCTCCTGGGGACTACTGAAATCAGTTAGGTATCCTCCCTCCTTTTCAGCTGCAAAATTGTCCAAAGGGGAACGAAGATGGCGTTAAAATATTTTCCAAAACCTATCACTACAGTAGCTCTATCTAAGACATTGAGCACTTTTCTCCCGGACAACGCCGAGTACTTTGATAATCAAGGAGGCCTCCTGGGGACTACTGAAATCACTTAGGTATCCTCTCTCCTTCTGATCTGCGAAATAGTCCAAAGGGGAACGAAGATGGCGTTAAAATATTTCCAAACCTATCACTACAGTAGCTCTATCTAGAATATTGAGCACTTTTCTCCCGGACAACGCCGAGTATTTCAAAATCAAAGAGGCCTCCTGAGCACTACTTAAATAACTCATATCGATTACCCCATCCTTTTCAGCGTAGATACTGTCAAAATATTATCCAAACCTATCACTACAGTAGCCGTATCTAGGACATTGAGCACTTTTTTCCCGGACAACGCCGAGTACTTTGAAAATCAAAGAGGCCTCCTGGGGACTACTGAAATCAGTTAGGTATCCTCCCTCCTTTTCAGCTGCAAAATTGTCCAAAGGGGAACGAAGATGGCGTTTAAATATTTTCTAAACCTATCACTACAGTAGCTCTATCTAGGATATTGAGCACTTTTCTCCCGGACAACGCCGAGTACTTTGAAAATCGAGGAGGCTTTATGAGCACTCCTGAAATCCCTTAGGTATCCTCTCTCCTTCTGATCTGCGAAATAGTCCAAAGGGAAACGAAAATGGAGTTAAAATATTTTCCAAACCTATCACTACAGTAGCTCTATCTAGGACATTGAGCACTTTTATCCCGGACAACGCCGAGTACTTTGATAATCAAGGAAGCCTCCTGGGGACTACTGAAATCACTTACGTATCCTCTCTCCTTTTGATCTGCGAAATAGTCCAAAGGTGAACGAAGATTGCGTTAAAATATTTTCCAAACAAATCATTACAGTAGCTCTATCTAGGATATTGAGCACTTTTCTCCCGGACAACGCCGAGTACTTTGAAAATCGAGGAGGCTTCATGAACACCCATGAAATTCCTCAGGTATCCTCTCTCCATTCTGATCTGCGAAATAGTCCAAAGGGGAACGAAGATGGCGTTAAAATATTTTCCAAAACCTATCACTACAGTAGCTCTATCTAGGACATTGAGCACTTTTCTCCCGGACAACGCCGAGTACTTTGAAAATCGAGGAGGCTTGATGAGCACTCCTGAAATCTCTTAGGTATCCTCTCTCCTTCTGATCTGCGAAATAGTCCAAAGGGGAACGAAGACGGCGTTAAAATATTTTCCAAAACTATCACTACAATAGCTCTATCTAGGACATTGAGCACTTTTCTCCCGGACAACGCCGAGTACTTTGATAATCAAGGAAGCCTCCTGTGGACTACTGAAATGACTTAGGTATCCTCTCTCCTTCTGATCTGCGAAATAGTCCAAAGGGGAACGAAGACGGCGTTAAAATATTTTCCAAACCTATCACTACAGTAGCTCTATCTAGGATATTGAGCACTTTTCTCCCGGACAACGCCGAGTATTTAAAAATCAAAGAGGCCTCCTGAGCACTACTGAAATAACTCTTATCGATTACCCCATCCTTTTCAGCGTAGATGCTGTTAAAATATTATCCAAACCTATCACTACAGTTGCTCTATCTAGGACATTGAGCACTTTTCTCCCGGACAACGCCGAGTACTTTGATAATCAAGGAGGCTTCCTGGGGACTACTGAAATGACTTAGGTATCCTCTCTCCTGATCTGCGAAATAGTCCAAAGGGTAACAGAGACGGCGTTAAAATATTTTCCAAACCTATCACTACAGTAGCTCTATCTAGGATATTGAGCACTTTTCTCCCGGACAACGCCGAGTATTTCGAAATCAAAGAGGCCTCCTGAGCACTACTGAAATAACTCTCATCGATTACCCCATCCTTTTCAGCGTAGATGCTGTTAAAATATTATCCAAACCTATCACTACAGTAGCCGTATCTAGGACATTGAGCACTTTTTTCCCGGACAACGCCGAGTACTTTGAAAATCAAAGAGGCCTCCTGGGGACTACTGAAATCAGTTAGGTATCCTCCCTCCTTTTCAGCTGCAAAATTGTCCAAAGGGGAACGAAGATGGCGTTTAAATATTTTCTAAACCTATCACTACAGTAGCTCTATCTAGGATATTGAGCACTTTTCTCCCGGACAACGCCGAGTACTTTGAAAATCGAGGAGGCTTTATGAGCACTCCTGAAATCCCTTAGGTATCCTCTCTCCTTCTGATCTGCGAAATAGTCCAAAGGGAAACGAAAATGGAGTTAAAATATTTTCCAAACCTATCACTACAGTAGCTCTATCTAGGACATTGAGCACTTTTATCCCGGACAACGCCGAGTACTTTGATAATCAAGGAAGCCTCCTGGGGACTACTGAAATCACTTACGTATCCTCTCTCCTTTTGATCTGCGAAATAGTCCAAAGGTGAACGAAGATTGCGTTAAAATATTTTCCAAACAAATCATTACAGTAGCTCTATCTAGGATATTGAGCACTTTTCTCCCGGACAACGCCGAGTACTTTGAAAATCGAGGAGGCTTCATGAACACCCATGAAATTCCTCAGGTATCCTCTCTCCATTCTGATCTGCGAAATAGTCCAAAGGGGAACGAAGATGGCGTTAAAATATTTTCCAAAACCTATCACTACAGTAGCTCTATCTAGGACATTGAGCACTTTTCTCCCGGACAACGCCGAGTACTTTGAAAATCGAGGAGGCTTGATGAGCACTCCTGAAATCTCTTAGGTATCCTCTCTCCTTCTGATCTGCGAAATAGTCCAAAGGGGAACGAAGACGGCGTTAAAATATTTTCCAAAACTATCACTACAATAGCTCTATCTAGGACATTGAGCACTTTTCTCCCGGACAACGCCGAGTACTTTGATAATCAAGGAAGCCTCCTGTGGACTACTGAAATGACTTAGGTATCCTCTCTCCTTCTGATCTGCGAAATAGTCCAAAGGGGAACGAAGACGGCGTTAAAATATTTTCCAAACCTATCACTACAGTAGCTCTATCTAGGATATTGAGCACTTTTCTCCCGGACAACGCCGAGTATTTAAAAATCAAAGAGGCCTCCTGAGCACTACTGAAATAACTCTTATCGATTACCCCATCCTTTTCAGCGTAGATGCTGTTAAAATATTATCCAAACCTATCACTACAGTTGCTCTATCTAGGACATTGAGCACTTTTCTCCCGGACAACGCCGAGTACTTTGATAATCAAGGAGGCTTCCTGGGGACTACTGAAATGACTTAGGTATCCTCTCTCCTGATCTGCGAAATAGTCCAAAGGGTAACAGAGACGGCGTTAAAATATTTTCCAAACCTATCACTACAGTAGCTCTATCTAGGATATTGAGCACTTTTCTCCCGGACAACGCCGAGTATTTCGAAATCAAAGAGGCCTCCTGAGCACTACTGAAATAACTCTCATCGATTACCCCATCCTTTTCAGCGTAGATGCTGTTAAAATATTATCCAAACCTATCACTACAGTAGCTCTATCTAGGACATTGAGCACTTTTTTCCCGGACAACGCCGAGTACTTTGAAAATCAAAGAGGCCTCCTGGGGACTACTGAAATCAGTTAGGTATCCTCCCTCCTTTTCATCTGCAAAATTGTCCAAAGGGAGACGAAGATGGCGTTAAAATATTTTTTAAACCTATCACTACAGTAGCTCTATCTAGGATATTGAGCACTTTTCTCCCGGACAACGCCGAGTACTTTGAAAATCGAGGAGGCCTCATGAGCACTCCTGAAATCCCTTAGGTATCCTCTCTCCTTCTGATCTGCGAAATAGTCCAAAGGGGAACGAAGATGGCGTTAAAATATTTTCCAAACCTATCACTACAGTAGCTCTATCTAGGATATTGAGCACTTTTCTCCCGGACAACGCCGAGTACTTTAAAAATCGAGAAGGCTTCATGAACACCCATGAAATGCTTTAGGTATCCTCTCTCCTTCTGATCTGCGAAATAGTCCAAAGGAGAACGAAGATGGCGTTAAAATATTTTCCAAAACCTATCACTACAGTAGCTCTATCTAGGACATTGAGCACTTTTCTCCCGGACAACGCCGAGTACTTTGATAATCAAGGAGGCCTCCTGGGGACTACTGAAATCACTTAGGTATCCTCTCTCCTTCTGATCTGCGAAATAGTCCAAAGGGAAACGAAGATGGCGTTAAAATATTTTCCAAACCTATCACTACAGTAGCTCTATCTAGGATATTGAGCACTTTTCTCCCGGACAACGCCGAGTACTTCAAAATCAAAGAGGCCTCCTGAGCACTACTGAAATAACTCTCATCGATTACCCCATCTTTTTCAGCGTAGATGCTGTTAAAATATTATCCAAAACATATCACTACAGTTGCTCTATCTAGGACATTGAGCACTTTTCTCCCGGACAACGCCGAGTACTTTGATAATAAAGGAGGCTTTCTGGGGACTACTGAAATGACTTAGGTATCCTCTCTCCTGATCTGCGAAATAGTCCAAAGGGTAACAGAGACGGCGTTAAAATATTTTCCAAACCTATCACTACAGTAGCTCTATCTAGTATATTGAGCACTTTTCTCCCGGACAACGCCGAGTATTTCAAAATCAAAGAGGCCTCCTGAGCACTACTGAAATAACTCTTATCGATTACCCCATCCTTTTCAGCGTAGATGCTGTTAAAATATAATCCAAACCTATCACTACAGTAGCTCTATCTAGGACATTGAGCACTTTTTTCCCGGACAACGCCGAGTACTTTGAAAATCAAAGAGGCCTCCGGGGGACTACTGATATCAGTTAGGTATCCTCCCCCATTTTCATCTGCAAAATTGTCCAAAGGGAGACGAAGATGGCGTTAAAATATTTTCTAAACCTATCACTACAGTAGCTCTATCTAGGATATTGAGCACTTTTCTCCCGGACAACGCCGAGTACTTTGAAAATCGACGAGGGCTTTATGAGTACTCTTGAAATCCCTTAGGTATCCTCTCTCCTTCTGATCTGCGAAATAGTCCAAAGGGGAACGAAGATTGCGTTAAAATATTTTCCAAACCTATCACTACAGTAGCTCTATCTAGGACATTGAGCACTTTTCTCCCGGACAACGCCGAGTACTTTGATAATCAAGGAGGCCTCCTGGGGAGTACTTATATCACTTAGGTATCCTCTCTCCTTCTGATCTGCGAAATAGTCCAAAGGGGAACGAAGATGGCGTTAAAATATTTTCCAAACCTATCACTACAGTAGCTCTATCTAGGATATTGAGCACTTTTCTCCCGGACAACGCCGAGTACTTTGAAAATCGAGAAGGCTTCATGAACACCCATGAAATCCCTTAGGTATCCTCTCTCCTTCTGATCTGCGAAAAAAGTCCAAAGTAGAACGACGATGGCGTTAAAATATTTTCCAAAACCTATCACTACAGTAGCTCTATCTAGGACATTGAGCACTTTTCTCCCGGACAACGCCGAGTACTTTGATAATCAAGGAGGCTTCTTGGGGACTACTGAAATGACTTAGGTATCCTCTCTCCTGATCTGCGAAATAGTCCAAAGGGTAACAGAGACGGCGTTAAAATATTTTCCAAACCTATCACTACAGTAGCTCTATCTAGGATATTGAGCACTTTTCTCCCGGACAACGCCGAGTATTTCAAAATCAAAGAGGCCTCCTGAGCACTACTGAAATAACTCTTATCGATTACCCCATCCTTTTCAGCGTAGATGCTGTTAAAATATTATCCAAACCTATCACTACAGTAGCTCTATCTAGGACATTGAGCACTTTTTTCCCGGACAACGCCGAGTACTTTGAAAATCAAAGAGGCCTCCTGGGGACTACTGAAATCAGTTAGGTATCCTCCCCTCTTTTCATCTGCAAAATTGTCCAAAGGGAGACGAAGATGGCGTTAAAATATTTTTTAAACCTATCACTACAGTAGCTCTATCTAGGATATTGAGCACTTTTCTCCCGGACAACGCCGAGTACTTTGAAAATCGAGGAGGCCTCATGAGCACTCCTGAAATCCCTTAGGTATCCTCTCTCCTTCTGATCTGCGAAATAGTCCAAAGAGGAACGAAGACGGCGTTAAAATATTTTCCAAAACTATCACTACAGTAGCTCTATCTAGGACATTGAGCACTTTTCTCCCGGACCACGCCGAGTACTTTGATAATCAAGGAGGCCTCCTGGGGACTACTGAAATCAGTTAGGTATCCTTCCTCCTTTTCATCTGCAAAATTGTCCAAATGGGGAACGAAGATGGCGTTAAAATATTTTCTAAACCTATCACTACAGTAGCTCTATCTAGGATATTGAGCACTTTTCTCCCGGACAACGCCGAGTACTTTGAAAATCGAGGAGGCTTCATGAGCACTCCTGAAATCCCTTAGGTATCCTCTCTCCTTCTGATCTGCGAAATAGTCCAAAGGGGAACGAAGATGGCGTTAAAATATTTTCCAAACCTATCACTACAGTAGCTCTATCTAGGATATTGATCACTTTTCTCCCGGACAACGCCGAGTATTTCAAAATCAAAGAGGCCTCCTGGAGACTACTGAAATAACTCTTATCGATTACCCCATCCTTTTCAGCGTAGATTCTGTTAAAATATTATCCGAACCTATCACTACAGTAGCTCTATCTAGGACATTGAGCACTTTTTTCCCGGACAACGCCGAGTACTTTGAAAATCAAAGAGGCCTCCTGGGGACTACTGAAATCAGTTAGGTATCCTCCCTCGTTTTCATCTGCAAAATTGTCCAAAGGGGAACGAAGATGGCGTTAAAATATTTTCTAAACCTATCACTACAGTAGCTCTATCTAGGATATTGAGCACTTTTCTCCCGGACAACGCCGAGTACTTTGAAAATCGAGGAGGCTTCATGAGCACTACTGAAATCCCTTAGGTATCCTCTCTCCTTCTGATCTGCCAAATAGTCCTGAGGCGCTCATACTGGCGAATGCCGACATTCCCCCTCCCCAGATTTCGCCTGAGGCGCTCATACCGACGAATGCCGACATTCCCCCGCCCCGGATTTCGCCTGAGTCGCTCACACTTTAACACTGCTCAAAAAAGGAGTAGATAATGGATGGGATGAGGGCATCATGACAACGGAACCGATACGACCCTACCTCAACACTTCTCAAAAAAGGAGGAGATAATGCATGGGATGAGGGCATCATGACAACGGAACCGATACGACCCTACCTCAACACTTCTCAAAAAAGGAGGAGATAATGCATGGGAATAGGTCATCATGACAACGGAACCGATACGACCCTACCTCAACACTTCTCAAAAAAGGAGGAGATAATGCATGGGATGAGGGCATCATGACAACGGAACCGATACGACCCTACCTCAACACTTCTCAAAAAAGGAGGAGGTAATTCATGGGATGAGCACATCCTGACAACGGAACCGATACTATTCTACATCTACACTTCTCAAAAAAGGAAGAGGTAATGCATGGGATCAGTGCATCATGACAACGGAACCGATACTACCCTACCTCTACACTTCTCAAAAAAGGAGGAGGTAATGCTCACACCGGCGAATACCGTAACCCCCCCCCCCCAATTTGGCCTGAAAGGAGGAGGTAATTCCTATCATGATAACAGAACGGCCACAGGGAGGGAGGGGGGAGGAATATTAGCGTCTATTAATAATTAAGAAAGAAAGTGTGAGAGGGAAAAATGACAGAAAGGAAAACTGCCACTCTCTGACGTCATGATTACCTGATATAACCGGACACAATTTAGAGCAAGACCGGGTACATCCGGCAAGGGATTATGGGACAGGTTAGGATGTGATTGAGCAACCCTTGTTTCACTACACACTCTTAACGTAGGATTCCTATGTTGTTATTGATGCAACCGGACAGAAGTTATTGGATGATCTGATACAACCGGACACAATTTAGGGCAAGACCGGGTACATCCGGCAAGGGATTATGGGATGTTTATAGTGACTCGGCATTTTTATCAGATTAGTACATAAATACATTAGATTATTTCGAATTTACTACATAATAACGTTGAAATTTCGTGTAAAATACGAAAAAACTGCTACCTTTTGTCGGAAAGTGGTCCGGTTGACTGTCAGCGAGTGAATCGATTTTCGCGATTTTTAGATATTTTACATCCGGGATTTGTGCGGTCCTGTAGATGTCAACTTTTTGACATGTCGTCGGGTAGTTTTTGAGGAGATACTGGACATACAAACAAACAAACAAACATACAAACAGACAACTGCCCTTTATATAAGAGACTAGCGGGGCTACCCGGCGTTGCTCGGGGTCATTAAAACATATAATTGAAGAAAAATCGTGTGTGTAACATCTTTATATACAAACTTCTATTTCTCCCCCCCCCCTTCTCTATAGCCGTCTCTTTATCTTTCTACCTTTCTCTTCCCTGGTCGCCGCATTTCACCGCTACTTTCTAATTTTGCCTTTTGCGAAAGCTGTTCTTTCCCCACAATTTCTCCTACGTTGCCCAGGGCAATAGTATGATATATTTCTATAAAAAGTAACACCTCTATCTGCGCCTTCTATATAGGTACTTATCTCCACCCCGGTGTTCATGCTATATACGTATCTATCATCACCCAGGTGCGCTTACTATATACGTACCTATCGCCGCCCCAGTGCACATACTATATACGTACCTATCGCCGCCCCAGTTCAGATACTATTTAAGTACCTATCACCGCCCCGGTGCGAATCCTAAATAGTACCTATCGCCGCCCCGGTGTGCATGCTACATAAGTACCTATCGCTGCCCTAGTGGGAATAATTAATATGTACATATTGCCGCATTGGTGCGAATTTCTAAATACGTACCTATCACCACTTTGGTGCGAATGCTAAATACGTACCTATCGCCGGCCCGATGCGAATGCTAAATACGTACCTATAGCCGCCCTGGTGTGAATGCTAAATACGCACCTATAGCCGCCCCGGTGCGAATGCTAAATACGTACCTATCACCACCCTGGTGCGAATGCGAAATACATACCTTTCGCCGTTCTGGTGCACGTGCTATATACGTACCTATTGCCGCCCCGGTGCACGTGCTATATATGTACTGATCGCCGCCCCGGTGCGCATGCTATGTACGTACTTATTGCTGCCCATGTGTACATGCTATATACGTAGCTATCGCCACCCCTGAATTCTGAATACGTACCTATCGCCGCTCCTGTGTGAATTCTAAATACGTACCTATCACCGCCCCGGTGCGGAAGCTAAATACGTACATATCACCACCCCGATGCGAATGGTAAATACATACCTATCGCCGCCCCTGTGCGAATGCTAAATACATACCTGTCGCCGCCCCGGTGCGAATGCTAAATACATACCTATCGCCGCCCCGGTGCGAATGCTAAATACATACCTATCGCCGCCCCGGTGTGAATGCTAAATACATACCTATCGCCGCCCCGGTGTGAATGCTAAATACATACCTATCGCCGCCCCGGTGTGAATGCTAATACGTACCTTTCGCCGCCCGTGCTATATACGTACCTATCGCTGCCCTGGTGCGCGTGCTATATATGAACCGATCGCTGCCCCAGTGCGCATGCATAATACATACCTATCACGTACTTATTGCCGCCCATATGCACATGCTATATACGTACCTATCGCCACCGCTGAATGCTAAATAAGTACCTATCTCCGCCCAGGGATGAATGCTAAATACGTACATATTGCCGCCCAGGTGTTCATACACCATATGTACCTATCACTGCCCCAGTGCGAATACTAAATATGTACATATCGCCACCCCGGTGCGATTGCTGAATACATACCTATCGCAACCCCGGTGCGAATGCTAAATACGTAGCTATAGCCACCCCTATGCACTACTATATAGTACCTATTGCCACCCCGGTACACATACTATATATAAACCTATCGCCGACCCGGTGTGCATACTATATTCGTACCTATCGCGGCTCTGGTGCGCATACTACATACTTACCTATCTCTGCAAGGGTACACATACTATATATGTACCAATCTCCAGCCCAGTTCGCATACGTAAGAACTTATATTTATTCGGCCCTGTCGTGTTAGAAAAACAAAATAGTGTTCATTTATGTATTGTCACTATCATAAATATAAATATTTTTAGTTACAAACAGAAAAACATACATTTGTTTGCCTCCCCACAGGAAAATTTTTTTTCTATCCTCCCACATACTTAGAAATATTTTTAATTTAAAGGAAAAAAAAAAGAAAAAATTTTGACCCTTACACCCCAAAAATTTTATGTTCCCCCCATACATAGATATATTTTTATTTTAAAAAAGAAAAAAAAAAAAATTTTTTAGCCCCCTCCCCCGAAAATTTTTTTTTTCATTCTCCCCCATACACATAAATATTTTCAATGAAAAAGATAAAAGAAAAAATAAATGTTTTGCCTCCCCCCCAATTTTTTTTATACTCCCGATGCGCATGCTATATACATATTTATTGCCGCCCATGTGCACATGCTATATACTTCCTATCGCCACCGCTGAATGCTAAATACGTACCTATTGCTGTCGCGGTGCGAATGCTAAATAGGTTTTCAGCGTAGATGCTCTTAAAATATTATCCAAACCTATCACTACAGTAGCTCTATCTAGGACATTGAACAATTTTCTCCCGGACAACGCCGAGTACTTTAAAAATAAAAGAGGCCTCATGAGCACTACTGAAATAACTTAGGTATCCTCTCTCCTTCTGATCTGCCAAATAGTCCAAAGGGAAACGAAGATGGCATTAAAATATTTTCCAAACCTATCACTACAGTAGCTCTATCTAGGATATTGACCACTTTTCTGCCGGACAACGCCGAGTACTTTGAAAATCAAGGAGGCCTCCTGAGCACTACTGAAATCACTCTTATCGATTCCCCCATCCTTTTCAGCGTAGATGCTGTTAAAATATTATCCAAACCTATCACTACAGTAGCTCGATCAAGGACATTGAACACTTTTCTCCCGGACAACGCCAAATACTTTGAAAATCAAGGAGGCCTCCTGAGGACTACTGAAATCACTTAGGTATCCCTCCTTTTGATCTGATAAATAGTCCAAAGGGGAACGAAGATGGCGTTAAAATATTTTCAAAACCTATCACTACAGTAGCTCTATCTAGGATATTGACCACTTTTCTCCCGGACAACACCGAGTAATTTTTAAATCAAGGAGGCCTCATGAGCACTCCTTAAATAACTCTTATCGATTCCCCCATCCTTTTCAGCGTAGATGCTGTTAAAATATTATCCTAACCTATCACTACAGTAGCTCTATCTAGGACATTTAGCAATTTTCTCCCGGACAACGCCGAGTACTTTGAAAATCAAGGAGGCCTCCTGAGCACTACTGAAATCACTTAGGTATCCTCTCTCCTTCTGATCTGCCAAATAGTCCAAAGGGGAACGAAGATGGCGTTAAAATATTTTCCAAACCTATCACTACAGTAGCTCTATTTAGGATATTGAGCATTTTTCTCCCGGACAACGCCGAGTACTTTGATAATCAAAGAAGCCTCCTGAGGACTACTGAAATCACTTAAGAATCCTCTCTCCTTCTGATCTGCCAAATAGTCCAAAGGGGAACGAAGATGGCGTTAAAATATTTTCAAAACCTATCACTACAGTATCTCTATTAAGGACATTCAGAACTTTTCTCCCGGACAACGCCGAGTATTTGAAAATCAAAGAGGCCTCCTGAGCACTACTGAAATAACTCTTATCGATCCCCCCATCCTTTTCAGCGTAGATGCTGTTAAGATATTATGCAAACCTATCACTACAGTAGGTCTATCTAGGACATTGAGCACTTTTTTCCCGGACAACGCCGAGTACTTTGAAAATCAAAGAGGCCTCCTGAGCACTACTGAAATAACTCTTATCGATTCCCCCATCCTTTTCAGCGTAGATGCTGTTAAAATATTATCCAAACCTATCTCTACAGTAGCTCTATGTAGGACATTGAGCACTTTTTTCCCGGACAACGCCGAGTACTATGACCTGATATAACCGGACACAATTTAGGGCAAGACCGGGTACATCCAGCATAGGATTATTGGACAGGTGCGGATGTGATTGAGCAACCCTTGTTTCACTACACACTTATAACGTAGGATTCCTATGTTGTTATTGATTTATCCGGACAGAAGTTATTGGATGATCTGATACAACCGGGCTGAATGTCGGGCAAGATCGGGTACATCCGGCAAGGGATTATGGGATGTTTACAGTGATTCTGCATTTTTATCGGATTAGTACATAAATACATTAGATTATTTCGAATTTACTATATATTAACGTTGAAAAAGTGGTGTAAAATACGAAAAAACTGCTACCTTTTGTCGGAAAGTGGTCCGGTTGACTGTCAGCGAGTGAATCGTTTTTCCATAGACCGGCGGAATGAAGCCAAGACGATTATGGAGTGCATAATCAAAACAGATACTACACTAAACAGAATTAGAGAAAAACGGCCTAGGGAGTCTAAAATTCATTGTTGGTCATCAAAACTCATTTAAGAACTTGTTAAATAGTATTATACAATGTTTGTTCAACAAAATCATAGTTATTTATACTCGTTAATTTATTAATGTAATTTGAACAGTGTCTATTGGATAGACCGCTGTTCAGGTGTAGATTGGTTATAAATAGTCCCGTAAATCACATTAAGTTTCTGAATTTCGGCCTTTTGGCTAAGATCAAAGTGTAGTATCTGTTCTCGGCATTATTGCCTTGAGATCAAGTGTATATCTAGTCCTATCCGATAGGTGTCGATCTTACACTGTCGAATCAAAAATCAGATTATCATTTTATTTTTTAATCCCTTTTCCTTTAGCTCACTTCCTCTCCCCTAAAGTACCGGTTGATATACCCCCAAGGTCGGGATCTGTCTCACCGACGACTCCCCCCAAATTTCGCCCGAGGCGCTGACACCGGCGAATACCGACACTCCCCCTCCCCCAAATTTCGCCTGCCTCACCGGCGTATGCCAATACGCCCCATCCCCAAATTTCGCCTGAGGCGCCCCACAGGCGATCGCTCATACCGCCGAATGCCGACATTTCCCTCCTCCCCTCCCCAGATTGGCCTGAGCCGCCGAATGCCGACATTCCCCCTCGCCAGATTTGGCCTGAAGCGCTCACAACGGCGAATGCCGACACCCCCCCGAAAGGAGGAGGGAATGCCTATCATGATAACAGAACGGCCATAGGGAGGGGGGGTGAATATTAGCGTCTATTAATAATTAAGAAAGAAAGTGTGGGAGTGAGCGGGAAAAAAGAAAGACAGAAAAAAATGGTTGTAGTGTGAGTGAATTCCTTCCTGCCACTCTCTGACGTCAGGGTACCCACACATAGTTCGTGCGGTCGCAGGGTACCCACACATAGTTCGTGCGGTCGCAGGGTACCCACACATACTTCGTGCGGTCGCAGGGTACCCACACATACTTCGTCCGGGCGCAGGGTACCCACACATACTTCGTACGGTCGCAGGGTACCCACACATATTTGGTTCGGTCACAGGGTACCCACAAATACTTCGTGCGATCGCAGGGTACCCACACATACTTCGGCCGGTCGCAGGGTACCCACACATATTCGTCCGGTCGCAGGGTACCCACACATAGTTCGTGCGGTCGCAGAGTACCCGCACATACTTCGTGCGGTCGCAGGGTACCAACACATACTTCGCCCGGTCGCAGAGTACCCACACATATTTCGTCCGGACGCAGGGTACCCACAAATACTTCGTCCGGTGGCAGGGTACCCACACGTACTTCGTGCGGTCGCAGGGTACCCACACATATTTCGTTCGGTCACAGGGTACCCACACATACTTCGTGCGATCGCAGGGTACCCACACATACTTCGTCCGGTCGCAGGGTACCAACACATACTTCGTCCGGTCGCAGAGTACCCACACATATTTCGTCCGGACGCAGGGTACCCACAAATACTTCGTCCGGTCGCAGGGTACCCACAAATACTTCGTGCGGTCGCAGGGTACTCACACATACTTCGTCCGGTCGCAGGGTACCCACACATACTTCGTGCGGTCGCAGGGTACCTATACATACTTCTTGTGGTCGCAGGGTACCCACACATACTTCGTGCGGTCGCAGGGTACCCACACATACTTCGTGCGGTCGCAGGGTACCCACACATACTTCGTGCGGTCGCAGGTTACCCACACATACTTCGTCCGGTCGCAGGGTACCCACACATACTTCGTCCGGACGCAGGGTACCCACAAATACTTCGTCCGGACGCAGGGTACCCACAAATACTTCGTGCGGTCGCAAGGTACCCACACATATTTCGTTCGGTCGCAGGGTACCCACACATATTTCGTTCGGTCGCAGGGTACCCACACATATTTCGTTCGGTAGCAGGGTACCCACACATACTTCGTGCGATCGCAGGGTACCCACACATACTTCGTCCGGTAGCAGGGTACCCACACATACTTCGTGCGGTCGCAGGGTACCTATACATACTTCGTGCGGTCGCAGGGTACCCACACATACTTCGTCAGGCAGCAGGGTACCCACACATACTTCGTGCGGTCGCAGGGTACTCACACATACTTCGTCCGGTCGCAGGGTACCAACACATACTTCGTGCGGTCGCAGGGTACCTATACATACTTCGTCCAGTCGCAGGGTACCCACACATACTTCGTGCGGTCGCAGGGTACCCACACATACTTCGCCAGGCAGTAGGGTACCCACACATACTTCGTGCGGTCGCAGGGTACCCACAAATACTTCGTGCGGTCGCAGGGTACCCACACATACTTCGTGCGGTCGCAGGGTACCCACACATACTTCGTCCGGTCGCAGGGTACCCACACATACTTCGTGCGGTCGCAGAGTACCTATACATACTTAGTCCGGTCGCAGGGTACCACACATACTTCGTGCGGTCGCAGGGTACCCACACATACTTCGTCAGGCAGCAGGGTACCCACACATACTTCGTGCGGTCGCAGGGTACCCACAAATACTTCGTGCGGTCGCAGGGTACCCACACATACTTCGTGCGGTCGCAGGGTACCCACACATACTTCGTCCGGTCGCAGGGTACCCACACATACTTCGTGCGGTCGCAGAGTACATATACATACTTCGTCCGGTCGCAGGGTACCCACACATACTTCGTGCGGTCGCAGGGTACCCACACATACTTCGTCAGGCAGCAGGGTTCCCACACATACTTCATGCGGTCGCAGGGTACCCACAAATACTTCGTGCGGTCGCAGGGTACCTATACAATCTTCGTGCGGTCGCAGGGTACCCACACATACTTCGTCCGGTCGCAGGGTACCCACACATACTTCGTGCGGTCGCAGGGTACCCACACATACTTCGTTCGGTCGCAGGGTTCCCACACATACTTCGTGCGGTCGCAGGGTACCCACACACACTTCGTCCGGTCGCAGGGTACCTACACATACTTCGTGCGGTCGCAGGGTACCCACAAATACTTCGTGCGGTCGCAGGGTACCTACAAATACTTCGTGCGGTCGCAGGGTACCCACACATATTTCGTCCGGTCGCAGGGTACCTACACATATTTCGTGCGGTCGCAGGGTACCCACACATACTTGGTGCGATCGCAGGGTACCCACACATACTTCGTTCGGTCACAGGGTACCCACACATACTTCGTGCGGTCGCAGGGTACCTATACATACTTCGTCCGGTCGCAGGGTACCCCACATACTTCGTGCGGTCGCAGGGTACCTATACATACTTCGTCAGGCAGCAGGGTACTCACACATACTTCGTGCGGTCGCAGGGTACTCACACATACTTCGTCCGGTCACAGGGTACCCACACATACTTCGAGCGATGTCAGGGTACCCACATATACTTCGTCCGGTCGCAGGGTACCTATACATACTTCGTGCAGTCGCAGGGTACCCACACCTACTTCGTCCAGTCGCAGGGTACCCACACATACTTCGTGCGGTCGCAGGGTACCTATAATACTTTGTCCGGTCGCAGGGTACTCACACATACTTCGTGCGGTCGCAGGGTACCCACACATACTTCGTCAGGCAGCAGGGTACCCACACATACTTCGTGCGGTCGCAGGGTACCCAAACATACTTCGTTCGGTCGCAGGGTTCCCACACATACTTCGTTCGGTCGCAGGGTACTCACACATACTTAGTGCGGTCGCAGGGTACCCACACATAAGTCGTGCGGTCGCAGGGTACCCACAAGTACTTCGTCCGGTCGCAGGGTTCCCACACATACTTCGTGCGGTCGCAGGGTACCCAAACATACTTCGTGCGGTCGCAGGGTACCTATACATACTTCGTGCGGTCGCAGGGTACCCACATATACTTCGTGCGGTCGCAGGGTACCTATACATACTTCGTGCGGTCGCAGGGTACCCACATATACTTCGTGCGGTCGCAGGGTACCTACACATACTTCGTGCGGTCGCAGGGTACCCACACATACTTCGTGCGGTCGCAGGGTACCCATACATACTTCGTCCGGTCGCAGGGTACCCACACATACTTCGTGCGGTCGCAGGGTACCCACACATACTTCGTGCGGTCGCAGGGTACCTACACATACTTCGTGCGGTCGCAGGGTACCTATACATACTTCGTGCGGTCGCAGGGTACCCACATATACTTCGTGCGGTCGCAGGGTACCTACACATACTTCGTGCGGTCGCAGGGTACCCACACATACTTCGTGCGGTCGCAGGGTACCCACACATACTTCGTCCGGTCGCAGGGTACCCACACATACTTCGTGCGGTCGCAGGGTACCCACACATACTTCGTGCGGTCGCAGGGTACCCACACATACTTCGTGCGGTCGCAGGGTACCCATACATACTTCGTCCGGTCGCAGGGTACCCACACATACTTCGTCCGGTCGCAGGGTACCTATACATACTTCGTCCGGTTGCAGGGTACCCACACATACTTCGTCCGGTCGCAGGGTACCCACACATACTTCGTGCGGTCGCAGGGTACCCATACATACTTCGTCCGGTCGCAGGGTACCCACACATACTTCGTGCGGTCGCAGGGTACCCACACATACTTCGTGCGGTCGCAGGGTACCCACACATACTTCGTGCGGTCGCAGGGTACCCACACATACTTCGTGCGGTCGCAGGGTACCCACATATACTTCGTGCGGTCGCAGGGTACCTACACATACTTCGTGCGGTCGCAGGGTACCCACACATACTTCGTGCGGTCGCAGGGTACCCACACATACTTCGTGCGGTCGCAGGGTACCCACACATACTTCGTGCGGTCGCAGGGTACCCACACATACTTCGTGCGGTCGCAGGGTACCTATACATACTTCGTCCGGTCGCAGGGTACCCACACATACTTCGTCCGGTCGCAGGGTACCCACACATACTTCGTGCGGTCGCAGGGTACCCATACATACTTCGTCCGGTCGCAGGGTACCCACACATACTTCGTCCGGTCGCAGGGTACCCACACATACTTCGTCAGGCAGCAGGGTACCCACACATACTTCGTGCGGTCGCAGGGTACCCACAAATACTTCGTGCGGTCGCAGGGTACCCACACATACTTCGTGCGGTCGCAGGGTACCCACACATACTTTGTGCGGTCGCAGGGTACCTACACATACTTCGTCCGGTCGCAGGGTACCTACACATACTTCGTGCGGTCGCAGGGTACCCACACATACTTCGTCCGGTCGCAGGGTACCCACACATACTTCGTGCGGTCGCAGGGTACCCACACATACTTCGTCCGGTCGCAGGGTACGTACACATACTTCGTCCGGTCGCAGGGTACCCACACATACTTCGTCCGGTCGCAGGGTACCCACACATACTTCGTGCGGTCGCAGGGTACCTATACCTACTTTTTCCGGTCGCAGGGTACCCACACATACCCTACCTCTACACTGCTCAAAAAAGGAGGAGGTAATGCATGGGAATAGTGCATCATGACAACGGAACCGATACGACCCTACCTCAACACTTCTCAAAAAAGGAGGAGATAATGCATGGGATGAGGGCATCATGACAACGGAACCGATACGACCCTATCTCAACACTTCTCAAAAAAGGAGGAGATAATGCATGGGATGAGGGCATCATGACAACGGAACCGATACGACCCTACCCTTACACTTCTCAAAAAAGGAGGAGGTAATGCATGGGATCAGTGCATCATGACAACGGAACCGATACTATTCTACATCTACACTTCTCAAAAAAGGAGGAGGTAATGCTCACACCGGCGAATACCGTACCCCCCCCCCCCAATTTGGCATGTAAGGAGGAGGTAATGTCTATCATGATAACGGAAGGGAGTGGGAGGAATATTAACGTCTATTAAAAGGTTGTAGTGTGAGTGAATTTCTTCCCGCCACTTTGCATTATTTTTCAAATTATCTGCCACTCTCTGACGTCATGATGACCTGATATAACCGGACACAATTTAGAGCAAGACCGGGTACATCCGGCAAGGGATTATGGGACAGGTGCGGATGTGATTGAGCAACCCTTGTTTCACTACACACTCTTAACGTAGGATTCCTATGTTGTTATTGATGCAACCGGACAGAAGTTATTGGATGATCTGATACAACCGGACACAATTTAGGGCAAGACCGGATACATCCGGCAAGGGATTATGGGATGTTTATAGTGACTCGGCATTTTTATCGGATTAGTACATAAATACATTAGATTATTTCGAATTTACTACATAATAACGTTGAATTTTCGTGTAAAATACGAAAAAACTGCTACCTTTTGTCGGAAAGTGGTCCGGTTGAGCGAGTGAATCGATTTTCGCGATTTTTAGATATTTTACATCCGGGATTTGTGCGGTCCTGTAGATGTCAACTTTTTGACATGTCGTCGGGTAGTTTTTGAGGAGATACTGGACATACAAACAAACAAACAAACATACAAACAGACAACTGCCCTTTATATAAGAGATATATATATATACTAGCGGGGCTACCCGGCGTTGCTCGGGGTCATTAAAACATATAATTGAAGAAAAATCGTGTGTGTAACATCTTTATATACAAACTTCTATTTCTCCCCACCCCCTTTTGCCTTTTGCGAAAGCTGTTCTTTCCCCACAATTTCTCCTACGTTGCCCAGGGCAATAGTATGATATATTTCTATAAAAAGTAACACCTCTATCTGCGCCTTCTATATAGGTACTTATCTCCACCCCGGTGTTCATGCTATATACGTATCTATCATCACCCCGGTGCGCATACTATATACGTACCTATCGCCGCCCCAGTGCACATACTATATACGTACCTATCGCCGCCCCAGTTCAGATACTATTTAAGTACCTATCGCCGCCCCGGTGCGAATGCTAAATAGTACCTATCGCCGCCCCGGTGTGCATGCTACATAAGTACCTATCGCTGCCCTAGTGGGAATAATTAATATGTACATATTGCCGCATTGGTGCGAATTTCTAAATACGTACCTATCACCACTTTGGTGCGAATGCTAAATACGTACCTATCGCCGGCCCGATGCGAATGCTAAATACGTACCTATAGCCGCCCTGGTGTGAATGCTAAATACGTACCTATTGCCGCCCCGGTGCACGTGCTATATATGTACTGATCGCCGCCCCGGTGCGCATGCTATGTACGTACTTATTGCTGCCCATGTGTACATGCTATATACGTAGCTATCGCCACCCCTGAATTCTGAATACGTACCTATCGCCGCCCCGGTGTGGAAGCTAAATACGTACATATCGCCGCCCAGGTACGAATGCTAAATACATACATATCGCCGCCCTAGTGTGATTTCTAAATACGTACCTATCGCCGCTCCTGTGTGAATTCTAAATACGTACCTATCGCCGCCCCGGTGCGGAAGCTAAATACGTACATATCGCCACCCCGGTGCGAATGCTAAATACATACCTATCGCCGCCCCGGTGCGAATGCTAAATACATACCTGTCGCCGCCCCGGTGCGAATGCTAAATACATACCTATCGCCGCCCCGGTGCGAATGCTAAATACATACCTATCGCCGCCCCGGTGTGAATGCTAAATACATACCTATCGCCGCCCCGGTGTGAATGCTAAATACATACCTATCGCCGCCCCGGTGTGAATGCTAAATACGTACCTTTCGCCGCCCCGGTGTGCGTGCTATATACGTACCTATCGCCGCCCCGGTGTGAATGCTAAATACATACCTATCGCCGCCCCGGTGTGAATGCTAAATACGTACCTTTCGCCGCCCCGGTGCGCGTGCTATATATGAACCGATCGCTGCCCCAGTGCGCATGCATAATACATACCTATCACGTACTTATTGCCGCCCATGTGCACATGCTATATACGTACCTATCGCCACCGCTGAATGCTAAATAAGTACCTATCTCCGCCCAGGGATGAATGCTAAATACGTACATATTGCCGCCCAGGTGTTCATACACCATATGTACCTATCACTGCCCCAGTGCGAATACTAAATATGTACATATCGCCACCCCGGTGCGATTGCTGAATACATACCTATCGCAACCCCGGTGCGAATGCTAAATACGTAGCTATAGCCACCCCTATGCACTACTATATAGTACCTATTGCCACCCCGGTACACATACTATATATAAACCTATCGCCGACCCGGTGTGCATACTATATTCGTACCTATCGCGGCTCTGGTGCGCATACTACATACTTACCTATCTCTGCAAGGGTACACATACTATATTCGTACCTATCGCGGCTCTGGTGCGCATACTACATACTTACCTATCTCTGCAAGGGTACACATACTATATATGTACCAATCTCCAGCCCAGTTCGCATACGTAAGAACTTATATTTATTCGGCCCTGTCGTGTTAGAAAAACAAAATAGTGTTCATTTATGTATTGTCACTATCATAAATATAAATATTTTTAGTTACAAACAGAAAAAAATACATTTTTTTGCCTCCCCACAAGAAAATTTTTTTTCTATCCTCCCACATACTTAGAAATATTTTTAATTTAAAGGAAAAAAAAAAAAAATTTTTTTGACCCCCTTACACCCCAAAGATTTTATGTTCCCCCCATACATAGAAATATTTTTATTTTAAAAAAGAAAAAAAAAAAAATTTTTTAGCCCCCTCCCCCGAAAATTTTTTTTTTTCATTCTCCCCCATACACATAAATATTTTGAATGAAAAAGATAAAAGACAAAATAAATGTTTTGCCTCCCCCCCAATTTTTTTTATACTCCCGATGCGCATGCTATACACGTATTTATTGCCGCCCATGTGCACATGCTATATACTTCCTATCGCCACCGCTGAATGCTAAATACGTACCTATTGCTGTCGCGGTGCGAATGCTAAATAGGTTTTCAGCGTAGATGCCGTTAAAATATTATCCAAACCTATCACTACAGTAGCTCTATCTAGGACATTGAACAATTTTCTCCCGGACAACGCCGAGTACTTTAAAAATAAAAGAGGCCTCATGAGCACTACTGAAATAACTTAGGTATCCTCTCTCCTTCTGATCTGCCAAATAGTCCAAAGGGAAACGAAGATGGCATTAAAATATTTTCCAAACCTATCACTACAGTAGCTCTATCTAGGATATTGAGCACTTTTCTGCCGGACAACGCCGAGTACTTTGAAAATCAAGGAGGCCTCCTGAGCACTACTGAAATCACTCTTATCGATTCCCCCATCCTTTTCAGCGTAGATGCTGTTAAAATATTATCCAAACCTATCACTACAGTAGCTCGATCAAGGACATTGAACACTTTTCTCCCGGACAACGCCAAATACTTTGAAAATCAAAGAGGCCTCCTGAGCACTACTGAAATCACTTAGGTATCCCTCCTTTTGATCTGATAAATAGTCCAAAGGGGAACGAAGATGGCGTTAAAATATTTTCAAAACCTATCACTACAGTAGCTCTATCTAGGATATTGAGCAATTTTCTCCCGGACAACACCGAGTAATTTTTAAATCAAGGAGGCCTCATGAGCACTCCTTAAATAACTCTTATCGATTCCCCCATCCTTTTCAGCGTAGATGCTGTTAAAATATTATCCAAACCTATCACTACAGTAGCTCTATCTAGGACATTGAGCAATTTTCTCCCGGACAACGCCGAGTACTTTGAAAATCAAAGAGGCCTCCTGAGGACTACTGAAATCACTTAGGTATCCTCTCTCCTTCTGATCTGCGAAATAGTCCAAAGGGGAACGAAGATGGCGTTAAAATATTTTCAAAATCTATCACTACAGTATCTCTATTAAGGACATTCAGCACTTTTCTCCCAGACAACGCCGAGTATTTGAAAATCAAAGACGCCTCCTTAGCACTACTGTAATAACTTATATCGATTCCCCCATCCTTTTCAGCGTAGATGCTGTTAAAATATTATCCAAACCTATCACTACAGTAGCTCTATCTAGGACATTGAGCAATTTTCTCCCGGACAACGCCGAGTACTTTGAAAATCAAAGAGGCCTCCTGAGGACTACTGAAATCACTTAGGTATCCTCTCTCCTTCTGATCTGCGAAATAGTCTAAAGGGGAACGAAGATAGCGTTAAAATATTTTCAAAATCTATCACTACAGTATCTCTATTAAGGACATTCAGCACTTTTCTCCCAGACAACGCCGAGTATTTGAAAATCAAAGACGCCTCCTTAGCACTACTGAAATAACTCTTATCGATTCCCCCATCCTTTTCAGCGTAGATGCTGTTAAAATATTATCCAAACCTATCATTACAGTAGCTCGATCAATGGCATTGAGCACTTTTCTCCCGGACAACGCCGAGTACTTTGATAATCAAGGAGGCGTCCTGAGGACTACTGAAATCACTTAGGTATCCTCTCTCCTTCTGATCTGCGAAATAGTCCAAAGGGGAACGAAGATAGCGTTAAAATATTTTCCAAACCTATCACTACAGTAGCTCTATCTTGGACATTGAGCACTTTTCTCCCGGACAACGTCGAGTACTTTGATAATCAAGGAGGCCTCCTGAGGACTACTGAAATTACTTAGGTATCCTCTCTCCTTCTGATCTGCGAAATAGTCCAAAGGGGAACGAAGATGGCGTTAAAATATTTTCCAAACCTATCACTACAGTAGCTCTATCTAGGATATTGAGCACTTTTCTCCCGGACAACGCCGAGTACTTTGATAATCAAGGAGGTCTCCTGAGCACTACTGAAATCACTTAGGTATCCTCTCTCCTTCTGATCTGCCAAATAGTCCAAAGGGGAACGAAGAGGGCGTTAAAATATTTTCCAAACCTATCACTACAGTAGCTCTATCTAGGATATTTTAAGTAGGGATCAACCCACAGAGTGAATGCGGTATTTTGGTGCAAGAATCTAGTTTAGAGTCAGCAAATGTTCTTTTTTATGTTGTTTGTAAAATTTTGTGAAATAAAAAACATTGAACAGCTTGTCTCACTTATCCCCTCTCCCCCCCCCCCCTCCCCTCCCCCTACATAACGGGCACTATGCCTAAGGTCTGGTGAGTTCCCAAGGTTTGTAAAATCTTCATCTGTAGATAAAGATGAGGGTTGTCCAAAGGAACTCACCTGCCTAAATAAATCGGCCTTTTGGCTAAGTGTAGTATCTGTTCTCGGCATTATTGCCTTGAGATCAAGTGTATATCTAGTCCTATCCGATAGGTGTCGATCTTACACTGTCGAATCAAAAATCAGATTATCATTTTATTTTTTAATCCCTTTTCCTTTAGCTCACTTCCTCTCCCCTAAAGTACCGGTTGATATACCCCCAAGGTCGGGATCTGTCTCACCGACGACTCCCCCCAAATTTCGCCTGAGGCGCTGACACCGGCGAATACCGACACTCCCCCTCCCCCAAATTTCGCCTGCCTCACCGGCGTATGCCAATACGCCCCATCCCCAAATTTCGCCTGAGGCGCCTCATAGGCGATCGCTCATACCGCCGAATGCCGACATTTCCCTCCTCCCCTCCCCAGATTGGCCTGAGCCGCCGAATGCCGACACTCCCCCTCCCCCAAATTTCACCTGAAGCGCTCACACCGGCGAATGCCGACACCCCCCCGAAAGGAGGAGGGAATGCCTATCATTATAACAGAACGGCCATAGGGAGGGGGGGAATATTAGCGTCTATTAATAATTAAGAAAGAAAGTGTAGGATTGAGCGGGAAAAAAGAAAGATAGAAAAAAATGGTTGTAGTGTGAGTGAATTTCTTCCTGCCACTCTCTGACGTTAGGGTACCCACACATAGTTCGTGCGGTCGCAGGGTACCCACACAAACTTCGTGCGGTCGCAGGATACCCACACATACTTCGTGCGGTCGCAGGGTACCCACACATACTTCGTCAGGCAGCAGGGTACCCACACATACTTCGTGCGGTCGCAGGGTACCTATACATACTTCGTGCGGTCGCAGGGTACCCACAAATACTTCGTCCGGTCGCAGGGTACCCACACAAACTTCGTGCGGTCGCAGGGTACCCACACATACTTTGTTCGGTCGCAGGGTACCCATACATACTTCGTTCGGTCGCAGGGTACCCACACATACTTCGTTCGGTCGCAGGGTACCCACACATACTTCGTGCGATCGCAGGGTACCCACACATACTTCGTCCGGTCGCAGGGTACCCACACATACTTCGTGCGGTCGCAGGGTACCCACACATACTTCGTCAGGCAGCAGGGTACCCACACATACTTCGTGCGGTCGCAGGGTACCCACAAATACTTCGTGCGGTCGCAGGGTACATATACATACTTCGTCCGGTCGCAGGGTACCCACACATACTTCGTGCGGTCGCAGGGTACCCACACATACTTCGTCAGGCAGCAGGGTACCCACACATACTTCGTGCGGTCGCAGGGTACCCACAAATACTTCGTGCGGTCGCAGGGTACCCACACATACTTCGTCCGGTCGCAGGGTACCCATACATACTTCGTGCGGTCGCAAGGTACCTATACATACTTCGTTCGGTCGCAGGGTACCCACACATACTTCGTCCGGTCGCAGGGTACCCACAAATACTTCGTGCGGTCGCAGGGTACCCACACATACTTCATCCGGTCTCAGGGTACCCACACATACTTCGTCCGGTCGCAGGGTACCTATACATACTTCGTCCGGTCGCAGGGTACCCACACATACTTCGTGCGGTCGCAGGGTACCCACACATACTTCGTGCGGTCGCAGGGTACCCACACATACTTCGTCTGGTCTCAGGGTACCCACACATACTTCGTCCGGTCGCAGGGTACCCACAAATACTTCGCCCGGTCGCAGGGTACCCACACATACTTTGTGCGGTCGCAGGGTACCCACACATATTTCGTTCAGTCACAGGGTACCCACACATACTTGGTGCGATCGCAGGGTACCCACACATACTTCGTCTGGTCGCAGAGTACTTATACATACTTCGTCCGGTCGCAGGGTACCCACATATACTTCGTGCGGTCGCAGGGTACCTATACATACTTCGTCCGGTCGCAGGGTACCCACACATACTTCGTGCGGTTGCAGGGTACCCACACATACTTCGTCAGGCAGCAGGGTACCCACACATACTTCGTGCGGTCGTAGGGTACCCACAAATACTTCGTGCGGTCGCAGGGTACCCACACATACTTTGTTCGATCGCAGGGTACCCACACATACTTCGTTCGGTCGCAGGGTACCCACAAATACTTTGTTCGGTCGCAGGGTACCCACACATACTTCGTGCGATCGCAGGGTACCCACACACCCTTCGTCCGGTCGCAGGGTACCCACACATACTTCGTGCGGTCGCAGGGTACCTATACATACTTCGTCCGGTCGCAGGGTACCCACACATACTTCGTGCGGTCGCAGGGTACCCACACATACTTCGTCAGGCAGCAGGGTACCCACACATACTTCGTGCGGTCGCAGGGTACCCACAAATACTTCGTGCGGTCGCAGGGTACCCACACATACTTCGTCCGGTCGCAGGGTACCCATACATACTTCGTGCGGTCGCAAGGTACCTATACATACTTCGTTCGGTCGCAGGGTACCCACACATACTTCGTCCGGTCGCAGGGTACCCACAAATACTTCGTGCGGTCGCAGGGTACCCACACATACTTCATCCGGTCTCAGGGTACCCACACATACTTCGTCCGGTCGCAGGGTACCTATACATACTTCGTCCGGTCGCAGGGTACCCACACATACTTCGTGCGGTCGCAGGGTACCCACACATACTTCGTGCGGTCGCAGGGTACCCACACATACTTCGTCTGGTCTCAGGGTACCCACACATACTTCGTCCGGTCGCAGGGTACCCACAAATACTTCGCCCGGTCGCAGGGTACCCACACATACTTTGTGCGGTCGCAGGGTACCCACACATATTTCGTTCAGTCACAGGGTACCCACACATACTTGGTGCGATCGCAGGGTACCCACACATACTTCGTCTGGTCGCAGGGTACTTATACATACTTCGTCCGGTCGCAGGGTACCCACATATACTTCGTGCGGTCGCAGGGTACCTATACATACTTCGTCCGGTCGCAGGGTACCCACACATACTTCGTGCGGTTGCAGGGTACCCACACATACTTCGTCAGGCAGCAGGGTACCCACACATACTTCGTGCGGTCGTAGGGTACCCACAAATACTTCGTGCGGTCGCAGGGTACCCACACATACTTTGTTCGATCGCAGGGTACCCACACATACTTCGTTCGGTCGCAGGGTACCCACAAATACTTTGTTCGGTCGCAGGGTACCCACACATACTTCGTGCGATCGCAGGGTACCCACACACCCTTCGTCCGGTCGCAGGGTACCCACACATACTTCGTGCGGTCGCAGGGTACCTATACATACTTCGTCCGGTCGCAGGGTACCCACACATACTTCGTGCGATCGCAGGGTACCCACACATACTTCGCCCTGTCGCAGGGTACCCACACATACTTCGTGCGGTCGCAGGGTACCCACACATACTTCGTGCGATCGCAGGGTACCCAGACATACTTCGTCCTGTCGCAGGGTACCCACACATACTTCGTGCGGTCGCAGGGTACCCACACATACCTCGTCAGGCAGCAGGGTACCCACACATACTTCGTGCGGTCGCAGGGTACCCACAAATACTCCGTGCGGTCGCAGGGTACCCACACATACTTTGTTCGGTTGCAGGGTACCCACACATACTTCGTTCGGTCGCAGTGTACCCACAAATACTTCGTTCCGTCGCAGGGTACCCACACATACTTCGTGCGGTCGCAGGGTACCCACACATACTTCGTTCGGTCGCAGGGTACCCACACATACTTCGTGCGATCGCAGGGTACCCACACATACTTCGTCCGGTCGCAGGGTACCCACACATACTTCGTGCGGTCGCAGGGTACCTATACATACTTCGTCCGGTCGCAGGGTACCCACATATACTTCGTCAGGCAGCAGGGTACCCACACATACTTCGTGCGGTCGCAGGGTACCTATACATACTTCGTCCGGTCGCAGGGTACCCACACATACTTCGTGCGATCGCAGGGTACCCACACATACTTCGCCCTGTCGCAGGGTACCCACACATACTTCGTGCGGTCGCAGGGTACCCACACATACTTTGTTCGGTCGCAAGGGTACCCACACATACTTCGTTCGGTCGCAGGGTACCCACAAATACTTCGTTCCGTCGCAGGGTACCCACACATACTTCGTGCGATCGCAGGGTACCCACACATACTTCGTCCGGTCGCAGGGTACCCACACATACTTCGTGCGGTCGAAGGGTACCTATACATACTTCGTCCGGTCGCAGGGTACCCACACATACTTCGTTCGGTCGCAGGGTACCCACACATACTTCGTGCGATCGCAGGGTACCCAGACATACTTCGTCCTGTCGCAGGGTACCCACACATACTTCGTGCGGTCGCAGGGTACCCACACATACCTCGTCAGGCAGCAGGGTACCCACACATACTTCGTGCGGTCGCAGGGTACCCACAAATACTCCGTGCGGTCGCAGGGTACCCACACATACTTTGTTCGGTTGCAGGGTACCCACACATACTTCGTTCGGTCGCAGTGTACCCACAAATACTTCGTTCCGTCGCAGGGTACCCACACATACTTCGTGCGGTCGCAGGGTACCCACACATACTTCGTTCGGTCGCAGGGTACCCACACATACTTCGTGCGATCGCAGGGTACCCACACATACTTCGTCCGGTCGCAGGGTACCCACACATACTTCGTGCGGTCGCAGGGTACCTATACATACTTCGTCCGGTCGCAGGGTACCCACATATACTTCGTCAGGCAGCAGGGTACCCACACATACTTCGTGCGGTAGCAGGGTACCCACAAATACTTCGTGCGGCTGCAGGGTACCCACAAATACTTCGTGCGGTCGCAGGGTACCCACAAATACTTCGTCCGGTCGCAGGGTATCTATACATACTTCGTCCGGTTGCAGGGTACCCACACATACTTCGTGCGGTCGCAGGGTACCCACACATACTTCGTCAGGCAGCAGAGTACCCACACATACTTCGTCCGGTCGCAGGGTACCCACACATACTTCGTCCGGTCGCAGGGTACCTATACATACTTCGTGCGGTCGCAGGGTACCCACACATACTTCGTGCGGTCGCAGGGTACCCACACATACTTCGTCAGGCAGCAGGGTACCCACACATACTTCGTGCGGTCGCAAGGTACCCACACATACTTCGTCAAGCAGCAGGGTACCCACACATACTTCGTCCGGTCGCAGGGTACTCACACATACTTCGTCCGGTCGCAGGGTACCTATACATACTTCGTCCGGTCGCAGGGTACCTATACATACTTCGTGCGGTCGCAGGGTACCCACACATACTTCGTCAGGCAGCAGGGTACCCACACATACTTCGTCCGGTCGCAGGGTACCCACACATACTTCGTCCGGTCGCAGGGTACCTATACATACTTCGTGCGGTCGCAGGGTACCCACACATACTTCGTGCGGTCACAGGGTACCCACACATACTTCGTCCGGTCTCAGGGTACCCACACATACTTCGTGCGGTCGCAGGGTACCCACACATACTTCGTGCGGTCGCAGGGTACCGATACATACTTCGTCCGGTCGCAGGGTACCCACACATACTTCGTGCGGTCGCAGGGTACCCACACATACTTCGTCAGGCAGCAGGGTACCTACACATACTTCGTGCGGTCGCAGGGTACCTACACATACTTCGTCCGGTCTCAGGGTACCCACACATACTTCGTGCGGTCGCAGGGTACCCACACATACTTCGTGCGGTCGCAGGGTACCTATACATACTTCGTCCGGTCACAGGGTACCCACACATACTTCGTCCGGTCGCAGGGTACCCACACATACTTCGTGCGGTCGCAGGGTACCTATACCTACTTTTTCCGGTCGCAGGGTACCCACACATACCCTACCTCTACACTGCTCAAAAAAGGAGGAGGTAATGCATGGGAATAGTGCATCATGACAACGGAACCGATACGACCCTACCTCAACACTTCTCAAAAAAGGAGGAGATAATGCATGGGATGAGGGCATCATGACAACGGAACCGATACGACCCTATCTCAACACTTCTCAAAAAAGGAGGAGATAATGCATGGGATGAGGGCATCATGACAACGGAACCGATACGACCCTACCCTTACACTTCTCAAAAAAGGAGGAGGTAATGCATGGGATCAGTGCATCATGACAACGGAACCGATACTATTCTACATCTACACTTCTCAAAAAAGGAGGAGGTAATGCTCACACCGGCGAATACCGTACCCCCCCCCCCAATTTGGCATGTAAGGAGGAGGTAATGTCTATCATGATAACGGAAGGGAGTGGGAGGAATATTAACGTCTATTAAAAGGTTGTAGTGTGAGTGAATTTCTTCCCGCCACTTTGCATTATTTTTCAAATTATCTGCCACTCTCTGACGTCATGATGACCTGATATAACCGGACACAATTTAGAGCAAGACCGGGTACATCCGGCAAGGGATTATGGGACAGGTGCGGATGTGATTGAGCAACCCTTGTTTCACTACACACTCTTAACGTAGGATTCCTATGTTGTTATTGATGCAACCGGACAGAAGTTATTGGATGATCTGATACAACCGGACACAATTTAGGGCAAGACCGGATACATCCGGCAAGGGATTATGGGATGTTTATAGTGACTCGGCATTTTTATCGGATTAGTACATAAATACATTAGATTATTTCGAATTTACTACATAATAACGTTGAATTTTCGTGTAAAATACGAAAAAACTGCTACCTTTTGTCGGAAAGTGGTCCGGTTGAGCGAGTGAATCGATTTTCGCGATTTTTAGATATTTTACATCCGGGATTTGTGCGGTCCTGTAGATGTCAACTTTTTGACATGTCGTCGGGTAGTTTTTGAGGAGATACTGGACATACAAACAAACAAACAAACATACAAACAGACAACTGCCCTTTATATAAGAGATATATATATATATATATATATATATATATATATAATTCGATTTTCATATAATCCGACTTTAGTGAAATTTTAACAATAAGTATTACATATTAATTAATAAATATTGATTTTCAATTGAATATTTGAATATTCAACTATTTTAAATTTCATTGAATTTGATCCAGAGTAATTAAACACCAATTAAGCAAAATTAACTTATACGCAAGTTCTTTTTAAGTCTCATTAAACTTAACACTTACATTTTAGACATTTAATCGAATCTAAAATATGTTTGTTTAACTTAATTGACCCTAAACATGGAATGTTTCCACTGTTAAGGTTACGGGCTACTTAGTATTAAGCTGAAAGTTTAAGGGTAATCCTGAATTAGGAGGTGTGCAGTCAGATGTTTGTTTACATTACTTTTAAATTCCTGCATAATCGAAAAAAAACAGGGAGCAGGGAGGGAGTACAAAAACCGGGTCTCGAAGAAATACACTAGTGGAGTAAAAGGCTCTCCGGCATCTGGTGATCTCCATAGTGAATGGGTGGGATCTAACTTATTGTCGGGTTTCTCGAGTGTATTTACGTCGAGGGGCACTATCGCAGCAAGTTCATTGGATCATATTATATTGAAGCACTTACAAAACAAGCACAGCGATGCATCATTGCAGCGATATGGCGGCGACTGGAGTTTGGTTGATAGTAAGGCACCTATTAGATTAGCGACTTTTTTGGACCTTGTTTAAGAGGGAGAGACGAGTGGATGGTGTACCAGCACAGTTTTGGCAAGAATACTCCATGCATGGGTGGATGATGGCTTTGTAAGGATATATGTACTGTCAGGTGTTAGACTGCAGATCACCTTCTAAGTATTCAGCCATTGCCTCGGATACGTGATCGTCAGTTTTACGCACGTGACGATAGCAGAGCGTGTTGTTGCCAGCAAATGTACGCATCTCAGATACAATGCGATCAGAGAGATCGTTTATTAAAACCAGGAGCAATAAAGGTCCAAAGATTGACTTCTGGAGTGCACCTGCATTTATGTCATGTAGCTTGGATGAACGACTATCGGGGACAACCTGCATCTTTCTTTTGTATGTTATGGATTTTGATCAAATTTAATATGAGGATACTAGACATAAAGTCTACTAGCATTATATATTGATTATAATCTTTGTAGGGGAGACATGAAGCTGAGTAAAATTGTTGTTTTTGATGAATTTATTTTACCTATTCTTGACACGTGTTTTTATAGATTTGTATAAATAGAACAATTAAAGATACATGTTGGTATACGTTTATATATACTTACAAAATAGTATTATTTAAAGTGAACCTCGTATTGTTGCGGTGGATGTTAGAAGCACATCAATATATCCTGCTTGAAGGATATTCAAGCTTCACAAGTGAAATCGAGATTAACAGATAATAATAAAATATAAATTTACAAGTCTGATTTCACCAAGATCAGCATCATCTATTGGCTGAATAGAACAGGTCTCCCTCTTACGAAGATTTAAATAAATATATTATGTTACTAAGTTCATGTCTAGAAGCTTTCTGGCAATTTTGATTTGATTTGTCATTATTTTCATTTTGTAAAAAAGCCAAAATGTGAGGGTTAAGATTAAGGGGCTTTCAACAAAATTAAATTTAAGAATAGTTTATTTATTGGTATCTAGCAAGTATTGATAAAACTTAATACAAAACTGAAGCGGTCTGTCTGGATCTGTGAAGTGATCTCTCTGCAGCTTCAGTTGTATTGAGACTCTGGACTGATAAATACCAACCGAGGATCCGTTCTCGACGATCATTCCGACAGGAACTGGACTATTTCTCTCGGGCTGCGGTATTTGTCCTAGCGTGCCGTTCCATGTTTTGTATTTCTTATTTAGCGAGGGGTTAGTGTATTTCACACAGAGATATGCCGACGGGGCTGCGCAGGCAATTTTTAATACGTCAAAGAGATCCTTCTTTAGTGGCGCTGGTTCGACTCTCCCAACCCTCCGACCTTGTATCAAATCTTGCTGCGGTGGGAAGGAAGTTAATACCGGCTCTAACATTTTCATCGCTTGCTATTGTTATAAGAAAAACAGCATAATTTAGAAAAAAGTAAAACAATATTTTTCTTGTGCGTGTCAACTTGTATGGACTATGATTATTTGTCTCCTGTTACACTGGGTGGGTCAACAAGTATATACTAGTGTACCAATAGTTTGCAAATATCTGCTGGACTCTGCCATTTTGTCACATAAACATATAAGCATCTATAACTTTACTTAAATAGTAATCGTGTGTCCCCGCTAGAAATAACGTTTTTAAAAAGCGGATCGTTTCTATTAGAAATAAATGTGTTGTATTGTGGGGAAAAATGTTTTTTCCATCGAACATTTTGTATCTACATCTAAGTAAAAACCCCAGTCATTTGTAGATCGTCGAAAACAACACACACTGACTGAGAAAGCCTGCTTTGTTCAGATGTTAGTTTAAAAGCTGAAATCGTTTAGCAAACCATGTATCTGATGAATGATTGCGAAACGCAAAGAAAATATTTCTAACTAAATAACTTGGTTTGTTTTTCTCAACTGACTTGATGCATTGCAGAAGTTTATTGCAAAGTTTATTGCAAAGTTTATTGCAAAAGATTTAGCACTAGTATTGATTGACTCAAGCATATTGATGACGTCAAATTGAAAGAGAAAATTCATAGTCATTTTTATGTGATTAATTTCAAACGATTTCATTACCATTGTGTAAACATATAGAAGGATTTTTTTTAGATAAGGATTGCTAATTTGTTATTTTAACTATTCGGACAACCTTTCTAATTTTGGATGTTATTCTGACAAGGTTTCGGCTAGTGTAACCTCTGACCTTCATTAAATGCTTTTCTGTTTAACTCGGGAATCTTGATCTAGAATATGTACCCAAGTGCGAAGTAATAATTAGTGTAAAGTGCTAGTCTTCTGAGGGGAAAAGGGTAAATATTCAGTTAAGCCAATACTAAAAATACAGCTACAAATTGTTTCAGACTTTATCCAGATTATGGTAAGCTACCCGGTTAATTAAACAAAGGGTTCGTTCAACTTTTGTACAGATCATCGATTTCGAGATAAGGATCACCGAGTTCCACCTATCCTCGCGTGGCATTTGGTCATGATAAGACGTAACCAGTAAGTAAACAAAAACTAACACCAATTGTATTAATCTATACTATAATTGTGCTGTCTGGTTCTTTATAGCTTCCAATTGAAAACAACTTCCGATACAAAGATCAAACATTATTCCCAAAGTCAAACGGAATGATACATTACATGATAGTATTATTTATTTTACGTTAAATTGTGCGCTTTCTATTCGCGCAGAATATCCATCAACGGAAAATACGACAGCTTATTTTATTTCTAATGATGACTTTTAACCAAATGTAACGTAGATTTTGTAGATTTATATTTTACGAAGCAAACGATAGTAGTTCATTTCCATTTTCAAATGATATCACCAAAACTCTGATCGACACAGGTGAACGACTTATGTTATTTACAATTAACTGGTGTCGTTTTTAATTTACTAAAATAATGCTAAATCAAAACTGGTGTCCTCTCGTCGATTACACCGGTTCAAAAACCCTACTATTTCCATTGTTGTTATTTTTATATAATTTTGATAGACATGTATTTGTTTTCAATTTGATATAACTGACATGAGTTTTATTTTTGTAAAGTATATTTAGCTGACAATTATGTTTGCAGTAAGAGAAAGAAAATATTTTGTGAGCAAATTGTAACATAAAATAAATCAACAGGTTACATTTTTCGCTGCATTTTATATGAAGATATATTGTTACGATAAGAGGAACGATATCTATGAAATAAAAATGCAATTTTTACAATTTTTAAGAAAATAAATAAGAGACATATTGTTAAACATTAAACGACTGTATAAAGTTGTGTATATTTGAATTGAGGGCTGAATAACTGGAATCTTTATAGGCGAAGAGTCAACTCGACGACAGGGGTAAAATCGGTAAAACTGTGGGAATATATCATCTATCAAATATGAGGTTACATGGCTCTGGGAGAAAGGGTGACAGGTAAACTAATTGTGCTGACGAATAATGCTTACACAGTGATTATCGGTCTCCTTTTTTGTCGCCTTCCACCACTGATGATTGATTTGAAACTCGGATCAAGAAAAAATAAATACTGTCCGGTTCCATGTTTTCGTCTCGCGTTAGACCTTTATAAAGTATAAATAAATGCTTTCATTACAGGAGGAAAAGCTTTCAATCTGGAAGGATCACGCAAAAGCGCATACAAGGAGAACAGCCAGCAACAAGGTATTGATAACAATTTCGGTAAACAATTTGGGAACTTTAGTTTTATGTTATGATTTTGGCAACTTGGTTGCTTCGTGTATGCCACACTATCTAAAGAAGAGCGCATCACATTTAGCTTACTATTGTTAAGCTTTATATGCATGTATTTACCTGTCCAGTTGGCATAATTTTTAATGTGTTCGCTAATTGGCCTGCAATATAGGTCCAACCCTTTGTCAAGCCACACCAAATACTTTAGTGTGTATGTCGTCTTTTCAGTAGACATGAATACGCACATAACACCGTAAGTATTCCAACTAAGAAAATGGGATCTATTCAAAATCTTAACCGCTCGCTCGAGCGATTCAATAAGAAGAGATAAAAAATATCTGATTAGCTTATTCCCCAAGGCTAAAGAGATACTTCCTGCCTGTGACGTAAATTCCTGTTTACGTGGCTCAACCTCGATTCTAATGGAAAATGTTACCCTCTATTTAATTTTAATGTCCGATTCTTACACTCCCGCTTCTAAATATTCCTACATTCATATATCAGTACCGTTAGGACATTTTTGAGTAGGTCAAACGATATTGTAGGAATATTGGCTGCAGTAAACTTGTACAATTTAATAAAACCTATTTTTTCTCTACAAAAGTTTTTTCTACAAATAATTCTTACAAATTCAGATCATTTTACCAAACCGAATTATCAGAAAAGTTGATTATTCTACTGTCTTATACTTTAGGTCAGCATTTAATGACTCACTGAAAGATAAATGCTGTAAAACAATCCAAGTGTTAAATTAAAAATAAAATGTTTGGGTCGATGAGAGCGGAAACTCAAAGCGTGCGCAACGGAGCGTTTGATCTTTGAGCAGATGAAAGCAACTACGGACAATTACGTTCCTGTAATCGGAGCGAAGAACGCTCGATGATAGATGATAGTTCGGGTGATAATCAATGCCGACGTTGGTCGTAAGAGGGTATTACGTCACACCCCAAGAGGAGTAACTTAGTTTGAAAAAATATTGATGTAATGTTTTTTTGTTTTTTTAGTTATGTTAGTTTCTTTAAATTTATGAAACACATATCCAGTTTAAAAGTCCTTTAGATTTACGTGAAGTTTAATCCTGAGCATTGACTCCTTAAAAACTACTGCCTTAGTAATGTGCACTTTACTCATGCCTTTTTGTTTACCAAGCACATGTTTTTATTTGCGTCCGAGTAAACGGCAAATCAAAATATATTTTTGATATTTAAATCTGATATGAAGCAGAAACGCTAATTAAAACCTCATATAATCAGGCAATGTGTAAATACACGTCTGCACCCCCACATACACACTCTGAGTTGAATATTACTTTAGGAAGACAAGAAGGAGAAGTTCGAAATATTACTAATGGTTTGGTCTGCTTGTTCCGATGTTACTTCCGGTCGTATAGAAGTTCTTTGACACTAGACTAAAGCAATCTATGTTTCCTAGAATGTAGGTTTAAGATTGTACAACAGAATGTAATCCTCATCACGCCGGCACTGATTTTCATACTATCAAACAAAAGAAAGTCATCCATGGCCCCCGAATAAACTTGTGATGACCAACTCTGGACACATTATTCCTTTCTGACTGTTTCTTTCATTTTAATGTCTCTGTAATGTTCTTTTTAATTCTCATTTTTCTGTTGAATATTCTTCAGGGGTTTTTGATTAAAGAAATAATAATCATTTTATGACACAGCAAAAAACATTGAAATGAAACTATTTATGAAATTATTAATTTGAGCCGTCATGTTACGCTGACTTCTTTTTAAAGCAAAATTGAAATCTTCTTTAGAAAATAATTAATTTAGCCAAACAATTGATTTATCGTTTTGCCAGTTAAAAGTCAAAGCAGTCAATTCAATAACTGGTTTGAATTCATTAATTTCTTTAAATATTGTTAGCAAACTGAAACAAAAATTGAGCTTTTTTTACTCCTTCGTAGTTTTTGTTATTATTTTTGCTCGTCCTAAACACAGCATATTGGCACTGAAGTGTAAAGGGCTACTGCAATAGGGGGACCTATTTATGGGGGCAACCTGGGAATGTAGTTGTGCAGCCAGATGTTTGTTCACATTACAATGCATGTTAGTACAGTAAGATAAACAGGGAGTAGGATAGGAACTCCAAAATCTAGTTGTCAGAGTCATAAAACATATTGGCATCTAGGTACCTCTACAGTGAACCCGCGGCATTTTTACTGCTAATCGGGTAAGTCATGTTATTTTATTTGAGGAGTAACACGTTAATCAATGCACATTCCGTGCGATAACTTTTAAAATAAGCGCAATCAGACAACACTGCAGAGATACTGCAGACGCTGCTGCTTAGCAGAGAGTGCCCCCCTATGTGTTAAGAATTTATTTTCTGCACTTTGTCTAACGGGATGAGACTATTAGTAAGTGCAACTGCCTAGATGTCGCAACAGGAGTTGCGTTGGTGTAGTTGATTGCATCGCGGATTGACAACCTGGAGATATCAATTCCAGATTTCGTCGGTTCTACTTCGCTTATGAATGTTGGCATTATTTCAGTGGTCCCTCCTAATAACTGTCCAAAGTATTCGTTACTAAAACTCGCGTTTGCTTATGTTCATCTTCAAGAGCTGAGTTTTAACAGAATGTTTTCATTGTTTTTAAATGTTAAAATATCTACAATGCTAGAAGCTCTCCTTATCGTTCAATGATCACTATTTAACCACTGTTATATTTCAAAATGATCATCCGATCACTTAATCAGTTTTTTGTTTTCAAGTAATTGTTAAAATATTTCCATTACCCAGTTTTAATTCATAAAGTACGCGTGCTGGAAATTTGTGTTTAAAATTAATACTTTTTATCAACATAATTACTGCGATAAGTCAATTTTCGTAAATTACAAATATATAAAAATATACATACTAAAATAGAGTATGATTTCGCTTTTGTATGAGTATAAAATTAGACTAAGTCTAACTTGAGAGTTATTAGTTTCGGCTATTTTGAATTAGCTGAGTTTATGTGATTTGTACTGAACACGTAAAACGTACTTTTAGTAAGTTAAAACTTAATAAAATAAAAATAATACAACCCATGTGTATAGAATATACAAAATCATATACTATAACTCTGCTCTATAACAAATTCAATGTGTATTTACTTCTCTATTAATTTTTATAAAAATATATATCTGTCCCGTCACACAAAATTTTGCGAATAAAAACTGCCAGAGAAAAGTTTACACAAAAGCTTTCTTGTGAATCCTTATTTACGAAAAAAAACAAAAACACTATTTGTCCTTGGCTCCATTTATCTTTAACACTTTCCAATGTGCGCTAACTGGTCAACGTTTATTTATGATTATTTTGAATCTTATCATATTTAGAATCTTTACAGATCACTCACACGTTCTATGCCTACTATCTAATTTATTATATGTTCTAAAATAAACATTCGCTCATTCAATCGGTTTAGAGTAATGTAGATAGCAAACTACAAATGAGACAACACACGTTCCCGTTTAAAATGAAATGGCAAAAATCGCTTCATTATATTACAATAATGACAGATTTACTTATGTGTTTCTATAACAATTGATAGGTGTTTTAAAACTTTTTTTTGTTTAGATATTTAACACATTTGAAACGTTTTATTAAATACTTATCCTTTTTTCTTGCTTTATCGACGGAGATGATATTTTATATGAGTTTTAATAATATTTCGAACACTAGCAAAACATAATATGTTTCATAATTTTTCATGACTGAGGGCGTGCATTCGTTAAACCATACTATTCTTTTTTTTCGGTGGGTTAGGGTTCGTCTAATAGAAACCGTCACGTTTAACCTTAAGATCGGATCTATTCTGGTTATAAACGCACAAGTACGATTGTTAAAGTTATGATATTTCCCCTCAGATATGTGTACTATTTCACCTCTGGTCAAATCAATGTTATTAACTTACCCATTAAATAAACTAACAAAGCGATCATTCGTTATAACGCGAATGCACCGAAGTAGTTATATTGTTGACGAAAAAGACCGATACACATGGAAAGCGATGTTTATTTTTGCCATCTAATTTTTCATTTGAAATCAACTATAACTTTCTTCGTATTGATATATGTTTAAAACAATCTGGAAGTTGGATCTTTTAACCAAGATGAAACGCGACTTATTTGAAGTACATTAGTTCTTGCATTAGTCCTTGCATTAGGAAGTAGCATGTATTAGTCCAAATAATATCATGCATACATATATATATATATATATATATATATATATATATATATATAATACTAAACCCCTTTAAGAAATTAAAGTTGACCACTCTCGGGAGTGTTAAAAATAGACTGTCAAAAAGCTATAATGCAAAGGTCCGATACGTTCGTCGAACACTCTCGACTAGTCTTCTATATGTACCCGCTTCTGGGTACATATAGATCTTACTTTCCTTTTATTACGTGGCAGTTACCGTTAGCCGAGTGCATATGGCGACGGCTTGCAGATTCTATGTTGACTCTGTGAACCGGGTTCGCGCCTACCGACCATCTGAAATTGTTATTTTCCTGCACTGATGAGAGTAATAAGCTTGAAACGCTAGTGTCTGTAGGTATTAACAATTTAATATTTATTTATAACTATTATACATATATATATATATATATATATATATATATATATATATATATATCGGCATTATGTGTGTATTGTTGCTATCTTTAGACACGAGGCAAAATAGCAATGTGCAAACATTACACGAAGAAACACTCTGGCTAGTTCAATTCCTATCTGACTTTAATAATTCACTTTGTAGATGTTTTGTACTCTATAGATCATCATTATTAGCTTATATTATACGGAATCTGTCTTTGCAAATCAATGTTATGATTGGACATATACTGTTTAAACTGCTCATAGATATTCGGATTTAAAATGAATTAATAATTCACATTCATTCATCTCTCTCTCTCTTTCTATATATATATACATATATATATATATATATATATACATATATATATATATATATATATATATATATATATATATATATACATATATATATATAATTAGATGAACAATATTATAGCCTTACGTCTATCAACCAAAGTTTCGACGCGTCACCCATCTTATCAAATGAAGAATGAAAACGAAATCAAAACTGAGAAGTCATAGCCTTTTTTGGAAAACGCCAGCTGCAACCAGATTCCAGAGAAACGGAATGGGGATAAGAAGTGTGAGAAAGGGGTGGGGAAGTCAAACAGATTCAATTTTTGTTAAGCCGAGGTCAGCTCGCCTGTTAAGTTTGCGCTTACCGGCAACACCATCCTCGCATATATTTAGTTTGGGTGGTCATTAGTTCCACGCTTGCTAGACTGAAGTATGTGGAGGGAGGCACAACATCAACAGTTCAGCACATAACAAAAGCGAAATATATACATATTTCAATGAGAACACGCTACGGAGGGCCGAGACAAGTTGGCACCTCCAATATTTAAAATTGTCCTTTTTGCATTCTAGATAAGTTTGGGTTCTATAGATAAATAACTGTATTGCCCATTACTATTGTTATTAAATAGTTATTATTATTTGTATACGCTTATACTTCCCCCACACAACCATTACTATTATCGTTTTTATTATCATTTATCTTTATTAATATTATTATTATAGACATTGCAACTATTATTCATCACCGTCATATTGTTTATAAATACTACTATCATTAGCACTATTATTATTACTATAACTATGCGAATTATTATTATTATTATTATTATTATTATTATTATTATTATTATTATTATTATTATTATTATTATCATAGTTATTATAGTTATTATTATTGTTACTATTGTTATTTTTGTTATTTTGATCTCTGTTAATTCCTTTTAATTTATATCACATTTTACTGCTTATACTATCATTGTTATTTATTTGATAATTATAATTATTATTATCATCACTGTTGTTATTATTGTTATTATCGTCACTATTACTGTAATTATTATTCCAACTATTAATACTGTTACTATTATTATTATTATTAGTAGTAGTATTATTAGTAATAGTATCGACAGTGATATCCTTTAGTATTATCATAAGTGTTATTAGTATTATTTTTACTATCCCTACTATTTGCATTCTTACTACTATTACAATAGTAATCATATCTGTGTTTAAATGTAGGCATTCACATCATTTGTATTGCTTCTATTGTAATTATTCTCACTACAACCACCCTATTATTATTATTACCATCATCATTGTATTACCGACAGGGGAGGAAAATCTTGATTTAAATTCATACTTGTTATCCTATAACCTATTTTCTTAGGGTTAACCCCTAATTAAAACAAATTAAATTTAATTGTATTATTAATTAATTATCGTATTTTGGTTTGAATTAGATATCTTAGTTTTATTAGTTTATAAGGAGTCTAACCCTTAGTCACATATAGCTATCTGGGGGTAGAATAATTTTATCGCTATACAGTTAAGTTTATTATGTTAAAATGTCTAAATTGTGTACGAACTAATCTAGAGTAAGTTGTTTAAAGTGCCTACAATTAAAACCTATTTCGCCCCGTTGATGTAGTAATCTACTCTTCTCATGGAACATACCGATAGCTAATATTTTGCTTAGGTTGTGCAGTGTAGGTGTCGGCAACGTTTTTACAATGCTCAATTTCACTGCAGGAACGGCATTTTCATTATCTAGGCATTTCATGTAGTCGGTTTCTATTTTCCTGTTATTTGGGTTGTTAAATTAGAATTGTTGGTTCGTGTAACTGGCCTTAAAATCAGTACTTGTTCCTCCTATGTAAATATTCTTTAGATTAAGGTGGTTTTCTTGGTATACAGTTGCTAAAGAAACAATATATTTCTAACGGAAAGCTACATTCTTTGTTGTTATTATTATTTTTTGAGTTGTTGTCCTCTCTTTTTAATTAGGGCTATTATGCCTCTTAATTATTGTTTATATGTTATTTGTACAACTATAATAAGTTTGATCGTGTTTCATTGAATATTTCATGCAGTAGTTTATTTATTAGGAAGTGTCGATTGAACAGATTAAGAAATAGATGCCCAATTTTAGATTTAACTATCAGATTAAACGGGGATGTATGCCAGATTATTTTTCGATTTCTATTTTTTTTCTTGAGCTCCTTTTTATTTTCGTGTCTAATGTTAGAATTAGTACACACGCTATTTCTTAATGCCTTGTGGTATGTATTCTTCGTATTGTTTATTATGTCTTCATTATGTAAGATGTTACTAATCCTGTGGCAAATCGATATTAGGATATACTTAATGACGCTAGGTTGGTGATTCGATTTGGGGTAACATATAGTGGGTCGTGATTACCTTTCATATAAGGTCTACACTCTCCCTCGCTGAAGTTTAATGTTATATCCAGAAAGTTTGCGATCTTAATCTCCGCTGCGAGTTCTACTTTAAGTTCTAAATCTTTCATAACCACGTGTATACTTGTTTTTATTCTTTCAGCTTTCTATCCATTTGTATTTCTAACTATAACTTACCCGTCGCCCTTATTCTGTCATATATCATTCATGTTTATCGTATTATTCTCTGTGAGTTTATATAACATTAGTAAACCCACCAATTCTGAGATTTCAGCGGGTTCCATAACCCTATGCAACATCAGCCAAGTCTGTAGATTCAGTCCATCCATTGTTCTTCATCATACATCAGAAAAGTCTTCTGGAACTTGTATATTATGTCTATTTCATCGCTGGTATCTTTCGTTTGTGTTTTCGCGAAGTTTGATATCCTTGTAGAATCCCTCTTTTGTTATAGAAAGGTAATTATCGCTAATGTCAAACTGGATGAAGGTACAATAATATTATCTTCTATTTTATTGTACAGATCAATGGTACTTGTTGTGTTAATTCACTGGTTCAGGTGTTACTTATTCCGGGTGGTCTCATTCATCCTTTCGAGAATGGTATTGCTAATTTTTTCGACTTAGGGCTTAGTTTGGTTTATAGCTTTCGCCCCCGGCTTATTTTGGAAGTCCAGTTTGTGGCCCTTATATAACACCTAGGAAGCTTTTGGTCTCAGTTGATTAAGCCTGTCACTAATTCGTAGTTTCAATGATAAGTTTGCTGTCTACGTTGAATTCATTTAAAATATCATCGTCTAATGTTTTTCTCTATGAACTGATAGTAAATATAATATAACTAACATTTATAATTATAATAAAAGATAATAATGACGATAATAATAATAATACTATTAATAGTTGGAATACTAATTGCAGTAATAGTAACGATAATAACAATAATAGCAACAGTGATGATAATGATAATTATTATTATCAAATTAAGAAAAACTATAATAATAGGGATAGCAAAATGTAGAAAAAAAGCAATTGACAGAGATAAACATAGCAAAATAACAATAGTAACAATCATAATAATAATAATTGTAATAATTATAATAATTCAAATAGCTACAGTGCAAATAATAGTGCTAATAATAGTAGTAATTATAACAAATATAACGGTAATAATAGTTGTACATTCTATAATAATAATTATAGTACGAATAAAGAATTATAATAATAATGATAATAGTAACTGCAGGGTTGGGCAAGCCATATTAAGTATATGAACTTGATCAATGAAGATATATATATATATATATATATATATATATATATATATATATATATATATATAGGGTGAGTGTAAGTCAGAATACAACAAATTCTATTTTTTTAAATTTTTATTTTAGTAATACTTTCTATTCACTGAAAAAAACAAACATAACGTAATATTATTTCTTTTCGTGGATCTGCCTATATATGAGCCCCTGTAGACTATTAATATCGAATTATATAACATGAAATTTGTTTCCGAAAATAACAATTATCTTTCACTAAACAAAATATTCTCTAAACATAGATGTCAGATTTAAAATCAATCATTTAAATAATTTATATTTATAAGTGACATTAATTTGAATAACAAACATAAACTTTCTCTCTCCCCCTCTCTCTGTCTCTCTCTCTCTCTCTCTCTCTCTCTCTCTCTCTCTCTATATATATATATATATATATATATATATATATATATATATATATATTATAACTCCGAAATATACATGATGTACTTCGCGATCAATATTATGTAATCATTTTCTAAAAATTCAACATCATAAATTATTTGTTGGTGTTGAATTAAAACAAAATTGTTTACACAGTATTGATTATGTCATGAATGTTGTATTCTTCTGAGTTATAATATATGAGCGCTGTCAGACTTAAATCATAACTATTATTCACTGTCATCTTTTAGATTTTAATTGCCTCAAGATTTATATTTCTAGAATTGATGTGAGATAATTTCTTCTTCATTAAGATAGAACTAAAGTTAAACTTAAATTGTTGTGGACTTATGTCAACGACAATTTGTTTGTTACCAGATAGTTATCTAATGAAACTAAGTGGTCTATAAGATAGTTAATAAGATGGTTCTCAATAGCAAGTAGAGCTGTATTATAGTATGGATATTCATTTATATAATCATTTTAGCTACATATGTGCATACATGTTTGAACTACGACTTTTAAAGTTGAGCTCGCCTGTATTGTGGTAACTCAACTGACAAGATAAATAAATTAAATTCTACCAAAGAGTTTTGACTATGGGTGAGAGTGGCAGGAGGATGAGTAGTACTAATTTATAAAGGGGGCAAGACATATTAGAAGGTATTCTTCTTATCAATTCGTATACAATATAGACGCTCATACACATTGATACACGTATTCATTCACATAGGGGTTTTACTAGCAAACTGGACACACCCACAAAAGTAACTACATAAACGGGGAAAATTTAAATGATTTACCTGTTAATCTACTTTAGGGCTATATCCCCATATTTCCTTCCGTAGTACAAAAAATACCCTCACACGTTCACGACGGAACTAGTGCATCGCGCGCCGATTGCCTAACGAAACTTTCAAAAGTAAATTAATAGTCTAAGAAACCGATAAATAGAAGTGTCGCTCGAAAATCCACAGGACATCCTGTTAACACTCCCGCACTGGTAAGAGGGCCGAAGCCGGTGGATGAGAAACCCGCCTTCCTCTGAAAGAAGTTGGTAATTCCTGGGATGATCACCTCTTGCTACATTATAACGTTGCTATGAATTTCAAGTAACGCAGCAGATCTGTATTTATTTGTATACTAACCAAAAAACCGAGCCTGCTTACAATATGAGAAAAGAAAGAAAAAACGGTGCGTGCACAAACGTCGTACTAAACTCGTACACAGTCAATTATAGTCTTTGTAACAAAGGAACTCTATTTAGTATTTAACAGATTGAGGGAATAAACGTATCAATGTGTCTGAATAAATAGCTGCACCGTTTACGTAACTATGCCGACATACATAGAACACTGCTTGCTCAAAGGTGGACGTTAGAGCAGGCATTAAACTATCCATTCTTTAATCAAATAATTAATAAAAACTGTTAGCTACTAACGAACAATAATCTCATCGTGGTTAATATAATCATGCGTAAACCTTAATAATCATAATATGTTAACGATGTTATCCAGCTGATAAAATCTTGTTATTAAGCGATATACATGTACTAGAATGCAACAAAGTAGACAATATGATTATCTTTGTAAAATGAACCAGAACAAACTCTGCCTGATTGATTTTGTACATGACGTTAGAGTATGGTTTTGTGTCTGAAATTTCGAATTCTTCTATTCGGACGATCTCATCATCCGATTTGTCCTAAAATAATCGGTGCCAACGCAGTATTACGTAATTCCAAAAAGTCGATCTTTAAAAGGGAAAAATAGAAAATTAAATAAGTAGGGTTACTTACCAAGTTTTACATGGACATCATTTTTAACTAAATCGAAATTTGATAAAATTGTACGTTAATAAAATATAAAATTATTAAAATTGAAAAACTGTATCATTTAAGCGTCTGTAAATGATCTACTGTCGTATGAACTCCGAAAACCGCCTCTTGTTCTTTAAATGCTATTTTTCTTATCAGTAATTCGGTCAATCTAGAATGTAAACGGAAGTATTTCAAAAAAGCAATTTAAACGCCATTGTCCCTGCCCCCGTTCCACACATAAGAAAATGTATCTGTAAGTAGCATTTCGGTAAAAAAAAATGAAAGGTAGAGAACAAAAAATAAAAAGATTGGGAGGGAAAAAATAATAACGGTGCTAGGATTAATAGCATCGAATAAAAAGATTTCCCGGTGTAAATGTGTGACAGTGGTAGTATATTGGAGCCTGAGAACGAAATTTTCTTCCTATGTCTTGTATCAATGTATATATTCGGCGAAGCTTTTGCACTGGAAAAATATAAGGATGCTGGACAGTTGACGGAAGAAACGCATATTTCTCGAAAACAGGTATCAAGTATTGCAATAAATATTTGCCGGGATAGAATTCCATTTACAGCTTTTGGATATAGATATATACTCATTAATGAAATCGGTGATACTTCACTTTTCATTATCCTAAGGAATTGATGAAAGAATAAAATAATAAGACAGAAATGGCCAACGTGGTACGCGATTTACCATGTCTCATATACAGTTAGACACTTTATGATAGAATGTGTTGATTTTAGCCCCATGCGACACAGATACTGCAATGTTGGCATAATGAAGTAATTATTTATGATGCCAGGATTATATTCATATTTAAAAAACAAAAAAACGTTGGCTTTTACTAAATGTCTAATACCTATAAGACTAATAAACCAAACAACCCCTAATTTTATCGACTGCGGAAAGTTCATTTAGAAAATATACATTTGTGAAAGAAATCAATATATATATTATTTACATATTTAAAAATAATTGGAACGTAAAATATAAAACACTTTTTAATAAAATAAATAGATTCGGCATTAAATAACTCAAAACGGTTGGTATGCCGTAAAGAAAATCAATCAATCATAAAATAATAAAATTACACCTATTTTCTTTAATAAATTGTGAAATATCCGCAAGTCTTGCTAAACTGAAAAATAACCCTTCCGAATCCTCCAAGACGCTAATAATGCTTTGTTTCTTAAGAAAGTTAATAACAGGCCATTAATCTTTCCGAATTTATTTTCTCCTTTTATTTATGTCCAATAGTTCCTAAGATCAGAAGATTTCATAATATTCGCTTTGACCTGTGTCATTCTGAATGGCGATCTATCGGACAGGCGGGAGCAACATTACTCACGAGATATTCACTTCGTAACAAGTGGCAATAGTGTGTCAACTGGGTCGCTAATTCAAACGTCAATTCAGAACCATTGTAAAAAGCATACACAAATACGCAAGAGGAAATAAATGGCACCAATCATTCGAAAAGCAATCAATCAATTGGCTAATCGATGATTATATCGATTTTATCAGTTAATAAAAGAGCGAATGTTTATACATCGAGACGCAATTTTATGTTCCATCGATCGTTTCTTTGGTACTGTAAACTTGGCGGTTATAAAAAAAACGTATTTATTTGCGTTCTTTGATACAACAGTGTCGCATTGGAGACTTAATGTGTTTCTTCGGTGTTAAGGCAAAAGGATAATCAGTAAATACTTCCTAAGAGGATTTTTAGGATGTTAGCTATATGTTAATATTTTATTTTCATTTTCTGCAACCGTTTTGCTATCCTCTGATGAACTAAGTATACGTAATCAATAAATTAAAACTAAACAATATACATATATTTACTATTTCGAACGCCATATATCAAGGCCTAGATTCATTCAAGGATGATATGCTAAATGAGATGGAAATGATTGCTAGTAGCAAAATGAAAAACACCATGTTAGTGCTAATATTGATCAATGCTATTCCCTGCTTTGTATTACATATGAAGCGATTGAATGGACTAATTATACATAATAAATTGATTACATACAATAAATGTACATTTTTAAAATATTTCAGGACAACATATAAAGAGCAAGAGGCATTGAAGGATAAGCATTAATGAAATGAAAACGATTGTCAGCATCAGGATTAAGACGCTCTAGTTGTGTTGACTTTGATCTATAGTATTAACTGCGTTCGATTACATATCGGCTGTATATAACACGTATTTGTTGACATAGTATTTGAAAACGACAAAATTGAACTAAGAAGACAAGTTCAGGTGAAAAAGTGCTTACAAAGCCCTGCCCATGTTTATTATACCTGATACTAAACACAGAAAGGGAGACAATATAGTCTTTTTCGTTGTGGTAGCAGGCGATTTCTTGTTGCGAGTGTCTAACTAGCAGGAACAAAATGTTAACGGTCAGTCGAGCACCTTCCAGGGATTAAATATAAAACTTAGATTTATTGACGTACTTTACATATCAGAATGATTATAAATAAGCTGCTGAGTGCGCAACGAATATTTTCGCTACGCACAAGCACGTTTTTCTATATTGCGTGTCATGGCTGCTTTTCGTGTATTTCCTTATCTCGCTGCCTTGCAACTTAAAAGTAGGGGCCGGTAACTAATGGGACTTCAACCTAATCTCGCTATAAATAAGCTCCAATTGAAATAACTCTACAACCTCTAAAACTCCTGGGCTAGTGAGACTTATATATCCTAAAAGGGTTAAGTTTTGAACTGCAGATGTCACAACTGATGCAATAAATAGATAATAATTAGTAATACGTGGCTTTTAAAAATATGCATAGTTTCGACACTCTCACAATTTATTAGTATATCTCGAATTAAATATATATGTCGACACCTTTATATAAAGTTAATTCAGCATATGGCATGCATGTAGAAATATATATATATATATATATATATATATACATATACATATACATATATGTGATTCAGCATTAGATTTAAATGTATATATATAGAGAGAGATAATGCACATACGATATAACTATGTATATATTTATATTTAGTTATTTAACTATTAGATATACATATATATATTTTGTAGTTACTTAATTATATATATATATATATATATATATATATTTATATATATATATATTTTCATTGGGCACTCTCATAAACCCGGTTTCAACTTCCTTCGGATTCATACCCCCTGGATATTTGTAACAAGTTAATTATATATATGTATATATATATATATATATATATATATATATATTTCAATATGTTTAATTCAGCATTAGATATGTTCTTTCTTTATTTTATTTGAGCCGAAGTTCTCTGAAATTTAGGAAAGATACATAGATATTCGAATATTGCATCAAAGTTGCATTTATTCCTCACACGTTAAGTATGTAAAAAGTTTTTTTTTCTTCTCTCTAATTGACTAGTTAAATATGTTACAGTATATTTTTCTTTTGGTCTCTTGGTCTTACCGGATTCCAGGACAATAATTATTCTGGTCTGGTGGAGTATCCAGCTCAATGCTGTTACTTGAGGTATCATCAGTAGGAACAGCTGCACCACTCATCGGATGAGTCAGTGTATAGCCATGTCGAATGAATCTTATTTTGGCTTCGAATACTATGTTAATTTTAATATTTGGTACAGGGTTTACTCGTAGGGGTAAATATCGTCATGTCAGCTTCTCCTGACAAACCTTTGTACAGAGAGACTGAACACACTCGAGGATTGTCTATAGTAAGTACGTACAACTCTTCGTTAAATCAGCTAGAGGTATACATGTATATATATATATATATATATATATATATATACATATATATATATATATGTATATATATATATATAAGATATAACATTTAAATATAGATATATGTAAATATTATTAATACAGTATTTGACATATAAATATATATATATATATATATATATATATATATATATAGTAAATTCAGAATTAGATATTAATATATATGTATTGATATAAAGTTTATTAAGTATCATATATAAATATAGACATACTTATAAGTTGTTAATACAGTATTGTATACACATTAACATTAATTTAAACACACTTATCAATTTCTAATGGTCACTCAGTAAACACCGCACATTTATTTATTTTTATCATAAAAGCTATATAATTGTGTGTATGTGTATATGTTTATATGTTTCTATTTACATGATGTACTTCTAAACTATTTTACTGATCATTGTGTTTTTTTTGCTGATACATCTGCTAGGCGTCATGTGTTAAGTTGAGTGTTATACAAATAAGATAAATAGGTGATAGAAGCCATTCGTAAAAAGTGTTTAGACCCCACAGTTTTGTTTAATAAAGAAGTAGTAAATATTTTCTTAAATTTCAGTTTCCTTGTAGTATCTTAAAGAGTTGCTAGGAATAATGATATGAGTTCAACGTCCCATTTTTAAATTCATATATATCACATTTGCATTACATTTGATTCGTAGTAATTAGACACCAATTAAGCTGGTATTCTTTTTAGTCTGAAGACTCTTTAAACTCGAGCATTTAATTTTACACATTTGGTAGGACCAAAATCATGTAATAGGTTTTGATGAAACTCGGAACAGGGATTCTAGATATAACGTCTAGTAGCATTATATGTTGATTCTAATCGTCGGTAAAGGACATACAATTGGTTAAAAACTTTGTTTAATTAATATAGCCGTACTCGGACGTGCATATTCTTAGTTGATAGATAAACATACCGATTGTCATCTGTTTATTTTGTAGGTATTTGAAGTAGAACACTTATTTATAAAATTCTCGGGTTACAAAGTTATTTTTAGATTTGATAAAAATCCAAACGAAAAACTGAAGTAGTCCGATACATTTTCTCATAAACTGACAAACAGCATTTATTTTCAAATGCAGACAGTGTGGTCTCTGTAGCGAAAAAGGGAAACGCCATTTAAATAGTGAACAAATGAAATATCATTGAAGGAGTATAAACTGACAAACAGCATTTATTTTCAAATTTGAAAAAGGGAAACGCCATTTAAATAGTGAACAAATGAAATATCGTTGAAGGAGTATAAACTGACAAACAGCATTTATTTTCAAATTTGAAAAAGGGAAACGCCATTTAAATAGTGAACAACTGAAATATCATTGAAGGAGTATAAACTGACAAACAGCATTTATTTTCAAATTTGAAAAAGGGAAACGCCATTTAAATAGTGAACAAATGAAATATCATTGAAGGAGTATAAACTGACAAACAGCATTTATTTTCAAATTTGAAAAAGGGAAACGCCATTTAAATAGTGAACAAATGAAATATCGTTGAAGGAGTATAAACTGACAAACAGCATTTATTTTCAAATTTGAAAAAGGGAAACGCCATTTAAATAGTGAACAACTGAAATATCATTGAAGGAGTATAAACTGACAAACAGCATTTATTTTCAAATTTGAAAAAGGGAAACGCCATTTAAATAGTGAACAAATGAAATATCATTGAAGGAGTATAAACTGACAAACAGCATTTATTTTCAAATGCGAAAAAGGGAAACGCCATTTAAATAGTGAACAAATGAAATATCATTGAAGGAGTATATTTTAGATAATGTTATGATACAGCAGAACATCATCGTAAACCAATAAAACATCACGGTTTTTCTGGACAAGTTGCATTATAATTTTTGTTGTAATTCTATTACTTTGTTTGTTTTCTAAACCTTTCATTGCAACTTTCTCTTGTTAACTATTTTCTTCAAAAAATACTATTTGCATACATATTCACATTATTAATACACCGGCAGCATACCAGTAAACGCTGCTAGTTCTTTAAATGCTCTTTTACTTATTTCTAAATGCATAATTCCATCTTACAATATTCTACAATATCGCTCTTCTTAATCTAATCTAGTAACCTTTTCGCAAATATAATAATAGAAAAAAGTGTACAGTAATGAGTCGAGACCAAGGTTAAATCCTCTGTCGAGTCATAAAAATACTTGGTAGTCCCTTGCTAAATACTCCCCATTATGACGCACGTATAAAGTGTAAGTGAAGTAATCCTGGGATAGGAATCTAACTCTACCCTTCACGTCGGGCAATTACATAACGAATATAGAGATTTCGTGTTGCTTTCGATATTGGCCGACCACTTTATTATCACCAACTTTACGTACGCAATATTGCCCGGAATAATTTTTATTTTCATTTTTGTTTCGAATTTTTAAACTATGCTTTTTATCATATTGTTTTTTTGTAAAGATAGTTTAAAACGTTCAATGTTGTTATTATGGTATTATATGGTCAGTGAATTCTCATTAGAACATCATTCCTATGAAAATATAATTATTTTCTTAAGGGTAGTGCTGTTTTAATCGCTATTTATGAAAGTATTCGATGTAAACAGCTTTTCAATATATACCCGTGTTTGAAAAAATGAGGATATGCTTACGATTTTAAAGACAAACTAAATGTTCCATTCTACTCTTTAAATGTTTTCGAATAGGTTTCAAATTTAGAAGGAATACATTCATTTTTCTTAATTTCACCTATAACCAATACAGACAAATCGTTGACTTGTTTACGTACAAAAGAAAGTTTCTCTTAAATTTTATTTTAAAAGCTAACTTTAGTAGATCACTCTATGTCATTATTGTGCCAACAATGAATAATAAATAATACTAATAGTAATTTGTAACTCACGTATATGCGAGAAACACACAGACACACCTGAATTGATTCAACATTTGTTGTTCTTACTAATAAAGATGTTATTCAAAACACGTATACAAAGTTGAGTTTAATTGTTAAAAATAATTTTAAAAATTAGTTTCCCCTCGCCGGAACGGAAATACATCTAAATATTGAATAATGCAATTTTTGTGTCTGTCTATAAAACAATTTTTGTCAGGAAATTTATTTTCGACTTTCATAATTTTACTAAGCGAAAATAATTGTCGTTTTTGACAATGGATGATTCAACAAATAAAAAAATAATTCCACGTAAAGGTCGGCCATTTTGTTCATCAATTTGTATGTCATATTTCTCTCTTCACCCCCACCAAGCAATGCGTTAATACCAATTAAGATGGTTCTTTACAATAAAACCGACATCACGTATACTGACAACTGAATTAAACATTAACTCTTAAAATCATATATTTTGAATGTCGTATATTTCAGAGGGTTTTAAATAATTGTTATTGTCTTCCTATAGTATAGTTACTGTTGTTAGAGACCACCAGGGCAAACTAAAGAATGCATGCCCGTGTGAAATAGAATGATCCGTTGCTTAGATTCGTAGGGGTAGGGAGAATGCCAATGACCAATATACGTATGCAGAGAGTGATACCATGCAGTTTTTATTAAAATACGATATAGCTACTAGAATTAAAAAATAACAGAAGCGTATACAACACAAATGCTCACAACAGAACTGAGGTGAGGGAGTAGTCCTTGAAAGAAACTGAACACAGTTTCTACTAGAACACTCTGACTACCCTGTATGATATTGTGTCGGACGAATCCTTTTAAGCTAACTCACAATTTCCTTGTTTCATATTTCGTCGAGCGAATATTTTCTAAGTAACTTAACAAAAAGGTCACGGACTGAGAAATTACTCTTCATGTTGCCACTTTTCAGATATCATTTAAAGAAACAGTATATTATATTTCCTTTCTTCTAAACCAAAAACAAGGCTTTCCTAGAACATCCAATCTCTGGAAAAAAACAACCACGAGCCTACTTCCCTATCGACTACAACATATTACCCCTCAAGTCTTATGTAAACAAATACTCATTGAGTTGCCATCTTTGCTAATCAATCTATCTCAAAAAATATTTAGCCCCTCCCCTTTATTGATGGCAACCCTCTCTTGCCGGCGTTCATCGTGTAACTGAACATATCCTAAACACGTATCCACAAGTTCCCCCGGGTCTTAATAAGTAAGCTTAGATTAATAATATATATATATATATATATATATATATATATATATATATTTGCGTGAATCTGTTCTCTCTTTCTATATATATATTTATAACATACTCTATGTGCTTCTCAATAACAAAGAATGTTTGTTTATTTATTTAAAATGTTACTTCTTACAAGATTATTACAAGTGTTACCCTGTTGCGTTTCTACTGTGTAAATAACAGCAGCACAATTATTTCACTATTTTGACGTTTGCATACTTCATGAACCTAGATATATCTGATTTCTGAATGTGCAATATAGTTCACTTTTTGGGCATCCTTTTTTAATAGCCATTATTTATAAACCCGCTATTCCCCCATTTATGGAATATTGTTGCTACAACTTAGCTAGTGCTTCAACCACGTGCATTCCCTCTTAGGCAGAATGCAAAACAGCATCCTTAAATGTGTAACATAGCCGCACTTTTGCACCCCTGTTACTGTTTGAAAAGTAATTTCCCGGAATGTGTTCGACAAGCTTACTGCACCTCTATTCCTAAAAGGTAAATAACCCGACCAACTAAACTGGAAGAAAAATTAACCCCCTTAAACGAAGAGGTCCTCACAGAAGTAACAACTTCTACTCCAATAGCTTCTCCTGAATAAAGTCTTTGCTCCTAGTTTCTAAGACTGTACAACACCACAGTAATTTAACTGTAATCTGAATAAAAATATTCCATTTTACGATACCCCTTAAAATATTTCCCATAATAACAGCATCCCCTTCCATCTCAGTGGAATATTTTTCAAATAAATTATAAGTCTTATATTGTATACGAATGGTTTGTATTAAATTGTTTTTAAGACACACACCTTACCAATACATCTACTGGAATTGATACATATTATATAACACATAGGTCACATACTAACCGAGCAATGCTTTTGTTTATTAGTAATTAGCAATTTATCCAATGTTCCAATTGAGCAAAAGTCAATTAAATAAATGGGGATAGTTTATATATAGCTATATATATAAGGATATTCTGTTCGGCGAGAGCACAGCCGGTTCAAGACCAGCAGAAAAAAACCTATCCTCCGCTACAAAGATGTATGCTAGCCTGATATAAGAACCCGTGGCCTCTACCACGCAAGCTATGAGTCTATGGCTTAAGACCGCAGCCGGTGGAGAAGAGGGAGGAGACGAGATAGAAGAAGTGAAGGCAGAAGAGAGAGCACAGAGGGCATAGAGCTGCGACATGCTCTCAGAGGCAAACGCTAACTATATATGCCATAACTACAACAAGGCCTGTCGATGCAAGATTGGCTTGTGCAGTCATAGCAAACGATGTGATTTAGCAACGGACTAATCTGAGACGAGAAACTTGATTATCCTCTGAGACACACAGATGGCAACAATATATATTTAATAACACACAAACACACACACACACACATATATATATATATATATATATATATATATATATATATATATACCTATATATATAGAGTAACATTAATATTAATTATATATATACATATGTAATTAAAAAAAGAATTTTAATATATATATATATATATATATATATATATATACATATATATAAATCACAATTAATATGATTATTGTTTCAGGGATAGTATCTAAAAATACCAAGAGTATATATTACAATTAGACAACAGTATTCCAAACTAGCTGATCACGTCGCCGGGAGAAATATAAAAGAATGAATTAAAATTCATCAGGATCCGACATAACGCAAATAGGTCACCTCGAACAATTGTACTGTTTGGTTTTGAATTTAGTAAATGGGGATACAAGGAAGAAAGGAATGAAGGAAATATACGCGGTTGTAGGAGTCTTTCTGCCCATCTCATGGAACCGGTATTTCAGCAGAACTTTACTTTTAGATAAAAAACCTGCTCTATTTATTATAATAGACACTTTTGAAATTAAATATTCGTACAAAGAGCTATTAAAACCAATTCCCCCGCCCCGTAATCTTTGTACAGAAATGCCATTATTTTGTGAGCAAAGAAAATCGAAAATGAGCACTACTGAAACACACAAATGTAAATAAGGTGACCTGTAAAGCACTTATAAATCATGTGTGTTCGAATAGAAATGATGATATTCCTAATAGTCTAAGTACTACGTATTACTTTGATGTAATAGTTAAAGTATTACGGATCACATTGATTTCTTTTAAAATTACTACATAATAACGTTGAATAAAAAAACGGCTCATAGTCGTCCCTTCCCCCCACCCTCTCGCGTTGGCAAAAGTTTAACATTGTCTTAGATCTACATCTGTAATCATTTGGCCACGAAAGCGAGTAGAATATATATTGAAAAATGGTCACTTAAACGAAGCCGGTATGCTGGCATGTGTTTTATGTTACGATCCGCGAGAAGGCGACCAAATGTAGGTCACCAGTCACACGTTTGTGGTCATTTCTATATAAAGAAATCAATGTGTTTTCCAATTTATGGACATTATGCGTTTGAAACGTGTAGGACTACAAAAATATCAACTTTATGGTTTGTAGAGAATCTAGGCGTATATTGACTGAAAATAAACAATGTTTAGTATTATGCAGTAAGTTAATAGGATACGTTGTTTATTAGTTCACAGTGTAGATGGGGAGGAGTGTCTGTACTAAAGTGTTAGGATAAATGTTTTTGCTACCACCTATATTGAGTATGTTTTGAGGAGAGTCCAAGATGTTAGGTCAAAAGTAATGTTAAGTTTTAGCTGGAGATAACACTAACACATTTACTAAAACACGCTCGATTTAATAAGCGTAATATAGTAGTCAGATTAGTAGCCTGTGATGCATGTGGTTATTTACTTATTCTTCTAAAAGTTACAGCTCAAATCTGTAAAACTTTATATATCAGGTTGAACATCTCAATTCTTATTATCTCTCATATGTTCAACTGAAGGAGTTATAATCTGTTACATTCGACATTTCGTAAACAATATTTTTCTCGTCAAAGAGAGAACATCTAATGCGATACGAAATGCTATATAGTTATGATGATGTTTAAAATATTATTGTAAATATTAGTTATGTCATACATTTTCTGTGACCATGTTAATGTGTTCTTGCGCCATGTATTTGTTCAATCTTATAAATCATCAATATTGCTAGTTATCGTACTTAAGCTGTAGATTCCGATCTCCCTATTACAATTTTTCTTATTTATTGACAATGTTTTCAAATATTTTAAGGAATAGTATACTGCCCCATGAAGAGTGGACGATCTCGCTAAATTAAGCAATTGAGCTTTTTAAGAATGCTAGCAACTAATTACTCGTCTGTCCTTTCTTATCATCGTTAGATTCCTGCTGTCGGTTTTAGATTACGAAGCTTCTCTTTTGAATTATTTGGCTGATGATGTTCAATGGGGTCAGCAACAAAATATGTTTACAATGATGCACAATGGTTAAGTGTAAACTTCGAAAATCCCAAATATAAATTATCTTTCACAAATACGGGTTGAAGAACTAACGTTCCATTGGCGTAATCTTAATATCCAAAGAAAAAATTGCGGCGACTTTAATAAATATGAGTTGGCAAATATATTGAACTTATTTCATCGCCTGGAGTCAAATATTAGCGACATGTATTCTACACTTCGGTCCTTAGGGTGCTCAAGGTTTCATTCCTTTTAGTTCTGAAACAGCATCCACCCACTTTGCTATGTGTATATATATATATATATATATATATATATATATATATATATATATATATATATATATATATATATATATATATATATATATATATATCGAGTAAGTATACAGTGCGTCATATTTATTTCTAGCATCTGCACACTATACCTAAGTGATGCAAACATCGATGTTCATTATAAAATGTTTTTTTTAAGGTCCTAACCTATATGTTTTGCCGTTCTTATAACAATTCAATTTTCTTGTTTATGTACATCTTTGTTTTGTCATCAATTGATTTACTCATTATGCGTGCTTATTTTTCAAACAACTTCAAAGGAAAAATTCTTAGAGAGCGGACAAGAAAGCAATATGTGATTGCATTCCTGCAAGCGATCGATAAAATAAGGATGTGCAAAGAGACATACAAAATCACAATAGATAAAAACTTGTAAGCATTCCATTGGATCATCAAGAAACGTAATATCTTGGCATCGATTTTAAGAAATCGTGATGAATCGAACTTTGCACGATGACATATGCAGTTCAGGTCAATTAATTGTCTTAGACTATTTCAGTTTTTGATTTACATTAATGTTGTTTTAATCAACACCCGCGTGTCAAATTTAAAAGAAATAACCATCTAACAGAATATATATAACGACACATCTATTTACCTATCTCTCTTTATCTTTCTGTCTCTCTCTCTCTTTCTCTCTCTCTGTCTCTCTCTATATATATATCCTTCTCTCTCTCTATGTATATATATCATTCTCTCTCTCTCTCTCGCTCTCTGTCTATATATATATATATATATATCCTTCTCTCTATATATACATATATATATCCTTCTCTCTCTCTCTCTATATATATATATATATATATATATCCTTCTTTCTCTTTATATATATATATATAAATATATATATATATACATATACACATACACATAGCCATATATATATACATATATATATATATATATATATATATATATATGTGTGTGTGTGTGTGTGTGTGTATATATTATACGTTTTTTTTTCAATATAGTAACCCATAAACAATGCACTATATAAATGTATACACTTCATAATAATATTTCAAATTTATATTTACATCATTTTAACTGGTGTTCTACTTGAGAAACACATGACAATGCATATTTTCGAGCATATGGTTATCCTTTACTATGTTATGTTAAAGTCAATAAAAATCTCAGGTCAACGCAAACACACACACATAAATATATATATATATATATATATATATATATGCATATGCATATGCATATGAATAAAGATGGGGATAAAATGATCCGACATGTTTATAGAAATGTATAAACTAATTAGCAATTTGCAATATGGCAATATCTCTTTTACAATAACTGTTCGAATTTATATGCCCCTCTCTTCAAATACTTTCTTACTCGGTAGACACAATGTCTTTGCATATTTTCGAGCATATATCTATTTGTACTCATGTGTTTATGATACATTCATCAGAGTGTAAATATATTATCGTTGCAATGTCTTGTGCAATGCTATATTCAAGCGTCTGTAAAATTATTGTTTTCTAGCATGAATCACTGAATTTCTATATGAGAAACCTCAAAATGTCTACCCTAGATGTCAAAACAATTTCCTTTGATTTGTTTAGATATAATAACGAGCGACTATTCATCAAGGCCTGGCGATTACCCGAGGAAAATGTTTACATCGATTTGATACTGAACGCAACCATGAGAGGATTAGAGACAATGGAAATAATTTTCAGAAAATGATTATTAGATTGTTCAGCAAGGATATGTTTACATTATACTAAAATATTGTAGTTTATTAGAAAGCAGATTATATGTTTTAGGAAATAACCTATGTTCATGGACGTTTCATTTTAAGCACACAGAGATAGAGAGAGCGCAGCAGATATAGAAAGAGAAATAAAGTTATTGGTTGTGGTGTTAGCTAGACGAGTTCTTGCTTTGGCAGATAGACCCGGTCTGACAGCTCAGTCGAGCACATACGATCAACATAACGATACAATAGAGAGAATCTAGCAACACATCGTCTAGTTAATTAAGCCGAAGCAAAGAGAATGTCTACCCCACTAGCGAGTTATTCAAATACCTGCACACAACTTTAACTAAATATCATGGATCCTAAATTCTGTGAAAACAATATATCTTACATAATTACTAATGTAATGTTATTCTGGTGAGTGAACACTATTACTGATACTATAACAATAAAAAATAAGTGAAACAAGTAACTTGTATAATTGTTTAAACATTTACATTTCCCTGGGAATATCCCTGCCACTTGAACGAAGATATTCACCATATTCTAACGTTCTATGAGTAAATATAAGAAATTAATACCCACATAATATAAAATAAACAAACTAGCGTGTATAAAAATAGTTTAAGATATATAAATCGCTACATTTAAACATACGTATAAACCATTTTAAACAGCAGATTAGTAATATAACCACATATGAGTTAATGTAATCGAATCGCTCACAAAAGCTCTACTATAGGATGCATATGATATAACATATAGCAATACCAATACAAGTTCATCGGAATTGCATTACATATATAGAAAAATATATTAAGATACACAGGCACGCAATTATATAGGGGGTATTTCATACACGCTATGGAAGCCACGAAAAACAAGACAAATATGGATAGGCTACATAGAACATAGTAAACCGTCATACAGATATAATACAACACATATATGAATGAATAAATAAATATATACACACTTATACACAAGACACTGAAATATAATAGGTGTGAGCAAGGAATCATATAGGGTTTTTTCATACTAAAAAGTCGAGTTGAGATTATAAATTAAAAATTTCGATTAAAGTTTATAGTTATTAGTAATTTGTTTCAGTAGTATAGCTTCTATCGGGTTATATGAAAGATTTCAATAGTGTGTGACTATCTATGCCTACGATTAATCGAAGTGTCATGTTGTGTATTATAAAGTTCCCGCTGTAGCTAACTAAAGGTAAGATTTGTGTTTAGGTATTTACCGGTGCTTTTTTACCGGTATTCAATTTAATTATTGGCTCATTATTATTTGTATATGTCTCTTGTATAATTGGTCGTTTTAAAAAACATTTATGGTTGTTAAAACTTTATTTGGGGTCATCCAGCGATACCGACATAGAATATGTTTTTAGTTGGAAGTTATATAGTTGTTATGGTTGCTTGGTAAACAATAGAGGTTGATACACATTTTTTGTGGCAGGTACTTAATTTATTATTACAGTTACTAGTAGGTTTCTCTTTAGCTTTATTGTTAGTATTTATCGTAGTATTATTTAATAGATTATTGTTGTCATTTTCTTATTTTCTGGAAATTATTACTACAAGTGAAACTGAATTTATTTAATGGGATTTTATTTAAAGTTTTATAGAAGAGTATGTTATGAGGGAAATGAAGTTTAATTTAGTTTATAAGAGTGTGCACAGTTTTGTTTAAAACCATTTTATTAAATAGAGGTGTGGACCAAACAGTTTATATATTTCTCCTTGTATGTCTATTATTGAGTGATGTGTTTTAATATATTTAATCTGGGAATTTTATAGCCGCTATCTTTTAATGCTTTGGTATGTCCATTAAATATTTCCTCGTTAGGCAAATTGTTTTTGTTCTTTCTTTAATTTATTTGGGTATATGTTTTATCGTTGGTTATGGATATCTAGAGAGTGCGTAGACAAAGATTGTATTATACTTGTCCTTTGCATGCAATAAATAAGTCTCCTTATTTAAGTTAAAAGTGACGACTAAAAAAGAAATTACTTTTGTGTTATATGGTGTCTCTACTTTAAGTCCAAATCTTTGCATTTCTTAAAAAAAAGAATCTATTATAACCTATATAAAGTAGATATATTTATTTAACTTAAGTTGTTCAATAAGAGGGGCAGTTCGTTATCTTTTGAATCCAATAAATCTTTTTGTAATTCATGCACATATATCCCTTTAATTTATGAAGAATCAATAACCCATGATATAGCAGGCACCTGTTCGAATGAGAGAAACTTATATATATATATATATTTATATATATATATATATATATATGTGTATATATATACATATATGTATATATATACATATATATATATATGTATGTATATGTATATGATTTTCTCTTATCTGAAACGTTTCCTTCAATATTATATTTTTAATGTTATATTCATTCTTTATATTTGTCTTAATATATTCGTGAACTATCTGAATAAATACATTGTTATTATATATTATTGTTGTTATCAATATAATTATTTCTCCTCGATTAAACTTCTCATAAAAAGATGGAACACACTAGGAGGGAGCTTACTAGTATATATGTACATATATATATATATATATATATATATATATATATATATATAAATATATATATACTAATATATATATATATATAAATATATATATACTAATATATATATATATATATAAATATATATATACACTAATATATTTACATATATATATATATATATAAATATAAAATTAATTTATATATCAGGCCAACTGGTGGCTACATTATCTCTGTTAATGGATTTGTTCATCTCTGTATGAATTCATCATTTCTGGGGTCGTGAAAATCGCCCCTATTTGTTCCACCTCCATTTATTATGTCATAACGTATTTTTTTGTGGTAGGCACTATCTGTTTGTGACATAATCCAGTGTGAAAGTAAGCAAGGAAGCAAGCAATTTAAAATAACATCAACATCACTAAATGTTTAGTAGTATACATATGATATTATTTGGGGCTTTCGTCGACATATCGATGTTTTGGTTAACGGAGACTTCTCCGTTTGTAAAATGCGATTATCAACTAGTTGATATTATATGCAGCAGCTCTATAAATCACCACTTTAGTATCTTATCATCTCACGATGCTACATACTACACTAAACGTATATATATATATATATATATATATATATATATATATATATAGAGAGAGAGAGAGAGAGAGAGATTTTGAACATGTCTGTGTAAATAAAATTATCATATATAAAGCTCTATTCTGATATTGAGCACTTTTTATAAACCCGGTTAAAATTCTCTGGATTACCACGCTGTGGATATTTTTACCTGGATTATTACCATTATTATCTTTGCTCCATTACTGTTGAGCACTTTCCACACCGTGGATTATTAATTCGCATACATGGAAAAAACTAATGTTAATACCTCCTTAAAAAATATTCCGACTACCAACAAAGGGAACTATCTTCTTATACTTATTATGAAGATTGAATAACTTTTGAGGAGGATGAAGTTGAAAGCTAGCTTTTTCCTGGAGAGATCTACATGCAACGAATCGAACTCTGCCTGATGAGATCTCAGTTTATAGTAACTGTTGATCGATAACATCGACATGCCAGTGTCGCAGATTTTGTACATGTCTGTGTAAATAAAATTATCATATATAAAGCTCTATTCTGATATTGAGCACTTTTTATAAACCCGGTTAAAATTCTCTGGATTACCACCCTGTGGATATTTTTCACCTGGATTATTACCATTATTATATATATATATATATATATATATATATATATATATATATATATATATATATATATATATATATAGGTAGCATCTTCTCTTGAAAGCAAGTATTTTTTAAATATAAATAGAGAACTTATGTTTGAATATCCTTTGGTTGATCCTTTCTATTGTTCGAATCAGGTTCTTGGTTTCGGGAGGGGGGGGGGGATTGGTCGATGAATCTGCCATAGTTTTGATTTGTGTCCCAAGTACTTTCGGACTCATCCGAGTCCATTTTCAGGGGAATGAGTATACTCAGGTAAATACCATATGTTCGTGTTATAGATGTGTCTGAAAGTACTTGGGACACAAATGTAAACTATAGCAGATCTATCGGCCAATCCCCCCTCCCCCCGACACTTAGATTCAGATTCGGACAATGGAAAGGATCATTCAAAGGATATCTAGACACACGTTTTCTGTTCTATTTAACAACACATATATATATATATATATATATATATATATATATATATATATATATATATATTTACATATATATATATATATTCCGTAGTGTCTTGGTGCTTTTGTAATCGTAATTGACGTTCTATACGGTGTCTATTCGTATTAAGGCGATAAACATGTTACGCGAATTGTGTGATATTTCCGCAAAGCAGATTAGAAATTAAGTTTGAACTGTCGGCACGCGCGTGAACAATAACACTCCGTTGGGAAGAAAAAATGATGATTTTAATAGAGATAGGTTCGGTTGGAGGTTCAAACGTGTTGACATTTTTCCTTCCCGGCATGAATAACAATCCGCATGATAATTAGATACACAAGAGATCACCCGATGTACCAGTAAGCTTTGTTAAGCATTTTACCAGTGCTAATATATTGCAATATGCTAATGCATAATATTGAAATGATTTTCTTTTGTAACAATATGAACGTTTAAGATTAAGCACAATAGTTTATTGGGCTAAGCTAAACATATCTGCTTATATGTGGTTTCTAGCAGGGAGGAGGAGTGACCGATTTACCTCATATCTATGAGACACGTATTATTAAATAAATGTAAGTGTATAATCTGCTATCTATTTTCTTACAATGGCATAGGTCTGCATTCAAACCAGTCATCAAAAAGTAAAAAAAGGACTATGTAGTTTATTTGCAGTTAAAAATTGAAAAATATAAAAGGAAAAATAAAATAAAATAATACTAGTACGTTCAATAATGTAAGCAGGTATACACAAGGATTCTTATTTATCTGCGGGAAAAGCTGTACTGAAATTGGTAACTTTAATTGTATACGTTTCTCCACTTGAGTATAATAATACTACATGAAAAGTATCAATACTTTTTCACTTGTTCCTTTCTATATTTTTATCCTCGCATTCTGTTCTTCTAGCATCCTAGTGGTATTCATGTCTGTGTATGTCTTGCTTTTCTGAGGTGTTTACGGACGCCTGCATTATTGTAACCAATTTATACTTCATGCAATGTTACCCTCTTATACGCTAATGAGGTGTAAAAAATAGCCGTATCTTGTACGTACTATGATTATTAAATAGGCGCTATCATAATTTAAAAAAATAGTTTCCGTGTAAACTTTAGTAATGTTTGAAAGATAAAAGCCTAAACTTAATCTCTAAAAGGACAAAAATGTATATTTACGTGTAAAAAATATAATGAAAAAATGTTATTACGTCGGCTTAATAAAATTCAGAACATTTTGAACTATGAAAAATTACATGTAAACATACTTCGAAGAATACACATCAGTTTTCTGGAACTATTGTAAAGATAATTATTAAATTAAACTTATAAGAAATCCAATTAAAACAGAAAATTCTAACATTTTGACTAAAAATTAGCTGAATTATCTCCCCAAAATGTCATAGTTTAGTAAAATCCGGCACTCAGTCCATCAGTAAACAAAGTCGCTCTCGCTATGCAGAATATATGGAAGGCAGACATGTTATAATATATCTATTTATAATTTTAACTTCTTATAAAATGGTTTTGTAATAGTTCATAAGAAGTGAACAATTATTATATTTGATTTTTTATTCTTTTTAATGTTATAAATTAATTTAATTAATTAAAGTAACCGTATTTAGTTGTAATAAAATATGCTTATTTAATTAAAATATTCGTAAATGTACTAAATAAAGATTTTATTTATTGTTATCTAAAACCACGCATATTTAATTTTGTATAAGTTTTTAATTCAATAATATTATGAAATTATTGATGACGTCCGTTTACCAATGGTTTCCTTTGGATTCGAAATAAAACTATTGTAACATGTTGTTAAAAACATTTTTTTGCGAATGTTTTTTAGTTGTTTACATAACTCACCAATTAGTTTACCAATGGTTTTTTCTAAGAATTTAAATAAACCTTTTTTGTTTAAATATAGTTAAAAATTATTTCTACCTTACGAACTGTGTCAATTTGTTCAATTGGTTACATGATAATAAAAAAACCTTAGTTAGTCGATTTATATTTTATGTGTCGTAACGATAAATTACATGAATGTTTTTAAAATACTACTAAAAGTGTATTTATTATTTTAAGTGTGAAAAAGTAAATTAAAGTCAATAATTACACTGACAATTTATTCAGTGAGAAAAAAGTGAAGACAATTATTTAATAATACATTAATAGAATTAACATTTGAAAGAAAAATATCATTTAATAACTAATCATTTAGTTTCAAATTTGTTTTATTTATTAATAAACATTTTAAAAAAACCTTTAAAATCATATTTATTAATGAAAGCATGTCAAAAACCAATACAAACTGACGTTTTATTTTTCTAAATAATAGACGTTGTAAAATGAACGAAATCGTTTAATCTCTTAAAATAAAATTCGGAGAACGGTGGAGTATTTCGGTGACGGGCGAATCCCGCCTGTCTATTTTAAAACTGGGTATTTATACCCCTCCAAGTCAATCGTTAGAAGAAATAATCCTATGTTGTTATTTTTTTTCGGTATGCTCATAATTCACATGTTTTTTCATTTTTTTTTATTTCCAAAACTATAAAAAAAATCATGACACGTTCATGCGAAGGGGAAATATAATGATATCGCGTTTGGATTTCCCCAGAAAATCTCATCATTAACATTACATAAAATCTTTTTTTTCCAATTATATTGTTTTTTGGTGAACATATTGATTAAACAAGCTCCATTTAATGATAATATCGCTAATTAAATAAATTATTTTTAATCGAGTAATAGTGACCTTATTAACATGAAATTGAGATGCTATTTTGTAATATATAAGAAATATTGAAGAAAAGTTATAATTAAAGTGATTTAGTTTCATTACAAGTGCATTAGTTTTTTTATTAAGACTTAAAAATATACCTTTAATACAGGTGTTTTTTTAAATAATACATTTACTCAAAAATTAAAAAAAACAATGGGCTCCGTATATTGCGTGATCGTGGATAAATAATCAAATTTCTATTTGAATTGATAAATTTCCTGAATTTTGGTCAATTTTTAAGTGAAAGGAGGGTAACATTGTTTTAACATTTTGGGAATCGGCCATTGATTTTACACGTACATTTTATACGCTTTTTCTCGCTGTTGGTTTAATATTATTATTCTGTACTAGTATTCAAGAGAATTTTAAATGACATAGGCTATATGGTTAATCTCGGATTCTAAAATTCTAAAAAAATTATAATTAAATGCTTGTAGCTTTTGGAATGCAAAAGATATGCATTAAAACCTGTTTAGGAATTCGCAGTGACGCGTTTTAATACAGCTATCTCTTTCTTGCATAATGTAAAAAAATAATGCATGCTCAACTTTGTATAATCATTATTTTTCTCTTCATGAAACCTATGGCGGTTGTGGGAAATATTTTCTTTCTATAAGTTCTTTCTCTTTTCGTTTGTTTACCGCTTTATGGTTTTGATTATTTAAGATTTTGATTATGAAAGGCCAATTTAAATAATTTAAAAGATCATTTGTGCAATGAATATTATGCGACTTTACAATTTCGAGGCTCCACTATTATTAATACTCTCATTTCACTGGAACAAATTAAGTGTCCATGGCAATAGTTGATTCATACTCTAGCAGCCATGACAGTCAATTGAATGGTATTCGTTGAAATAGTTTGAGCAGTGAATCCGTCATGCAGAACTTGACTATAATCCTCATTACTATTTTGAATATTCCTTACAGAATTACATGACAGAAAACATAACTCACCAATCGCATATCCATCTCGTTGATTACTAGCGTCACCTAGGTTATATATTCGAGTATGCTCTGCTATCTAACATATAGCTGGGGGAAGACATATATATATTCATACTTTTTTCATGAAGATATTAACGATATAAATAACTGAGCAATTCTAAATACTAGTAAAAACTGTAAACTCATAATCTTAGTGAATACATGGTGAATACACACACACACACACACATATATATATATATATATATATATATATGTATATATATATTTATATATATATATATATGTGTATATATATATGTATATATATATATTTATATATATATATATATATATATATATATATATATATATATATATATATATATATATAAAGTCAGGGTCATTTTATATTGCAATACCAATGTTTTTATTTTAAAACTTTTTATTTTTATTTTTTCACTTTTCCAAAGAACATTCAATTTCTGTGAGATCTATTTTTTTACTATCTGTTTCATTAGCCGTGAGCAAAACAAAATGTTATGTCAATATCGTCTCTGCAATGTTTTTATTTTTAAAATTTTTATTTTTATTTTTTCACTTTTCCAAAGAACATTAAATTTCTGTGAGATCTATTTTTTACTATCTGTTTCATTAGCCGTGAGCAAAACAAAATGTTATGTCAATATCGTATCTGCAACACTAACGCCTCATCAGAAAAATTTAGAGTCAAAAGTCTTTGGATTAAAATGTTTTGAAAACAAACTACACTATACAGTGGTTTATTATTAGGCGACACCAAATACAAAACAAAGAAAATAGCAAATTAACATGTGAGGAAACCCACTAGTACGCCATTTTAAATTTATTCAGTGCAGAGCTAGTGCTTCATAAAAGTTGTGTGGACATTTATGAATTTTAATTCAGTAATATTTCTTTAAATAGCTAATAAATGCTATAATTTATTCATAAAAATTCGAATTCACTTGAGGATGATTTTTTACTTCTCTAAAGTTACATCAATGTGCCTGGAAATGACTATATAGGTAATTTTAATACGAAGCTAACTGCAGAGCTGTCTTCTATTAACTTAATCAGTTGGAAGCTGGCTATATATATATTCAGCCATTTATTCAAGTAATTATTAAGATTTTAATACTTCGGTTTTTTGGTTGATGATGTTTAGTATTTATTTATAAACCGTTTAAATTACCACTAAGATACACTTAATTACCCACTTAAGTAGTAAGTTTCTATTTAATGCGAAACTAAGCATGGAGTGTGCCCCTTACAACGAAAAGATTTTATAGATGGCTGAATTAATATATATATTTATATATATATATATATATATATATATATATATATATATATATATATATACAAAATATAGATACAATATATAGATACAAATATATATATATATATATATATATATATATATATATATATATATATATATATATATATATATATATATATATATATATTTCTGCCTCCCTCTGAGTGACCAAGACGATACGAAACTTCCATCGGCAGATATTTTCCTAGAACTGCCCATCTGTGGAACACCGTGTCACAAGCCTGCTTCCCTGGTGACTACAATATGGTCGTTTTCGACTCCAATGTAAACAAGTTACGGTTGAACCGTCCTCGTAAATAGTGAATGTCTGCCCTGTTGCAACCATCGCGTCGTTTAACACGATTATGTCTCAACATCCACCAGTTAAACTCGTTAATGTCTATCATCAAATCAAACTCTTGAACTGTTATCCTCGAGTGGCTTCTGGGCCTTGATTAGTAGTGAACTTTAATGTAACAAAAATCAAAATTAATAAATTAAAGAAATATTGATCTAAATCAGTTCTAAGAAGTAAACATCAACTACAGTACAGGAGTACAGTCGTTTCTGAGAGGAAAAGTTTTATTGACACCAAATTGGCTTTTCATTAGTACCGATTTCTCTGTGAGGGTTCATCAAAGATACGCATTGTAGTATACTTTATCTTCTGACTATTCCTCTTGCAACTGTGTATTGGATGTTGTATAATAGAGAAGGTTTTGTGTTTTGTTCGAACTATAATTATGTTGGCTTAAATGAAGACACAATTTTGCAACAATGGATATATTTTATCTCAGAAACGATCATACGCCTATAAAGTTTTCTGTATTGAATCTATGGATCTGACAGAAATACAAATTCATAAATTTAATAATTTCGAAATTATGATATCATAGCTCTGGTTGTTCAAAAGTCCACCACATTCAGCTAATTTTTTGCCTGAAATATCTACATATGTAGTAGTCTAAATCTCTCTCTATCTTTTTTACATCTCTAACGTTTGTTAATTATTAGGTTGCCTATTTGTATTACTTTTTTCATATATATCCATAGATATATATATATATATATATATATATATATATATATATATATATATATATATATATATATTTATATAAGAAATGGATGTTTAACAAACGGCAACTAGTCCTTCAACGAATCCGACTAACTATTTACCTACAGCAAACACTACTTACATATATATTCAATCGCTAAAATCTAATCCTAGATGTGTATAAACACACACACACACACACACACCCATATATATATATATGTATGTGTTTGTGTGTGCATATATCTATCTATCTATCTATCTATCTATCTATCTATCTATATATATATATATATATATATATATATATATATATATATATATAAAACTCAAAGCTTCTTTAGACTATATATTGGGTATTTAGATCTGTATGGCTAGGTTTTCTTCCTCTTATCCATTTGCCTTTCTGGTACCTAAGGTACTAAAGCTTTTTTTTTTTTTAATGCAACTTTAATTCCTGTATAATTTTATTTCTAGCTACCATATCGCAGAATCGTTCTTGGGTGTAGTGTTTAGATAGCATTTTATTATTATTATTATTATTATTATTATTATTATTATTATTATTATTATTATTATTATTATTATTATTATTATTATTATTATTATTATTATTACTAGTATTACTATTGTTATAAATAATTTTAATTTGATATACAAATTACCATATCGCACGGTAGTCTTAAGGGTAGTATATTATTATTATTATTTTGATTATTATTATTATTTATTTATGTATATATAAGTAACATTTTAAGATGCACTATTTCGCCACTTGATTGGGGAAATGGTAGTTTGATCTGTACCATTGGGGAGCCATGCATATAACTGTCCTGTTTTTAAATCTCCGAAACAGTTACATGATAAACAGCTGATGATCCCCGTGTTTATATTAGATGCTTACGTTAAGGTCGCCTGTTTTTGTTTCACTGTTAGATACTTAATCCCCCTTTTTATTTTATTTACTTACTATTATATATTTTATTTATTTATGAATTTTCCAACGAATGTTAAGTTTGCACTATTTTGGATTTAGTTAGTTTCTATGGAATTTTAAACTGCATTTTCCTTTTTTTTTGTCTTTTTGTTTAAAATAACTCAAAGCTTCTTTAGACTATATATATATATATATATATATATATATATATATATATATATATATATATATATATATATATATATATGAAATCGAAAAAGAAAAACCATGAGGTAGTTTTTCATATAGTCTTTATTGTAAGACTTCCTTGGGATGATAATTGAAGAAAAATGACATACAAGTACATTTAAGTTTGGGGTTCGCATAGTGGAGAGATGAAGGAATGTAATGTCCGTGGCTAGTATCAACGCCAGAGCTTACTTCTTATTTGCTTTCTCTATTCTTCTAAACGCTCAAATATATATATAGGCACACTATTTATAGCATAGTAACTACGTTAATAAATGCTTAGCCATTAAGAAACTATACGTTTGAATTTTAAACGTGCTCAGAACGTAATCACATTCTTAAGGGTTAAGCAATCACACTTTTGAATCTTGCACGCTTTTACAACGCAATCACGCTCTCATGTAAGATCTTAATATTATAGACGCTCCTTTTAAGTTTTAAATAACTGTCCGGTATAATAATAAAAAAAAAACTCAACAGAAAATACATATTTTTAGGAACAAAAATTAATACCGCTAGATGATGATTTGACGAATCAAATTGAAAATACTCGCAAAAAAAGAAATAAAATGGAACAAGTAACAATCGAACTTACATACAGCAATTTGACCGAAACACTAAATCGACCATTCGGAAAATGAAAAAAATAAAATAAGATTTATCAAGCAGAAACACTCTCTGTGTGATTCAATAGTGTTTGCCAAAGTGAGAATATGCTGCCTAAATACACACACACACACACACACACACACACACACACACACACACACATATATATATATATATATATATATATATATATATATATATATATATACAATTTTGTTTAAGAAATCGATTAAGATGACAATAGTTTTTATACAATAAATAAAATATTCTGATCGTGACCGACCCTTTTCTAATAAAACTGATAAAACTGTTCGTATTTTCTCTCTCTTTTCTCAATGCCGACACGTTGTCAGCGAACCGTAATTGGAGACGGCTTAATGCCAAGATAAAGTGATGGCGGTGGTAGCACAATAAAATGGTGATGGAAATAGCGTCTCGACTACGCGTATAAGTATTGCAATTTTTTTTCAGATTAAAAGACATCGTAAAATGAAATACAATTGTTTTTAGCAAATCGATATATGGCATCCTTATCGATTTTTAAAGCAACATTTTATTTCAGTTTTAATCGATCAACACAGACGAATGTTTACAATGATTGTTTCTGTCGTCGTGTGAACGTGTGATTGATTACGTTAACTGCACATGCCGTGATCGTCTTCCCGTTGTCTTTGTCCGGATTCGGAGCTGAATTCGCACACTTGGTGTCAATTGTTTCATCTCTGTTAGGCTGCAACAGAATGATTATCCCTCCAGATTAAACCACAACTTTAGTTTAACACAAATAAGTATGTTTTATTTTGAAAAGTTACAAAGCAACTTGTTTATTTCTACCGAACGACATGCCGGTAAATCAAGATAAACATATTTAACAACGGAACACAGACAGTCTATTAGGTTATGGATAAAAAATTATCTGTCTATGAGACTTATAGAAAACCAACTAATTCCATCTTCCCGTCTTACCGGAATAACTATAAATGTTGGGGTCATTTATGCCAAACCTCACAGTCAGCTACTTACAAACCATGGACCTATTTCATCACTCGACATAAAAAAACTTACTAACCTGGCTTGTCCAAAATATGGGATGTCAATAAATTTAGGAACGTCTGAAGTGTCTTAAAGCATATAACATTGTATCCAAGAACACATTATCATTTCGTAGAGCCACTTGATTTGTTTGGTTGTCTCTCTTACCTTTGCTTTTCTCGTATTGCAGGCGTGTAGTCCGTAGTATGCATCTATTTGTCCCATCTAACATGTGACATTGCTCATGTTTACATCGGTCCTCACCCTGGCGCGGTAGATGTGGAAACAGATTTATAGTCTCTGTTTGCTTAAACTACTCATTGTAAGAGCCTATTCCATACGTTGTATTCAAACGCTTCTCAGTTCATTTTTTCGAACAAAGATCCTACGTAATTATGTAGATGACATCACGATACATACTTCTACTTCATCCGCTTGTACACGTCTCATCCCGACAAACAACTACTTGCTAAGCTTGCTCTTTAAACGTGTAAAGCTGTCACCATGATGAAACAATATAATTTTTTTAAAAATTAATATTTTTGTGTTCGAACATAAAAAAACACTTTAATTCAATTAAAATTTAAATTTAAAAAATATAAATATATTTCTTAAATCATTTAGGCAATTAAAATTAAGTTCGATATATGATATGTGTAAAATCAATAATATACTTTATTTTGTTATAACTACCATATATCAACATTCTTCTGGCATGATTGTAGAAATGACGACCACTCTCCTCAACATTTTTCACACAGTGTAATCAACTTGTTGGATACCATTTGTGATGATATCATTTAATTCATTTCTTAGTACGGATTATTTCAAACCATTTCGGTGTTCATAGAGTCCCATCGGTACAACAGGCTGGGGGAAAAGGATCAATACATTTTGATGGCCATATATCTTGGGAGATTATATGGCCACAATAAATTCCCCTTTAAAAATCTCAGTAAAGCATGTGTGTTTGTTCGGTAACAATATGTTTCGGAACGTAACAAACTATTTTGCCAGTGCCCGAAAGTGTTATCATAATGGTTTCACAATTTGATTAAAATATCAATAAAACATAATACTGTCAGTAAGGAAAGATGACTTCGTTAATGCGAGCTTGCAAACGAAAACTTCAATCTTGTCTCATGTAGTGTGCTTTTGTGCATTATCTGACGATTGTTGACGGAACATATTCGACTTATTTGAGTGTTCGCATAGCCAGACAAATGGGATGGGGACACATTATTTAAACAATTATGATCATACATGTATTCAACACACTCTTTGAAACACTGAATATATAGTATTCTTTTGCATTTGTCCGGTTCTTTGAGCTTGTTAATTACCATAACATTATACCGCTTCGTAGCAGCTTCATGTGTAATTCTATAAGCCACATCAGGTTGTTGCAACAATTGCCGAGTAGACTTTGGGGTGATACCTTCCATCATCGCTGCCATTTCAGTGATCTTCTCGACAGTTAGGAAATGTTGACCCGTTTCTCTAAACATAGACACAAGAACACATGAAAAGTTGTGTTAAAATGCTTTTTGAATTTTGTGAGGATAATCTGGCGAAAATATAAAATGTTTTCAAATTGATATATACTATCCTAAAATGGCAGTATTACATTTAATTAAGATCTGAATTTAAATAAAGTGTAAGTATTGATATTCACGATATTTTTTTTATTATTATTGATCAAACAGCCAAGATACAGTAATAATTAAAGCAACTACACCGAGTTATTAAAACAAATAGGTGAAAAATTGGTGTTCGATCGTCATCCATACTGAATTATTTTCATTTGTAAATATACAAATGGGACAGAACTTTTTCATTTCCGAACGATATATTCCATGTAAAAAATATATCTATATATATAACAAGTAAATGGAGTGCTTAATTTAGACAAAGCATATTAAAGGAAAATATCTTTATGCTATAGAATGAAAATCTATTCCTTAACTTTGGCAACGATTAGTAACTTTGTGTTCTCACATATATCAAAGTGTTTACACCTTATCAAACAAAAATACGCTGAAAATTTATGGGAGAAACCTCGTGGATGGATGAAGTTTTGTCAAACGTTCTTCAAAGTAAAAAAATCTTACCACAGCCTTAACGGAAAACAATAATTTTGTCTGCATAAAGACGGCTGTCAAAAACCTATATATTGTGCTTGGACGTGAAAAGAAAAACGAAACAAAAAGCTGTAAATTATCAACAACCGGATGACAGCAAGAAAGGCGAATAGTATGGACGTATATCTCGTCCTACACTTGATAAGTAAGATTTTCATTAAAAAAATAAAAATGCATCTTTTCTAGTCGCGCCAATGGCAGTATTTAGAAACGATATATCAAATAACATCGAGCTGTCTGAATTTACTCAGTGTTGGATATGATTATGAGAAATATTTACGACTTCGATTAGTTTTCTTTATTTTTTTGAAAATGCGTATAACGTATAATTTTATGGTGTTTGACCGAGAAACAAAATCTCATTGAATGAATCGTCGGACTGAGACCAATAAAACATGTAATGTAATGTCTTCCGCATGAATGATATAAATATTTTTGTTTGAGAATACTTAAGAGATTTTCAGTAAATAGTGATGCAAATAAAAATTAGGGAATTTTATTACTCAGATTAATTAAACAAACGGGCATAAAATGCAATACCCGCGTATAAACACGGAAGCACGTGCATCTCTCTTCTTTGATTTATGTTTCTTATTCTTTCGATATCGTTCTATGTTTATATATATATATATATATATATATATATATATATATATATATATATATGTATACGTGTTTTGCCAATTGTCTGATGTAGTTGGCTCTCGAAGAGAACGCTGATGAAACATGTAGGCACATATGCACTTTAAATGTTTGTATGAATACACATCCATACTAAAAACGACTGTACGTGTTATTGATCACTTTTTATAAACACTGGAGCTTCATTTGATTATCATATATAGTGACACAAATAATTCATGTACTATATATATATATATATATATATATATATATATATATATATATATATATAAACATAGAACGAATAGTATATATATATAAATCGCGATATATATATATATATATATATATATATATATATATATATATATATATATATATATATATATGATCAAATATAAACCAAAAGTAAACTTTTAGTAAATAGGACTTATAGTGAAAAGGTTAAGCTCAATATACGAGATAGAGCAATTATAAAGATAGAAGAAATAAGAGTGATAAACATGTTCGAATGTCAAAATTTATTTCGAATTTCGATTGTTCAATGCAAGGTGTATTCTGTAATAAACAAGTGTTTATTGTTCTTTCCTTAAGCCAAGGCTTTTCAAAGATCGAAATATTATCATCAGAGGAGAAATACAGATAGATAAGTTGGCTGTAGAAAAATATTAAAATATTATTAAAAATGTGGTGAAACAAGTTCGTGTAAAAAGGATATGTGGTTTACCAGATGGTAATTGTCCGTTGAAGGAGTGTCCGTTGAGGAGATTTTTGAGAAGACGAAAAAACGAAAAATTTCCGTAGGAGCAGTAAGGAGAAGGTGTTCAAAAACGAATAAATCCAAAAGTGAAATGTTGAAATCTAAAACGTAGATGAAGCGCACTTAAATGGAATTGAAGTAATAAATCCGGCTATTTTCTTAAACTTCTTAGGCCATGGTGGAAAAAACGAGTAGAATAATTGGACAGATATGCTAGCGAGCAAATCCAAGAAAAAACTGAGTTAAAAAGCTATGCCACATTAGGGGGTGGGTTGGGGATGTGGGAGAGTGAAAAATGGGGTAAATGAAATGGTTGGGTGAGTTGAGAAAGCCACAGTAGCAGCTGGGAGGAAGAAGCAAGATAATTTTTCTTTTTTTCGTCTTCTCAAAAATCTTCTCAACGGACACTCCTTCAACGGACAATTACCATCTGGACAAACCACATATCCTTTTTACACGAACTTTTTTCACCCAATTTTTAATAATTATTTAATATTTTTCAAATATTTTAACTTTGGCTTTTTCTACAGCCAACTTATCTATCTGTATTTCTTCTCTGATGATAAGATTTCGATCTTTGAAAAGCCTTGGCTTAAGGAAACAACAATAAACACTGGTTTATTACAGAATACACCTTGCATTGAACAATCGAAATTTGAAATATATTTGGACATTCGAACATGTTTATCACTCTTATTTCTTCTATCTTTATATATATATATATATATATATATATAGAGAGAGAGAGAGAGAGAGAGAGAGAGAGAGAGAGAAAGGGAGAGAGAGAGAAAGGGAGAGAGAGAATGGAAGTTTGCTTTAAGCATGTCTGGGAATAGCAGTAGTATGTTTAAGAAGGGTGAGAGCAATACAGAGTGCCAGGTAGTTTGTAAGCTCGAAAGAAACATACTAAACCGAAATAGGACTTACTTTTTATTTTTTATTTAAATCTTACATAACAGCAAGTGTGGTGTTTTCTGTTTGTGTGTCCGGATAATTATAAAAAATCATTTATTTAATATTTCGGGGAAATCTTCCATTTGTCAAATATAATAGACACCAAAGGAAACATCCGTCTGTGTAGAGAATTCTTCGGGAATATTTATTATTTGATGATGAATCACTATTTCTTAAATTTCACTAACACTGAGGTACTCGAATTTTATACAAAATAACTTCAATTCCTGTAAACTCATTGCGATAAATTATTAATAATGTTAACTAAACTGACTCACATTACACAACATTAGCCTAACAAGTGAGCTCCAGAATGTATAATGATCAGTTAAGTAAGTTAGGAGGGAATGCTGTACACACAATATATAAACGTATAAACATAACTAACTTCATATATATATATATATATATATATATATATAATATATATATATATATATATATATATATATATATATATAATATTTATAAATAAATATGAAATCATATTTACCTACATACAACGTCGTTTCGAGCGTATGCTTTTATCTGTGTTGAAAGGTGATAATTTCAGACGGTCGCCAGGCGCGAACCCGGTCATATATATATATATATATATATATATATATATATATATATATATATATATATTATAACTAAATAGAATGCAAATGCACGTTATAGTTATTATTTTGTAATTATTATGCTTCAAAATATTCACCACTAACAAAATGTGTCGTTGCATACATATGTTTACAAAATTTAAATGACGCAGAGGACAGATAATTCCACAAATATCTTCATTAGCACAATAATCAATACAATACAGTCAATATTATTGAATTGTACACTAATTATAGACACAACAAAAACATTTCAAAGTCCAGACACCTGTTTATACCACTACGAAAAGCCAAATTAGTAGAGACAATAATTATCAAATAAGTTTGTAAAATCTGAGATATTTTCCTTGCATATCTGTTTATACATTAAGATAAAATTATTATCCATAGTTTTCTTTTTTCGTATCTAAAAACAGATATATCTTCTGATGATCTGTGACCAATCTCTCGAGTATCGGGGATTGGCTGGTGCAATAATGTCCTAACGCTATTTTAAGTTTTTTTTTTATTCGAGCGTATTTAATCTTCGCGGTGTCCTTCAACTAGTATTTTGTTGTTGTTTAATTAGAATATTCGATTTATTCTTTTAGTCCATTATCTTTACGGGCAAAATGTACGATTCTATATATTGATGTTCTTATTTAGATTATTTTTATGGATGTTCATTCAGAATATTTTATTCATTAAGTGTTTTTGTCATGCATATCTATTTGCTGATATTACTAATAATGTAATTATAATAATGATACTACTACTAATAATAACGATGACAAAAGCGTGCAGAAAATAGTGTGACCTTGGGGAGATTAAGTGGCACTCTAATTCCAGAGACGGCTAAGTGTCGTTGACAGCAAGACATAATCGGGAACGGCTGATACGATAACACAAAATGATTTGCAATACTTATCATAAAAGGTGGAGGGTGCTGGACATCTGGGGATAATTGTTGCCACTCAGATACCAGGTGACATCACTGGTTATAGTCAGTGAGCAATCACTTATAATGATTTGGGTGAAAACTCTTTGTAAGTAAAATAATTAGGACGGATTAACTCCATACAAAGTACGGAGCTAATGTTAAACATCAGAAATATATTAAAAAAAAAAAAACTATCCAGTGCGAAAGCCAACTTAGATAACCAATTAATACTGACCAACCGCAGGATATTGGAATAAAATATAATTGTGTAATCACAACCAGAAACGATGGGAAAACACATTACGCTAATCGAAAGGGACCTCTAACTACCATGTAACATATGCAAAAAAAAAATCGAATACTCCCCCCCCCACTATAAAGTCGTGACCCCGGCATCGTTTAATACTCTACAAAATGTTCAAGAGACGTCAAGGAAGATGAGAAGGCGCGATTCAGATTTATGGAACCCTGGGGTGGGCTTTATTGTAAGTAAATTACACTGAAACTAACGACCATTACCAATGAGAAATCAATGTTGAACAGCTGTTACAAGAAGGCAAAGTGATTTGCAATGCTTTTCGAGATTAGTTGATATTACTGAGAATATGGGGAGACTTGTCGTAACTCAGAGTCCAGGGAACACCAGCTATTGTTGGTAGTGAGCATTCGTTGATAATCGCTCGTGTGTTTACTTTAAGTGGGTTAATAATAAATATGCACTACTTAAGATAAATTATTCAGTAGAAATCTATTTAAAAAACAGAAAGTAGTTGGGCAGTATGCACCATAAGGCAATGTGGATCCTTTTTCAACTGAAACCAAATAGGTATTTAGATCAAAGAATCAGGAAACTTATGACCAGGAATTAAGCAGTCGCCTCGAAGATTAATGCTAACAATCTGTGCGCAATAATGAAAATAGGTTGAAAATGTTTGGCAAGTATTTAAGATTGCGTTTGTGATGCGATTAAAAGAGCACACACACCCATGTATGTAAATAGAGAGTCCGATTTCTGTGTCAAATTAACCGATGAAGTGAATATTACGGAGAGCAGCGAAATGGGAAAACAAAAGCAAAGAAATCCAGACAAAGAAACAATTTATTCCAAAAACTACGTTGTCCGGTCCAGACGACTGCTAATATGTAACATCTATAAAACAATAGGCTTAGGCATTTCCTGTGTGCACGTACGCTATCACATTCCTCATTTATGAATTCTATGTAGGTCGCCAAAGATAAAATGCAATGCAAACACTATTTAGAAATGTACTGGCGTTGTATTGAATGTTCCCCATTTTCAAATGAATTATTTCCAAATCGAATTCTATCGTTCTGTTTTACTTTTAAAATACGAATATTAGTGCTACAATTAAAAAAAATAGTATGGGACACATTCATTTTCTTTATTAAAACTGTAAAACAAACTTATTTTTTGCGGAAGAAAAAGATACACCATTAATCTGTGTATTACTCAACATTAGACGCATGTAATATGTGTTAATATATACAGCAAATCATATCGATATAAAGCCGTTTGTAACAACCCACTTCTAACAAAACCAAAAAAATTGTAAAATCTACGCCAACAAAAAATAAAACCGGTAAATCCAGTCGTAGCATGTTGATCTATACGAATTTATTCTCAGGAAATTAGAGGAAGAATTCTTCCTTGGAATTCGCACGGAGTTCCGTTAGTTTTTGAATATCACCCAAGATAAATCAGCAATAGAGATAACTCATATTTTTAATTGATGAACAGTATAGAGGTTATCTACCTTATGTGAAGACACATAATGAGTAAGAAAATAAAATGACTTCGATGCTTTTCGGTCAATGCCGTGTATGTACAGCTAGTAATATTATAAACCGATCTGAAATGTTACATTTAGAAAGCTAAAATCAAAGTGGACAGCGATTATTTATAGCACAAAGGTTATTGTGATATAGTGATAACCCTTGGAACAAGAAAAACATAATACGATACCGTGTGGAGATGACTTCAGGCACGGGTTGACATGCTTACGTGCTAATATGATTACCCTTAGGTGAATAATATTGATCTGATCTCATTATGTTATGAATTGACCAGGGACACATTTCAATTACATTTTATTATTCAAATATTTATAGAATTAAATTCATATATTTGAATAAACGTGTATGTATGGATGCATATAATTCAAACTGCTCCCTGTTTATTAAGCGTGGGAATGAACGCTCTAATCATGTAATGATGGATCCATCAAAATTTATAATTATGTGCAAATGTGGGAGAAGGTCGGCATTCGTTTAAAGGCGTCATGTAATTTACTCTCTTCTTTAGGTACCTCCAATACAGTTAGATACTATCGACAGGTCGTTAGAATAAACTTATCGTTCATTCTCAGCACTTCATAGTTATTATGAATAACGCGAGTATCATTCAAGTTTTACTGATTGACTCTGGACAAGTTATAATATAAATAAGCACTCCCTATGTGTGTAAATATGTGTATGTTGGTCTCTTATAGACGCTAGACCCACGTGACGCACACATAAGTATAACTCATCATTCGGCTGTCGTGTGTGCCTTACTGGATATACACTATACTGCTGAGAAAACTATTATGGATAATGCTACGGTTATTTCTAATCATTATATACAAGGTAAAGTAATATTACCATATTTAATCGGCAAGTATATTTTTCTATCAAAAAGCTGCAGATGCGAATATACGTTGGCAGCCATTTAGGACAATTCTTGAGGCTTGTATCTAGAAAGCATGTTTTTGCTTCTAATAATACTTTAATGTTATCAGACACGGTATATTATTCTGATATATTCATCATTGCAGGAAATCGGAGGAATTTTCACTCTCACGCTCATATATATATAACCACTGTAACCAAATGTTCAATGGTAATTTTTTTAACGGTTTTTATTTAACATTTCGACAATTATATTTCATGTTAACTATTCTACACATAGAAAACAGTCGCTGTGTTCCGCTGCACATCGTTTTTGCTGAGCGTTTTGATTGGCTATTTCAAAGATTTATTTCACATTATCGATTGAAATAATAGCCGATGAGCAGATTTCCATGAAAAAAATACAGAGCTATCATCAGAGGCAATATGACACGTGTTCGTTTACAGTTGCGATCATTATTAATACTTTTCTATTTTCATTTGATTTTATTAAATTTATTTAACAATTTTCAAATCGTATTCTTCATATACAAAATTGATTTTAAAATGACGCCGTGTAAATTAAGCTAATTATTTACTTTTCTATTTATTCTCTTAGAGTATCGATTTTCATGGGCTTATTGATACACACGTGAAAGTACTATGGTTTTTATATACTATTAACAGACCTGAAGTATAACATCATTCACGCACATTTCCGAACACTATTCTGCCGTTGGAGACAATAACAATAACTCTACTTGACAATCACTACAATTATTTTTAGAAATACGACATTTTATTTTTTCTTTCAATTTTTACTACATTCTACATACTAGTTTTCTCGTTATAATAACAGTTTTCAGTTCGTGCAACAACAGTTACAGTTAAAGAATCATTTTGCTTTTAATTAGTTGAAAACTAGATGACTGTATTTACATTCACAATATACCAGAGTGCATGCATTGTTGAAGATAATTGTTTCATATTTTAGTTCAGAGTTAAGTTGATAAAATCAGATGGAAATATTATTACCGGCTATTAAGCATATAATATTATTATTAATTTTGAAAATAAGCGTATTGATGACGTACCGGCAATTCAATGAATTATTTATTTAAATTACTTTCGTACATGCAAAGTTATGTCAATGGTCACGAAGGTCGCTCATCTATTACTCCCCTATTTCGAACGGGGGAGTTTTATTGCATGTCACCTGAAATCTTTTCCGGGAGTGAGTGCCAGCGAGACACAAAATTAGAATTTAGGGCGAAGTTATCTGTCTCTTATGCTATAAATTGTTTTTACACGATTCCATTACGCCTTTTGGGTGCGCACGATTGCCTTATTTTTTTTATTGCAACCCGAACTTAGTGTTACTGCCAGGATAGAAAGAAAATATGTGAATTATAATATAAATGAACTATTTGTATCCTAGTGAAATTTGCATAAATGTCCATAAAAAACATATACGTAGTGGGTAAGGCGCGAAATAATGCCAACCGAACTAGTCAAGCTATTTATTTACCGGGAACATAGTTCCCCCTTGCAGGCAGCTGGATTGTCCTATGTGTATTATTGTTTTGTGTGTGGGGGCGGATGGTAAAACATCATGTAGAATTTTCGAGTGATATTTTCGGGAATTTATAATTCAAGTATACCTATCTATATTCATATTGAACTTTCTATTCGTAGAATAATTCATTTAGTTTCATTATCTATATATTAATACGATAGCGTGTGTGTTCGTGTGTCACGCTTCCGGCAAAAGCTCTGCGCATGCGTGCTGCACCTAGACTTTTTAAAAACAGTCAAGTCGCTTTATTTTCAAAACATTTTTAAGTATTTCCCTCTTGCGTAACGTTTAGCGACGTAGTATTTTTGACTTCGGCCCGACTGGTTTATAGTTCGATCCCAACCAACCTCTAAGATTTTTTTTCTACACTTTAAGGAGAAGGGGAAGAGAGGTAGGGAGAGGAGAACCGGGAAGACACATATTAATACAATAGCGTGTGTGATTGTGTGTGTCATGCTTACATCAAAAGCAACGACCTTCCGAAACTTTGTATGCTACTCACCTGGTTAAAAAGTACTTTTTTGTGTTGCTTTAAACTTAAAACTATTTTTTATTTTTTTTTATTTTGGCGTTTTTAAGGGCATTGTCTATTTAATTACGTTTTCTTTTGGTTGTAGAGAGGGCCAGTATTATTTTTTTTATTTTTTTATTTTTTTTTGAACAGATGGCATATCAACCTTTTTTAGTAGATATGCGCAGTGTCCATCGTACACGAGTTACCATTTAAAAAAATTATTTCACTCTTATCTAGAAGGGGGGGCTCATTATAAAGCAAGTGTAACTAACAAATAGAGGGTGCTTTGTTACATTAGGCCCCGCGCTAACTTTGACACCGTCGTTAGAGTAAGGCAGACGATAACTTCGTCAACTTCTTCAGTTTTATTTTCAAGAAATAATAAAAAAAACGAACACAATACGGTGTAAGTAAAAATAAAAATTAAAAAATTCCGTGTAATTTACACGGGTCCCGCTAGTTATTATTATTTCTTTATATATAAATTAAAGTAAAATTTAGATTAGTAGTTTGAGAGATAGTCTCTATAAACTGAGTGTGCATATAGTGCTTCTATTCGTATTCGCTTTATTGTGATTATTACTTTTTGTTTCGTTCGAATTCATCGAAATTTATATTTTATCCACTCAGCCGTTTTCATATTACTTAGTCATTTCAGCGTATAATTTGGACTTCTTCAGACACCAGAGAAGTAATATGGTCATGCTTGTGCACAAAACAAACGTAAGGAATTCACTACAATTATTTTCACTTTTTTTCTGTTACACTGTATGTTGTCTCATTTAATTTTAATCTCTACTAATCTCAGCATTGATTCACTACAGCTAATTAATCAATACTAGTACTAGCAATTGCGGAACTTATAAAACAAGACATAACAAATTTACTTGTAACACATTCACTATCTTTCCCCCATGTTCCACTAATATACATAAGAAAACGTCCCCTAGAATTCTTTATTTTTAGATCACACTTAATAATAATTACGTACTATTTTTACTTTCGGTAATTACGCACCATTAGTTAGCATTTATGTCTACTTACTGAGGAGAGATATGAGATTACATTTATCTGATTTGTTACTTTATTTGCGTCTGAGCGTTTCGCTCGTGTCGCTTCGAGTCAGTTTCTATAAACCTGGGTCTAGCGCAGTCGTCACGTTGTGCTAGAAAGGAGTTGGATTAACATAAGGGAATGTATGCTGATCATACAAACATGCAAATGTTCATTTTTACTAATATCTTGAATTTATTTTAATTGTACATTTTAATTCAAATTTAATCTATATTTTAGTTATTATTGATAAAAAACTATTTTTGCACGATATATTTGCTTACTCATCTAATTCATCGCTGATCTTATTTTAAATAGTACTATAACTATTAATGTATTCACTAATACAGTTATTCTCATCAAATTGTGGCTTTCTTCCGATGTGGGTGGGTGTATAGATACTTACGCACATTCCTATAGTCAAATAATGCTAATCGACCACGTGCTTCGACTTGCGTATTTTCATGCATGTTACTTTTTACATTTTTATTGTGTATCAATTAACTTCGGATTTCGCTCCTCGGAAATGTATGTCGTGGAATGTTTCAAGACAACCAATGTACAACAATTTTTTCTACACAATTTCTGATCTGTACAAAAAATGATGTCTCTAATAAATCTCCCAAGCACTGTACAATTGTGGTGCATACAGGTCCGTCATGATCGAATGTATTGCTTTTAAACTTTGACTTACCAATGCGTATATGACCCATTATACACCCGGTTGTCATGATGTACCCAGTTTCTTCCTTGTCTATTGTCTGTGACTACAAAACAACTCGGACGCCTATGTTGATTTATAAAAAATGTTTTATTTTTCGAAAAAGAATAAGAACATACACTGAAAGCATAATAGATACATGCTACTTTCTTATGCGTGTGAGAGATAGAGAACATATATATATATATATATATATATATATATATATATATATATATATATACACACCCAGTAACACTGTTCAGCGTTCCCCTCATTATGGACAGCGAGCTTGACACGTTTTCCTATTTGAAGTATCGCCAGATAATAGGACAAAACATATTCACCCGAAAACTACGTTGTTTCGACACTTCCGCAACACTTACCTGTGACCCGTTAAAGTGTACACTTAATATTTTCCATTGAAATACGACCCTCGTTATGTTATAGTGCATAAGTGATGGCTTTCGGCAAAGCATCCATGTTATCTGAGAGTAGAGCAACATACACCTCGTACTTCACGTACACCTATAGTTAAATATCACAACTAATGTGATGCGCTGATCCGTAAGTCAGTTTCAGGATACTTGACCATTTTGTTAATTGCTATATTTTATTGAGGATAGTTTATCTCTAATAGAGGAAATGTTGATTAAAGTGTGTAAACATGTGGTTACATTTCAGTGGTCAACGTGTCTGTTTAGCATATGCTTACCAATCTACGCATGCCTACAAACTTGTATATATATATATATATATATATAAATATATATATATATATATATATATTTACTCATTTTACTTCAGTGTAAGTTCTCAGAAATAAAGGGGTCTATTTCTGGTGGTAACACTTGGTTTCTATGTGAGATACATAAATATCCGAGTGTTTAATGAAGATTATCTTCTGCCTCCTAAACATTGAGTAAGTAAAACAGTAGAAGAACATTGATTTTCCTCTCATACAATTGACAATTTAACTATGCAATATTTTATCTTTATTGTCGTCTTTTCTTGGTCTTGTCGTATTTCCGGTAAAAACATCATTTGGCCTGGTTTAGTATCCAACTAAGTTCTGAGTACTTCTTCTACTTAGGACCCGAGCTAACTTTTACTTAGATTGACCCTAAACTTAACCCCAACTCTAATGCTAACCGTAACCATGATCCCCACCGCAACAGCTGCGTTAAAAGTTAGCTCGTGTCCTAATCTGAAGAAGTACTAAGTTCTGTTATAGAGGTAATATAACTCGGACAAGGTGTACTATTCCCGGTTTGAGGGGCAGATACTGTTTTATTTTGAAAATGTATGCGTGTGTATGTGTGGGTGTGTTAACCAAACAAAATATGAACTTGCCAAGATCGGACAGTAGATAACGTGTCACGACCGAAGTCACGTGATGCATTTGTTAAATATTGCTATTTGATGTTTCTTAAGACTTGAGAATTATATTACTAATAGTTTAGAAAGTTTGTTTTTCAGTATGATTTTTATGTTCTTCTTAAAACTTTTATTATAATTATGGATTCACTTTTTTATATTTAAGTGTAATAATTGGTTTAATTAGGTATCCCAATAAAACTGTATTCCTTGTCTACAACTATTGGTTATTTCGATTCTACGATTAAGACATTCTTTTACATTGACTACTAGTGATAGTTTTTGTTAACTTAAGACATGAATAGATAAAACAAATACGAACCCAAAGAGTAATCAGTCGTACAACATAGAATATGATATATATATATATATATATATATATATATATATATATATATATATAATTTATTTAGATACTGTATATTACATATTTCAGCAATGTACCGCGGTTTCATCCAAAAGGGCAGATTTAGACATTGCTGAAATATGTAATATAGAGTATCTAAATAAATTATATTAGCTCTCTTATATGATCGAGCACTTTATTTGATTTATTTTCATATACAACCTGAGACACTATATATATATATATATATATATATATATATATATATATATATATATATAGAGAGAGAGAGAGAGAGAGAGAGAGAGGGAGAGACAGCTACGAACAAATTTACATGCCAGAAAATATTTACATTTTATGTGCCCGCCTACTTTCACAATTACTGCATCCGCACGCTTAATGTTCCTCAAATATGCGGCATACAGCTTATCTTATTCTTCTTTAATAGTATCTTGAAGACGATTGCTGTGTGACGTTTTATGTATAGCATGTTTTAAAAGATCCAAGATAGCATAATATAGAGGGTATACATCTGGGCTAGAAGGCGATCATAAACATTATTCAGAATAATTGCTAAAGTCGTATTTGCGGAAATCTTGCCTTTTCTGGCTGCATTAGCCTAGGAACTATCCATTGGGAATAGTTTTCTTTTAACTATGATCAATAACTTGTATCGCAGAGTCTTGTAGTAAGTATTAACGTTGATCTTTCTATCAGCTTTGAAGAATTTTATAGACATTTTTGTTCCATCGGAAGCCACAACAGCAAAAGCTATAACTTGAGACATGTATTGTGTTCTTAATGCCCCCCTTAATCTCAGCTCTTGATTTTGCTATAAACATGTCATTTCTGTTGTTGAGAATGACAGTGAATATCTTTTCATCTGAAAAGATCTTAACAATTGAGGATTTTTTTATAACCACGAAAAACATTTATAGCAACTTTTCAATCTTTTTGCTTTCATAGCAACTAATGTTTTTTTGTGCAATTCATTGATTCAAATCAAAATGTTCTTCATTTCTGATGTCTTTTTTTCTACCTCAAGTTTAATTACCAATTTTATCATGAATTTGGTAGAATTCTTTGGAATTTCGGATTTTAGAGCTATAATAAAAGCTTTGGTACGTTTTCCTTTTATTTTTCAGCTGGCAGATTTCTGCGTAATAGTTTTGCTCATGAAAATTCTATTATTACCATTATAAACTTCATTTATGGATCGTCTATCTATTCTTGAACTCTATGTTGGTGATACGACTGCATTCAGAAAATCACACACTCTTTGACGTTTGCTTTCCTGATAAAGGGAGAGCCTGTGGATGAGTGGTTATAGCACTTGTCTTTGGACGACCCGGGTTCGATCCCACTTACGGCATGCGAATTTTCGGGTCTGAAAACTCCCTATGCCCAGCAGTAAAGGGAGAGGGATGGTCTCCGCCTTCCATATGATGTGCCCTAGACACGGTGATTCTTAACAAATAACCGCTGTGCGATGTCGGCAACGGCACTCGTGCGACACTATGCGACCTTGACCTTCACCTTTACCTTCCTGATAACAGATTGGGCATAAGTTTCTGAACAGGTAAATATAATAGTGTAAGGTATTATAATAGTACCAAACTATGCTAGGTGTCAGAACAATTAACTTCGTGCTTATTGAGATATAAACAATTAACTTTCATTGTAAATATTTCCCCCCGACCCTGCATATATATATATATATATATATATATATATATATATATATATATATATATATATATATATATATACATTAACAAAGAAAACTATCAGATTTAAAGAGAAACCCGAAACTACTTCGAACAGTGTTTACGAAATAATAAATATTTTATTGTTTCTTCTTATGAAATGAAATGCACGCAGTTTAACCAGATATTCGTTATTCAATATCTTGTTATTTATTTTTCTGACTAGTTCGTATATTTACATACGCAGAAGCGAGTTATCTTCCTTGTAAACCCTTTAAAATGTCTGCATTTTTGTAGACATATATATATATATCTATATATATATATATATATATATATATATATATATATATAGTTCTGTTTTGGGAGCAGATCATTTTGACTTTATTGTCTTCAAATCCCTGAATCAGTCGATCTCGTAGTCAACTGATGAGCCCTCACTACTCTAACTAATTAATACTACAAACATTCTAAACATATTGTTGTATGGTTTTATCTTTTTTATTTTCCCCCTTTTAACCACTTTTGTAATAAATTTAGTTTTATGTGGTGTTAATGTTGACATTGTTTTCTGTTTTACAAACATCTTGGATACATTTATTTTGTCTATGAAATTATACATATTTCTTTCTTCAGGTCCAATTATTGACTCTTTTCATAATGGAATTGTTCTTTCATTAACATATATCTATATTATTAATCCACCAACATCTCGAATCTACCTACCCCACCATTTACTAATATGTGCTCTCTAGAATTATTGAATTAAATTTTTAAAAATCATACAAAATATATATGAAAAATGTAAACAAATATTTCTCAAAAAACGACGGATAATACTATATAAATATATATATATATATATATATATATATATATATATATATATATATTTAGGCAGCAACTCGTTATTTATACAGACCTCGTTTACAACGACTGAATATATATATATATATATATATATATATATATATATATATATATATATATATATATATATCAAGTTGTGAAAGTTATACACTAATTAAAATATTATATTATAGTATAGGGTTCATTTTCACAAGATCCGACACATCTTTGACACGGTTTCAGTCTGCGTTCAAAATCTCTGAATTAATAAACCCGCTCTTTCTACCACCAGTAAAAAGGAGTACGGATCACACACACACACGCCAACACAGCAAGCCAGCACCCGCCTATACATATATATATATATATATATATATATATATATATATATATATATATATATATATATATTGCGTGTATTTCGGCTTCATTCTCTAATTAATGCAAATATTTTTGTAAATAATATAATTCGTCTGTTTAATTATACTTTTTGATTTTTTCAATTGTTTTTATTAAATGTATAAATGTCTGATAGGTTTCACGAACATTTTGAATTTTCTGTCGAATCAATCTTAAGGTATCAACACTAAAATCAAATGAACAAAAAATGAGGTCACAGTGAGAGGTAGGCGGACAGTCGACTCATACTTATGTGCAATCAAATTTAATCAACGCCTATACTAGTCAATACTAAATGGGTGACTATTTGTTCTGTGATGCCATTCCAGCATTGCTGAATTTAAATGGTCAACGACTTTCCTGCAACAATCCGAAAAAGTTATATGCGTGTTTCTTCGCCGTCTGTTTAAAAATTCTCTTATTTCTCCAGCTCTTTTGTTGATTTTCTTTTGACACTTGAAAATGATTCGACGAAGAATCGAAAACGTTCGTGAAACTAATGGAACTTTAACACAATTTTGTTTATGTTAATGCAAAGAAAAATTTCAAAAAAAGGTCTAATTAAACAGACGAATTCTGTTATTTTAACAATGTCTGCATAAACATATATATATATATATATATATATATATATATATATATATATATATATATATATGTATCTATATATATATGTATATATATATATACATATATATATATATATATATATATATATATATATATATATATATATATATATATATATATATATATTAAGGGAAGTTGGGTCTGATCAACTCTGCTGGGAAGCCATGAAATTAAATACTCTCTTGTTTTTAAATTCCCGAAACAGTTTATATATATATATATATATATATATATATATATATATATATATAGAGAGAGAGAGAGAGAGAGAGAGAGAGAGAGAGATAGAGAGAGAGAGGCGTATGCGCCTGTGTTCATGTATATATCTAAGATATAAACTATCTATATTATTCAGTGATGAGTTTTCTTCAAGAATTTCTTATGCCTAGGTGAGAAACTTGAAATTGTAAAATGTAAAGAGGGGAAAAATTTCTCAACGTCAGACACGAAACGACTTTAAACTGCAAACATTTCAAGGACCATACACTAAGCGGGTTTTACATTACGAATAACTTCTATCACTTTATTGACTGTTACTTCATTGTAAGTAAAAGACTTACTCAATTTTCATTCCTTTTTCTTGTTTTCAAAATTTGTAATTTTATTTTTAATTTTATTTTTATGGTTTAATTTTTAATTTTATTATTATTTTTTTTACTTTTATTATTATTATTTGATAATTTAAAATTCTGATAACTTCATATTTTTGATCTTAAGTAATCTATATTATCCAAAATCAGTACACCTCACCCTATAATGATATGATTTTAACACTTCCTCATAGTTATCACTATTAGCTATTGTTATTACATATGCTGTATTTAATTGGTTTGCTTGTCTTTATATTACTTATCTTGTAAGTTCTTTGTATTAATAATAAAGCAGGTATAAATGTAAACAAATTGAACTAAGATAGTAGCAATAATGAATGATATAATCACTTTAGTTTTAATTATAGAAATATCGATGTTTATTTACATGTGTAAGTGTTTATGGACATGCACACACATGTCTGTATACACATGGGTATGTGTGTGTACGTTGTCTGGGTGCATATATAATGGGTGTATGTATATTTATATCATATGTGTATGTATATGTACATGTATCAGTAATGGTGCATATTTATACACATGTATGTATTGTTTATGTATATTATATATGTATATATAACTGTATATATATATATATATATATATATATATATATACATATATGTATTGGTGTATATGTGTTTATGTGAGTATGTGTTCATGTCTTGGTATGTGTGCGTGTTTATATGTGTATATGTATGTGTATACATACATATTTGTATGTATATGCGTATGTGTATACATGTATACATGCGTGTATGTGTATAATTGGATCCAGGTATATGCGTATATAATGGTATGGATATTTGAAATGATATCTTATAAGTATGGGGATGTTTATACAGTTTGAAGAGTTGTATATTTTTATTTTTTAAATATTTATTTCGTGTGTGCGTATATATTTTTATGCTTATGTGTCTATTTATATTTGTACTGTACGAACATGTTCATGTATATGTGTGGGTAGGTATGTTATATAAACCTATGTATATGGTATATACATGTATATATGTGTATATCCGTGTATTGCTATAGGCGTATATATTTGCGTTTGTTATTTTTATATATGTATATGTAGATGTGTGTTTATATATTTTTTGTGTGTACTTGTGTATCTATTAATTCGTGTACACGTGTTGTATTTTATATCATGACCAGATATGTATGCTTGAAAATGTATATATGTTTTTATATGTGTATATGTGTTTATGTATGTACCTATGCATCTCTTAATTTGTGCGCACATTTGCATTTTATATATCGAACATATATTTACGCTTGAAAATGTATATATATATATATATATATATGTGTGTGTGTGTGTGTGTGTATCGAGGTAGCATTTTACCCTTATAGTCATTTTGAAAAAGAACTTAATGAACTTAAAAATATAAAACAAAATCTTGTAAATAATGGTTTCCATAATTATATTATAGACCAACAAATACAACTATTTAAAAATAATGCTAGCAACAATAATAATAAAAACAACAACAATGAATCCATTTCTCCACTCAACAAGATCATCAAACTATTATACCGTAACCAATTTCAGCATAACTATAAAACAGATGAACAGGTTTTAAAAAATATTATTAATGAAAACGTACTTCCCACCGACCTAAATAAAAAAGTTAAACTAATAATTTACTACAATGTAACTAAAACCACTAATCTTATTATTACAAACAATTCTTCACCCTCGATTAGAGTTTTGGATAGGACGGGCCTAGTATACGAGTTTAAATGTCCATAAGGAGACTGTGTTCTCGACAACCAAGGAAAAAACATATATATTGGCTCGACCACCACGACTTTGTCGAGGAGGTTGACCATGCATCTATCCGATAATAGTGCTATAGACAGACACCTCATTAATGAACATTCCTGCTCCCGCTCGCAAATCCGTAAACTTCTCGTAGACGATACTAAAATCCTAGAACACAATACTAATACAACAAAACTACATACAAGAAGCTCTACCCATTAAAATAAAAATAAAACGACTATTAACAAGATTAATTTTAACACTAGTACTAATATACATAAATGCTTATAATACCTAATAAATATAGTTTCATATTTAAATTTTCCCGCCATAATTAATTATAAATCTCACTCAAGGTCTTTACCTGATTGACAGTATTCCACTGAAGATGACCCAGATGGGTCAAAAGTATTCTGGACCAAAATGTAAATTACGGCAGTTTCATCAGCCAAATCTCATCCGAGATTAAAACTTTAATCCGGAAAATTGAAGGGATCAATACAAAAATATCTAGACAAGAGTTGTCGGTTATTTTTAATATATATATATATATATATATATATATATATATATATATATATATATATATATATATATATATATATATGTGTGTATATCCGTGTATGGATATTTGTGTATATATTTGTGTCTGCTATTTTTTATTTTTTATTTTTTATTTTTTTATATTTTATTTTTATAATGTATATATATATATATATGTTTGTTTATATATGTACTTGTGTATCTATTAATTTGTGCACATGTGTGTAATTTATATAAACATCATATATTTATGCTTGAATAGGTTTGTAAATAGATTAACACTTTGAAGTGTTAAATAGACAAGAAAGGAATCCACGCTAAGTAGATAATAACACAATAGAAAAAGGAAAGAATAAGAAGGTGGGTAATTAAAATGATTAAAAAGATGGAAACTAATTGAAAGAGTAAACATGTAAAGTATGTAATCCGATACTAATTTATAAAAAAATAACTTATCCCTAAAAATATTTATTTAAAAGGCAAAGTTTTCCAAATACATCTCACTTCTCTGTCTTGTTTGGTCTGAAGATGATAACTCTCTGTGAAGAGTACAACTAAAACATGTCTGCACATATGTAACCAATAATGTTTGTATGAATAAACATTTATACTTGAGAACAGCCTTACTTGTTATTGAGCATTTTTTATAAACACTTGAGTTTCAACGGATTTACATCTACAGAAACTAATACAATACATGTACTATACATATATATATATATATATATATATATATATATATATATATATACATATATATATATATATATATATATTATCAATATATATATCATAAATATATATATATAGAGATAGATAGATATATATATATAGATAGATAGTAGGCAGAGAGAGAGAGAGAGAGAGTGAAAGACAGAGAGAGAGAGAGAGAAAGATTACATAATCCTAGTTCATTCCCACCAATAAATATTAACAATTAATTGTTCTATTCCTGCCAATTTTTGTAAACATATACATTTAAGATATACTCAAGTTGATCAAACATTCACAATAACAATTCATCAGTGCATAAAACACCATAGTTTGGCTTAAAATCTATGTTCCTCAAGCTGTGTATGACATTTTTGCTTACTTGAAGAAATGTATATATATATATATATATATATATATATATATATATATATATATATATATATATATATATATATATAGTGTAATTTCAGTTCATAAGAAGATACAGAGTCTCATTTACTTGTGCAAGAGCATGTATATTTTATTTGAACTGGGACTATATGTTAATTTGATACCTCATCGGTGTAACGATATATTAGAAAAGTGAACCTGCAAGGCTAAACATTACGAATAGCTTAATTTATTTGTCATTACTTTGATAGTTTAATCCAAGCAAATACATCTCTCTCTCTCTCTCTCTCTCTCTATATATATATATATATATATATATATATATATATCTCGCTCTCTCTCTCTCTTTCTCTCTCTATCTCTCTCTCTCTATATATATATATATATATATCTCGCTCTCTCTCTCTTTCTCTCTCTATCTCTCTCTCTCTCTCTCTCTCTCTCTATATATATATATATATATATATATATATATATATATATATATATATATATATATATATATATGTATATATAAGGAAAATAGAAGCAATGTTTCGGACAAAATGTAAAAATAAAAATGGAATAAATGATAAGCAATTCACCAACTAACAAAAATAAACTCAAAAACTTATGTTGTATAGTTCTGCCGAAATATTTCAGTGGTTTAAAATACGGCCATTATCAATCGATTGTTTAACTTTAATTAAAAACGGAAAATGTTATAGATCTATGCATCCTCTCTCGTGCAATGGTGGGCTATACAGTCAAGTCGGTCTTTTAATGGGTCTCGGAAAAGTAATATATCAGTAAAAAAAACAGTTCCTATCACATCAGTCCATTTCTTTTTGTACTGGTCATCGTGTTATCGCATAATTTTTGCTCCTCTTTATACACACCGCGCAGACACTCTCACATAAAGGACTGACCATCTTTGAAGTTTGAAATAGGCTATTATTGATTTTATATGTGTGTAGTTATATTATATATAATAATACTACATTTCACAAAAGTTATTTCAGCATTTTTAATTAATTAGTGAGCCTCACTTGATAATTATAAAAACATTAACATGCATATATATTATGTATGAAGTAAAGCAATAGTTTCGTAATTTCACTGCCCTTTTACCAACTAAAACCATCGTATGCGATTTGGTTTCGATAGCCATTTTGGTTTATTTCTGATACGTGTTTTCGGAAAATATCTTTTGGATTTCAATAATTTTTATATTTTACCGCTTTTACACTTCATACAAAAATGTTACTCCACAACAAATGTTGGAGGTATTTTCACTGTTTAACTTACATATATTTCGACTGCCCCCCCTACCGAGGTTAACTATTTTGTTGTAGTACCGATCGAATTTAATTTAATCGTTAGTTCTATTATCTGTGCCGTCACTATTTTCTAATACACATTGTTTTTCCGTTTTGTATTTCTATTTATAAAACTTTCATTGATATTTTATATTGACGACATACCATTTTAGCATATTAGCTGTAAAAAGTAATTGATCTGTGTGTATGCCTTACATTGTGAATACTTGTTATCTTTCCTTTCGTTTTACTAGATTTTCATTTAACATTTTTCGAACATTGTTTACCCTTATTCGACCAGTGCATAATTTAACATATTTGCCTTTCTATGTTTCCTCTTTCAGTGTTGTTATTCATGGTTTTACATAAAACAGTGGCGCACCGTAGCATTCATTGCATATCGGATGTTTCCGAAAACAAATACAGTATCAGCGTCTCATACACAATCACAAATTACTGGTCGGTTCGTAGTTTTTACAAGATAACCCGAGGTTTTGTTTTCATTTATTTTGATTGTTATTTATATTGGGCTTCAAATATTCAGCATAATAACTAATGTTCTCTTGCCGGACAATACCGGTCTTTATTCCCTTGTGTTCCTATGGAAAAACATCACATCGCTCATAATTATCACAAAGAAGTGCATGTATTCAAATTCTGGCTTTTAAAAAGTGATTGAATCTGAATAACCAACAATAACACCTCGCAATTCGCAGCTTCTCATTATGTTTTCATGTTTACCAAACAGTTTCTATAACACATTTTAAGACGTTTTTGTTAATTTTATTTTTACTTTATATACTGAGACGTTTGCTGTTTTTACCCTACACATTGACTTTTTTTTCTTCTTCTTTGCTTAAATTCAACTTATCAGAGGGAAACATTTTCTTTTTTTATTTCATTTTTGCAATTGAAACGTTTTATTTCTTTCTTTTTTTAGATTGTGACGTTTTTTCTATTTCATTTTTTTGTTTTACTTCCCATATTCGAATGTTTGGCTCATTTCAATTTTTATTATATTTCGTATTCAGATATACACATTGTTGAACAATACCAACATTTTAATTAAATTGTAACTATTATTGATGAACTTTAAAGTTGCGGTTATATTCACCGTAAATCTACATCCGAGGCATTAAAATCTCTTTTCAGAAGAGACGCGTTTATCGGCTATCTATGCGCCCGTTGTGTGTTCATTGATCGTATTCATTCCAATAATTACAGTTAGTGATATGATTTGTAGAGCATGTACATTTCTTTATTTACCTGAAATATTAACTTTCTTCTTGTGTTTGTGCATAGAAAAGATAACTATGCCTCCTTCACTGAATGAAAGAAAACACAATTTCTTGGCTATATGTAAGTAAGTAACTGCGAGGGTGTTCTTTTTGTAGCTATGAAATAAACCGACCAACGTTATTTTATATATTAGAATATATCAGAATAACACATCTCTCAAAATCAGAACACTAACTGAAGACAGTATTTACAAAAAAAAATCAATATACTTTCAGATCGAGCTCTATCAATAATACACTATGATACATTGTACTTAGCTTAATTTTCTACTGCAGTTTCAAAGTATTATCGGGCCTCAAAATGCTACCACTTTATTACTCACCTCGTGTATTACTCATGTAATGAAGTACGTTAGATACCTTTTGGTACATTTCTAACGATCGCTAATGCCGTAAAAGTGCAGTCACGTGTTAATAAAATCACATTTAACTAGTATTTATTATTGATCTTTCTTCCTCTCTCATATATATATATATATGTATACATGTATATGGGTGTGTGTATGTGTGTGTGTGTGTGTGTGTGGGTGTGTGTGTGTGCGTGCGCGCGCGTATATAAATGCTTTTTCAACACAGTTCCCTCTGTTGTGGTTTCCAATAGATCGTATATAATATGATTGTATATGCATATCTGCGTAAGACTGGAAATGATGCTGGAACCTTCTTTTTCTATTAGATATTTATCTGGATTTCCTTTGATTTCGCGTTTTATTCGGTTTATTGGAGCGTTCTGAATCTTCTTTCTTTTATCTTTGGGTTTTATCTGTACTTTAATGGTACCTTTAATCATGTGTTTGTTTCAGAAATAGTATTTCTTCAAAAAGCCAATAAATTCCACACTCATTTAATACACAATACGCACACGTTCGTACGCTTATAGGCATCAGTTTGCATGGATTTTCTCATACACGTTCTTCAATTACTCAAACACACACGCATTTTTCAGTGTTACGAATTAGGGATTTGTTTCATAGAAATCGCTCAAGACAACGCATAAATTCACTTGATGTAAGGAGCTACAAAAAACGAAAGAGTATCATCAAAGATCCAGGAGGGTCCTCGTGACCTTATTTTGATAAAGCTAAAACTATAGCTAAGACAAAAACAGTGTCAGTTCTTGGAAACAAGCTGCTAAAATAGGAAGCTTTATTTGAACGAGGTATTGAAACATCACATTAAAGAATACCACTAGACCAACGAGTTAAACCAGCTTAAACAAAGGAAGCAGTCGACAGATCAGACAATTCTTATAAACACATGTTGTAAGCGGAGTAACCATCCAATCGGATTAACTTCATTCACGTATATTCTTATAAAATTGTTTTCGACTAAATTGTCATAGTATTGGATATTCATCCAACATATAGGTGAACTCACATCGTACGAGCAACTAAATGTTTACAATACATGTTGCCCATTTTGCAGAGAATATAGCAAAATATACACCAGCACGTTTTTGTATAGTGATAAAGTTTCGATTTCTAGATGTTACCTTCATCGTACCCAAGTGAAATATGTTTTAATTAACCAACAGCAAAAATCTGCACGTCTCAAACAAAAAACAATGTTATTAATAAATTTATCTCAACCGAAGAATATAGGCGCTGGAGACGTTTTGAGTTTTTCTCACTGAACAATTGAATTATATACCTTATGACGAATCATTTATAACCATTATGTCGACCGTTGCAATCAGCCAGACTGCATGTTACATAGCTCCTGACATGGAATGGGCCGTGGTAGTTCTCGTTTTATATACTCGTTCTGGAACGGGCCGTGGCAGTTCTCGTGTAAACACCTGTCATTTTAACACCAAAAATCATGTATGTTGCATACATTTAAATTTCTCGTACCTTCAATCTTTCCTCGTCACGTGGCAGGGTGCGTCGTCCAGTGGTTGAATTGTTTCTTCTTTCTTTCTGTCGTGAACCACGCTGCTGCAACACAAAGTTTAATGACCAACTCAGGAGACAAACAATCCTTTTTAAACTGTTAAGTTCTGTTTTATTTGGCGTTAGTTATCCGTCGGCTTGAAGATATTCACTAACGTCGAGAAAGAGACCAACTTACTGCTTTCGTAATTACTTATCAATTAAGTCCTTAGCCATTCGTGAAGGGGGGAAAGAGATATTTCGCCTGTATTTTCGTATGGAATTTATTCCCCTAATAATGTTGCAGACTACATCGTGAATCACGTCCGTTCAGCTCGCCTTCAAACCCCAGACTAGCAAAAACTCTGCTTCCCACGAAAAAGCCCGTGACATCACAGAACCTCTATGCGCATGTGCACGTTGACTCTTAATCTGAGGTCTCTTCAACGTGGTGAACCTGTCACGTCTGTGAGCCTATTTCTGCACTTGACTGTACGGGTCTACCCGCACTAAATAGTGCAAGCCACACCAAACGATTTCCAACAGGTACGCCGACCTCAAAATGCGTCCGTTCCCACAGGGCCATTATCCAACATACATATCATATTAATTTAGTCTTTTATGTACAGCACAGACAATTCATTGTTGTGTATCCCTAGGGAAATTGCTTTGTTGTCTAACGATTACAATCATACGTGAGTTGTTATTCCTTGTGACGGACCCTATGTTGTTGCTGGTGCGTTTACGAAAAGAGACCGAGTTAAACTAAAATTGACATGTCTCTTGGGAGATCTGTTACAAAATATCTACAGACCAATAATTTTGAACTTTAAAAAAATCCTCCCATTTCCGACCACGTCATTATGCTTGACCAAGCATTTATTTAATACAGTGATTGGGATTCTTCCTATTTACTTTCCTCCTTACTAGGCTAGAGTAAGACTAAAGGTCGTTTTTTTAATGTGGAGAAAATCCAGCTCCTCAAACAAGGAATTCCTGATTGAAACAGAAAAATAATTGCCTCAGTCAAGGAGGGATTTCTCCTACACTGACCGAGGAACGAAAGGTGTTATTGTAGTAGCAGAACATATACTACACTTTGCTTCTTGCCAATGCTTAAATGACATCTAATCTTCTTCTGTTCTAGAAAAAATGTAATATACATGTAAAGAAATTGACAACATCTTTGAGGCACGATGTAAAATGTATTAAAGTGAAATATTTTTGAAAATCAACACATCGTGCAATTTAAATGAAAAACATATTTTATTTATTTCTTTGCAAGCTTTCGTGTAGAACAACTTTGTCAGGCGAGACTGTCTTATAGTTTTTTTCTTCTTCTTTCTCATTTTGATGGTATTAACTCCGAGGGGTCGAATCACGGTAAAAGCAGAAGAGCACGCCAAGACTAGAAAACGTTAGTGTAAGTATAGTTCGGTCAATGTTATGCGCAGATTGGCGCTTTTAGAGTAAGGAAATTGACAACATCTTTGAGGCACGCATGAAAATGTATTTAAGTTTCTAGCTGTTCTACACCATTCAAAAATGTTTACTTATTTTTATTTTATTGTATCACATTTTTCGAAACATGCTTACACACGCCCCCCCCCTCTCTCTCCCCCTCTCTCTCTTGCCCTTTGACAAATAGAAATTAGATGTACGTAAAGCGTCTACTGGGCATCCTCGACATCTGATCTAGTTTTACTATAAGATATGTAAGGTTTACGCATACCCTAATACTGTTGGTAAATTATGGGGCATACATATGTGTAAAGTAGAAACCTGATTTCAAATAATGCTATGGGTTGTTTATGGGTAGAATTCCGATTTAAGTGTCTCAATTATTTACAATTCATCGGCGAATGGGTTCGGCATAAATCCCAAACATCTGTTTGCATAAAAAATGTTTTACTAAACGAAAAATAAAATCAACACGTTAATGTATTGCAAGTTCTGTCGTACACAGGAAAGCGGAAAACTCCAACACTATTCTAAGGGAGATAACTCTTTTGATCGCATCATTCAAAATTATGTTACCTTCTAGAAAACTTTTTTTCCTGCAGCAACATACCTATAATATTTGTCGTCGTTTTTTTATTACTTACGTGTTATTGTAACTTGCTAACATTCTACATTACTGGAAGGGTCGCATATATCTGCTAGTATATCACCAGCCTCCAAAAACTAAGAAGATACTCCCTGACTTTATAATGCGAGGATAGCAGCAAATATACTAAATTCCTGTCCAAAAGAGGGTATAATACCGTGGGGATTGTCTCATAATAAAAGGGCATATATTACATACCATCTTCAAAAGAAATATGAGCATGTGATGATAGTAGCAGGGCAAATACATATACTACATATCCCCCTGAATTGACCATTGGAATATCATACATTTATCTGACGTATAATAATACACTAAATTAAGCATTAAAATACAGTACAATAAGAGAATTAATAGAAGCAATATTTTAGTGTCAGATTCAGACTGATAGATACAAACCCCTATTAATAATAGATGGTAACACTTGTAATTATAGTCTATTGAATAATCCTGGATGTGTGTATATTGGCGATATTCTGTCGGGTTTAAATGTTTCGCGTTTATTATTTCAATAACATGGTTTGACATTTTTAAAATCAGTTTTCTAGGAACTCTGCCATAATCAATGTTTTTTGAAAATATTTGGATTAAATCTTTGTATGAAAGGTATTTTGTTTCTTTAATAGTAAACAACCGATTAGTATGTGCATGTTCTCAAACAAATTAAGCAAAATAACCCGAGCAAAAAAGTAAAATGAAATAAACAAAGAAAAATAAGGAAGATAATAATGTGTTTTATGCATCGAAAAAACTATTGAACTTAAACATTTTGGAAATATTTTAAAGTAAGAATATAACTATGTCATATCAAATAAATGAACTACGAATATAACACATTAAATAAATATGATATAACCCATTGAATAAATAAAATATGAAACTAACATAGCAGATAAATAAAA
>OY744517.1:61356432-61393932 GCA_963556195.1 Sepiola atlantica | reverse complement strand
TTTTTATTTTCTGTATATTATGTGAATCATACTACACATGAATGTCACTAACGTAACTATAACCGTAAGTTAGGAAATGTTGCCCTCTGACAAAGGGTTTATGGTAAGTAATGTTTCGACTGTGTTTAATGTATACACAACGAATAGCAACACATGAGTCCGTAATTTAGGATGTTTTACTGTCTACCAATGGTAGATCTTGACGAAATGGTACACTTGAATTAACACACACTTATAAAATACTTTCAGAAGTGTAAATGTATGCGGGTCAGTAGAATAGTATATTGTGTATCGTTTTTAGCACTTATTTTTGTAACATAAACATAGAAGTGAAAACACAGGAAATGCTGTCGAAGGTTTTGTCGATTAAGAAAAGTTTGGAAAATTATGCCGATGTCTACTTTATTCTGAATAATTTACGTGACTGAAATATTATATGACCAAAGGAATTGCTAAACTGCAGTAGAGCCAATTTGTTATTTTGGGTAAACTATGACGGTATGATTATAAAGATTTACTGTAAATGTATTTAAATAAATGGTCTTTCAGTCTTCCGGAATATTGTGAACGTTTACACGTAATCGCCTATATACGCATGATTTCTAGTTTTACGAAAATTCATTCTCCGAAATTTGAAGAAATCAAATACATTAGTACCCCCACCAAGTAGACCGAATGTTAACATTGTTTCAAGAAAGTTTTGAGTAGTAAAACATGTATAGCTTATTTTTATGAATCTTACTCAATGTTTGGAAATCGTAAAAAATATAAAGTCATTATGGGTGTTCATTAAAAAGAAGAAATGGAGAAAGTATTATGTGTAGAATTTAATTCAATGAAAGAAGAACACATTAGAATAAGTATTGCGACGGGGTAAATAATTATTAGTCTATATAGATATTTTCAAAACGGGAAAAAACTTACGATGTATTTATTATTCTCACCATCTTGCCATAATATATTGCGGTTGTCTTTCTGTTCGTTTTTAAACTATTTCTTTGTATTGTAATTTAGTAATTAAATGGAAAAAGGATGAAAGAATACTATTCTGCTATTCTTTTATTTACCGGCGATGAGTGAAAGTTTAGCTTATTTAAATATATCACACAGTATTGAGGGTGAAGGATTTGTAGAAAAAATAGAGCGGGAAAAAGGCAAGCTCACTATTCTTTGTAAGTTATTTTTTACGTTTTCCCTAATTAAATGTAATAATTAGAGAATGGTTTGTAGTAACTTACTTTATATTTTGTAGAAACACACAGAGTGAACAAAGGTAGTTTTTCCGGGCAAATCAGTTTAGTGTGTTATGCAGTTTGCTATTTAGCTAATGTAGTGCACGTTATATAGAAGATAAGCGACTACGTGCTTCTAAAAGTGTATATATAAAGACACGTTGCTCAGTATACACCGTTTGGTAACACCTGGCGTTCACTTTATCAGCATCGAGTATCACAGAAAACGGGGATAACCTTTAATTTGCTTTTGATTAAGACTCTCTTCTCTCTAAAGATGGATATGTTTGTACCCGAAATTAATGAGAAAAAGTAAAGAACATTTCTTAGTGACTTTTAATAAAAAATAATTGCATTCTAAAACGTAGTCTACAAAGGCATTTTGTCTGTGTTCAAAGATTAACATTTCTTAAAAGATTCGTCTTGAACTTTTGCCAAATTTTAATTTTATCTTATAAGCGACCACGCGCTTCCAAAAAGTTCATACATATTTATGTAGGTCATCCTCCACTGTCGGCGACACCTCACCGTCACTTTATATGAATCGATGTAAAGACCCTACTATCGCGGAAAAAATAATAATTTTGGTTCGATTCAGCCTCCTTTTTCTATGAAGATATATACGTCATTGTCCGAAATTAATGACGAAACACAAGCCAAGGAAAAAGTTTAAACGATTTTTAATAAAAGATATTCGCATTATAAAACGTGGTTTACAAAAATATTTTTTCTTTTTTTCAAAGTTTTTAATTAAAATTTCATAAGAATGCTTCTAGAAGTTTTAGAAAATTTGTATATACATATATAAGTTACTATAATATATTTCCAAAATATATTGAAATAATATGAATACAGACATACATTTGGATTTAGTCAACGGAAAAACAAAAATAAATTGTCCTGGTAAAATGTGTTTTTAAAATGTATAAGATTATATGAAATAATATGCATTTTACGTTTACTGGATATGCACCTTAGCCGATACTCTACATACATATACGTGTCTTCATCAAGTGTCATGTCCCAAACTGATTTACATTTTCTTCGTAGGAAAGACTTTATGTGAACCAGAATTTATACTTGCAAGAGAGAGAAACTAAACAGAGTGAAGAATGATAACAGATTATGTGGGTTAAATTTGTTTTAATCAAAAATGTTACGGATGAACTGCTGGGTTAATTGTATTATGTAATTCATAAGTAAGTCATTCTGCATAATTTTACTTGTCTAATTTCGCCAAACTTTTTAGCATTGCGGTCTTTGAGTAAGATTCAGCATAGCCCTTAACACTATTCATGCATTGTTTATTTGATCACTTTCGTGTTACTATACAGGATTTTTACCGAATACAAAAATGGTATTCTACTTTATCAGGATATGGCATATGAAAGAATTTTGTTATTACTGTGCCACTATTTATCAAGGTCCAAAAGCTACTTGAGTATACGGATTCATGAGATTATTGGTTCGCGATGAACAATACCCAGAAAGTGTAAAATAAAAATGGTGAAAATGATAAGTTAACGGCTCAGAGATAAATTGTTACATTTAACTTGAAAAATACGATGTTGCAGTCTGCTGGGAATACATTCTGTGGTATGGTATTCTACAGATTTAAAGTTCTGGTGAAAAAATTGTGTTCATGGAAGTTCTATTTTGTTTTAAGTACGCAGTAGGAGAAAGTAACAATGATTGACGGTTGTTGTAGCTTGACGGGCTTTTGCTACGAATGTTAACAGAGCTCAGTCGAGCTATAACTAGTACATACGATTATAAGATTTGTAAATGCGGTATATTTCCTATATAGAATTTACGTAGAATTACTCCTTACTGGTAAAAGAGGGTTAATGATCACCCATTACTGAAGCAGATATTGTATGTCTAGATATAAACCTGAACACACACACAAATTGCTATGGTCAGTTTACGTTTATAACTACATAGACACATGTAACGAGTCTATAAATGTATTGGCATACTCTCTTTTTTCACTAAATGTAGCATTATGAAGCATTTAAACAGGGAATAACTTTCCTAAATAAATCTAACGTGGAATTATACGTCATTACAGATAAGCAATCATTCGGGGATATTCTTTTCTCAAGTTATAAAATGCATTTTTTTATGTAACAATGACGATAACACACAACTGCAAACAAAAACGGTACATAGAGATTTCCCGTCTTAGTTGTCATATATTTTTCACATTTGTTAGGCAATTACATGTAAACAGCATTAAAAATCACCGGTAAAATGATAAATTAAGAACATTATTATACTTAGTATGAAGGATCCCTTTACAACATGAATTGAACTTGAAATGATTCAATTATACCTAGTCGTAAACAAAGGATTCTGTTTACTTAAACAAAACACAATTTTAGTAAGAATGTCCACGCTTACAGATATGCCCCGAAAAACGATGGCATGTATTCATTTTATTATTTTTATATTGTTTTTATCGTTGAAATTCAAATTATAATACCGCATTGCACTTATTTACTTTTTTCAGTTCTACATTGTTTAATCGACGCTTTTAGACGAAAGCTTAATTGTCCAGGGAATTACTTTGGCGTTCGATTAAAATAAATATTATTTAACTAATGGGTGTTCTCAAATCGTGTTATAAATATGCTACTCAACAGTAATACGTTGTTTTACAAATAACAATTTACTTTGCATCGCCAAAAAAATGCGTTCTATTTTCTAACCCGTCTAGAATTTATTCACAATAAAATGCGCCAATTCACCCGACAAGCATCACAATCCAATATGTACACTGTAGAGGCAAGTAGATGTCGGAAATGTTTCTACTCTGATTCCTCGGACAGATTGTCTTTAGAATTCTCTTCATTCCCCTGGTCTCTCTGGCTGTACCAACCTGCTGAAATGTAAATAAAATGTAGACACACATTTAGAAGCAAACAGCCACACGCACTTTCCTCCCTATACATATAGCGCTGACTCAGTAGTAGTTCTTTACGCGACAGTAGGAATATGGCTTCTTTAGGGCGACTAAAGCTAACAACATAAGCGCTTGATGTAGTTTTATTGAAACGTTTGTATTATATATATACATATATATATATATATATATATATATATATATATATATATATATACATATACATATATATATACATATATATACATATATATACACATATATACATACATATACATATATATATATATACATATATAGATATATACATATATATATACATATATAGATATATACATATACATATATAAATATGAACATATACATATATATATATATATACATACATAGATATATAACTTATACATATATAAATATGAACATATACATATATATATATACATATATATACACATATATATATATATGCATAGAGAGAGAGAGAGAGAGAGAGAGAGAGAGAGAGAGAGAGAGAGAGAGAGAGAGAGAGAGAGAGAGAGAGAGAGAGAGAGAGAGATCATGTATAGGAGTGATTCCAATACATATATGTATCGAATGTAAGCGGATTTAACGCAAAATAAGACATAGAAAAGTTAAATGAGTTTTTCGGTGCCTCCTTATTTTCTTCCGTATGCTTTGTTTTGTTTTTGATCCGCTTTTGTTTAATACACATTGGAAGCGCCTCCTCTAACGTATATATATATATATATATATATATATATATATATATATATGTATATATATGTATACGTACATAGATAATAAACAATAACAAATATTTTATATTTTATATTTGTCGCTCCTCGTAAAATAAGTAGAGCACTCTAATAGTAGAACACACACAGCATGACGTCACTTGCTTTATAATGCATCACTCCTTATTTAATAGAAGTAGAATGCCTGGACATCAATCCGCTTTTAAATGTGTTAATTTATCATTGTTTATCGGCTATTCAAATATTGGCCGCGCGATTAGCGACGTTGGATTCGAGTTAAACATTACTTGTAATCCAGGGTTTCGAATAGTACGTACGTAGTGAATAGTCATATCTTTATGCTGATGAGTCTCGATTGAAAAGGGACGAAACCTATACGTACATAGATAATACACAATAACAAATATTATATATATATATATATATATATATATATATATATATGTGTGTGTGTGTGTGTGTGTCTGTTTCTGTGAAACGAGGTGTTTAACGAAACTACCACCGTGGTTCTAAGTCATCTGCGAACCTCTTAAACTGTGTAATTAAAATACTTAAAAAAATATCGGATTTATTATTGTATTTTATTCATAAATGTTGTATGTATTATTGTATTTGAATAAAGTAACATCGCTTACATTCCCCATTACATAATTTAAGAAGTAGCAAATTAGCCCTGTTCTTTTTAAAAAGAATAGATCAATGAAATAATCATATATTACTTATTATTATTATTAATTTTCTGAAAAGAAAATCATTTGAAGAAAAACAAATTCAAGCGACACTTGCAATTAGTTCATTTGAAAACCAACAATGGATTACAGTAAATTAGCATTTTAACTGTAAATTTGGCGTATGCAAATAAAACATATGGCCGACGTTGTTGTAAAAACATGGTTGATTGTTGATATCTAATTGCTATCGTAACACCTGATTTTCGAACCTTAGTTTCTATAGTTCATATTTTAGAGTCGTGGAAGGTTAAATAGATGTCTTTTTAGACTACTTTGCCCTTATTCCGGTTTACAGATGTTACCTTTGTTAATAGAAGGCTTTTCTATAGAGTCTCGTTTTTATGCTGACGTCACATTGGTTAGGGCTAGCCTAACGAGACTTCGAAATACTTTAAATGAACTGTCATTTTAGGGGAATAATAGAAGTTATTTGATGTGTTTTCATGTAAGTCTCGTGATTAGGATCACAGTATGAAAAGAATAGAAAGACTGCTTATTCGAGCATTTTAAATCTTCTGTTAAATATTCTTTTGTGGTAAGACAAATGGTATTACTGAGAAGAAATACACCAGCAAATAAAATGTCAAACATTTAAGTCAATTATCCAACAGATTCTAGTCATAAGTTTGATTTTTCAAATTTATTTTGGCACTATTAACTTTATTGTTCGTTTGTATTGAAATTATTTTGTTTTACTTTTATATGTTCTATTTTTTTAGTGTTTCGACTTTTTTCAATTTGTAAGGTAACTTACTTATCGTTTTTTTCATTTTAAACTTACTTATTAATCATTCCATTTCATGTAAACCGATTGTATTGAAAAGGTTATCTCTCCATAATGATGCTAAATTTCATCGACTAGTTTTTTTCTGATTTCCCAAGCGGTAGCATGACAAATTAGTCAACCGTTCTAATTCGTTTTTTTCTAAATTCTTTTTTTGCTTTTATTTTTATTTGACAAATATTTATTAAGAAATGATAAAATCAAACGTGTTATTTTAAATAGTTCCACTCAAACTGAAGGTTATCCGAAGGAGTATAGTTGTTTGTAAGAAACAAATAATTAAATTAAACAATCTTTTAATATATTTGAATTTCAACATAATAATAATAACATGTCCAATATAGAATATTGCCGAAAATTGACTTTAAAATACAATTTACTCCGCAAAAAACGAAACAAATTCATATTTAAAAACAAACAAAAACACAGACAACAAATTAATGCAGTGGGTTCATTTACTCTGACGCCGCTTGGTAAATCAGAAAAACATGTCGATAAAATAACTAGAAGTATACAAATTATCAAATCTAATCTACAAAATTCAGAAATCTAATTTACCGTTTATTTTTATTTTTTGTCATTATTTATCGTTTGTTTTCATTTTTAAATTATTTATTTTGGCTTAAAAACATACGTAATTGTACATTAATTGTAACCAACAATATTTGTTAAACGACAAATAATAGGTTGATATGGTAAGTTAAATAATATGATAATGAACATAGCTTTACTTTGCATGTTTTTATCTAATAACTTCTGTAAAAAACATTGTTCGTAGAGTCTTTACAATCCAATAGCAAACGAGTTCTACTCTTTTAAATCCATAAAACAACGTGATGTTTATCTATTTTAATGCGGCAATACCACATAACTTCAGTTCTGAATACTTGTTTTTTTTATTTATATTGAATACATTTCATTTTCAGCATAAATCCAATCGTGTTCTTTTCTTTTTTATAAATGCTTTTTTAAAAGCCTTCTAATGTTTTCTTTAAAAGTTCTCATTCATCAATGACAGTCTTATTGTCCGAAAGATATCGTTACTTTCCAGCTTACATGTCTTACTCTTTTACGAAAGTCAAGGTTCAGTACGCTTGTAAGATACTTAACTCTACGAGTTTACCTAGATGCAGTGATGCGTATAAATAAGTTAACTGTTTCAATAGTGTGTAATGCAAACATATATATTAAGTATATTTCTCTGTATGTTACAATAGTCTACGAACCTATAAAAGCTGTGGATTTTTATTATTTACATCATTCGAACTACTGTTCACAACTTGGATGCTATTTTCATAACATCAAATACTATGTAACCTTCGACCTTCTCCAAGTTTGTCTCATCGAACCCAGGAATCGTTCTGTCTAACTCGGGAATCCTAACGAAATTTCAAACGGTAACTTTTGTTTAATCCACGAAGGTAGCTTGCTATCATTCCGTAAGATATACAAACTAGTCTTAATATATCATGTGACTATTTGTGTGATTAAGTCAAAACTCTTTTCATATAATTATGATATAATGTAGTGATATATACGCAAAATATGATATAGCTATATAGAGATCTCTTTCGATATCTTAAATTATGCAAAAAGTTAAGATCTAAATGCGTGTTCTTCACTGATAAACGTACGTCTGAATTTTATGATTATCGTTGTTTCTAATTGCTAATTTAATATTAATTGAACACGTATTGGAATCACATATGCAATACAGAACATAATAAACTTGTAAAATCATATTTCGAAAAAATAACCACGTATAATTTTGTGATATATAAATCTCACATTTATTCATCACTGTACATTGTGTTATAATTTTAATATTAATTATACTGCGTAATACACCATGCAATTCGTCACCCCTATTGTAAAAAGTATGAATCAGTATGCAGTATTTACACTTAAATATACAACATTAGATGTATGTTCACTGGCGTTTCCCGGGTAGAAACATATATGTATATATATATATATATATATACATATATATATACATATATATATATTTAGCTTTTTTATGAATAATAAATCAATACATTAAAGTTATTTTTTTAAATTTCCGAATTAAAAATATATCTTTATGAATATGATCTTAAATCTTTGGACAACCTTCTGTAGTTTCTGTTACACAGCGATACAGCATAGCCATTATAACAAGATTAATATGAGCCGTTTCACTACGCCAATTTTCTGGGGGAGCTATGAATAATTCAGTATTGATTTCCGGAAAAGGCTTCTCACTTCACATCGACTGATCGACTCAAGCACTGAACCCCCCCCCCCCACCCACATAAAAAAAAACAAATTAAAAAATAAAATGAAAACTGCATGCACGGATCAATGCAAAAAGGCTTAAAAGGGCGAAAAGAAATATTCAACAGCGAACAAAAAGCAAGACTACTTAAAGTCAGGTTAGCTTCTATTTTTCAGTGATCTCTCGATATGCGACTTTTTTTCAGAAAAACTTGGCAAAATTTAAATTCAGTTCTAATCAATTAAAAAATGGCATAACCGTATTTTCTTTGAGATACCGCTATTAAAAGATGAACACTTTTGATTTTACGAGGTGTTTTGTGAGTTTCATATTCATGAAAAAGCAACCATCGAAGACCATATAAAATCAACATAAATATAATAAACTCGAAAGGAAGTCGCCCAACAATCTAACTACTATTACTACTGCTGCTGATACTACAACTATAACTACTACTACTACTACTACTACTACTACCAGCACTAGCACTACTGTTACTACTACTACAAGTGATAATACATGATCAGATGGTGTCACAAAAATATTTGTGTAAAGTCTTGGCGGATGGAAACTACGAATACGAAGAACAATGTAAAACACGTAGAATAATGAAATCAGTAAAATTCCAGATAAAACCACCAGCCGTTTTTTCAACGATGACCGGTATTTGCAAGAACGCACGTTGATTAGCAACGGTGATCGAAAAAAGCGATACACACTGTGAATCATGGTTGACTTGTTGTCACTCAGACACCAGAGATGTTTGCAGATTAGAAATGACTCGTAAGTGAGAAATGATAACAACAACAATCCATCAATAATATACATTATGTATTTGTCTTTCTGTCAGTCTGTCTGAAACCGAAACCATATTATTAGATTTGATCGATCTCTTTTTATATCTACTTATCAGCTCCTATATATACCCATTCCAAAACTTACACTAATATCACGCATCTTTCAAATTTACATAATTAATTTGTTTTAAAGCGCCACATTTATTAATATTCACAAATATAAACTCATGATTGTTTTTTCAAATGTTCAGATGTATTTAAAACATGCTTCTCGATCATAATCTTCATACACATTATTAATAGAATTAATTAAAGACATTATTTTTATCTATATAATTGAGTAACGTAATTAAATGAAATTGTAATTGAACATGATAGATCAACCGACGTCTACTCCAAGATTTCGTTACCCGCTCTCTGATTATTAAGTATAACGTTTCATTTCGAACGCACATAAAGTTCTATTTAAAGAAATAAAAAGGTGTTAACATGACGTCAGATAAGAGAGAGAGAATGAGAAAGAAAGAAAAAAGTAAAAAAACAAGAGAGATAAAGAGTGAACGAGAAAAGAGAAACGAGAGAGAAAGATGGGCACAACACAGGGGCGCGTTATTTGATTGATAACATGTAAACAACACATTCTTTGAGATTTATTGTACGAGTTGCTGAAAATAATATATTTACTTTGATTACTTTATTAAAACGTTTTAAAAATCTTGTTAAAAATCATGTTTTAAAGCACGCAAATAAAACAATTTGATTCGATAGATCAAATTGTTTTATTTAAAAAATAATGCTCTAGAAAAAATACAAATTTAAATAAAAGTTTGATTCACAAATGCGTTTAGTTAAAACTGCTAACTAAAAGATTCGCAGAATTATCCTGAAGTGTGAACTTACATGACTTAAATTCTATGAAGATAAATGGTTCAATTATGGATATCATTTTAAGCCAACATAAAATTAATAATTATAAATGATCAGATTTAATATCTAATTATTTATTCTAATTCATTTTGTCCAATTGAATTAATAATTTTAGACTGGAGGGTGGGTCATCTATAGGTCCGCCAAATATAAATTTTGTTACGCCGTCTTCTGAAACAATAAAATAATTTCCAGTTAACAACTTTCTTCTATTCATCGAATATAATTTAAAGATTGTGTTTTCTTCGCATTTTCTCTGCGGTTACCTTTTACTTAGTTTAACATGCAATGTATGTAATATGTAACTTAAAACAACTGCAAAAATATGCGACCGTGAGGAGCATATATTTGCTAGTAATGATAATAATAATAATAATAATAATAATAATAATAATAATAATAATAATAATAATAATAATAATAGTAATAGTAATAGTAATAGTAATAATAATAATAATGATAATAATAATAATAATAATAATAATAACAAATTATGATGATAATAATAATGAAAATAATTACAACAACAACTAGCGGGACTTGTGGGAATCTTACAGTTTTACCATTAATGTGTTGTGAAATCGAGAAAAAAGGTATGAGATTTGCTTAAAATAAACATAAGAAATAATTTAAAAAATATTCAAAAAAATCTGTTTGTAAGACAAGAAAGAATACATATATTGGACGATATATAAGCATACAATATTGGAAAATAAAAGATGAAATATATGTTTGCGGTTGTTCGAAGATATATCAAGATAAATATTTTTTGTAAAAGAGGTAAAACTTATTATAATTGATTGATTGTTCCTATGGTTATTAAATTGCAACTATAAAATATATTTGCAGAGCGGGTGTATAATACAACTTTATTTAGGTTGAAACTGAGAAAATTGTCGGACATCATGAAGACGATATACTTAAATATATATTTTTAAACCAATAAATATATATGATTTTATATATACATATTATATTTATACATAATATTACAATATGTATAACTTACAGACGCTCACGTTTCAAGTTTAGTGATGGCATCAGTGCAGGCAAGTGACAACGTAAAACGGTTGCGATGTGCGAACCCGGTTTACAGAGTCAGCATATAATCGGCAATCAGTCGCCATAGTTTCGCCGCCACTTAAAACTGTCACATGATTTAAGAGAAATTAAAATCTATATGTACCTAAAACGGGGTAAAAAAAAAAATCGAGATGGTTCGACGAATGTATGTATGTAGATGGAATGTATTTGTTTACTTTATTTGCGATACTCGAACAAATTACACTATGTATATGGTAATCAGTTAGTATAAACTGAGATTTAATCAGGCAGAGTAAGAATCCGATCTTAACCTCAGATCATATTTGGAGAGAAATATATATATATATATTTATATATTTATATATATATATATATATATATATATATATATATATATATATATATATATATATATATATATATATATATAAATATATATAAAACCATAACGGTGCTTAATCTTAATTTATATGAACTATATATATATATATACATATATATATATATATATATATATATATATATATATATATATATATATATACATATATATATATTAAATTAAAAGAATATACTTTTCCATTACAAGTAGAAGATTGAGTAGCTGATGAAGATATATTAAATTCATCAGACTCAGTTAGCCACGGTTGGTAATGGCCTGGGAACTGGCTTTCGAAACTAGACCAACTTTACCAATGTGTTGTGAAACGGCGTTACTGCTGTATGCGGCTAACTATATATATATATATATATATATATATATATATATATATATATATATATATATATATGTAAGAATTAGTTGTATTTCAATGGTTTTAATTTTTAAACTAATAATATATAAATATTAAAATGTAAGTAAACTTACTCATATATTTACCTTAAAGTAAAACTAATATGTATCTACCTGGTGTTTTGAGGGGTTTAAGTCAGTATTTAAACTTATCTACAGTCTAAAACTTTCTTCACCAAAATAATTATTTTTGTGAATGAAACTGATGCAGCTACAATTTTTTTACGTAATATACATGTGGCGCTGAGAAAATAGAAAAAATAGCAAATCCGAATCAAACATCGATTCGTGAGATTTTTTGCATGAGGTTCTACATAAAAAAATCAGAAGAAAATTCCTTCACACACACACACACATATATATATATATCCTTGATAATAAAGACACATAAATATCGGACAAGGACCACTGTCTAATTTACACTTAATTGACAGTTATATAATGACTTGGAATGATTTTCGGTCGTTTTAACAAAGTATGTCAGAATATAAGCTTCTTGCTTCATTGAGAGGACACACGCTAATTCTATAGCTACGTTATATTCACTTATCATAAAGGCGAAATCACGCACATACATACGTAAACACACATATTTATATGTATCAGTAAAGAAAGACTGTGTATGAAGATTGATGCATCTAACCTAGTTAGTTAATATATATATATATATATATATATATATATATATATATATATATATATATATATCACGCAACAGATGGTAACTGGCACGGCCTCATGTGCGGTCCGTAATAATATTAGCTGTCAATTTTGCTGAAAGGACGTAATATGCAGGCATGTTGGCTTTTGGCCAGCAGCAACTTATTGGCATCCAGTCGATTGTACATAGCAAAGTCACGCCTCTAATTTACATCGTTTCTTCACAGTACTTTATTCCAAAGGCTATTGAATAATCAATATTACACTGCTGTGTTTTAAGAAGAATAGGTCGTGACATATCAGTGTAACATCAGATGTAACTTAAGTATGTCACGACACAATATGCCCCAAAATGTGAATAAGGCATCAGGAATTACATAGTAAATCAGTTTAATCAATATCACTTACATACACCCACACACACCATATATACACACACATATATATATATATATATATATATATATATATATATACATATATACATATATATATATAGAAATCTAAGAATTTTTACAAACTAAAATATAGTCAATACACATCCTTAATCTACAAGGAATTAAATAAATCTTACAAAAGCACATCCTACGATACCCTGGCTAGTATAAACAATGAGGCAAAATCCATACTAACATCTTTGAATGTCCTTAACTACGCAGAAATCTTAACCCCTGCAATACCTATATTTACCTTGAGGGACCATAAAAATAATTTCCAGGGAAACCCCACCATCAGACTAATCTGCCCTTCTAAATCCGACCTAGGCATCATAAGTAAGAAGATCTTGGATAGAATCATCCCTACCTTAAAAGAAAAAATTCGTTACACTCTTTGGCAATCCTCAGATGAGATTACTACTTGGTTCCTTAACCTCATAGATAAGTCTAAACATAACTTGAACTACATAACATTCGATATTAATAATTACTACCAGTTCATTTCCCCTATCTTACTTAACAACGCATTAATCTTCGCTAAAAATAATTCTGACATTACAGACATAGAGATTAAACTAATAATATTAGCCAGAAGATCCTTACTGGAATTTGATAATAAGCTTTTGGGCCAGGAAGGACACCCCCAATAACTTTGATAATACTATGGGGCGTCAGACTCTGCCCAGGTCACTGACCTAGTAGGTGTATACTTGATGAGAGAATTGGGGTTTAATTTTGGGCACTTGCAGGGTGGGTTGTATAGGGACGATGCCTTGTTTGTGTCTGGGGAGAGATCGAGAAAATATAATAACACTATCAAAAACTTGCATAACTTCTTACAAAACTTTGGTTTGACCATTACAGTGGAACCTGAGAAAAGAATATCCAACTTTCTGGACCTTACATTAGATCTTAACTCGGGAACCTTCAGCCCATACCATAAACCTAACTTAACCCTCTTCTACGTACATAGCCTATCTAACCACCCTAAATCTCATAAACTCAATAGTCCCTTCAGTATCTAACAGAATCTCTAAGCTATCTGCGAATAAATCTATCTTCGATCAAAATTCTAGCTTCTACAATAATGCTTTGCTACAATCACAAAATTAAATATAACTGCAACCCCCTTACTCAAGTTAACAAACCCTCAAGCATTATTACGCACAACATGACGATACACAGAAGTAAAAAGTTTAAGAAAATCAAATAACACGCAAATAAGCCCATGGGAATTAACAATATTGATAATCGGGCAGACACACAGACGCACAGACAAAGAAAAACACTTAGAAGAAAGAATAACATTTGGTTCCAGCCGCCTTTTAGCGGTAATGTTAAAACCAATATGCCTAAGGAATTTTTCCAAATTTTAGACAGATCTTTTAAGCACCCCACAGATATAGCACTATTCTTAACAAAAATTCTATTAAAATATTTCACTCTACAATACCCGATATTGAACAAACTATCATAACCTCTAACAATAGGAAAATCAAACATATCCAACAACAACCACCCACCGCACCCCTCACCACTTGTAACTGCCGTAAACCTAGAGATTGTCCCTTAAACAACAATTGTGTACAGAAAGACGTAATATACGCTTGTACTGTGAAACAACTTCCACGCTCCACCAATATTGTGAGCAATCACAGTTTCCATACTCCACCCGGATTCCATATCTCTCCACAACCCCAATCCGTTTCTCCTCAAGACCCCCACATATACAGCCATACCTCCAACCAAGCACCCCCAATAATAGATAGTGCCCATGGGCTACCTTACATTTCCCCCATATCCGCTCCGCCCTACAACTTCAACCAACCTCCCTCGCATGACTTGAATCTCCAAACCCAAATCTCATCTAATACCACTAGCAATCTCAATGCAACTATAGCACCACCCTTCAAGATACACACATATATTGGGGCGTCCGCTTTCCCCATTAAGGCCCGGATCTCTAATCATATCAATTTCTTTAAAAATAGCAACGATAATAGCACTGGCACTTCACTCTCCAATTTAATTAGAAACCTCAATCTTAAAAATACCCCCTATTCACTTCACTGGTCAATACTTAAAATGTCCAAATCATATATCCCGGGTGCATCCCACTGCCAACTTTGTACTTTGGAAACCTTCATGATAGCTACTGCTAATAAATCTATAAATATTATTAATTCTAAGAATGAACTTATCTCCAGTTGCAGACATAAACGTAAAATCAAGTATAGCACCCATAGTAATCCCCCAGACACCCCTCCCCCATTTGATTAAATACCCTCCCATCATCTCGGATTTTCCCTCCCTACTTCGCGGATTTTTTCTCCGATATTTCTAATTCCTGTTGTTCCATAACTCTGCATATATCTCCCTCATCCCTTTAGCTTTTCTCTTTACTTAAAAAATTACCCATGCATTCTGTTAGCTTAACAATCCCCTTAGCTTTAATAACTTTCTCCCACTACCCCCTAAATCATTGTACTTAACCTCTTTAATCGTATAACCTTTATATAACTTCTATTACTTTTTCCTGTAACTTCCTTTAATACACTCGTCCGCTTCCCATCAACACTTCCAACCTTCTATTCTTCCCTCTACACTTGATAACTAACCCCCCCTTATTTGCATTAGCCCCTAGCCCTCTTATTTACTTGATGATTCGCCTTATCTACTTTTCATCCCCTTTGCACACTTCGATATAGAACTGCTTACCGTTTTCTCTGTGCATTCTAATTACTGTTTTCCCCCCCTGTTATTACTTCTAAATAATTATTCTCACTCTTTTAATAGCCTCGATTATTCCCCCCTCGTTTACCTCGCTCACTTCTCTCAGACCCTGCTCAACCCCCAACCCGCCCTCATTCTACATCTTTTAACCCGCATAATATTTACTTTTAACTGCGATCTCTATTCTCACTCTGGTTTAATTTATTGTCACTATTTTAAACATGTAGGTCTCAAATTTCTCTCTGCCATCATTAACCTATTTAATAATTTTCTTATTTAACCTCCATATACCTTTTTCTGAAATCTTTTTGATTCAAAGTTTAATTGTCCTACATCCAAAATGAACTAGCGTCCCGCAACAACATATTTTATTTCAACCCTAATCTTTAACTACCTTGGGGATTCCCATCCCGTGTATTTACGCGAGGTCAAATTACCTTTTCCTTATTTTAATACTCACTCTCGAGCTCCAATTTTATCGACTTTTCTCTCATTTATATTATTTCTTTATCGGTCAATCCATAATTTCCCTTGCGAGCCTAAGACTAATTTTATTATTTCTTTACAATTTTTTTATTTTCTTATTTCTGTTTTTATTTTTATTTTAATTTTATTTTTTAATTTTTATTCTTACTATTTATTTTTCTAGCTCTACCCTTCAAATATATTTTGCCTCATTGGTTATAAGTAAAGTCATCTGATTAAACAACTAACCTCCTAACCCTGTTCATATCCCCCCCTGACCCACTCTGGTATTTTAACTCTCCCTCCCAGCACCTGTTGATTTGCCTCCACACCATTCTATCCCATTTCCAGTTGAACCCTAATTCGCGCTAAGATGTACTTTCAACTTTAAGCGACCTACCCCCCACACTCACACTCTTAGCTTTAATCGCACTTATTCACCGTACCTGTTCCTATCTCCTCCTTCGCACCCGTCCCTTTCTCCTCCCCCACACCCTCTACTCCTTCCCTGCCTACTGGTTGCATATTGAGTTTCTGCCTTTCTTCATTACTAGTCCGTTTTCTCAACGGGCAAGTCTTTAAATATTTTCCGCTGTCTTTTTGCTATTTTAAAACATATTCCATGATATTTTAGCCCAGGAAGTCCTTTTAAATGGCGAATATTTTCCACCTCACGTTTTACTGAACCTTGCCTGCATCCACGAACGTACCTTTTATTGGACTTTTTACTCTCTGGATTCTATCTATCTTCGCCGCACCTGAAGTTGTGGTTTTTGGAATTTAACTTTGAATCTTCTCTCACCACCTCTCGTGCCTTTTAACGACCTACATATCTACATTTCATTTTCTCCGCTTGGACTTTTTGACACCGGACTTTTTGCAATCGGACATTTGCTTACATTCGGGCAGAATTTTGCCTTGTGTTTCTTTCCCTACAATTTTTATTTTACTTTTTCAAATTTTAAATCTTGGCCTTCGCCAACTTATCTACCCTAGCAACTTCCTCTGATGATAAGATTTTAGTCTTTGAAAAGCCTGGCTGAAGGAAAAATTTAACTTGAATGAATTGCCTTTTTGCGGAATATACCTTGCTCTGAGCAATTGAATTGAAATACGATTTGGCTTTTGCTTTTCCAATTCCTTTTCATTTTTCTTCATATATATATACAGGGTGGGCCAAAATAAGGGTCCTATCTTTAAATTTGAATAACTTGAATTTGAATAACTTCCACAAAATAAAAGTTAAACTCACCAAACTTTATGTGTGTGTAGACTGACCCTTCCGAGATTTTTTGAAATAAACAAAACAAATTTTAGCCGAAAAACACTTCTTAAAACTTACAAAAACTAAAGTATTGTTTTTTTACACTGTTTTGAGTTTTTTAAGCAAAAATAATGTTTTCTAAATGAGGGTACGTTCCTTAGGGCTAATACGGCTCATGCTTGCTTCGGAAGGGGTCCTTTACTTATTCTAAAATAAAAAAATCAATAAATAAAAAAGTTATGAATTTTTAAAAATAGGACCCTTGTTTTTGCCCACCCTGTATATATATATATATATATATATATATATATATATATAATAGCGATTAAGCGTCGCCCGGCCTTGGCCGGCATGAATGTGAAAGAATGAAATAAAATGTGTAAACTTCCGACCAAACCCAAATAGGTCATAACGGATAGTTTTAATGTAAAAATAACAAATGTTGTTTTTAATTGTTGTGTATCTATGTACCCAAGAAAATGTAACTAAGATACAAATTGCCACAGTATATAAGGATATCTCCAGTGTGCAAATATATATTCTTCAATGACCGCTTATACAGAATTTGAACTGAACCTAACCAAACAGACGTAGCCGAACTAAACTTCCCAAAAAACAGGTTTGTTCACATTCTGTAGAATTACGAATTTTGTTTTTGTAAATAAAAAAAAACACAGAATTATTTTTATATCTTTATTCTTAAGTCTTGTTTTTTTCTGTTTTTAAAAGAGTTTTTATTCTATTTTTTCATGTAAGTTTATTGAAATACAAATTTGATATCATAATGAATGAGGAGATTAATAAATCATTCAACAAGTAAGAGCGATTTTACAAAGTAATTGTATAAAAAATGCGTAGACAGATACCCATAAGTAATTACGAAATATTATTTTGGTTACTTCTACTTACCTAGTAATAATTACGTGTGCGATAGGTGTATGAATAGTAGTGGTCAGCTTCTTACTGGGGTGCGGCAACAGTTGGATTTTTACTTGGCGTAGTATATGGACATTTGTTTTGTACTTGTATGAATAAGGTTACAAGAAAATATGTAATACTTACGGGTAATATATATTTTATCAAATTAAGTTTACGTTATGAAAATATCAAAGCGTTCAGTGTTCTTATGAATGTTGGTAAGTGATCGCTCATTCGCTGCTTAGCGACTTCTGAAACCAGTGTTTCTGTTTTGTTTGCTTTGTGAAATAACATGTCTGCTATGCAAGGCGGTGTTTTTGTTTGTTTCTGGGAAGCATTTCTTTTTAGCGGCAATCTAATAATCTAATTCGTTACCCCTTCTTTGGTTTACTTGATTGGCTGAGGCTTACAGGGGGGGGGGCTACTAATAACGTTCGTAATAGCTTCTAGAAAATATTTTAATGTTCTGGGAGCTCGGTCGAAGTTAGTAAACGGCTTAAGTTATATTTTTTGATGCGTGTGGTGCATTATTTTTATAATCTACTTCGAACTGAGTTGGAAGGGAAAACCGTCTTAAATTTATAGAAGATATCCGAATACACACACACACACACATATATATATATATATATATATATGTATGTATATATATATGTATATATATGTATATAGATATATGTATATATATGTGTGTATATATATATATGTATATATATATATGTATATATATATATGTATATATATGTATATATATGTATACATATATATATGTACATATATATATATATATGTATACATATATATATGTACATATATATATATATATATATATATATATATATATATATATATATATATATATATATATATATATATATATATATATGAAGTAAGATTTACCAGAGTCCCTTGACCGGTAAGCATCATAGACAAAAGCTGCATGTACATATCTTGTTTGGCATCGATTTGACCTAATTATAGCTGCGTGATTTTAGAAGCAATAGATGAGTTTTATTCAATTTCCTCATATATTTATTTACTCGTGTCCGATAATTTATTTTAAGAGTATCATTCCTAAAAGAGGGTAAAGTAATTATCATACATATTCGAAGATATTTAAACACTGTACACCTGACACATTTTCTTATAGGGGCATCGAATCGAAGGTGGTGATTCCGTATCTCCGGATACTTTAGAACTTAGATGAAACGTTTAACTGTAATGCCAAACACATATGAAGTATATATATATATATATATATATATATATATATATATATATATATATGAAATAGGTTTATGTAGTTTGCATGAAGCATTGTTTACTTGTATGTAAAAATGTGATTCTTAGACGGTAATACATTGCAGAGGTGTAATGGATTGGCAGAAATTGGAGCAAAATAAGCCATATAATGGTAGAACGGGTTAAATAGTTTCACAGTTAATACATAATATACATACACATACATATTTATTTATTTATTTACATTCACACATATATCTGTCTATCTACACGATGTTAAAATTGAAGTTAATACCTGCATCAAAATAGTCTTGTGAAAGCTCCGTAAGGTATCATAATATTTCCGGGACTTTCCCATTCTTCAGATCGGTGTTAAAATTAGGTGCTAATACTGCTGAAATTTTGAATCTAATCAGATTTTAAAAGTTGTATTTTTTTAATTTAATTTTATAATATGTTATTTTCTTATTTTTCTCTGTAACACTTTCAAAATATCTCCCAACTATAAATATTATATTTCCTTTTTTCATATTTTTCTGTTAGAATCATTTGATCTTTTCTGTAAATTTTGAATCTAAATGTAAATTAAGTTCGTTTGAATTCAATGTATGTGTCGGTTAATATTGCCATTTAACATTGCATTATATGTTATTCGTATAGATTAAAATTTAATTGATTCATTGTTTTTTAATTGCGTATATTTGATTAAATAATTGAATTCAATATAGTATTATTTGTTTATTCATCGGTCGTATATGTCTAATGCTAATTAGAACAATAGAACATAAGGTAATTTTGCTGGGCCCGTTTAATTATCTTGATTCTATTATATTTGGGAGTGTCATACTTTTTATATGTAGACAGCTAAGATTTTCCCTATTTTAGCATATTGCAATATTCATCTTTTCTAGTTATATCTGTTCTAGTTGTTTACAATTACACCTGCTCTAGTATTAACACAAGGGACCTACAAAGCAAGCACCACCAAAGCCAGAAAACTGACCAAGGACTGTGCATGTAACTGTAACTGTTTATTCAATATATAAGTAAACATCATGAGAAAAGACAAACATCATATCTACTCTAGGATAAGATTAAGTTATAGAAACCAACCCCCAAATAATACAGTGAACAAAATAAACACTAAATGAAGTAAAATAAAAAAAAGGGAAAATATAATCAAATCAAAAGTAACGTAATAGTAGTTTGTGCACATCAGTATTTGTAATTTAAAGTATATTGAGTGTATGCTCCTTGAAATGGTTTAAAGTAATTTCCGGTATGACGTTGAGTATTTTTGCTTTATAATTTCTTGTTTCTCACCGAAGCATAAGAAACAGTGTGAGTTGAGTGATCTACAGGTCTTGGCTTTTCTGAATATGCCCTATCTAATTATAGGGGTTTATCTATCATCTATTACTTTCCAGAAATATAGGGACAACGAAGTCTTATTGTATGGTTTGCTTCTAAATGATAATATGTGCACGTAAAACCTATCTTTATATCTCTTGGACATGTTTCCTATATAGAAATTCTTTTCATCTGGGGTTTCTGTAATGTAGATTTTTGCGAAATATAGCACTGAAGTTAACGCCATTGATTTGTAGAAAGCATTCATCCTTTCTTTCACAATTAAAATTGTTAGTGGTTCTATTACTGTCAATAGCATTATTTTCGTCATTACTTATATATATATATATATATATATATATATATATATATAGATAGATAGATAGATAGATAGATAGATAGATAGATAGATAGATAGATAGATAGATTGCATTTTAGAGTTAACAATTATGAGGCATTAGATATGCTGGAAAAACGAAAATTGAATCACAGCCAATGCAATATAACATTGATGATGAAATTAGATAATTTGATTTACCGATAAGATGTGAAGCCTACACGACTCGAGGGTGTCAATGTTAAGCATTTGACCTAAGATAATGGCTGACCACTGGCATCAAATTCATTCGTTCTTGCTCCGATTGCTTTAATTTAAATAAATGCATTTTTCCTCTCGATATTGGAAGTGTAATTCAAGATTCCGTTCCGACACCAGCTGGATATTGGTGAAATATAAAGATTATGCCCTTAGATATATTGTAAGTGGCTGATCTGGTAGGAACCTGATCATTATTCAAAATGACTCATATGCCAAAAGCAAACGGGATAAGCAGTTTGTATTGCCTATGGAATTTAGAACATAACTTTCCAAGAACCCTTTCTAACCACCTAGAAGGTGCATGATAGACAGTGACGTATACAGCCACGTAATATGTGATGGGCTACGCCGAATTTGAATCTTAAAACTGTTGGTAAAGGCATTACTCAAATCTCACTAGCTACGGACAGAACAGTAATCGGTTTTGAATAAATTGTAAGAATCTGCTTCTATGCAAAGGTGACCTGCTTGTTACGTAATTCGGCCTGTATCGAGTTTGGGAGTTCTCAAATACTATGTAAGTATTTACTTAATAGAGTAATTAGTCGTTCAGCAGACTCCTTCCCCATAAAAGTGCCGCTGTTAAGATTAAAAAGCATTTATTAGAATACGGTTTTGTAAAATTATATATATACACACCGATGGAATATCTTCATCTTTGGGTAGAAAAGGTAAAGGTCGCATATCCTGGACGCGCACGAGTGTCGTTGCCGACATCGCACATGGCCGAATTGTTAAGAATCACCATGTCTAGGGCATAGCATATGGAAGGCGGAGCCCATCCCTCTCCTCCCGCCGCCTTGAACCTTCCCTGAGTTTTAGTCAGGTACCCCATTACTGCTGGGTGGACAGAGGGAGTTTTCAGACCCGAAAATTCGCATGCCGTGAGTGGGATCGAACCTGGGTGGTCCAGCCCAAAGACAAGTGCTATAACCACTCGTCCACAGGCCCTCCCTCGGGTAGAAAAGACAAGCTGATTAATCTTACTGGTGCTAATTCTGTTTGGAGAAACTTCTTATTTTTATTGTTTTTTGTGTCACGTAGATGATTTCTCTTTTTATGTTAAGTAACGTCTTCGATTGTCACCGACTTCTCTTTCTCAACACCCTAAACAGTTAGTTTGAGTAGAAATACCCACTCCAGGACACCAGTTATTGACTAACCAACTACAGATTCGTTCTTTTTTTTTACTATTTGACCATTAGTTACTCAATCAAAGCTTTTCTTTCAGACATACGTGATCAAGCATCAAGCCGGGTTTGGTTTATTAAGGATACAAGCACACCTTTCAATACTGCAAATAGGATGAGTATCTGATGTGGACAAGTGCATTCAGCGATCTGACTGATATATCTGTCTCGTCAGAAGTCAAGTTCAAAGTGAAAACTAAATTTTGAAAATACGAATAGGCAATTGTGACCGGAGCTGACTTTACATATCTCCAGTCATGTTCAATTCAAGTCGGGGCTATTTGATAACGCAAACGTATACCCTTGGGCATGTTATAAATCCCTGCCTATATGTACACACTAGTAAGTTTGAGTAGCCACTCAACCTTTCTTAAGACTTGTGGTCTTGGAGATGACAACCATCAAAATAAAAAAAACATGTTTCTGTTTGTGACATCCTATTTTATACAAGCCCCTCTTCTATTTCGGATAAATGGAATCCTTCGGTGAGTTATCTGAGGGACGATTATACAGTGAAGCATGTTTTAGGAAATCATCTAAACAGACATTGCTTGAGTCCGGTAACAAGTGCAAGAGGTCTGGAGACAATGTTACTACAAGCAGAGACAATGCTGTTTCGGTGTTTTACATCTCTTATAATACGCAACGGCGGATTTAAAGTCTTGTATACCCTAATATTTTACTAACAGATAGAGGAGGACACATGATGTCATACCTTTCCCAAAAGTATCAGTTAAGGTTAGACAGTAGCTTCCGACATAACGCATAATCGTCACGCTAATACGCCTACTACAACCGCTGTACTACTACTACTACTACTACTACTACTACTACTACTAATAATAATAATAATAATAATAATAATAATAATAATAATGATGATGATGATAATAATAATAATAATGATAATTTTTATAATGATCACAATAATTATGATAAAGGTATCGTAATTTGTATGAAAGTTATATAATATGTACAACATTATCCAGAGAAGACAATAGAGGTGGTCACGAATATCTAACTTACTGGCTATGTGTCCAACATCTTTCTGTCTCCCCCGCGAAGTGACGCATGTGGACATACCCGTCTTTACACTTGAAATACGTATATCTTATTTTAATGACATGTTAGCAATGTGTAGAAAACAACAATTCAATACGATTCTTAATAGCTGCCCCAAATTCCTTCTTTCGTTATTCTGACTCAGTCGTAACATGTTTTTATTTTCTCGCGAAAAATGTTGGTTGGTAACCCTCATAAATTTAACCGCTGCAATGAGTATGTGCCAACTAACTTGTTAGTATTTTATAATATAACTATTTATAATTTGTTGGTAGTTATGTTTATAGTAATGTCGGTAATCATTTCACCCTGACATTTAATATTTTTTTACCAGTCACCGTTTTGGATATTTGGTTAGTTCTAAGCATATATGCATGTTGATAATCGACACGTGTGAACCAGAATCTAATTTTAATTTTACATTTCTATTCAGTTTTTTTTCCTTTTCTTTATAATTCTGTCGCCCTGGTTGTTCATTGTTGTGGATTTAACTCGAGTTTTGTTATTTCTATTCGTTCTGCAATGTTAATTATTGTGTCCGACTTTATGACATGTAAGACAGGTTTTAAAACGGTACGGACAACTAGCTACCTAATCAAGCTATCCACAAAGGGAACAGAGCCTCGGTGGTAATGTGTCCTACTTTTTATTGGGATTGTTTTTTTTTTAGGAGCGTGGAAATAATTCCTGTTTTTGTTTGGACTTCTTTTGAAAGAGAGTTAAATCGTGATTTCTCATGTACCTTTCTTGTGTGGGCATTGCTGAAGTTTTCAATATCTTTCGAATCTTGTTTTACACTTATAAAACTCTGGCAGTCTTCAGCTAACTTCTGTAATGTTCAAGTCTGTTAAATGTATTATTTGTTTAGCAGTCCCGGTCTGATTTTTTCTGTCCACTAATACAAGCCATTGCACGAAAATTTAACATTTAAAGTTATCCACGCTAATTTCAGCAAATTAACGCGAACGTTACGTAGTCTTCGCTATCTTAACTGACTAAATTCAAACACTTCCACAGGTTGTGGACAGAGAAGTCTAAAGGCTAAATAATATTGTTAAAAAATTAACAGCTTCGGAATAAGTCAAGTCTTGCTGATTTCTATGTTTTTCTCACTCTCTTTCTGTTCTCGCTGTCTTTTTAAATGATTTAGTCTTTCGTCGGCTTGTGTTATTGTTTTAGTTTTTGTTGCATTTGAAATGTTACGAGTTCTGTAACAGTTGCTTTAAATCCACCATGCTAGATATGGGCATTTACATAATATGGCTTTTTAGAAGTTCTTTATTTATATTAAGTTGCTAAATGTTATCTCATTTGTAAAAAGAGAAAGTATAAAACCTTTTTTCCTTCGACCCCCCACCCCAACAAAAAAATATAGTACGCTTTTAATGTCATCGTAGCATTTAACGGTCAGCATTTTAGTGAACAGAATAAAATTGAAATACGGTTGCATTTTTCTCTTTCTGCGGCAGGACGTTCCTTTTCAGTACTGTGGAAAAGTAATACAGTGCCGGAATAGCAATAAACCATCATTGGCCTTTTTTCTTTGAGAGAAAATTTGTTGGACATTTACTTATTTTTTTCTTGGTCCGAAGATGAAGCCAGTTTTTAAACTAAATCCTTGTTTGGGTGAATTCGCGCTTGATTTCTTCACGTTTGCTTTGTCGTCCGTTATCGCGTCCCTTTTAAGGTTCTCAAGTATCCCTTACTGTAGATGTAGATACACAGAACATCTTGTTACTCGCAGATAATAAGCTTACTAACATCAGAATGTCTCAATTTACTCAATAAAATGCGTTTTCTCTCATCCAGAACACATATGGTGGTCTTATTTCTTGGTTTTTGCTATCCGATTCATTTTCGATATAAATGAACAAAGAAGGAGTAATAGAAAAATATTTCCTCTCTTTGTTCGGAAAGGAACCAGATAAGGAAAGCCCACAAATAAGACCACAATAGGTGTCCTGGTGACCACATGCAACACACTTCTAATTGAGTTAACCATGTTACCTTGCTTCTAAAATCGACCGAACCACTCAGTAAGTTTCATATTTATTGCATATTAATGGTATTCGTCACGCATTCATGGGCGTTCCGTTTCCAATCGACTGATATACAAACTATTATAAATATCATTTCTATTTAATATTTAATATACACATCATGTTTAGCATACTTTATGCTGCTTTGATCTTTATCCTTGCTAGTGGCTCCTTTCATTTGTGGAGCGTATCCTTATCTGTTGTGTATCTATGGCACTAGAATTTTCAGTGAAAAGTTCGGAATTTATTTCCACGTACTTTGATGCAATAAATTCGAATTTACTCTGTATCAAATTATCTCCCTTGAGTATAAACTTTCCTGTGGTGTATCCTTCACAAGCTCGCAACATAGTTTATGTTTGCAAGAATTACTTGCCAATCTAATAAAGTGATGTTCTGGCTCTAAAACCAATCTTTGGTGACTTTTCTTCAATAGATGACTGACTTGTCGTGTGCAAATATGAATTTATTGATCTGATGGGAGTTTACCAACGATACTAAACTTCCAGACTTCTTCAACTTGACGATCAAAATAAAAGAAAAAAATATTTTCATCGGAATATACTGCATCATCACTTAATTTCTTCTTATGTATACTTCTACTTTATTTGTAGACAGTTTTCTTATCGCGTTGTATATGTTTGTCATGGCTAGTCTTATTTATATCATATTAACGCTGAGAAGCTTATTTTAAATTCGAAACTATATTTTATATACGAAGTTATGTGAGTCAGATTTTCGAAATCAAGCGATTCGGATTATTTAGTTTTCTAACCTTGTGTCATACAGGCAGTAACCACGTCACCGTAATTATCAGAATACATTAAAGTTCACAATTTGTTAGGCATACCGCTGTCGCTGTGTACACCCTTTCGTCGTGATTTTTAAAAAGTCTTGTAATTAACACTCTTTTCATGTCTTCAAAAATACTCGAGATACAACTGATTAAACACAGCATGGAATGCACTAAACGTGATCTTCGTTACAAATCACTTCTTAGTGAAAAAAAGGCAGAGAGACAGAGAAAAGAAAGAGAGAGAAGAAAAAATGATAATTCATTTTCTTGTATGTTTATTAGATTTAAACGGCCGAACATTTCGCGTGCTACCTAACGGACTGTCATTCTATCATGTCTCTTTTTGAGCCATGGGACGTAGTATCCGTTTCTAGTACATTTCCAACATCTAAAAAATGTTAAACTCGGGCTCATTAATTTGACTTCGGGAAACCTCTCAGCCGTTTTTCTATTTTCTGTAATTCTCGACAAAGAAAATTATATCATAGGGATCTATCTGTTCAATATCTAAGTTATATTATTGCGTCTGTCAAATCGATATTTGATTTTGACTAGACATGTATGATTTATTATTGTAGCACCTTAATATTTGCAAGAAAAAACTTAGCTTTCGTAAATATATTTACTATAATCTTTATGCCGCACGAAAATATAGTTTAAATAATGCTTTAAATATAAACATTAACCTACGTCAGAAATGTTATGATCGGTTGATCTAATTTAGTTATCGAGTAAAAAATGAACTATATTGGTTTTAATAAAGATAAACCTATGTATTACTTTTAATCGTTTAGATATCATAATCGTACGTAAAATGTTTGTCATGCAGTTATCGTGTAACGGCCGAGATTTCAAATCAATGATAATTATTAGTCCGTGCTTACACACCAGATTTAAATATATATATATATATATATATATATATATATATATATATATATATATATATATATATATATATATATATATATAATTAATTCATTATTATTAGAAATCCTTTAAGTAAACTGAAGTTTAGAATAATTGGAGAAGTTTAAACATAGACATTTACCTAAAATTTAATGCAATACTCCGACTCTGTCGTTAAGTTCTATCATTTTGTATTGATATTGACGCTCGCCGCTTTCAACGCAACCATAACTTAAGTTATCCGTATGACCTAAGGGATAGAGCGAACGCTTACATATTGAAGATGTCTCTGAGAACTGGGTTCGTGCCCCATGACCGTCTGAGATTGTAATTTCCCTGCACTGATGAAACCCAGACGCCTCAAACGAGGTCCTATGCTGATAAAATATTAAAATATAAGTTGATATTACACACAAATATATATATATATATATACATACATATAAATATATATATATATATATATATATATATAGAGAGAGAGAGAGAGAGAGAAGAAAGGGAGAGAGAGAGGGGGAGAGAATTAGAAATATACATATCTATATATAGATATAAATATAGATTTATATGTATATAAACGAGGGGCGCTCAATATTAATGCCCCTGACCCACTTCCAGTTGTCTGATCTAAATGAAATGTAGCATATGTAATAATTTATATCTGTATGGGTTATGTTTGAAAATACAGCCGTGAACTAATTGTGGTTTCTGATTTACACGTTTTTGAACTGAATAAGGTGTGAAATGAAACCAGTTGAGTGTTGCGCAGTGATCCAGTTTTTGTATTTGAAAGGACGCACACCAAAGGAGACTTTTGATGGAATTAAAAAAAACTTATAGTGATGATGCCCCATAATATGACCTTGTCAGACGCTGGCATCGTGAATTCAAGCATGGACGGAAGTCTGTGGAAACAGCTCGAAGACGTGGTCGTCTCTTTCTGACATTCATGAGGCATCTCTCCGTCAAGTTGAGGCTGCTATTTTGGAAGATCGACGCTTTATTATTCGCCTAATAGCCCAAGAGGTCAAGATTAGTACAGTGGCTGTAGAAACTATTCTTCATGACCATTTGCATATGCATCAGGTGTCTGCCAGATGAATTCCAAGGTTGCTCACACCTTTCCAGAAGCAAGAACGCGTCGAGGATGAATTTGAAGATGTGCCAAGAAGATGAGTCAAAGTTTTTTCAAAAGACTGATTACATCGGATAAAACTTAGTTATCGAGTAAAAAATGAACTATATTGGTTTTAATAAAGATAAACCTATTTATTACTTTTAATCGTTTAGATATCATAATCGTACGTAAAATGTGTGTCATGCAGTTATCGTGTAACAGCAGAGATTTCAAATCAATGATCATTATTAGTCCGTGCCCACACACTAGATTTAAATATATATATATATATATATATATATATATATATATATATATATATATATATATATATATATATATGTGATTTTATGAAGGCTTACCAAAGCATTCCTTTCAGGACACCAATGATCACCATTAAAGATATTTTTTCTTACAAATATTATTTATTCAAATTAAATGTTTTTTCCTACACGTGTTTCACTACCAAACAGTTACTTGCTTGGCAGATCATCAGGGAAATTAAATGTCTGGAATACTGGTTTCAACTGCCGACAATATACAATGTGGCGTTGCAATAGTTGAGGTCACTTAAGAAGAGAAGAGGAAAAAAAAAATAAAAGTAAAAATTAAAAAACAACGAAGAACAACGATAAAAAAGAAAGTCCTAGAAAAGTCTTAGAAAAGTAGCTAGTTCATTATTTCTTCCACCAAGCCAACAAGCAAATAATCGGTCTCAAATACATTAAAAGAAAACAAAAAAAAACGGAACAATGTGCGATAATACACTTTCACGTCGGTCGGCACAATAATGAATAAATTCCCCCCCCCCCACAAAAAAACAAAAGAACTAAATCATTCAAGTAACCGCTCACAAGTTACCATTTCAATCCAATGATAGTATGGGAATTCTAAATCCAACTTCTCACAAAGAAAAGTCAACACAAATGTTCGTCCGAGTTCAAAGAGCCTTATTTCAATGGCTGATTTCTTGCCCTTCGAAACAAACACACGACGAGTTGAATGTTAATCTCGCAGAAAACACCCCTTACATTAAGAAAAATTCTTAATTAGTAGATAGAAATTTATTCAAAATACTGTTTCTAAAAATATTCATTATTAAACCTATTCTTTATAGAAATTAATTATCTATTGTCTGGGACGTCATTTTACATTTTGGGAAAATATCCTTCATTTAATTAACTGCCGAATTATTATCGTTTTGTTGTTTAACGAAGCGAAAAAAGCCTATCCCGCAGAATTTGTTTGTAAAAGATTATTCATATATCAAAAAAAAAAAAGAAAAAAAAAATATTATAAAAAAGTTTTCTACAAAAATCTAGTTATTATTTTAAATCATTTAAAATATTTCCTTAATGGCTGTGTCTGTTTGGAGAATATTATTCTATATTCCATAAATAAATGTTACTACGAAATATCGTTATCAGAAATCTATTTTCTATTTTCTATTTTGAAAAAACCTGTTATTTTTTGGCCAACTTTACGGGAAAATATCACTCTAACTCGTTAAATGACAGGAGACTTTGTTATTACTAATTTAAAATCCCGTACAAAATACTTTTTATAAAAACCCAATTGTTTCTATTTTTAGAAATTAAGTCCGTGTCGGCATGAATGTTTTTTAAATTATTTTTTCCTTAATTATTTTTCCCTTTCCTGCCACCCATTGTTATATTTAATTTAATCTAATTAAAAACTAATTTAATATAATTTAACCTAATTTAATTAAATAGTGATAGCATCCAGGTTGCTATTTCTTATTTTTCACTTAAAATTACTTGAAATTCCCAATGCATTTCGTATAATATATCTATTTCTGAGAATAAATTGTGATTTATTATTTATTATTCCACTATCTTTTTATATGTAACAAAATTTCCCCCCTCTATTCTGCTGAATAAGTATTTACTATAGTTGACTATCATTGGGCCTTATTCCGATAGAATATTCCTACCTGATCACCCCCCAACCTAAGTCCCGAGCCTCCGCTAATAATTGAATGAAGACATATCTTAGCATAAGTACGTGTTACTAATTCTCATCCTCCATATTATACACTAATTATTGCCCCAGATAGCCTCAGGAAGGGTCCATCCTGCCTTTCTCTGCTGTAAGTTTATACTTCCCTCAATTCCCCTCCTATCCAGGTTTTAGGCTTGATAACAGGTAACGGTTTCTATGCAGACAGCATTGTAGTATGTCCATGGTCAATTTTAGGGAGGGCTAACAAATATAAACCGAACAAAAGGAAGAGATGCAACCTATGTGCATTGGAGTCGTACCACATCATGACATCTAGAGATAATTTACTGAACGCTAGGCAGGAAATACTACAGTATTTTGAATAAATAGTTTCTATCTACTAATTAAGATTTTTTCTTAATGTAAGGGTTTTTTTCTGCGAGATTTACATTCAACTCGTCGTGTGTTTGTTTCGAAGGGCAATAAATCAGCCATTGAAATAAGTCTCTTTGAACTCGGACGAACATTTGTGTTGACTTTTCTTTGTGAGAAGTTGGATTTAGAATTCCCATACTATCATTGGATTGAAATGGTAACTTGTGAGCGGTTCTTGAATGATTTAGTTCTTTTGTTTTTTTGTGGGGGGGGGGATTTATTCATCATTGTGCCGACCGACGTGAAAGTGTATTATCGCACATTGTTCCGTTTTTTTTGTTTTTTTGAATGTATTTGGGACCGATTATTTGCTTGTTGGCTTGGTGGAAGAAATAATGAACTAGCTACTTTTCTAAGACTTTTCTAGGACTTTCTTTTTTTATCGTTGTTCTTCCTTGTTTTTTAATTTTGACTTTTATTTTTATTTTTTTTCCTCTTCTCTTCTTATATGACCTCAACTATTGCAACGCCACATTGTGTATTGTCGGCAGTTGAAACCAGTATTCCAGACATTTAATTTTCGTGATGATCCAAAGACTAAATTCCTAGTCAATGCAGTGGAGAAAGTTGGACTCACCCCATCCAAAGAACGCAATGGTGCAGTCCTCCGTTGTCAAGGTCATGCTCACAGTCTTCTGGGACAAGGGCGGAGTAGTGATGACAGATTTCCTGGCAAAGGGTACCACAATTACAGGAGCCTATCACGCTTCACTTTTGATGAAATAAAGAAAAGCTATCAAATTCAAGAGGCGGGGAAAGATTAGCAAAGGTATCTTCCTGTTGCAGGACAACGTATAAAAAAGCGTATACTTTACAGTCGTGGATCAGTACGCTTATTTGCAGTAACTAATTTAAAGGAAAACGATGAACACGAAAAATAAGAGAAAGAAAAATACGAAACAGAAGAAGAAGGAAGAGAAAAAGCATACAGGGATTAGAAAAATACATCGCTCATTTCCCTTTTGACCTCGAAGTTAGGCGAGTGGGTGAGAGGTGTCTATATGAAAGCGAAAGTTAATACCACACATCTTTTTAGGCGAACTTTATTTACCACTACACTTGTCGTTGCCAAACCAATTTTAAATTCTCACAAGTGTTTCGCGTTGTTACTCATAGTATCTATGTTATGGGTTACACTTAGGATTCTCTCCCCTAATATTCTGTTATTTATGACGGGTCTTAGGGATCTACGATCCAATTGCGGACTTATTATTTAAATGCTTAGTACTATATCCACTGCGACACGGGTGCGTGGCGCAATGGATATAGTACTAAGTATAATTCACTTCAAGGGGCAGTCATCTGAAGGCTAAAACATCAATCCTCAGTGCTGGCGATACGAAGAATTGCGAATTACTGACTTCTTCTCAGTCATGGCACTTTTAATTGAAATCAATACCTTAAATGACTACATATATTCATTCACACAATGAACATAAGAGACCACTGCTATTTTTTTGTTAATCCACTTAGATATTTCTAGTTATAAGTATAAAATCAATTTCATAAGAATTAGTTTCAAGATTTAGGGTATATGAAACGTTGGTTTGACGTAAAGTGATATAATACACAACATCCTAAAACGAGACTGACACATCTTATATGGGCGATATAAGGCGTCATCGTGTCACGAATAGATCATAAAATGCATACATAACTAAGGTAAACTAAACAATAACTACTTGCATTTTAAGACAAAAACCATAAATAATTTTGTTGCATATGATTATCTACCTCTCTTAGTGACCATAAAGTAATAGTTGCGTCTTTTATATAAATGAATATGTTCGTCTAATAAATATAGTATTGCCAACGAAGTCTACTCCCTCGTATTTGTGTTATTACATATCATCTCTTTTATTTCATGTTGGTTATTGTTCATTTAAAATGCGACATAACATCTTTAACACAATAGATAGATTCGGCATTACATTAGATGAAAGTGGTTAATATCTTTTAAAACTAAACAATTAAACAAACAACACATTTCCTAGCTCGTAAGAGTTGTCCATTGACTAGTTATATACTATCATAATTTAACTGAAAACCCCATTTCTCCTTGCATGTCCTCATTTAAATTGGCCAATATTCCTCATTAGTTGTTGTGCAAAGTTGTTCTATTCCCTGACTCGTAAACATGTCACAGTTTGACGTTACAAGACCTGATTTGCCGTCGCTCTGTCAACTTTAATTAGCCCATTGTCGATATGAAGTTAAGCGAGATTAACACTTCGCCATGTGCTTCCATTAAGGTGAAAAATAACGAGCGATCGCCATTGACATCCGCCTTTATTGCCAGGTTTGTCATTCATGCAGGACTTCGTAAAGCCCTGGTTGACACTCGTCTATCAGAGAATAGAGGACATTACTCTGAATTTAAATCTCACAAACTATTGGCTATCACATAAAAGCTTTAAGAATATACATATTAAATGCTAATATGAGTTATAGTTAACCCACACACAGAGTTACTATTTTCTCACCTCCCCACGACATCGGATTTAGAAACTAGACAGGTTGCTGATGTAAAGGAATTCCAGCTCAACAAAAAGTGCACTCTTGATTGGTCAGAAATTAAAATTGCCTCAAGATTTCTCAAATTCTACACTTTGCTCTTCGTCAAGTGGCCAATGACTGTGCCCCTATGTATTGTTTCGTCACGACGACAGAGTTAGACACAATGCCGGATTATCATGTAAAGAATTTCCAGCTACACTAGAATTAATTAGAAAATAATAATTAGACTCAGTCTGGAAAGGTTTGTATTTCTTTACCAAGGACAGAACAGATAAAGTGTAGTACCAAAATGGTCAAATACGTTTTTTCTACACAGAGATAAACGGACAATAGTTGCAAAATGGAACAGCTTTAGTCGATTAAAGTAATTAAACGCTATGCCATGTGTATCCTTACGAAACGCCTATAATCGCTACACCATGGATCGAAAAAAGGATTATTAATGAGTTGAAATCATTTTGCCTAACAATTTTGCAATACACATTCAAACGCGCACGCATTCTCTGGCGTATTTATTGTTAGACACTTCCTCTCTGTCGAAACAATTGATACTTTATTGGAGATACTCTGCATGATGTCGAGATTATAGTGACGCAGAACATTCGCAAATGTCTAATCGCCATCGTATATATATATATATATATATATATATATATATATATATATATATATATATATATATATATGAGGGTTTATAACTAAAAGGTAACTTTTAGAGAATTAAACCTATTGTGATGTGAGGAAAGCTCAATATACTGGATAGAGCAAAAATAAGGTAAGTCAATGAAAAATAATTAGACCTGCAAAAGGAAACAGATCAATATCTTCAGTTGTTCAGAACAAGGAGCATTAAGTAAATTAAAATATTTCTTCTTCTCTTTCAATTTCATTCCTTAAGCCAGGCTTTTCAAAGATTACACTCTGATCATCAGAGGAAGTAGTGATTGATAAGTTGACAGATAAGCACAGTCAATATTCAAAATTTGAAAAAAGTTTTTTTTTTAAAAAGTATTTTTTAAAAGGTTTTAAAAGTTCAAAGGGGTGTGTTTCAATGTAAATGAAAGTCACCAAACACGAAGATCCACGTGGTATGGGGTCAAATGTAATTGGTAAATCCAGATTCTGGGTATTTTTATTTACTAAATGCTCCTTGTTCTGAACAACTGAAGATATTGATCTGTTTCCTTTTGCAGCTCTAATTATTTTTCATTGACTTACCTTATTTCTGCTCTATCCAGTATATTGAGCTTTCCTCACCTCACAATAGGTCTAATTCTCTAAAAGAAGATTTGTTTCCTTTTGCAGGTCTAATTGTTTTTCATTGACTCACCTTATATATATATATATATATATATATATATATATATATATATATATATATATACATACGATGGAGATTAGACATTTGCGAATGCATATATATATATATATATATATATATATATATATATATATATTTGTGTGTGTGTGTGAAAATAAATGGAAGTTGAAGAACAGCCTATACAGGGAACCGTTACGTTCAAAAGAGTATGTTAACTAATATGTGATTCCTGTTAGTCTGATATATGCATCGAAGAGCATAAAATGTCAATTTACCAAATATTTGTTTGATGTGCTCTAACGCGTTTGGCAATTATCTACTCTGTCTTCTTTTTAAATAAATGTTATCACTTTTTCTACATATACCACCAACCTATATATAAATATATATATATATATATATATATATATATATATATATATATATATATGGTGTTAACGACAATGGTTTACGTTATAGCTCAATAGTGCAATACTAGAGCTCTTAATTAATCATAAAATAGTATAATATAAAGAACTTTCGTGAAAACAAGCGATTAGCAAAACTGAGTTATGTGTCATATAAAAGGTTTGATGTGTTAAAACCCCTTTAAATCCATGATAATTGTGTAATTACTAATGGTGATGGACATTTTAGTATCTCTAATAAAAATAATATTTTAATAAATACAAAAACTGACAATGTTATTATACTGACACTTTACAAGTAATATTTTATGATAGCGAAAGTAACAATAATGATGGTAAAATGTATACATCACAATTAAAATAAATATTCTACTGAAATCAAAATAGATAATAAATAACTAACGAATATATTCAACACATCTATAGAATAACTATCATGGATAAGAATACACTCAAACGCTAACACTTTTTTATAAAAGCAATAATAAAAGTAGAATTAATTATAATGATAATTATAATTATACGAAATATAAGAAATAAATAAATTGACAAAATAATTTGATATTTGTAAAAACATAAATGTGCATGATGGAAATTGGTAAGATGCTTGAAATCGATTGATATAATAAACGCTAAACTATTACATTTGGTGAACATAATAATTATAGCGACAACCAAAAACTAATAAATAAAAATAAATTACAGATGAATAAGACCGATTGAAGTCTTAGAATAATAATATACATATTTGTGTATTTTGTATGGAGTTTTTATTGTGGTATTTTGGTGATTTGTAGTATCGAGAGATTTTGTGTTTGTATGCTTGAGCTCTGGGCTAAAGTTCACTTGGAGTAATAAAAGTTGCGTGTGTAGAGGACTATAGGATGAGTAGGGAATTTGCATGCTGTTTTTAGTTCGCATGATATCATTTTGGGGAATTGTTTTACGTCACTTTGAATGCAATTGATCTTTAATTGACATTCTATAGATTTTTGGCTATTACACTCATTATTAGGGGGTATAATTGGTGCTGGCTGCTTATTTATTCTTGTGAATAGAGGTGATTATAGTTCGCGCTATATTGGGGATTGTTTAATAGAAGATTTTAATAGAGTTTTTATTTAAAACTGTGCTGTATCTATGCGGGTGCTTTAAGGAGTTATCTATAATTTTGAAGACTTCCTTAGCCATATTAGTGTTAAAAATACAGTTAAATAACATACTATGTTATTCTAAGTATTTTAGGTTGTCTATGTTCCTGAGAGTCAGCTAGTTTGTCCATATTGCTAGTCCTAGTGGGCCTATCTATCTATGCTTTAATTTTGGGAGGTATTGTTGTATTCATCTGTTTTCTATCATGCATTGCTATATTGTGTGTGATTATACATAAATATTTTTTTCCTGAGTGAAATAATGATTTTGTATTTAATGTTATCATTGTAGCCCGAATTGAGTAGTTTGTTATTATAGTAATTAGAATTTTGTTCGAAGATAAATTTATTAGAAGATAGTTTGAAATTCTATCAAAGCCCAGGGTGACTATAGAATTAATGATGGATTGTAAGTGGTTAGATAGGTTATGTACGTAAAATAGAGTAAAGTTTTGTATCTGGTAGGGCCTAACAATTTCGGAGTCTCGGTCTAATGTTAGGGCAAGTATATTATATATTCTTTTTCCAGGTCCTACAGTAATAGTTACTACAAAAGTTCCCAAACTTTCTTTACTACACAAAACTAACGTTCAATCTCCTCTACTCCAACACTCTAATTCTATCCTCTTTTCAATTAATAGCTAACCCGTGTTTACATACTTATCTATTGTCTCTCTGATCTTCCTTTGCATACAATCTATT
>OY744517.1:61308932-61351432 GCA_963556195.1 Sepiola atlantica | reverse complement strand
ACAAGTAAATATAGGAATAAAGATTGCATTAAATACACTATCTATTAATCCATTAGTTGTTCAAAACAATAGGTTTCAAATAAACAATAGTTCAGGATAATAATTAAAAAATATTATAATAACTTTTATTTTTATTAGACACCCCTTATATATAAATACGTATGTCTTATAGATATTGTATTTTATACAATTTTTATATTCATATTTTTCTTTGCTTATATATATATATATATATATATACATATATATATATATATATATATATATATATATATATATATACATATATATATATATATACATATGTATATATTGTGTGTGTATTTAATCAGCATTTTCTCATTTATGCAAACATTGTTAAAAATTAGAGAAGCCGTCTGTTTAATTATACAATTTTTTTTTAATGTTTTCTTATGGTCTTTTTGTATTTAAATAAATCAAAAGTAATAATTATTCCATAGATTTCACAGGTTCCACGAAGGTTTTCGAGTCTTCGTCGTATCATTCTCATGTGTCAAAAGAAAACTGGAGAAAGAAGAGAATTTTAAAAAGACAGCAGAGAAACGCGCAGGGAACGTTTTCACATTCCTCCAGGAAGTAGTTGACGATTTAAATTCAGCTACGCTGGATAGCATCGCAGAACAAAATCGCGTTTGTTAAGCATTTAAAAATGTTACCACTTGTTGCATATGTGATGTTATTAATTAAAGGTTGTTGTGTTTTAGGTAGATAGCTTCTAGTATTTTAATTTTATTTTAAATTGCTTTCGGAATGTATAAATTTAGTGGCATTAACTAAAGTTTTTCTACAAAAACATAACTGCTCTCACCCTGATTTAAACACAACAACCTTAAATTAATCACATCACATATGAAATAAAGATGAAACATCAAATATAAATAATGTTCGGTTTTGATTGTTTTTAATTGTTCAAAAATATATAAGTATGCGGTTGTGTGTCCGGGCGTGTGTCATGTATTAAGCTGGTGTTTCTTGGTGTATTCTTATGTTTTCGTGGGTAAAATCATCACACATAGTTTTTTAGCCCGCGGGGTTAGGGATTAACAACGATTGTCTTAAAGTGATTTGAACCTCTTTACCAGAAGAGTGTCCACTTCTCGTGGATGTCGTTTGAAATAACTTAACTAACGAGTCGAATGAATACAAAAAGCCGAAATTGTCTGAATAACTTATCTCTTAAACTCTGCCATAGATCATTGTTTACGTTTTTACGAGCGAGTAACACCATATCCTTGTTGTATCAAGTGAGCGAAATACGTTCAACATACAGGAAAAATAAGTAGGAGAAAGTAAAAGGTAACTAGCAATTAATAAGTTAGAATTCACGATTATTATTTTTATTATTATTATTATTATTATTATTATTATTATTATTATTATTATTATTATTATTATTATTATTATTATTATTATTTCAGAGTAGTCTCAACTTTTCAGTGTTTTAGTTTGAGTGTCTTTTTTTTAACATCAACCCAATGCCCCTGTCTTTAGGCATTCAAGGTGTACCTTAACACTTTCGCTGTTCCTAACAGGCAATCCTTTTGCAAGATTTGAAACTAAATTGTCTTGTAAATCTGTTTAAGCCATTTATGATGGCTTGTCGTTATGGTTCCAAGTTTTCTAATTACAACGGGAATCACCTTTACTTCTTTACAATTCCACAGTCTAACGAATTCTAATTTTAGATTTTTAGATTTATTTATTATTGCGTGTTCTTTATCCTGTACTCTGGTATCAAAAGGACACGCTATATCAATGATTAAGCAAGTTCTCTTGTTTTTGTTTAGAAAGATTAAGTCGGGTTCTGAATGTCCAAGCACCTTATCAGTGTGTATGCGCATGTCCCAAATAAGTTTGACATTGTCGTTCTCCTGCTCCACTTTTTGCTTATGCTTATACTACTTCTGATTGTGGTCGAATTCATAAGGTTTGCATATATTCCAGTGTAGTACCTGAGCGACTTTGTCGTGTCTCCATTTTTTATGCTGTTGCTTGCTAGCATTGGCCATTCACATCCAATATGCGCTAAGGTTTCTTCCCTTTCATTACACAATCAGGAAATCGGTGATTTTGCAGTTTTGTCAATGTAATGTTTGATGGACCTAGTGCGGGTGGCTTTTACCTGGGCTGCTATTAAAGTTCTCTCGATAGATCTTTTGAGATCCCTTCTGACCAACAAATTCCAGCTGTCATTATCTCTTAATGCAGTATTCTTTAAGAATACACTGTGTAGTTTATTTCCAAATAAGTTTAACCCTCTATCTTGTAACCTTTGCGTAGACCTCGACTATCTTCCTTTCTATGTAGATACAATCGATCTGCATCTCCTTTCTTTGCAAAAACTCCATAAATTGTAAGCATTTTCCGTGTTTTGGTATCCACACATTTTAGTTCATATACATTCCAGTCAAGTATACCCGCAGTATATCGAATGAGAGCTACTGCTCTGGCATTGATAGCATAAATTGTATGTCGACTGTAAATATGTGATTTTAGAATGCTCCTTACTCTTCTGTTGTACCCAGATGTAACCTTGTTTTTCATTGCCTTGGTTTTAATCTTATCCGCCTATTATTATTATTATTATTATTATTATTATTATTATTATTATTATTATTATTATTATTATTGTTATTATTATTAGTATTATTTATTTGTACTCACTAGGAGTTCTCACGCAGATCATCGTTAGTGATTGCTCACCGACAATAACCAGTGGTATTTCCTGGAGTCTCAGTGACAACAAGCCTCCCCAGATTTCCAGTATTCGGCACCTCTTTTCGATAACCGCCGCAAAAATCTTACGGTATCGCAACAGCCCCTTACCATTAATTTCTCGCTGATTAAGACCGTTGCTCTTCTCTGGAATTTGAGTAGTAATAATCCTTCCCAAGGTCCCAGCATTCTCCGCACTTTTCCAGTGGAGGTCTGGTTTGTTCTGCCCCTCCTTAATTTCCTCATCGTCCTCGACCCTCTACAAATATTCTGTCTGGTGTCAGTCAAGGCCGGCACCATTTATTTTTTTATTTATGTTATTTTGGGGAGGAAGGGAAGGGGTGACTTTATGGTGTTTCCTATAATTTCTGTTCCATGGTTCATTTTTGTGTGGTGTTAACTGAGACCTGTGTAATTTATTGAGGGGAGGCAGCTTATGAAGTGGTGTTTTTTGCCGTTTCTGTCCCTTGGTTCGTGTTGTGGTGTTCTTCTTGTGGTTTTGTTTTCTCTCTGTTGTAAATTCCTTGTGACTGGTTACCATTTGTAACTTATACGGATTGGTTTCCGCATTCAAAGATTGTCCTTAAGATTGCAGCTGTTTTGATCATTGCCGTCCTTTGTATGGTTTCGATGGTCTCTTTGATTCCAATTCCCACAATGTTTTTAGTTAGGTTTTTCTTTTTGAACATGAAGTCATTCAAGCTGTACCTAAACAATTTCGCCGTTCCTAACAGGCACAGCTTCTGTAGACTTAGAAAATAAATTGTCTCGTCAATCTGTGTAATCCATTCATGGTGTATTTCGTTATGCTTACAATCGTTACAATTTCAACGGGAATCACATTGACTTCTTTATATTACCATAGCCTAACTAATTCTTATTTTAGGTCTTAACATTTATTGATTGTTTCGTGTTTTTTTCTCCCCTGCACTTTCGTATCGAATGTACAGGCTATATCAATGATTAAGCAAGTTCTCTGATTTTTGTTGAGAACGATTAAGTCAGGTTTGGAATGTTAAAGAACCTTATCAGTTTATATGCGCATGTCTCATTATTATTATTATTATTATTATTATTATTATTATTATTATTATTATTTGTACTCACTAGGAGTTCTCACGCAGCTCCTCGTCAGTGATTACTCACAGACAACAACCAGTTGTATTCGCTGGAATCTGAGTGACAGCAAGTCTCCCGAAATGGCCAGTATTCTCTAACTCTTTTCCATAGCCACCGCTAATAAACTTGCAGTATCGCAACAACCGTTTACTATTGATTTCTAGCTGGTAAGCACTATGTGTATTCTCTGAGATTTGGGTGTCAATACGCCTCCCCAAGGTCCCATCGCTTTCAGCACTTCCAGGGAGGTCTGGTGTGTGCTGTTCCTCCTCGGTCTGATCATACTTCCTAATTATTGATTAATTTTACTAGATTTCTACTATACAATTTCGTTTCTATAAATGTTCTTGTGCTTATCGCCTATACTTTTCCAACATTCTTTTTTATTTCTGTTAATTAAATATATTTTAGGTATCAGGTTTTCTAAGTGTTATACTTTGTTTTTGGTTGAGCACGTCTATGCCCACCACCTTGTCATTAGTCCCCTTTTCATCTCTAGTAGTGCAGACATTTCCATTCCGATCTATCCGAATGTCCTGGCTGATGATTATAGTTGATTTTATCTTTTTTCCACTTCATTTATGCGTGTTGCAAATAGCTTCAGCGCGTCCATATACAGTCAGCAATTTCTTCTGTTTTCTATGTCAGTAAACCTTTACCCAGCATCATATTTCCGGAGTATGTTTTTGAGTGGCATCATGGCTATAATAAACAATAGTGACGATAGAGAGTCTCATTGTAAGACACGTCTCTGTACCTCAGTCAGGTATTATGCTCCGACTCTCACTTCCATTGTTTATGTTCTCATTGCTTCCTTAATAAGATTGATAATATATTCAGATAATTTGGACACTTTTTTAATTGAATTATCCTGCTTAAGTAATTCTGCCGTAGGCTTTATTGTAGTCCATCCATGCCATAGCTATATTCTTTTGTTGATTTTTACATACACCACGATTTTTAAATCTATGTATAAGAGGTTATGTGTCACTTTTCTGTTCCTTAGGGAGCAGTCAACGATTATTAATTGATTGCGAGATCTGTCTTATTAGTTGTGTTGTTTAGATTTTTAAGATGATTGGTAAACATGGTATTGGTATTTGGTTCCTCGGCATCGTTCTTTTATCGATGTTTTTTCTAATAATGGGTTCCTTCTTTTAGTCATCAATTCCGGTGTTTCTGTTTTGTAGATAAGTCATATTAATTTCATGTAATGTGGATCCCATCATAGCCTGGATCTTTCCAATTTGCCATTTCTGTTAGGATTGTCCTGAGCGTTACTTAAGCGATTTTGATTTCTGTTTATTACTTCAGTTTCATGAAGTTCTTATTTCATGTTCATCAGCAATTCCTTATTTCTGTATTTGTCTTGTCGATGTCTTCATATCCTGCCTCAGAAGTGTTTTCGTTCCGTCGTGTCTAGTTGTACTATTTTAGTCGTTACATTTTAATCAAACTGGCGTTGAATTTGCGTCGCTAGAGAAACGGCTATTGACACACCAACTACATTTGATAGGGGTTGGTACACATGTTTGCTTTACAACGACTTGACTATGGAACGTATGAAAATATGTTTTGGCCCATCACATTCATTCTTCTGATAGGTTTATAAAAGTATTCGTTGATAGGCATAGGTCTGAAGCACATAGTATCAATTCCGGCGTGCGTCAGGGATCTATTCTGAACCCAACCAGTTACTTGATCTTTAGCAATGATCTCCCAAATCATATTCTAAGTTTATTCGTTTATATTTATTGAGGTAACACAACCATCTCTGGCAACACTTCGAAGACAATTAATGATCAAATATACATGTTTCTCTTTCTTTCGACCAGGAGCACGTAGTTCACTGGAGAAATATGTGGCTAGTTACTTTTAGTCCATCTAAAGTCAAGTGTATCTCCTTTTACAACAAGCGCCAGACTCTTCATGTTGCCCAAACGAAATGAATGTCTATCCTTTTAGAACCATCGCACTTTGATAAACTTGAAAACTTGCGTTAAATCTCTTGCTAAAGTTTCTGGTAAAATAGTTGGACCATTCTAGCGATATAGAAGCTCTTTCACACCTGACGCAATCTTCTTCGTGTATAATAGTAAAATACGTCCTAATCAAACATATTGTTGGCGTATCTGGAGACGTGCCGCTCAGATTATCGTTCCCTGCATTGATAGAGTAAAGAACTAACTTCGAAATCTAGGGGAGGATATCATCTTCTCTTTCCTATCGCGTGTTTTGCCATGATAGAGTGGAGAAAGACGAACACACTATCATTATTTTTATGATGGCTGGGCGCTCATCTATTGTTGCCCGTCTGTAACCATTTACAACAAAAAATTATCTAGCCACAACCAGACTAAAAAATGTTCGTTCTCCCTAAAACTAAACGGAACTTCCATGAAAAACGTTTATTACCAAGAAGTATTCGTCTGTGGAACCCAATATCACGCGGCTGCTACACAGCGTACTATAGCATCGTCGTTTTCTTTGCCCATTGTTAGATAACTCTTTTAAATCCGGCCTTTTCAATAACCTTTAAAATAATCTAATTCGAAGCAGTCTCAACCATTGATACCAATTCTCTCGTTTACTAGCCCGACAATCTTATTAGTCTAATTCATAATTATTTTCAAGTGGCCTCCGGACGTTGATAAGCGGTGACTCGTTAGTATATGAGAAGACGTTTCATACTATTTATGGCAAATTAAGTTGTTTAGGTGTGTGACAGTGTATGGGGAAGTATGTTCACTTTTTTCTTTTCCTCTTTATTCTTTAAGAATGTGACATTTATTTTGTCATCGTTCATGAATCGTTTGACTTTTTGAACATCTGATGTTTTTTTCATTAGTTATTTCTCTCATTTCGTTGTTATCGGTCTCTTTAGAAAAACAAACACCTAAGTGTGGTTTTTAGTTTCCACCAAGTAGTGTTTCCTGCCCAGTTCTCTAATTTACCTTCTGTTGAATTTCCATTATTTAAAGCTCTGAGAAAAGCTCCTTCTTGAGCATCTCTCTGGCTTAATCCGTTATGGTTTCTTACGTTGCACGTTCGTCAATAGAAGTTTATTTGCCTCTGATGTTATTCTTTATTTCTCTATTTCTTCATTGCACCATTACTAGTCTATTCGCTTCTGTGTCCCATTGATTCATTTTAGTTATTAGTTTATTACTTTGTTCATATCTGCTTTCCTGATTTTGGTCCGCGTTATCGTTGTACCTGAAATTACTTGTTGTTGATCTGTGATATTTATATTCCTGGAATTAGCGGATTCAACATTAATAGAATTCCGACCGGGTTTCCATAGATAAAACCTGCCGATTGTGACACTAAGAATATGTTCTTACATCGTCTATTGAGATAACGTAGCATGAGTAACAATATGGTGTATGTAGCAACACAAAGACACAGTGAGAGATGAGCTGCGTTATCACGTGAACATAGATAAGAAATGACATTTACAACAGACGAACCCCAGTTACATAAAACAGTTTGAATCATTAGAATTAGAAAAGACTTACAACGACTAATTCAGGTAGTGGACATTAATATGTTTTTATTGAAAAAACAAACATTGAAACTAAAGAAAAATTGTTTTACTCCATTATTTTCAACCCCTTGGCTTCTGTAAATCTGAGTTCATATAAACGAGGGTTTATTTGTAGGCGGGTTGGCGTTTGATGTCATTAAACCAAGATTTCCTTTAATTTTTAAAATGTTAAGTATAGAAAAAAGGGAGGTTTACATATTTTACGTGGTTATCGCTACATAATTGTTATCATTAGATATTGAAAACATAGCAATAGTCCAATTTAAAATATAAGGCATCTAAATACTGTGTTATTCTTTATTTTATGGCGTCGTTAGCGCGTCATCTTTAATCTGACTGAAAGATGGGGTTATTTTGGACGATTGATGTTACCTACCAGCGTCGTTATTATTATTATTATTATTATTATTATTATTATTATTATTATTATTATTATTATTATTATAATAATAATATGTATGCGGGTATCTGAACGGTCATCTCTGAAGGCATATATCACACCCTGGACAAAGCATGTAGATCATGGGCAGTAGCGCTTGATATATCTAAGGCTTTTGACAAGGTATGCCATAAGGGGTTCCTACTAATAATTTACTCATATGGTATTACTTGACGAATATTTAATATAATTATATCTTTCCTAACCAAAAAGTAATATCTAGGTTGTCCTCGATGGCCGTTCATCTAAGCAACATGACATAAATGCAGGTGCACCCCAGGGATCCATCTTCAGACCTTTATTGTTCCTGATTTTCATAAACGACCTCCCTGATGAGATTGATTCTCAGATAGGTATATTTGTTGACGAGACCAAGCCTTACTCTCGTCATGTGAGCAAAACGGACGAGTACATATCCGATGCAATGGCTGAATACTTAGAAAGTGATTTCCAGGCTGTAGTGGATTGGGGTTATAAATGGTTGGTAACTTTTTATGCCGCAAAAACAAAGCTCCTGTCCGTTAATAACTACAAGACACCTCTTCAACCACCGATTGGTATGGCAAATAGCACCCTACCTCAGAGTTCAACATTAAAACAAATTGGCCTTACATTCACAGGTAACATGAATTAGAACAAATACATTGAAGACATTGCCAAGGCTGCTGCAAAGAACGTGGGCTCCCTCTACCGTGTTAGTAAACTTCTCACACCTGACATTATGCTGTATCTCTACAAAGCCACTATTCGCCCATGTATGGAGTGTTGATGTCATATCTGGGCAGGAGTATCATCTATTAGTCTCTCCCTCTTAGATAATGCCCAAAAAAGAGTCGCCAACTTAATAGGTCCCTCACTATTCACCAAGCTCCAGTACCTGTCCTATCGCCGCAATGTTGCACTCTTGTGTTTGTTTTACAAATACTTCAATGGATTGTGCTCCGATTAACTAGCTGCTCTAGTGCCCCTCATCACAAATACACTAGAACAACGCGAAAATCAGCAAGGTTCATCTCATTCACTGTGGAGGTCCACATATGCCGGAGAGCCATCTACTCCAGGAGCTTCTTTCCTCGTGCTACCTGCCTCTGAAACTCCATCCCTGCTCTCTGTTTCCCAGACTCTACTGACATGCTGAGGTTTAAATCTAATGCAAACAGACATCTCGCTGCACAGCTCCCAACTTAGGATGACACCCTTAACTTACTCCTTAATTCTCAGTAGCCCCTTACGTCTTCTATGGCGACATGCCTTTTTGGGGCTGAACTATCTTAGACAAAATAAAAAGTAAAAACAAAAAATAGGTATTCATCTGGAGTTCTCACACAAGTCATAATCAGCGATTGCTAACTGATAATCACTAGTGACGTTCCCTGGAGTCTGAGTGACAACCCTTCCTCCCATATTTCTACTAATTTCAACCTCTGTCGATAAATATTGCATATGACTTAGTGTTCTCACAGCATACGCTTACCATCGATTTCTCGCTGGCAACGACATTTGGTATTCTCTGTGATGTAGATTGCAATAAGCCTTCCCAACGTCCAACTCCTCTCTAGTGGAGGTGCGGTTAAAGCTCTCTCTCTCTCTCTCTCTTCTGTCTTTAAATACTCCTTGAGCATTTACGATTAATTTGTGTAAAATCAGAAGAGGCTGGTTTTGTCACTATTTTCTAAAGGGGGTATTATATTTCTTTCATTTTTGGTTTCTTGTTATCATGTTGTGGTGTTTTTTCATGTTTTTTCTTCCTATTGCAAATTCCATGTGACTGGTAAACATTAGTAGATTATGTAGGTTGATTTCCGAATTCAATGATTTTTCTTAAGATTTCAGCTGTTTTAATCATTGCTGCCCGTTGTATAATCTCAGTCTTCCCTTTGATTTCAATTTCACTCAATCTTTGTTCAAGGTTTTTCGGCATTTTTCTTAGTGGCACTACGATTATTGGTATTATATTGGCTTTCTTCATACTTCATGTCTCTTTCAATTCTTTGATGCGTTCCAGGTATTTACCTCGTTTTTTCTGTCTCCTTGACCTCCACCCTGTGGTCATCTGCTACAGAAAAATATACGCTTTGGTGGGATTATTATTTCTCGTCGATTATTATGACATGTAATCTCCTTGTGTGTATGAGCTTCTCTGTTTTAACCTCCATATCCCAGAGGATTTGTTTTCCAGTACTGTCTCTGGTCGATGTTTGCACCATTTTGTCTGCGTGTATGAAATGCAGTCCTTTGTATGATTCCCATTGTACTGTTTTCCCCACGCAGTTATGTCTGTTCTTGTATGTTTCGTGCTAGTTTGCTACATTCACTTTTTATGTGATTTACCGTTCCGTCCCTTTGTCTACACATTCTTCATTTACTGTCTTCCTGGGTTTTATCTATTAGTTTTAATGCAGTGTGTCCTAGTCGCAGTGTTCTGTGCAGCTGTTAGTAAACATTATGTTTCTCTTTTAAAGTGTCATTTTCTTAGCCATGCCTAGCTACTTCGTTTATCTCTTCTCTTGTAATTATTATGAAACGTCAAGGTAGTTGTTTTTCTTCCCACTTTTTTAATTCTCTTTTTGTTTCTGGTTTCGGTGCGAACTGATTTGTTCATTGGGACAGCGTCATTTGTGCGGTAATTAGCCTTTCTCTGTTCTGTGATATGTATTTCTCTAGCTTTTTCTGCGTCTTTCACAGAGTCTTGTATACTTACCAGTCCTCTTTCCATGTTGTTCTTCTTCATGTAGAGTCTGTCCGTATCGTCTTTTCGATGTAAGGTGTGGTGCATGGTCATTAATTCTCTAGTCCTCGTTTCAAAGTTGCTGAACAATTTTGAGTTCAGCCTATGAATGGTTTGTGTATGAACTTCTCTGTTTTAACCTCCATATCCCAGAGGATTTGTTTTCCAGTACTGTCTCTGGTCGATGTTTGCACCATTTTGTCTGCGTGTTTGAAATGCAGTCCTTTGTATGATTCCCATTATCTTATTAGTGATGCTTCCCATGTGTTTATTCCTTTTACTAAATTGATGCTATATAATTTTGTTTCTAAGAGTGTTCGTGTTCTTTGCAACTATTCTTTTTCAAATCTTCTCTTTACTTTCTGTAGATTTGATGGTGTCTACTTCCAGAATTCAAAAATATGTATAGCAATACTGTTCGCCTAGGTAAACATCACATTTTGGCGTATGTAGTTGAGTGCCATCATTGCTATTATAAACAGTAGTGGTGATAGGGAGTCTCTTTCGAAAATGCCTGTCAGTATATTAATTTTAGTCAGATGCTGTTCTCCAGCTGTCAGTTCTCATCTGTGTGCTTCCATTTCATTCTTACTGAGAATTATAGACAGGTCGCGTATCTTGTGCATTTTCAGCATGCTTGTGTCATTCTGTCGTATGCTTTTTGTAGTCAATTCATGCCAAAAATATGTGTTTTCTTCTGTGTTTTACCCCCTTTCTGATCTTTTGATCGATATATAGCAGATCATGCGCCTCTCTTTTCCCTTCCTGGCATCCTCTGTTTAGGTCTGTAATAGTATATGTTGAGATGAACGGGAAGAGTCTGTTTACTTTCTCTGTTTTTAATTGCATTTCTTCCAATATTTGTTCCTTAGGGATCGGTGGTTTGTTTTGTTCTCGGTAATTAACTGTTTAATGTTTTCCACTTCTCTTCCTTTGTTTAATGTTTTCCACTTCTTTTGCTTCTTACTCGTTGGATTCTGTGATTTCGTGGTGTTCGCCCTCTACCGGTGGCTTTTAACCGAGTAGTGTTTCTACATATGTTACGACATTTATCTTTTGTTTGATTTCAATACTTCAAGCTCCGAGAACCACCTTCTCTTGCTTGATCTGCTATTATTTTGTTCCGTTGTATGGTGGTCAGTATGAAAGTCAGCTGTTTCCGATCGCCTCTATCTGGAGGAGGGGGGGGGGCTGTAGTAGAATTCTATTATCAATCTATTCTCTTTTGTGGTCCACTTATTTCTAGTTTTTTTTGTTCGTTCTTTTCATTCCTGATTTCTCGTATTTGATCTGTTTTCTGAGCGTACCTGGAATAAGAGATGTTACTTACCTGTTTATGGTCCGTGATATTGTTTCAGGAATTGAACGAGCAAACATTCGCTTATTATTATTATTATTATTATTATTATTATTATTATTATTATTATTATTATTATTGTTGTTGTTGTGCTGTTATTGTCGTCGTCATCATCATCATTGTTATTATTATTGTTATTATTATTATTATTACTATTACTATAATAATAATAATAATAATAATAATAATAATAATAATAATAATAATAATAATAATAATAATAATAATAATAATAATAATAATAATAATAAAAAGCTCTCGATAATCCAGTACACGTCGTATCCTTCCAGTGGTAGCTCTGCTTGGTTACTTGCCTCCTCGGTATTTCCTTTCTTCATGAGCCTTCAAAATAATGTTCGTGTTACCAACCGAGGCTGCCACACTCACATGTGCGTGTATTGTTTCATTTGAGGCGGAGGGGGGATGAATTATTTCTTTTTAGTAGTTTCGATTTTCTTTGAATTTTACCAATTGTATATCCATATTTTGTGTTTTATTTCTATGTCTGGGTTTTGTCGGCGTCACATGTGAATTGGTTGTCGCACTCAAGTTTAATCCTAAATATGTTAGACGTTTCATAATCCTCATCGATATTCAAGTTGAACGGTTTTATTAGAATAGAAAGTATAGAAAAATGTGTACATTTTCTGTTAAATACTATTTTTAAAAATATTTAATTTGCCCTTTTTTATTTTTCATTTCAATAACTATCCAATCAATATATAATAACATGAACCATCTATTTATCAAAGTTACATATAGGAGTAAATACAATAGTTGTATAGTAGTTGTTGCAAGAGTTATTTTTAGTAATGATAATAATAAAAGCAATGTTGTTGGTTTAGTGCAATTTGAATACATCATGTAGAAGAAGAAAATAGAAAAATAATGCTGCTGATGATGATGATTATCAGTTTCATTATCATAAGTGTCATTATAAAACCATGATAAACCATGTTAAAAACAACAACGAACATGTGAAACTGCAAACAGAAATATACACAAATACATATTAGACATATTTCAACAGTCTTGCAATGATGCTTTAAAACCTATTAACTATTTTTTTAAATATGGAGAGAGGGAGCATTAGGTGAGAGAAACATGGAAATAAAGAAATGAAAAATCAAACAAAAGAAACTGAAAAATAAAACATAGATGGTTTAAGGAAAATAGAAAATTACGAAAGGAAAAAGAAATACACAAGGAATAAGAATTAGCATTTCCCTTTTAAAATAATCAGGAATTTAATGAAACAAAAATATAATCATATTGACTGTGAAGTGGAAGATAATTGTAATAATGATGAATCCGGGAAGACTTAAGAGTCGGAGAATATAAAAAAGAAAAACGTTTCTGGGAAACGACAACCAATCATTAAGGAAAATACGGCTTACGAAAAAGACGGAACATAATCTAAAAACAACAACAACAACATTTAACTAGAAAGGGAGGTGAGGAGAAACAATGATGATGATGATGATGATGATGATGATGATGATGATGATGATGATGATGATGATATTTTTTGTACTCACTAAAAGTTCTCACACAGATCATCGTCAGTGATTTCTCACCAACAACGACCAGTGGTACTTCCTGGAGTCTGAGTGACAACAAGCCCCCCCCCCAGTGTTCCAGTATTCTTAACCTCTTTTCGATAAACACCCCAAATAATCTTGCGATATCGCAATAGTTTTTTGCCGTTGATTTCTTGCTGGTAAAGACCATTGGTCTTCTCTTGGATGTGGGTGGTAATAAGCCTTTCTCAACAACATTCTCCGCAGTGGAGGTCTGGTTTTTGCTGTGCCTCCTCGGTCTTCTCATCCTCCTCGAACCTCTACAAATATTTTGCTTGCTGTGAGCTGAGGCCGGCACGATTTAAAAAAAGCTCCTAATGTGTGAATTTTCAAATAACTTTCCACGTACCACGTGATACACACGACTTATAAACATTTCGTCCATAACATCGAGACGAATTCATCCTTACTGTTTCTCTCAGTCGGGAGGGAAAAAAATGCTTATTCTTCTGAAAATGGTGATATTATTACCGAAAGCGCTCAAGTTAAAAAAAAAAATGTTTTTAAGAAAAATAAATAATTTATTTTAAAAAACAATAATCTGCGTTGTGAAGGTTTTCTAAATATTTTATGAAAAAATATTCTCTTTATCTCTGCCATTTCGCCAACGCTCCTAATGTGTGAATTTTCAAATATATATTTTTATTTATTTATTTATTTTATTTTTTGTTTATTTATTATTATTATTATTATTATTATTATTATTATTATTATTATTATTATTATTATTATTATTATTTATTTATTTATTTTTTAAAATAAAATAAAATGTATAGTTACTATGGGTTAATTCAATGCAAATGTTTAATATAAAAAATGATATTTAGGGCATATCTATTGGTAACATTTTACAAAGTTCAATGTTATCTGAGATTTCACGAAGGCGTTCCAACACGTTTACTTTTTGTTACGTTAAATGAAATTAAACTAAATATTACCAACTTTACGGTAATTTAAACATACCATTTGTTTTCTAATGTTCATAATGACCGGTTATAAAGATTAGGAGCGAAAGCTGTTCATGGAAATATATAAACATATACAAATACCTACCTCTATAGAAACAACAACAAGTACAAGGACAGAACCGCAACAGCAACATCAACAGCAACATCAACAGCAACATCAAATTCAAAAACAACAACAATCATACTACTACTACTACTACTACTACTACTACTAATAATAATAATAATTCGGTGGTCAGAGGATAATATTTTTGCTTTTTGTTTGAGTTGAACGTAATTGAAATCACACCCTTCTCGCAAAAGTAGCTAGTGACGTTAGAGAACAAATGTTACCGTAATTTTTCAGGAGCCGATAAATATTTAAAGTCTCGAGCGTATCGATTGAAGACGTCTTTTTTGGTAGATATACAAATGTTATATTTTATCTGAAGGTTAATATTAACTAATAAGAAACTTCTGAGATAAAACTTCAGGGGTCGGGAGATAATATTTGTGCGTTGTGTTTGAGTTGAACGTAATTGAAATCCCCCTCAACAAAAAGTAGCTAATCACGTTAAAGGAAAAAAAACTTCACGTTATTTTTTTAAAAAATGGAATTCAGAATGGAAATATGTATATTGCTAGACATTAAAAAAGAAAGGAGGGGGACAACTGAGGGCATGGAACTACCCAACCAAGAGCAGATGAGGGTGCTAGGTGAAGAAGACAGCTATACATATTTGGGAGTTTTGGAAGCAGACACAATCACATCAACAGAAATGAAAGAGAAGATTAGAAAAGAATACCCGAGAAGAACAAGAATGTTCTTAGAAACAAAATTATGTAGCAGAAACCTAATCAAAGGAATACATACCTTGGCAGTATAACTAATAATTTATTCTGGACCATTCATAAGCTGGACTAAAGAAGTACTCAGGCACCTTGACCAGAGGACTAGAAAATGAATGACCATGCACAACGCACTACATCTAAACGACGACACATACATACTCTACGTAAGGAGAAACAAAGGGGGAAGAGGACTGGTAAGTATAGAAGAATGTGTGGACGACACTAAAAAAGAGCTGGAGAAATACATACACCAGAATACAGAAAAGCTGATCACCGCAGCCAGAGACACCGTCCCAACGAACAACGGAGGAAGCATCGAAACTGGACACCATCATACAAGAAACGAAAAATAGGAAGAAAAACAACTACATGGACACTTCATAAGACTCACAAGAGAAGAAACTAACGAAAATAGCTGGGCATGGCTAAGAAAAAGAAAATCTGAACAGAGAAGCATAATCTTTACTGATATCTGCACATGGCAATGCGATTAGGACAAACCACGTTAAAGCTATAACTGATAAAACCCAGGAAAACAATAAATGCACACTGTGTGGACAAAGAGACGAAACAGTAAATCATATAATAAGTGAATGTAGCAAACTGCCCCCCCCCAAAAAAAAATACAAGAACAGACATGACTGTGTTGGGAAAGTAATACACTGGGGACTGTGCAAATAATTGAATTTCGAATACGCAGACAAATGGTACAACCATAAACGAGAATCAGTACTGGAGAACGAAAAACACAAACTCCTCTGTGATATGGATATAAAAACAGATACACTCATACAAGCAAGGAGAGCTGATGTTGTTATAATCGACAAGAAAAGAATCTTGTAAAATCGTAGACATCGCCGTTCCAGTAGTGCACAGTGGGCAGATCAAAGACACAGAAAAACGGAGTAAATAAACAGAACTTGCCAGAGAACTGAAAGGAATGTGGAGCATTCAAAAAGTAAGTATAATACCAATAATCGTAGGCGAACCAGGAACAAATAAAAAACACCCGGAGAAAAGACTGAAAGAAATTGGAATCAAAGGGACCATCGAAATCACACAAAGGACGTCAATGATCAAAACAGCTGCAACATGTAGGAACATCCTCGAATTCGAAAACCAACACGCATAAGCTACAAAAGGTAACCAGTCACAAGGAATTTACAACAGGAAGAAAACAAAACCACACGAAGAACACCACAACACAAACCAAGGAACAGAAACTGCAAGAAACATAACTTCATAACACCCTCCAATAAATTACACCGGTCTCAGCTATCACTACACAAAAATGTACCAAGGAACATAAATTACAAGACACACTATAAGCGTCCCTCTTCTCTCCCCACCCACCCCACCCAACCCAGAAATAAATTAATTAATTAAAAAAATTAAAAATTTAAAAAAATTTAAAAATTAAAAAAAAAGGAAAAATTAAGAAAAAAACATTTTTTGTTTAATTATGTTTTTTTAATTGTGCTAGCTTATGCTGACATCAGCCACCATATCCCAGCGATAAATCAATGGTAAGAGGCTGTTGCGATACTGCATCGTTATCGGAAAGAGGTGAAGAATACTGGAAATCTGGGGAGGTTTGTTGTCACTCAGACTGCAGGAAATACCACTGGTTGTTGTCGGTAAACAATAACTGACGATGATCTGTGTGAGAACTCCTAATAGTACAAATAATAATAATAATAATAATAATCATTAGTAATAATTCTGAACGGTTTAGGAGCTAGATAAAAGAAATGCTGAAACATTCTTGACGAAACGCCAAGCACACTAATGCTCATTTACAATGCACTACGTTCGAAGTATAATATTACTACGTGAAAAAACAAAAAAATTAATGGTAAGCATACAAGACCATGTACATGATATAAAAAAGAATTATAAAAACATATAACCTAGTACACTGAAAAGCTTTACACCGCACCAAGAGACACTATCAAAATAGAAAACACTGTGAACAAAGAAACATTAAACACGACGCGAAAACGAAAGTGGGAAGAGAATAGGCTGCATTGACGATTTACAAGAATGACAACCAAAGAGACGCACAGAACAATGCCAGTAGAACTAATTATGCCTCAGATAGACACAACCCAGGAATAATATGTAGACATTGTAGACAAAGAGGCAACACGGTAAATCATATAAGTGAGGATAGAACACTAGCCCCCAAAAGCCACAACTGTGTGTGAAAAGCAGTAAACGTGCTAAAAATCCGTTGAGACATGAAAATACAAAATATATACACTTATCCAAGCATGAACACCGAATGTCATAATAGTCAGTAAGAAAAAGAGAATGCGCACTCGTAGATTTTTCTGACTAGGCAAGCCACATGTGAGGATCAAAGAGACAGAAACACAAAGCTAATACACGTAACTGGCCAGATAGCTGAAAATATATGGAATATGAAAAAATCAATATTATATCAAGAATCGTAGGAGCAGTTGAACAGTCTTGTAAAATCTGGAAAAATACTGGGGATAAATTAGAATCAAAGAGAACATTAATACAATACAACAGACGGTGATGATAAAAAAAGCTAAAATTTTGAGAAAATCTTCGAATGCAGAAAGTGATCAACATACATTTTGAAAGCTAATAAGTTACATCGAAGTTGCAATAGAAGGAAAGCAAAATCATAAACAGAACTTGACTACATCAATCCAAAGTAAATGAAAATGCAAGGCATATTATAAACTGTCCTCTCCCCAGAAAGTGGTGGCAAAAAACAACAACAATGTGATGGAAACAGCCTCGGTTGATACCTCACCAAAGACTCCTGAAGGGTCAAGGAGAATGAAAATACCGAGAAGGGGAAGCACTAACGCGACTTCTACTGGAAGAGAGTACTGGCATCTAAGGGAGGCTTATAGCCACCTAACTCCCAGAGAATACTAATGGTCGTTGCCAGCGAAAAATCAATTGTAAGCCGCTGTTGCGATAACGCAAAGTCATTTGCAAAAGTTATTGAAAGTAGTGGAGAATACTGGAAATGTGGAGAGACTTGTTGTCATTCAAACTTCATGGGACATCTCCAGTTATTTTCAGTTAGCTATCACTGATGATGACCTGTGTAAGAACTTCTAGTGAGTTAATAATAATAAACACCTACACACAGCTAACTTTATATAAATAGAAAAATGAATACATACTACCCGCAATTATTAGGCAAAATTACGATAAAAAATCACATAAAAAGCATTAGCTTGGTTTTACATCTTACATACTGTATCACCTTTAAATATATAAATGTAGACGTGATACAACATATTATTTCAATATATTTTAATGTAGCTATTCGAGTTATCATAAAATCAACTTTCTGAAGTTAATACACCAAAACAGACAATAACATGTCCCCTTAAATAACAAGGTGATTGCACTGTATAAACACCGACAATAGTACACATAAAATACACTAATACTAAATACTACTAAATAATAGGATTCAAACTATTTTCATATGGTATTGATATATGTATCACTCTTGTAGGTTCAATTTCTTACAGTGTAGTTTAAACTTATACTCGCAAGTCTGGTTTTGCTATTGCTTTGTCTGAATTAGTTCATTTGTAAAACAACATATAATACCGATCAGATTCCGATCGTAACATGCTAGTAACTATTTAATTATTTATATTCTGCAAAACTTCTACGCTCAAAAGACTGTATACATAATTGGCTGAGAGGAAGCCGTGTTTTGGATAGACACGTTACTTATTAATAGCGTGTCTTGTACAATTCAAAGAATTTCTGTCCGTGCAATTGCTGGAATCTGCACTGTTTAGTTCAACCAGGTTTTGAATTGTCGAATAATAGTTAAGTGGAAAATTCCAACCTATATAATTGCATTACAACATACATGCCGTATTCTACTAGACATAGACACTTCTGCATGGGCATAAAATAAACACTCTCGTCCATCAAAATAGGTCCATCAAGTGGCATGCGAGATTCATCTTCGAAACATTACTTTACAACATTTAAGTTCCATGTTTTTCCGTTGCAAATAAACCCTTTATAAAATGTAACCTATGATATTTATTGCCAGAGTCCTATTTGCGCGTTATTTTCCGTTTGTAATCCTTTTTAATTGCGTCAATTCCACTATGTTAGCAGATCTGAGAATGTTAAAAAGTTTCCTTTTCCTGAGAACGCGATTTAAAATATATTCATCTCGAGGAGAAAATATTTTAAAGCTTTTTACTTTGCCTGTTACGCTGAAATTATAAAGATACTCACCAACTTTCCTCGTGGTAAAATAATCATTATGAATCCATGTTTACATATTTTATGTGAAGCTCTTTCATAGAATAACTCATAGCAATGGACGTCGCAGTGATGTATCCTTAAACCGCATCCTCTAAGTTTACTTTAAAAATAGTTTTCATTTAACACGTACATATATAGTATAAATGTATATACATATCTCATTATAAAGAGATATACTATATTATGCATAGCTTTTTAGTATTTACTTAAACAGTGGTCGATATGTGAGTAGAGCTAGGTAGTAAAGTATGGAAATATATTTATGGCAATTAAGATGCACAGTAGCGTCCGATTTTTATGCTTATAAAGAATTGTCAGGCACATAGTGAAACATGAACGCCTTTGCCTAGATTAATTGCCATGAATGTATTTGCATACTTTACTATATATATATATATATATATATATATATATATATATATATATATATATTGGATACATATGTTATATTTGAACATATGGCTTCAAGTTTGTCGAGATAAAATACATGTTTATCGAAGGATGTGACCAAACGAGAACTGGCTAAGGTTATCCATACCTACGCCCATTATGTTATTAACAACGCCCATCTTATCTAGATCTGTCTCGCAGATATCCGACGAATTTTGTTCCGCGGATTATGTATGTTATGATTGACCACTTCCGCATCTTCGTCAACAATTCTTTTGCTCACATTACACGACTTTAATGTGTTCGAGGAGCAATGAGAATATCTTCCGGATATTGCTAATTTCCTTCTCATATCCCAGTGCTTGACAGTTCTCAAAGCCCAATAATAGTACAGAGAAACAACTATATGTACCATATTACCGCTATTATATACTTAAATTCGTATCAAATTAAATGATATAAAATATCATCAAATATGTGTCAAATACGCTGTACTTTTTTTATACATCGTACGAACTGCTTAATTACATTGCTCGCCAACCGTGTACAGTTTATACGTTTATTGTTCTCCACTAACCGTCCATTTGATATATTTTTTGATTGAGTTTCTGATTACATTTTCCCTTTGTTTCATCACGATATCATAGCATCCGTAATAGTCCGATTTGTTAAATAGTACATTTAACTTGTGGTATATTTTTTTCAAGAAAGCTACAATGTTAAGTAAAAGTAGTCGCTCAAGCATGTAAATAATATTACCGGATACCCACAACAATATACCACCCATAGACCTTAAGAAGTGTGTGGTGACTTCGAACAGACGAAGAGGTGTTCAGAGAGATGACTAGTTTTAACAGTATGGGGCACCCCCCCACAATTGAAATGCATCGCTAGAAGGATCACGGGACACTTAGAAGATTGTTTCATCAGTTGATGGTCTGATCCTTACTTGAATTCACACTCACCGCACAATTAACCGCCCTTCCAAAGTATTTCCTCTGCAGTTATGTAAAAGATAATATCTAATAAAACTACCATTATACTATTCCTGAATTGAGTCATAGCAAAAATCAATGCAGTGCATATAGAGGAATGAATCAGAGTAATTGACAATTCTGCACGTCTTATCGAGATGTGCATATTTGCAATATATCATTTAACGCCGATCAAAATAATATTCTTGAACTATGATAACTGAAATTGTGTAGACCACTTAGACATAGACTGAAGTTTACTTGTATCAAATCTGGTAGGATTTGAGAAAAAGATTATAAATGTTCTCCACGATACCAAAAGTGACATATCTCGTCGCCTTATATACTGTGCAATACCTTCATGTAGGGTTATTGTGATTACCTTTTTTTTCCGAGAGAAAAATAATGTTTCCTCAGTCGTCGTTTAATAATTTATTTCATTCATTTATATAAATGTAATTCATAATTATTGAAATCAGCATTTGAACTTATAGTCTAGCAATTATACACCGTGAAATTTATACATGTAGAATTATTTATTCAGTTCATTCATATAACTATTTTACTTATATTTGGAATCAGGTAGTTTTCATTTCTCTGTGCTTTAAATAATGACGACACCCATTTATGTACAAAAAAGGATGACATACCTCTGTTGTCCCTGCTGGTGAACGAGTGAGATAAGTATTATTTACTCCTCTCCAGGAGTTAGGCACAAGGCCAGTTTTATCCTACTCTCACAAGTAAGATGTGACCCAAGGTCGGGTCGGAAAGTGGGGGTTGAAAAGCCAGCGCCCGAGAGGTTGAGCACGCACAATAATTGACAGATAGTTTATCTCGAAGTCGTTGCCAGTTGACACTTGATATAAATCTCAGTTTAGTTAGTATAATAATTGGAAATATCCACGCATCTACCTTAACACGCCTATATTAAGATTTCGCGTTCTATGTAAATGTAGCCATGCCTCTAGGGCGTTCATTTTGCGTCATCATCGTCTTGTGGATAAAGAGAACCTGTGTAGGTAGTTTCCAATCAACCAACAGTTATTTGATTTCCGAAGAGCTAGGTTTCAGTGTCATTGAACCGTGTTTTGTTTCTTTCGGTCAGGTGCGCGTTTTAGTCGAGTAAGTTTTATTTTATGCTGACATTTCCGGTATAGCATGCCCGGAATTATACATGCACTAGATATATGTCTAATGGCGTTGCATATAGTGTCTTGTATGAATCATGTATTTATCATTTTACGACGTATTACTATTTTTTATTTATTAAGCTCTCTTCACAAAATAAAAGATCAAACTGCGCGGAATTTAACCTTTCAGGGAAAGGTGAACGTAACTGTAGTTATCTCTGTAACTAATTTTTATTTTGCTATGAATTCACAAGAATAAAAGAAAAAAACATTTACTTTGAAGAGGTCTTCCAAAGAGAAGAAATAATAATAATAAATAATAATAATAATAAAATAATAATAATAATAATAATAATAATAATAATAATAATAATAATAATAATAATAATAATAATAATAATAATTGTCACCCAAATTCCTGAGAAGACCAGTGGTCATTACCAACGGGAACTCAATTGAAGCAGCTGTTGATATAATTGGTTACAGAAAGGAGTAGAGCGTGCTGGACATCTGGGGAGACTTGTTGTTAATCAGACTCCAGAGAACACGACCGATTATTGTCACTCACCAATCACTGAGGATGTCATGTCTGAGAATTTCCAATGATTAAATAATGGAATGGCTTAACTCTGACTTTATGGAAGCTACTTCTTATTGTCAGTGACAATCATTGAGTGTGCGCGTTTGAGCACTTCTATGGAGTAAACACTTCTAATGAAGGAAACTAAAGAAGGGTTGACGCCGCCTACGCACGGCATTGATAAAAACAACTGCAATAGGAAGAACACTCCTACCAGTGCAAAACTAACCGATATAAGAAGATGAAGATGGAGAAGGGCAGGTATTATGGGATAGAAACACAACAAAATATAGAAATAATAATACACGAATCTAAGGGAACAAAAATTGCTCGAACCCCATAATCTGACACCGACTTGACCAACCTTAATTGATGGCATACTTTCAGTTGGTACCTCAATAAATCTCGTGAAGGATCACAATGGGTTGAAACAGCGATGAGAGAGAGAGCACAATTCAGATCTCCATTCAAAGATGCAAGAACTACTGGAACTTTACGACAGAGAAATTCCAGAGAAAACCAACGGTCGATATTATCGAACATTAAATGGGAAACGGTTGTGCCAATGATGCCATATTTTTTGCACAGAGGATTGCAATGCTCATCAGCGCAATGGTAATGATAAAAGTGATGTTACATTAGCCGTAGTGAAACTTTAAAAAAAGTAAAGTCGAGAAAAGAAAAGATGCCAACTGGTGGAAAACTTTCAATAGATTTCACATATATATTAATAATGTTACAGCTAAAGACATTTCCGGCTAGAATTTGTCTTTTAAGTACAGTCAAATTATGCGACTGCTCCAGTGCAATAATAATAATAATAATAATAATAATAATAATAATAGTTTTCACCGAAAGGAAGAAAGCTTACATTGTCTAGAGAACACACTATGCCGTTTTTATATCGTCTTTAAAACGAAATAAAACAAGTACAAATAACGACTTTAAAAACATCAGTTGGCATACATTTATTGTAGTTGTGCCTTTATTGAGTCTTATATTTATTCGTTTTAGCGGTTATCTTCTCAGTTGTTTTTCTTTATGAAATAAAAAAAGGAAATGGCGACGAATTTATTGAACTCAATCTGCATTATATTAATCATACTGTATGAATTACGACTTTAATTTTTTACCTTGAAACGTGATGGTCGTAAATTGGATAAATACGCGGACTGGTGACCTAGATGTGTCAGGTTCGCATAGTTCCATAGCACAACTTTTATTTATGGATGTTAGCCATAATTACGTAGTCCCGTCTGTAATACATGTTTCTAAAAACGAATCAGGAAGATAAGATCGAATCCGTAAATAAAGCAATACATGTTAGTTCAGAAAAAATACTTAATTTTCCCTTGCATTTCAAGTGTAATTCTTTCTGGAGAATAATGGTTTATACTATGTTTAGATGCTTACTGGAATTTTAATGTGAAGCTTTGTACGTTACTTGTAGGTGTTCGCAATGCGGTCAATCGATCTATAACATGTCAGTGTGAAATAGCATATTTTAATCACTAGATGCAAGAGGGGATTTCAATATAAACACAACGTCTCCTCACTTAATCGATGAAGTCAAATGGCTGCCGTGGCTTTTACTTTTGTGTCCGGTCTTAATCGTTAAACCGACACAGTACGGAATTCTAAAATGGTAAATCCATTAAAAACAATATTATCAATAGAATATTCCATTAGCATCTTAAAATGTTTTGTTGAACGACGCGGGAATACATTCAGTTTACTGATAAAGCATTATCTTTCCGGTGTTTTCAGACTAAATAAATATTCATGCATGGAGGAGGGTATTGGCGAGATAACGTCACTAAAAATAATTGGAAACTTTTGTTTATCAGCTTAAAGAAAATTTAAATAATTAAATTAACATTCAATAACAATATGTTTACTCTTTGTTTTTGTGAGAACAAAAGATACTACACTTTGATCTTAGATAACCACTGCCGAAGACACATTGATATGTAGACCAAAAGAAATGTAATTTATTTCTTTTTCTGATTTCATTTCGCTCACCATACACTAACAATATATTATTTGGTTTTCGGAAGCAAAATGGTTTCTAATCCTAGATTATAGTTATTAAATCCGTTCAGTTCTGTAACGTGAGCCTGTTTAGTTCACATACATGTTTATCTATGGTCTGATAGTGTTTGGTTCTTTTAATTGTAGTTGTGAAAGATGTAACCAACTAAATATGTGTTTTACGTATGCACAACGTAAAGGTATACACCTAAACTGAATAATCCCCCGCCCCCAAAACAAAGGGGCTTACATAAAAGTCTTTCTTTAAATTACCGGCCACACATTTGTAAGGCAAAGTTCTGTTATCGACCATCGTCTTTTGATGCCCAAATCGTCGCTCCCATGAAATTACTTTTCCGAGAAATATTTTTCCAATTCTTCCTATGCTTTAGAACAATTAGTCAACCGACACACCAGCTCGGCAAATGTAATTCCGTTACATCGGCGTCTCCAAAAGCGACACCATATTTTTTAATAAAACAGGTATCCACTTATTAAGGCCAGAGGTCACTTGAGGATAAGAGTTAATGAGATTGAATTATAGTGAGAACAATGTACGAATATTTGTGGGGACGATTCTAGATAATAATCTATTGGCATTGGCTTTTAAGACGGACACATTTTTATATGCGTGGAAGCAGTCCTGCGGTAATATTTTTCTTAGACGGAAACCTGTTTCGAAAAAGTTCTGTTCTTAAGAATTTCGCGTGTTACTATGCAACCTGCCGTTGAAATGAATGTGTTCCATTGTTGTGATAGCAACTAAAGTTTTATTTAACGTGACTCGTCATAACACGGTTGTTAGTTTTGCTTCCATTCTAAATCATATATTATCCTCAGCAACACCCCCACCGACACTGTAACACAATATCTACACACTCAGACGCGCGCACGCACTGATACATCGTAACTTTTCTCAAATCTAAAGTTAATTATTACATCTCAAAACCATTCATAACAAACTAATCCAACCGTCACCACCCAGATTACTAATCGTCCACAGAAACATGTATTCCCATTGTAACATGAATAAAACACAATAATCGTTAGCTGCGTATAACAGCTCGCTGAAACTGTGTAAATTACCTGGTACGATTATTGAAAAAAATGATTTAGAATCTTACATTTGGGAACAGTTACAGTAATTTGTAGAGTCTGAAGTAGTAATAACTGCGGACTGTTCACTAGGCTAAATTTGTTTAAATAGACTACTTGTTTGCATAATTCAAAGATCTTCATCACATGCTTGAAAACACGAACACGGAACGTGGGTCAGTGTTTAGCTGTCAGGACTAGTATGCCAGTCTCAAACCTTATCTGGTCGACCCATCACTTTGGTTGTCGATCTTTTCTTATTAAAATCTTTTAGATATGGTTTTCACATTTTCGAATAATGTTGTTGATTTATGTGGCAATACAAGGCCTGTTTCTGGTATCTGAATGTCTTCATTTATCTCACGAAGTTAGTCCCAATATATTTTTTAAACATTTCATTTCAAATACATTGAGGTTTCCCATCATTTTCTGGAAGTAAGACTTATGCTTCACCGGCATATATAGGAATAGGAACTATCAGTGCATTGTAATCGTTGAATATCAGAGGCGTTGTTATGTCTTCTTACTCTATATATTTTTATGATTTTAAACATCCAAATGAAATTTTTTTTTATATTCTTCTGCCGATGCCAGATGAGAGTATTGGAACGAGTGAGCTACTAAACGCTAAATCGTCGGCTTTTCAACCGTGTTGCAGTCTATTGATAGATTATCTCCAGAAGATTAAGAGATTTTGCATTGCCCCGAGTTTACTTTCACTGTTTAAATTTTGAAGCGGCAATTGATTTTTTGCCCAGATATGTGATATTCTATGGTAGATAAATCTTATAATTCCTGGCAATCAGACAAACATCTCGAACAAAACCTTGTGTTTACATATTACTGCAGATAGCGGAATTGTATCCTTTCGACAAACTTGTACCCTTTTTCTACCTATTTCTCATTTATTTATGTATCATGACGAAAAAATAAAACGAAAATCAAAATTGTAAAAGTCGTCATATTGTTGGTCCATTGATTTTGTTCAAAGGAAAACAAAATTTAACATAAATAAACGAAACATTGTTCACTGTAAACTTTCTCATTATAAGAAAACACATATTTTGTTGATTTTTTTTCGTAAGAAAATAAATACATTGTCATAAAAATACACAAACGGTGAGTGATTTGCGTTCATTAAATGCTCATTTTTAACGCCACCTCGTTTATATTTGTACGCCGGTTCATTTTGATTCGGCTTATTCTGGCTGTTAACGTAAACGGCCGGAAGGTGCCGTACAAAAAGTCGGTTTAGTTTGGTTCAAAAGCTATACCTATACCGTATCCACTTCACACTTAAGGCTGTCCAATGTTTAAGATACCCGCCTCGTGAATAAGGGACTACTATTTCCACACAGCTGTAGTAATCCATAAGCTTGCAGTTCGTTGAAACAAGCTGCTAGAATTAGAAGCTGTATTACAATGTGGTATCAAAACAGCAAAATAACAGAGACCACTAGACCAACGAATTAAACCAGCTAGAACAACGTAAATTGAATGACAATACAAACGGGTCGCGTTATTTTTATTTTATTATAACATTGAAGAATATTCATAACCAATTCAGTACATTTTTATTTTAGCTATCAACATGTATTGTTCTTTGGAATCCATTTCAAAAATAATTTATTTAATTGCCATCGAAAAAATTAGAGGCACATGTATAGACTTCCTCGCGATATATCAGTTGGCAATCATTGGAACGGATCACGTATCGTGAAAATATTCCATAACTAATAATTTAGTCGTTATTTCAATTCAACAATAGCTGTTATTTTATCATCTTCAAATACTGTTTAAAAGTTATTTATTGTAGAATTACAGTAAAGCTATTTCCCACTTATCTTATGTTGTTCAGCTGCCATTTTATTAGTGATCATTTATTATATTTGTTTCGGACGCAATACATTTTACTTGTAGCCTCGTCGTATTGTTTTGAGCTAAAGTTGTAGGTTTCAGTCATTGATATTTAAGAGATGGTTCTGAAGTCTACGAGTGACGGGTTTAAAATCTTCTGGCAAGAAATGTTGAAACAATACTATTTTTCAGGCGCGTATCTCTATTTCCTCATTTACGTTAACAATTGCATGTGGATGGGTTATCAACTATTGTCGGAGGGTACCTGTCATTGCTCAAATGGAGGTTCCCCTTATAATACATTGAGTTTTATTCCGCAGTCTTTGGTTTTACGTTATATATTTTCTTACTTAATATGTTTAAAATTATAATCGCAATTAAGTGTCTATGGAACAATACGGAATCCTCTGGATAGGCTACAAATTATTACCGACGTTGATTATGGAATCGAAAAGCCGGTTCCAATTCTGGCATGTTCGGATTTTTTTCCGTTACTGAATCATTTTAACTTTAGTGATATATAGTTCCATCTCCTTTCCTTCCAGCTATAGTGCGTACTAATAGACCAGAAATGGTGTTTAATGCAGACACCACTTTATATAGAAACGGTCAGAACGGCTATCATTTGATATTAACCTTTCAACAAAACGGACACATATACACACATACGTAGTTGGTCAAAGAAAAATAGTGTCGAGGAAAGAAGGATTAAAAGTATGGAAATGTGCAGGGAGTACTGAAGCCTTAGCGAGGCTTATCGCCACTCAAAGTGTAACGATATTACCTCAAGGTTATCGGAAACGGGAGGATACTATAAACTAATCATAACCTTTATGGCAACAAGATGTGTCTGACGTATAAGTAAACGTAGTGCTTTCAATGCAACTATGGTTATTGTCATACTTTCAAGTTTGAGACTAAACTGATATAGACTAAACTGATATTGTTTTGTTTTGATGACTTAAGGTATGATAATAATTAAACATCACAGCCAGACACACGATCGAAATGGTCGGACATTCTGCATATTGATCATCGCAGTTCTGCATTTGTATGTTACAGTTTTTCAAATGAATATCGGAATTTAAATACTAAAAGATGTAATTTATATAAAGAAATGTTCTTGTTTTGAATCTTTCAATTTTTGCTGCTACACACTTCAGATTTATGGAACACATAAGAACGGAAGTTCAATTACATATTCCGATTTGGTGCCAGCTGACTAGTCCACTCAACATTGTAACGTTCTTTATAACATTGGAGTATCGCACCATTGATATAAGGGTCAACAATAACATAATATTTTTAAAACATATCCCCAAACAAGAAAGTTAGGTTCGAGTAGATGAAGACACACACATAGAATACACTAAAAAACAGAAAATAAATAAGGTGTAAGTAAATCAGTTTATTAGATTATATATTATAGATTCATGTCACAAAATATTGAGAAAATTGCAAACTCAAATAAATAGAATAGATGATGGTTACACGCACCAGTGGAAGTAAAGGGACTGAGATAAATTACTTAAAGTAACAGTGGGGAAAAATAGACACTTATGAACACTTGAGTGACACATAATAACACAGACCCACAGTCGGAACATATCTAGATATTAACATTACTTAACTATACTTAAAGACATACTAAGTGATAAAATGTAAGGCAAAATATTCACATTAATTATTTAAAGAGAAAAAAGAAAATATATGTATAATGATTGGACATTATGTGCGATTAAGATTGGTATTTATGAATATTATATACTATTTATAAACAATCATGCACCGAAAAATTAATGTATAATGATTGGACATTATGTGCGATTAAGATTGGTATTTATGAATATTATATACTATTTATAAACAATCATGCACCGAAAAATTAATGGAGTCAAGTTTAACTTGTGAACTATAAAGAATTATTTCATATGACCATATTTTTGCGTATTTCTGCCATAAATCTTTAGTATGGTTCGTTTCTCGGATGTCATGCGTACAACTATTACCTGCTTTTATGAGAGAGGTGTAGCTTTATTGTCTGTCACTTTTTTTTTTGATGACACCAATGTAACTCTAGCTCAGTATCTGACTAAATGTACCACATCTTTTCCAGTTTACATACAGTTTTCGGATAGAAATACTGGTCACACCTTGACATGTTAAAAAAATGAATGTTAATACGATGTAGGACAACTTTTTATGAAGTATTAGACGATAAGTGTTTGTTCGAACGGAATTATCCAGATGATTGTTAAACTCTGTTGGATTTGCGCTCTGTCTTAACAATTCTTACAATGGCTCTACGATCTATTTCAGACAGCTTCCTATTTCTTCCAGAATGTTGTTTAAAAGATGATGTTTTCACTTCTTTTTCATAGGCGATCATCACTTTTGAGATAGTTCTTATCGACACGGCCACCACCTCAGCCACTCCCGTTACAAGAACACCTGCCATGCGAACACCAACAATATGCCTTCGTTAGATATCTGATAGATGTGTCTATTAATGTTTTCTTACAAATATGCACTATCGTAAATAAGAAATAAAGTTTACCAATACATTCAGGAAAACAATAAACATAAATAAAAAGAAACCAACATTTTGGCAATTATTTTCTATTTTATAGGTATTTTAAAATTGATGCAAACTTCACAAGTGTTCCAATTATTTTGTCATACCTTTGCATAATAATTAAGTCATCTCTAGTGTTTGCTTACCATGACAATAGTAAGTGTTTCTACTTGGTCAATGTGTAGACTGATAGTAAGTGTTTTAATAAGAGCAAATTTGACCCAGTCCCTTTGCGCTCTTTATCTAATTATATTTCTGGGTGGCTTTCATTTTTCCGGTGATGTGTAATTTTGTCAGTCTATTGCTAAAACTTGATTCCGTTCCAAGATGTCCATTAACAATCGATATAATTGGCATCTTGACATTCGACTCCTGTTTTCAAAACTATTTTTTGCTGTTTTCACGCATTCATTCAGTTTATGAATGCATATTTATTACGCTATGCGCCATGCCGTGAGGACGGTATTCACATCTTACTTCAAAGACTTACTTTCTTTTCGACATTTTATCATCACGTGTAATAATAAGCCGTATCATACATAAAAGTCAACCTTAGATAATGCTCGTTAAAGTATCGTCCAAAATAAAGGAAAAACACGTTGCAGATAACAAGGGCTCAATATCCTTTTTGATATGACTTTATATTCATTTTATTTATTATTTATTCTTTATTTTTTCATATATTTAAATCCCATAAAATGCATATATGTTTTTGTTGGGGATTGCAGTAGCTTTGAAAGAGATCTAACGTAACTGTTTGTACATCTATCTTACTGTATGCTGTCAGCAACTCCAGCACATTATGTCGGATTAACTTTATTACAACCTTACTTACCAAAATCTCAGCAGTATAATAAATACCCCTCTGCACGTATTTGCATATATATATATATATATATATATATATATATATATATATATATATATATATATATATATATATATATATATATAAATTGGTCCCATCACATGAACATTACTGAGTTAAAGATTATGAACAACACTAGTTGAAGTGTTTAGGGGAATGTATTAGGCAAATGGCAAGTACCCGTCGTCTAATATAATTTCGTAAATAAAAGATGTACTCTATTTCCATACTAATACGCTTTATTTCTGTTTTCATTTCTTCTTTAAATATCAGCTGAGACGTTTTAGATTATTTTTAAAATTTCACATATTAGACGTTTTCTTTTAATCTTTCTTATGTTTTTAACTTCAATAATTGAGACGTTATTTTATATGAATGTGAATACTTTTGCAAACACTAGCGAGGCATGTTTTTCACATATATTATTTTGGTTGGGTATACACTCGTAACTTTATAACTAACATTCACTTTTTTATAGAAACCAATGCACATTAATTTGTATATGTTAATTAAAATCAATATAATATATGCGTTATGTCACACAATAGTTCCGGCGTAAAAACAATTTCTAGTTTTTAAGGGGGTTGTGAAACTAAATACTATGACAGTAAATACCGTTTTCTGAAACCAAATAAACTGTAGTTTTTTTACGTCATGAGAAATAATAATTTATTCCGGAAAACTAGATTACTCCTGTAAATATATGATTTTATTTTTATATTATTGTGAACACCGAGAGAGTTTATTTTCCGGATTGTGTACATAAGCAATACATTTTTTTGTAAACTAATAATTATTAGATAAGTGAAACCTAATATTATTTATCATGATTAAACATTATATATATTATTATTAAACCTTTGAAATTTGCGGAATTGAGACTATAAAGTTTAATAAAGTTAGAAAAATGGGGGGGGGGTGGAATGTAACAGTTAAGATTTACCCGTGCTCCCCTTCTTGAAACGATTAATATATGTGCTGATGCCTTATATCGCGTCAACTGCACATTCCTGAAAATGTTTTCGTGGAGTTGATGAAATTTGCTACGATGTCGGTTGAATTCAGTTTTGACGACATTATGTACAAACAGATTGATGGTGTATCTATGGGCTCTCCCCTAGGACCAGCATTGGCCAATATTTTAGTTGGTTTCCATGAAGAAGGTATCCTATCTGGTCCAAATAGGACAGATATCTACTTTCGTTATGTTGACGACACCTTTTGTCTGTTCAAAAATGAAACGGAAGCGGACGTTTTTTTAAGTCCCTTAACAATATTCATCCAGCTCTAAAATTCACTATTGGTAAGGAAGCAAATTCTTCACTGCCATTTCTTGATATATTAGTTAATAAAGCTTCCTCCTGGTTTCCTGACATCAGTATATCGGAAACCTACCTTTACTGGTCTTTATACTCGTTGGGACTCATTTTGTCCCACAAAGCAAAAAATTAATCTTATTAAGACCCTTACCCATAGGACCTTAAAGATTTGTTCGAAGACACAGCTGGATGAAGAAATTAAATTTATCACTAAGCCCTCTGTAACAATGGCTATCCTTTAGACATTGTACAATCTACGATTAAAACAAATATATTACATTTTTACAAAAGCAAACGAGCTTTTTGTAGACAGTTGCCCTATTTACCTTCGCCTACTTTGGCTTAGAAACATTAGCGATAGGTACGCCAGACAAATCTCTTTGTGTGTACAACAATCTTATTTTGCTGCTTATACACGAGTTGTTTTTTCCTCTCGACCAATCTTGACTTTTATTCGAAACGATGTCCTTTCCCCACATCATAACAATTCCATTATTTATTTATTTAAATGTAGTTGCAGTATCTACTACGTTGGGATGACGTCACAAAGATTGGACATCCGGGTCAAACAACACGTGCCCACAAATGTTCGCAATGCAAATTATTTACCAACTGACGTTTTGAATAATACTTATGGTTCGTCGATAGGTCAACATCTCATAAATAACCGAACCGGTGCCTCTAAATCTAGTGTCGACTTATTCTCCATTCTTAGTAAGTCGCACTCTCCTTATCATCTCAAGATCCTAGAAACAATTTATATTAAGTCCTTGAGACCTTCTCTTTGCAAGCGAAGAGAAAATCTCCCCGGGCTTAATGTTGTTTCTATTTGATTGAACTTTTTTTTTGTTGTTTTTTTACCCCCTTCCCTCGCTATAATTCTCATAGCATCTGTTTATATATTTTTTATACATTACTTCGATATTTGGCTCTGTTGAGCGAGGTACGAAACCGGTCAGCTACCCTTTCATCTTTTTAATTTCTTTATTGATTATGAGTAATAAATATTGTCTCTTCAATGCCATTTTAAAGTTTTGTACGACAAAGAAAATATTTATATATATATATATATATATACATCCGTATATAAATATATATATATATATATATATATATATATATGTATGTATATATATATATTATGTGTATATATATGTATATATAAATATATGTATTTATATATATATGTGTATATATATGTATACACACATATATGTATTTATATATATTTATATATATATATATATTTTGATTTTATTCCATTAGTTGCGACAAAACAAGTTTTGTTTCATTGGTGCGAATAGCGACCAACTCATCGGGCCGGCGAAAGGAATTCAAATGGCATAACATTTTAACTTCACTTTAACGGGAGATTGAAAATTGAAAATACATTGGAGGGGGAGGGGGACAGAGTTGGGGCTTTGTCTATAACGGCGACATGGGACATGAGAGGGGAGGGGGAAGGACCCCAACAAGTCGTGTTTCAAATTATTACGTGGGAGGTTTTTCACGTGTCTGTGCTGTGATGATCTCAATCTCGGCCGGGGTGGGAGGAGGGAGATGGAGCGACGGCCAGAGTGAGTTAAATTTAAAATGAGAATAAAATTATGATTACAACCGTCATTCTTATTTTATTTTAATTCTAATAAGTAATTATCATGTGGATAAAAATGTTTGATAATTTTAATTTAGGGTATTAATTGGTATTTTTGCATTTTATTTTAATGTTTTGTTTATTATTTGTAGTGAATTTTGTTGTGATTATATTTTTTAATTGTGATTATATTATACCGAGATCAATACTAGTGGAATCATTTTATAAGAGAAGTTTTCTGGTGTTACCAGTTTTATCATTAACAAAACCTATTATGACAATGGTAACGCCTGCCAATCATACCTACGATAGTCGCAGTGATAACAGCCTTATATAAAAGCCTTAATAAAAATAAAAATAAAGATAAATATAAATAAAATTAGAATAAAAATAGAAATAGAAATAACAAGTTTGTAAGAATATTAATGATAATAACAATAATAATAATAATAATAATAATAATAATAATAGTATTAAAAAATAATAATAATAATAATAATAATAATAATAATACTAATAATAATAATAATAATAGTAATACTGATAAATATCACCATCATTACCATCTTGCTACTTGTGAAGTCATTGGGCGAAATAAGTCGACAAGTGATGGTAGGCTTTTTTAATTCTACTACCAATGACAAGGACTAAGTACCAGTTAATAATTAAGTGTTCAAGGTAGTGATCGAGGGGTTAAGTAATTGAGATTAGATTAGTCTAAGTAATATCAGTGTTAATAGCTGTCCCAGTTATGGGTTTATGTTAGAATTGGTAGTATGGCTGAGAGGCTATTGAGGCTGTGCATTATAGGTAGTACGTAGAGATTTGATATTATTGGTAGTTTAGAGGGGTGGTTATATATTTATAGATTCATCATGACTTGTTGGGGTGGGATTGGGTTGTAAATTTGGGTGGGTGGGTAGGGGGTTATAGTGTGTTTTGGGGTAGTGTATAGTGGGGGTTTAATGTTATCATTCATTTTTGTAAAAAAAACAAAAAAAACTGTTAATTTTATTTTAAAGTTAAGTAGGGTTGGTGTGGGGTTAAGGTGGGGTATGTGGGTTGCTAAGGAGGTAGAGTCTACTATGTTTACAGTTGATAGATGTCTCTTGTTTTCTATTTAAGAGTTTGTTTTTGTCCTTAAAGCGGATAATTTCCAGTTTTTCATTTAAGCATAAGGTATGATTGGCAGGCGTTACCATTGTCATAATAGGTTTTGTTAATGATAAAACTGGTAACACCAGAAAACTTCTCTTATAAAATGATACCACTAGTATTAATCTCGGTATAATATAATCACAATTAAAAAATATAATCACAACAAAATTCACTACAAATAATAAACAAAACATTAAAATAAAATGCAAAAATACCAATTAATACCCTAAATTAAAATTATCAAACATTTTTATCCACATGATAATTACTTATTAGAATTAAAATAAAATAAGAATGACGGTTGTAATCATAATTTTATTCTCATTTTAAATTTAACTCACTCTGGCCGTCGCTCCATCTCCCTCCTCCCACCCCGGCCGAGATTGAGATCATCACAGCACAGACACGTGAAAAACCTCCCACGTAATAATTTGAAACACGACTTGTTGGGGTCCTCCCCCCTCCCCTCTCATGTCCCATGTCGCCGTTATAGACAAAGCCCCAACTCTGTCCCCCTCCCCCTCCAATGTATTTTCAATTTTCAATCTCCCGTTAAAGTGAAGTTAAAATGTTATGCCATTTGAATTCCTTTCGCCGGCCCGATGAGTTGGTCGCTATTCGCACCAATGAAACAAAACTTGTTTTTTCGCAACTAATGGATAAAAATTAAAAATTATATATTTTGCTCTGAATTTTCATTGACCACTCTCATAAACCCGGTTTCAACTTCCTTCGGATTCATACCCCCTGGATATTGGTAACAAGTTAATTATATATATATATATATATATATATATATATATATATATATATATATATATATATATATATATATATATATATATATATATATATTTATGTATATATATATATATATATATATAGAGAGAGAGAGAGAGAGAGAGATAGAGAGAGAACACTTCTAGAAGAAACATATTTTAATCAATAAAACAGGCGGGTGGAAATGAAGAAAATTGCTAAAAACAATTTTAAGGCGTTATCGTCTGACCTTCTAAGAGGAAACGTCTTTAATGATTCAAATCCACCATTACGTTGAGAGATTTATGTTTTTTATTTCTCTCAATCGTTTTACTTAAAGTTAAACAATTTTTAAATATATATATATATATATATATATAGGTTTCGTAATAAATTTATACCTAGACCGAAAATGACTCTTAGAAACTAAAGAAACTGTCTTTTTACTGAACAATGAACTGAGGATGATAATAAATATATTGTTATGCAATTTTATTCTACATTTAATCTCCTTCAACATATATATATTGCTTATCACTATCGTTTATGCATAGTAGTCTAAAAAATTACAATTTGAGTAATTAGAATGCGAAATTCCCATGAAGTGGAAAAAGAAATCGTTCGAAGACTATTTGCTTTAAGAAATTTTATTTTTCTAGCGTAACATAACAGTTTCATGATCACAGACGTTTTTCTCTGACACATGATTCTCTTCTGCAATCGACATTTGAATCTTTTAAGATTAACATCAGGTGCGGTCTCTACTTGCCAAATATATTCAGGTGTTCTGATATTATCAGCAAGGCTTCAATGTTACTTACGTGTTGCTAATCTTGATACTTTTCAATTTTAAGCCTTTACCTATTTGTGAATTGTGTAAACGAGGTATGAAGCGGCAGTAAAAATGTTCTCTAATGTCACATATTCAACCTGACTAGTCACAACTACCGTGCGCCTGTATATTTATTTTATAATTAGAGGCACTGTATATGGTAATTCTGAAAAAAAGGCAATATAAATACACACATAATTGATGTTATTTAAAAAGTATACCGTCAAATAACATACGCACCATATATATATATATATATATATATATATATATATATATATATATATATATATATATAATCCACATACAAACTGTTTCGCTGTATCACAGCTCTTAAATGCGGCAATACCAGTTAGTGTCTCAAGCTGGGATTGAAATGTGTATGGGTGTTGTTGTAGACCCGTGCTAGGGGTCACAAAGATAACAACCACAAATTGTGACAGGTTAAAATATACAATGTATTTATTCATAGCAATACAGTAACGCCACTAAATGTGGTAGGAGATGACCGGATTCCTACCATGCGGTAAAACATGAATAAGGATGTCCTCTGTTTGAGTCTTTGCAACCATGGTATTTATTATAGATGGTTGCTACCATTAGTTCTTCAATAGGGGTGATGTGTACCCCACAACAGGTGTATTTTCATTTCTGTATATATATGTGCATATATACTTATGTGTGTATATGTGTATATATGTGTATATACGTTATTTAAATTTAATTTAATTAGATGATAGTATTTATATATTTTTGTTCACACAACACACATACAAATGTATATATATATACGTCATTATATATATATACGTAATTATATATATATATATATATATATATATATATATATGTGTGTATATATATATATACACATCATATTGACAAACACGTGTTTCCTCGTCTGTACGATACGGAAAGAATTATGAATACTATGAAAATACCTGCCATCATAACAGCTTCAGTATAAACTATTAATACAACTTTCACAAACTGAGTGTCTTTCGTATGTTTATCTATTATTAGATTGCTTTATATGTTTGCTTATATTATGTTTTTTCATCATCAGCAAATGATCAATGATATTACTTATATTTAAATATGTATCAGGCATTCGCATAGGTAAAAATGTCGGTGGTCGTGTGGCAGACGTTAATCTACGGATAATAGTATAAATGTTTCCTGCATCCGTCTCGAAAATAATGACAACATGATAAAATCGAAACAAACTCCGATAGAAAACAAACAAGTAAATATAGGGACCATCGGATCCTTACGTGAATATTGAGAAAAGAATAGAAAAGGTATAGCTCTTTTAAATACTACAGAGATTAATGATCACCTCCAGATTACCTTTTCCACACACACAGAATGGTCAGTGGAGTCCGTTCACTGTCGATTTTAAACGTGATGGCTGTCATGAGAAATGTGTAAAATACTGATGCAGACATATTGAGTATTGATGAACTCCTCTCCAGGAGTTAGGTACAAGGCCAGTTTTTGTCTTACACCACCAAGTAAGATGTGACACACGGTCGGGAAAGTGGGGGTTAAAAATTGCCTGGGCAGCCCCGTCGGCATTCCCCGGTAGGGGCGCCTCAGGCAGTAAGCAATAAACCTACTCCTACTCAAAGAGGGGAGGCGAAGCCTGGGAGGGTTGACCTCATAGAACTGCACAGGACAGACCCATAGACCGGCGTAAATCAAGCCCCGAAGGCCAAGACAATACCAGTTTATGGAGTGCAGTATCCATCGGAACAGATACTACACTTTGATCTTAGCCAAAAGGGCAATACTTTTTGAGTAATAACGCTAAAAACGCCACGGGGAGGATGAGGGCATGACTCCGCAATTATGAAGAAAAGATGATAACAGGATAGATTGTCAATTGGGCTAAAATAACGGAAATGAATCGGTGACTTTTGAACGAGCCCAAGTGTTTTAAGTTTACGAGTTCATTTCGGAGTATGACGTCGTAAAAAAGAAACGACTCGGTAATCTTTAAATGAGTCAGGTGGACAAGGCCAGAAAAAGAAGGGAGCTGGAGTGCAAAGTCAGAAATTAAAACGGCGGTTTTAAACGAAAGACGAAGGTGCGCTTACGTAGCAGGGATCGAGTTTGGAGGATATAGAGAACAACTTGTCGTGGGTCAACCCTGAAAAAAGGTACCACCACCACGGCCGAACTGTCATAAACAACTGGCGTGAGGGTCACAACTTTTCCCTAGATGCCGGGATCAGACTGCTACAGAACGTATTGTCGTGTTTTCCTCTAGGTTGCAAGGTAAATCACTATGATGGTTTTCGTGAAAGTAACCTAGGTTTGGTAGAGTCGAAAATTAACCGCCGTCAAGTTATGAAAGAGGTTTCTTCGTAAGTCAAGGGAAATAACAATAATGCCAAAATACTTTTGCTGACAAAGAAATATTTCATTATATATATGTGTATACCAAACTTACACCAGCTGGTGATAAAGAATAAAGAAACAGAGTTTCTTGAGCACGTACTTGTCTCTATCGTTGTGTGGTTTTTTGCTACCGGACCCCCCGAAGGAACGGGTATTGCAACAAATTTACTACTTTGAAAGTCAAATATGCAAGTCATAAAAGTAAGCCACCCAAAGTCAGCAGCAAACAGTGTTCCGTCAGAATTAGTTTTGATATTAAACCAACTCCGTAATAAAACTTTCGACACGAGTTTCAATTTACAAAATTTAATAATTTATTTACTTTTTAAATTGTTAGGTGAAAGTTCAGAATAGTTATTAAAGGCCCCCTCTCCATGAATGGCTATCCTATTACTTTTTTTAAAGAAATTATTAAAAAAACATACATATTATCATACTTTCCTTTAATATAAAGAAACCTATGTTTTAAATAGAGAGGGAGGGTGTGTTAACTATTCTATACTCTTACCTTACAATTTAATTAATAAATTAATGAATAAAAACAATGGTACAGATGTGGCAAATCAGAAGGGTAAGCGACTCAAAAGAGGAAGTCTGTAATATCAGGGACTAAATCTGACACCACACTTTTTGCTGCAAAATTTGATTCGCTTACTCGTTTGGTTTGCCGACAAGTACAGCCACATGTTTGGAGTGGAGTAGAAAAAACTACAGAATTTGGTTCATGTTGATATAAGACGTGATTTTTTCATTGCGTGTCGATCAAAGAAAACACATCTGTTGATGACCCTATCTTGAGCAATGCCGAGACAGAAACCAACTGTCATTGTTGCGTCTTGATTATTGTAGTCATTCAATGTGTCTGGCAACTATGCACCAATTTTCTTAAACTTCTTTCTCAGAATAAGGTGATTTAGTTGTTTTTCATACCACAAGTTGTTATATTTTCGATTTTCTGGTCATTTGCTGTGATTTTTGTGAGGAAAACTAGTTTATCGCTGGCCATTGAACTGAGTAGGTTGGCCGGGTTTCCTATTACTCCTGCTCAAAATTCATTAATTTTAGCATGAAAACTAAGTAGAGCAGTAATGTATGGCATCATTTCATCCCCATATACGTCACTTACATCACATGTAAAAGATGTCGATGATGAGAAGCTTCGTTTAATACTGCATTCAATATTAAATATAGAAAATAAATTTTAGAACAGCAATCAGAAATATTTGTTCTAAAACATTCGCCAAATATATTGCTTGTCAAACATGTTTAATTAAAAAATGCTTACGACATTTTCTATTGGCCAATATATATATATATATATATATATATATATATATATATATATATATATATATATATATATATATTATTCTATAAAATTATTTGAAACAGACTTAAACAAATATATTCAATAAAGATACGGTTTTTATTAGATTTTCAGACCGTGTTTATGCTTTCGTAGATTTAACTTTTCGATAGATAAGTATATATATATATATATATATATATATATATATATAAATATATATATATATATATATATATATATACATATATATATATATATATATGTGTGTGTGTGTGTGTGTGTAAATGTAAGTTCGTAATAAGAGGAACGAGCAATGCGATATAGGTACCGGAAGTTGGAACAGATGAACAAAAATAAATGAGAAGAGAAAATATGAATGGAATCTCAAATCAATTTATTAATATTTCACGGTTTAAATACCAAAACAGTAAATAGAAAAAGATTTACTGTCAAGTAATTTAAAAGGTCCCGAATAGGGATACACTTTAATTTTCGAGAAAGAAACAGATAAAAAAATATGACCGAGTGATCGAAAAGACGAGATGGACACAACTGTTGACGAAATGCCGCAGAGAATTGGTGGCAGCTTCGCAGAAAATGAGTTTAGATAAGCTAATTGGATATCGATATTAATTACTCTTATCATAATTTATTTTTTAATTTGTTGTATAATTATTCAGCTTTAAACTAGTCATCTTATTACAATTTATATTTGTTATATACTTTATTATTTGTTAGTATTTATTTTTATTTTAATTCAATTTTAAATTTGATAAATTGTTGTTAGCGAAAGCCGTTAATATGTTACTAGAAAATTAACGGTCAAGAGAAGGCAACTGTTAAAATGAAAACTCTGGTTAGAATTAATTTAAATTTACATTCAAAACTGAAATAAACTTTGAAATAAAAAGCTAACTTATAGTAATATTAATTTTGAAATCTAAGGAAGATCAAGATTCAGTTGAATGAAAAGGATAAGGGATAGTGGTGGAAATTTAGAGATTATAAATATATATAAACTATATTTTAATACTTTAGAAAAACAAATCTGGAGGCAAAACTAAATTAAATATTTGTAAACTTTTTAAATTAAAAAAGAATTATTAAATAGGGAGGTGGTGTCTGATCAACACTGCTGGGATGCCATGATAAAGAAATACTGTTTTGTTTTTAAAATCCCGAAACAGTTTTCATGGTAAACAACTGACGATCCCTTATATATAAAAACATATATAAAAATATATTTATATTAGAGTATATTCTTGGAAGTAAACTAAAATAGTGATTGCAGTAGATTGATTGACTTACTAGACTAAAATCTTTCAACAAAATTTTTTTTTTTTTTTCTCCCAGTTTTGAAGGTTAAAAGAACTTCCGAGACTATATATATATATATATATATATATATATATATATATATATATATATATATATATAAAGTGTATATCTTAGATTTTTTAGTTTTTATTTATTTTATTAATATGTAATGGTATAGGGTATACATATTCTTAAATTAATCAATTTATTTTTCTAAATTTATTTTATGTAAGATTAATTAAGTTTCATGTAATTATAAGTGATATTTAAGCACAGCATAAAAAGCTAGATTTGGAAAGCGGGCGGTATGGGGAGAGGGGGGAGCCCTCGAGGTGTGGGGTGGATTCGTTCTGGGCCGGTAGATGGTAAGCGTAGTAGGGTCGGGCTGAGAAGGAAGGACAAGGAGTGTAAACATGGAGGGATCAGAGAATGAATGGAGAAGACAGCTCAAATCTGTTATTTAGAGAGGGGCTATGTTTAAAGATTAGAATGTCTTCAGACATCCGAAGTGGACCGACATTGCGGACTGAGTTGAGGATGCGGACATTAACAGAGCGATGTGTGTTCCTACATAATACTATGTGTTTGTGAAAGGAATAAATGTGGGTGTTCAAATGTTCTTTGATGCGTTGGTGCAGAGACCTGACGGTGCTACCGTCGAAAATTTCCGGCACTTAGCGCATTGTAGGTTGTAGAAAATATAGGTGCAGA
>OY744517.1:61291432-61298932 GCA_963556195.1 Sepiola atlantica | reverse complement strand
GGTTACGTTAGACATTTAAGGATTGCCCTTAAGATATCAGCTGTATTGATGATTGCCGTCCATTGAATGACCTCTCTCTTCCATTTGATTCCAATTTTTCCCAGCCTTTTTTCCACGTTTGTCGGGATTGTTTCTAGTGCTTATCACGATAATTGGTATTATATTAACTTTCTTCATAATCCACATCACTTTTAATTCTCTGTCGAGTTTCGTGTATTTTCTTCGTTGTTCTGTCTCTTTAATATTCACTCTGTGATCTGCTGGTACAGCAACATCTAGAGATTTGACAGGATTTTTCTTTCTTGTCGATAGTTATAACATCCGGTGTCTTTGCTTGTATAATGTTATATGTGCGTACGTCCATATCGCAGAGGATTTTGTGGTTTTCGTTTTCCAGTACTATCTCTGATTTATGCTTGTTCGCGTGTTAGAAATGCAGTCGTTTGCATAGTTCCCAGTGCACTGCTTTTCCCACAGAGTCATGTCTGGTCATATATTATTTGGGGGCTAGTTGGCTTCATTCTTTTATTACGTGGTTTACTATTTCTTCCTTTCGTCAGTAAATCTCCCGTTTCTCTTTTCAAGTGTCATTTTCTTAGCCATTCTTAGCTATTTTTATGGGGCACTTCTCTTGTCAGTCTTAAGTGCGCCCTAGGTTGATCAGTGAGAGGGTGTCTCTTGCTGCGATGACTGGTCTTTCTGTGTTGATGGGTTATGTATTCCTCCAGTTAATTTTTTGTGCCTTCCACACAGTATATTATACTTACCAGTCTTTCCTAATGTAACGCCTTGTGGATGGCCATTAAATTCCGAGTCCTCTGGTCAAGGTGGCTGAGTTCTTATTTAGCCCAGCCTATGATTGGTCTAGAGTATCTTATTAGTTATACTGCGCAGGTGTATATTCTTTTAACTAGAATTCTGCTATATAATTTCGTTTCTAAATGCTTTTTTCATCCTTCGAAAATATACTTGTACAATCTTCTATTTCATTAATGTAGTTTTGATTGTGTCTGCTTCCAAGAATCTCAAATAGTAATGCCATCCTTTGCGCCTACCACCCTCTTCTTGGTTGGACAGTATCATGCCTTTTTTGTCTTTAGGTGCCCCTTTTTCGTCTCTCGCAGTGAACGCTTTCCCATTCCGAATTCCATGTAAATGTCCTAGCTGAATATTCTGGTCGTATTTATCAGCTTTTCCAGTTGCAAATGGATTCAGTTCGTCACTGTACATCAGGTGGTTTATTCTTTGTTATGTTTCTGTAAACTTGCATGCGGCATCACATTTCTTAGTATGTAGTATATATGTATCCTGGTGCTTTACATTTTTGGCATTTTCCGTAGGGTTGCCGTAATCGTTTCTTGACTAATTTATGTTATTGTTCCTTCATCAATTTCCTGTAGTTCACTTTTCATGTGTTTACGCCATTTGCCATTTTTCTTGTGTTTTAAAGTCTCTTCTCATATCTAGCACAAGTAGTGATTTGTCTCTGGCGGGTTCGGTTGTTCTGATTTTGTTCTTTTTTCCGCTTACGTTTTCGTAAAATTATTATTAGTAGTAGTTGTCGTAGTCATAGTAGTGTAACTCCTATTTATTATTTCATTATGACTTTTATAATGATCATTATGACACACCGATCCCCATAGCATGCTTTAATAAGTCCCATCAGTTCTAAGTAACGTTCATCTATTTCAGTATGCTTTTATCGGTGACTTTAAACCTAATTTCTTGTACGAAAACTCTGTTCATCAACGTCTGTTTCGTTTTCCTCTATAAATGTTACTCACATCAAATACGTGTTGAAATATTCCTTTCTTTTCAGATTGAGCTGTGGTTTACATACCTTCCATTTAACTTTGTCGAATACGCTATAAGTTGCAATTAACTAAACAAGTATTTCTATTGCTGTCACACCCTGTCACTGTATGCACTTTTACTTTCAACTTCTAATGTTATACGATGAATATCATTGCTCCTTTCTGTTGATATTTCACTCACTTTCACTCTATGTCAGTCTATGTCTCTTCGGCCCACCTCTCTCCGTGTATGTTCATTAATAGTCGAACAAAATAATAAAAATAAAAGAATAAAAATATTGTAATATACAATGATAAACAACAGGAGGTATTCACAACTGTAAAAATATTGAAGACGAAAGGGAGAGTGTTAGATATAATGGGCATAATATGTCTAGTTTTGACTATTGCCCTTTTATTTGCTATATGCCTTTGTAAACGCATGTTTCCCTTATTCAAACAGTAAACTCAGGATAACTACTTTATCCAATGTGTAACATTTTCAAGCATAATACATATCACACTGAGAAAGCAATACTAACATTAATTGTAACGGTGTATGTCCTTTATATTCTGAGATATGCTTGATAAAATTTGAGAAGAGAGTAGAGTGTGTGTATTATTCTGGTGGTAATGTAAACCCTTGAAACAGTATGTCGATAATCATTATAACTTTTCACATGTTTTGTCAGTCGTTATGATAGCTAGCAAGTGTTAATTCATTAGGGAATAACCAAAAACATTCCGATTAGATTATAATTGGAATTCTGACAATTTTATTGGTGTCTCCTTCTGAAAATAACGCAAAAAACATTAATGCAGAACATTTTATATCGGAATTATGCAAAATTGTATCGTTCACGATTTAAATTATGAGTAAGAAAAGGGAAGAAAAACAAAACATAAAAACACACAATAGAGATAAAAGGGAGGAAAACAAATTCAACCCAAAATGTAATTGTTTTTCCCCATGAAATGATTTTTGATTTTTAACGTTAGTGACAATAATTTTGTACAATTACTGGGGTGATTGGTAAAGTTCGACACTATAAAACATACTGCCTAGTAATATGATTACATATATTACAGACATTCTGGTATGATACAAACGGGTCATAACTTTAACTACAATAACATTTAGAAATATGAAAAAGAAGAGTTGTTATGCATAATAGACACCCTTCCCTAAAGTATTCGTGTTCTCTATAAAGGAGTATTTCAGCATAACCTGGAATGAGGATACTCCTTCTAACAAGTAAATCCTGACAAAATATTAAAAATGACATTGTATTCCAAGCCTAGATAAGGCCCACTCGGCATGTCTTCACACTGGCTCACACGACGAATGATGCACTTTCTGCTAGTAATCCTTCTTCCGGTAACAACACAAGGAAAAGACTACATGAAAGTTAACTATAACCATACTTAAGTGACCAATAGTTAAATAGAAAGTAATATTCTCCACTGCTTTTAAACTAGATTAAAGGTAGAGAGAAACTTAAATGAAGACTTGGGTGTCTATGCATCACATGAATATATCAAAGGTTAGCCCCAGAAACGGCACCTTATGATTTCTGAGAACTTACTGTAGTATAATAAAAGAAAGAGAGAATATATTGTTTAGATGCGACGATTCAATTTCTGAAGTTAGCGAGATATCGGGACAGACCGATAACATTTTAATTGAAGGTAACCCATGACAGAACGAGAAAATGTTTAACATCTAAAGCGTGACGGATTCTTTTTTGAAAGTTATTCTGTGACTTTATCTTTCGACGATGGACATTGCTTATCTTGTAATATTTGCACTATTTGAGCTAAGAAGAGTTTCAAATAAGGAGACCCACTTGTAAACATGTATCATTACTGAGGATTAGGAGCCAAATTACATTAAATCAAATAGATATTGCTCATGTAAAAATATAGACTTCATCATGATAAGTATTTACTTATATTTAGAGAGTTTATTTACTCATAGTACTTTAGCTTATGGTTAGATAACATATTTAAATAAGGGTTCATTCTCCTTCAGTAAACTTTTTATCACAAAAATAAATATGAGCCTTTTAGGATTATTTATATTAAAATATTTCGTGTCCTTAAAATAAAACGGTATTTTTATGAACATAGTTTATTGACAAAAGCATCTCATCCGTAGTCCACATTGACATGAGATTGATTATCGAACATATACGTCTTTAAATCCGATGTCAACAAATACTTGTCAAAAATGATGCTCATCAAATACAACGTTTTGTTCATTCTATTCATAATTTTCAATCCTCTCATAATAGTCTTCAACGTTCAGTGGCTTTTAGTATCAATAAGTGGTGACCCATTAGAAAAACACATACTTCTTATCACACATACTTCTTATCTACTACTTAAGGGAATCCCTCGAGTCTGGAAACCAACCCATATCACAATGTAACGCCGATCAACCACATGGAAAAAAATAAAATAAAAAATATAGAAAGAACATTACACTAATTCATTGTTATCTACTTTTAAATACGCATGTCTCATAACCTTAAAGACGGACCCACAGACACACGCAAATGTAAACATAGAGAGATACATATACAGATCTCTCATATAAATATCTATACACACCTCTTCGTTAACGGAGAAAAATGAATAACGCCTCTCTCTATCCCTATACATGCACGCACCTCTGTATTGCCCGTAAGTCAACAGGAGCATCGTAGTTTTGAAGTGGTTCTCTTTTAAAACAAATATATCACCTTCATATTTCGTTTCAATACGAAGTGTCTTTGTTTTAGTAAATTATTAATGACATCGCCGTCACAAATCTTCAGGCTTATATTGTAGAAAGAGAGCTTGGCAATATTCGCATTCGATACCAATAGCCTTGACAAACTGAAATCTTATAGCTTAGAGTGGGGTGTCTCCTACGTTCTCTCTTTTTCTCTCATACACACATACATCAAAGAGACTAGACAGTAGACCTTGGGTTTACTTTCGGCAACCTCGTGACTCTCGCTTCCCTTATTTTGTCTTTAGTCATCACATTCTATTAACGATGTTGCTGACAAAAGAGGGGAAGTAGTGCTGCTTTATGGGGTGGAATCTATTCATCTAAAACTTATTGTTGGCTCGTTTTTTCCTTTTACTTTTTTAGTTATTAACATCAAGTTGCTTCATGCCTTGTCTGGAGCGATTTTCAATCAACTGAATAAGAAGAAATTATATATATATATATATATATATATATATATATATATATATATATATATATATATATATATATATATGTATTAATAAAATGTTATTGTATAGCACGGATTGTTTATGTGTGATGAGACATTTTATTCTTTTAATATACCGAATAATCCATTTAGTATTTCGAGAAAAACCGGTGCATATAAGTTACGTGGGTGTTTTGTTCTATTTTTATTTTGTATAGCGAGTACTTTCGATTTCATTCAGCAAATAATCATCAGGCGGGGTTTGTCCTGGTGTGTTGAAAGCTATAACTCTACTTTTTATGTTTTTAACGGGTAGTAATTAACAACGTTAAACTGAGCAGCTGTTATGATGAGATGTAACATTAAAAAGAGGGTGGTTTAAAGTAAAGTTAATTAAACACTAGACACTTTAACACTTTTTGAGTAGTTCTGTAAATTATATTATTAATTCTGCGATGTCTAGTTTAAATGTAAGCAGTTAAAATATATAATTTGTTAGTTTATTATGTTTGTATGATCAACTGAAACGGGTCCTCATTGAGAAGTGTGCAGTCATGTTTTTGAAGTGGTTACGAGCTAGTGTCTGAGAAGTGTAAGTTAAGCCCATAGGAATGTGTTGTGGTAGTAAAACCGATGTAAAAATTAGGGATTTTCTTCTTATTATTATTGGAGATACACCTCTCGAAAGAGCATTGAAACTGATATATGACATTATTTCTTTTTTCTACTCTGTGTCTCGGCATATATATATATATATATATATATATATATATATATATATATATATATATATATGTGTGTATATATATATATATATATATATATATATATATATACATATATATGTATATATATTTGATGGATGTGTATATAGGTCGCCAGTTGTATGAGATTTAACAGGATGCCCTACATGTAAGAAGTGAAACAAGTTCTTCTTCGAGATGTACTTATTTACAACTGTGGCATGAGATGGTACAAGGCTGGAAGTTGCGGAAAACCCCCTCTCCTGTGAGCGAGGTCTCTGGTCATTAAGAAAATAGACGTAAAAAGAAACGCGTTAGCACTACCCTGTATGTACGATGTAATAAACTAACCTCTACACGCGAAGAAAGAGCTAATGCAAAAAGTGTATGATTGTTCCAGTGGCCCCTAGGTTGGCGAAATGGTCCCAATGCGAATACTCATCATTTTTTTGTTTTTTAACTATCACACAAGAAGTGTTTAGTGGCTGCTCCTGACAAGTTACCGAAAACACCCCTGAATTGACTACAGATGTACAAATATATGGACGACAAATAGTGCAGTTCACACCAATAATTCTCTAAGATCTTAAGAAAAACATGAATTATTGATTTTTGTGCTTACATCGGTCACGTGAGAAACATATGAACATCGCACGACAGTCACGCCTAGACAGCACCGCAATAAAAGTATCGCATTCAAAAAGTTCACAAGTGAATTGATAAAAATATCGTGAAAACGCCAATATCATGATTATAACACTTATTTGATTGGCATCACAAATCGAAAAAATTACAGAATGGGAATAAGAGTGGGTAAAAAGTCATATTTTGATAAATATGCAAAGATTGCCAAAGCGCTGGAAAAATATGTGACTAAAGATGCCAATTATACACATCGTTAATGGACTGATTGGAACTGTATCAAATATCTTCATATAAAGATTGCAAAAATGAAGTGTAATGAAAAAAATAAAGCACCATCAAACAAGGTCGTGTATAAGTAGTTCACTATCGTTGTAAGTACAGTAAAAATAACTAAATAGTCTATATTAATGATATCATGAGATAACTTCAAGTGTGTATGTGTGCGTCAATGTTATGTTATAATTACAATATGGTTTATTATACTTAAACTAAATGCAGTAGTGTAAAATAAAACAAAATCAAAGAACTGTATTGTTTGAATTTTTTGGATTACTGCTCACATCTTGGGTTTAATTCTCACTAAGTTTCGTTCGACGTAACCCTGATCTTCGTCAGTTGCGACGTCGAACTTAGAATACTTCATGTTGAACTCGGGAATCTAAGAAATTTTAACAGGATTCTTTGTTTTATTCACCTTATAATTTACGTCACGGATCTATGTACACATAAAAGTGCTAAGTATTAAGCAGTTATAATTGACAGTGTACTGGAAGGGAAAGGTTCAATAATTTCATGATCAATAATGGATCGCTACAAATCATCGTTTTGTGATTTTATCTCTCCGGTTTGAGTATACGGTTTTGTGAACATAAGATGTAATAAACAAAACGATGGTTTCAAGCGATCTGTAAATGACTTGTTTTTGTTCATTTACTTCATATAATAACATCTTACAACGTATGTTCATGTGGACAAACATTATAATATGTATTTTAAAGCTACATGGACTGAATGAAATTTAAGCAAGAAGACAGGAGAATAGATCAAAACAAGGTTGATACCGATTTTTACAAACATAAAAACATCATTATTGCACCTCTTCTTAAAATA
>OY744517.1:61263932-61286432 GCA_963556195.1 Sepiola atlantica | reverse complement strand
ATTTGGAGAAGCTAGTGTAGGGTATCTATACAAAGATGGTCTTATTTGAGGATCGATCACTATGCTATTTTACATATTTAATTATGGTGTTCTTGTAGGGAACAGTAGCATGTAAGATTTTCTTGACAAAACCTTGTACATGGAGAATTTAAAAACTCGATAACTATGTCTAGTATACATTCATATTCTCTCGCTCTAGTAGGCATTCAAGTTCTCTCCGTCTGGGAAGAATTCAAATTCCCCCCCTCTCTTTCTCTCTCTCGCTCTCTCTCTCTCTCTCTCTCTCTCTCTCTATATATATATATATATATATATATATATATATATATATATATATATATATATATAGTTTGAAATGTCACACATTGGAAACGTTGCTGGAATGACAATAATAAGGAGAATATTTTTTTTAAATCCTTTGAACACCCGGAAAACGCAGATTATTTGTTTTATAAAATAAACTATTTATTTACTTTAAACACTTTCTTTTCTTTTCTTTAACTTGAGTACTTTTGGTAATAAATACCTTGTCAGAAGTATAAGCATATTTTTTCTCTTCTTTTTTCTCATGACTTAGACAGTCCAATTGAAAGTCTTGATGTTATCGACGACAGATGTTGATACGGCTTTGTGTGTAGCACGCGGTTACGTGAATAAGGTAGTTATATATATATATATATATATATATATATATATATATATATATATATATGCGCGTGAGTGTAATTTAACTTATTTAAGGACTCAATTTAAAAATCCAATAGGATCGGTTTTAAAATGCAACATTGTCCATTTTGTAGGTTTCGATCAGCAAACCCTTTGCATACGTAATTTGTTTTAATTTTTATATATTCTGCCATAGTTTATGCTATTGAACAATGACCGCTTATTTATATATTGTCTAGTGTTCTGGAGGCTCAGCAGAATATGCTAGACGAGATTTATGAAATGTTTAATAAATATAAAAGTGTTTTTTTTCGCTAAAGATATATTTTCGTGAGTAAACTTCATATATATTTTTTTTAATTGTAGTACCAACCCCGAACTATATATTTTTAAAATTAAGCGTCATGTTATCCTTGTTTTTAACTTCTAAATTCTATCTAAACACTAAGAACTATTTTGAGCCGCGGATAAATACAATAAGTAAAGTCTTATGTAACTCTAAACAGTTGTTCGCTGAACCGTCACAAAATATGAGCGTTTTGGAATATGTTGAGTGTATTAATGCGCACGATGGAGACGAGTTGTCTGTTGCGAATGTATTGTGATTAAAGACGCATGTGATTAACAATGTCTCATTGTTGCAAGTACAACAGTAACGAAACGAAGGGGATTTATTAATTAAATCATTGAAAAAGATTTGAATAGAAACAGTTGAACAATGGACCTGCCAAACTGGTTAGCAAGCCGTTGGTCAATATCCATTAAATATCTCTTCATATAATTTGAATAGCAAGAAGCCGAGTGCTTTAGAAAATGATGTGCAGATTTTGCAGATCTTTTGGCCGTCTGACTTTCTCAATTATCGGTTGCACTCACATCAGCTAAGAATAAGAAAACACCTATACAATACAACTAGTAAAATGTACATCGGTGGGCACATATGAAGCATGGGTTAGATCGCTTGAATTATTAACGAAAATACGTCCTATGAAGTCAAGGGCGACTAATAATGGCATTTTCTGCGTCTTAATAACATAGGAAGTGAGACAATCGAAATAATAGTAAGCAAAATAACAACGAACGCTAGAATCATCAATAAAATAATTACATAAAAATGCATTATATATATATATATATATATATATATATATATATTCATATATTTAGTACATTAATTAATTTTTTAATTAAAAAAATAATTTTTTTAATCGTTTCCTCTCGTTTTTATACTTGTTTAATTTAATTCTACCTTACCAAAAATGTCCCAAACGTCCGTATTCTCGCCGTTATTAAATTTTGTACCCCGAAAAATGTATTTATATATATCTATATATATATATATGTTGAAATGCATATATATATACATTGATATATATATATATATATGTTTATTGATATATATATATATAGAGAGAGAGAGAGAGAGAAATAATGATATATATATATACATATATATATATATATATATATATATATATTGATAGATAAAGATAGAAGAAATAAGAGTGATAAATATGTACGAATGTCCAAATTTATTTCGAATTTCGATTGTTCAATGCAAGGTGTACTCTGTAATGGACTAATCTTTATTATTTGGGCATTCGTACATGTTTATCACTCTTTTTTCTTCTATCTTTGTAAGTGTTCTATCTCGTATATTGAGCTTAACCTTTTATCTATAGGTTCTATCTACTAAAAGTTTATATTGGTTTATATTGTATTCTACTATATTGATATATATATATATATATATATATATATATATATATATATATATATATATATATACACACATATTGATTTTAATAATAATGCCGAGGTTGCTATAATTACCAAGGACGGAGAGGCCTATAATACTAAAGCGATAAATAAATTATTCCTTCCTTACTTTAGTAAAGCGGTTAAGATATTAAAATAATTAGAATTAAGGAGAAAAAATGTTGGTGGTGAAATCGAGACGTCTTTCGATTCGACACATTTTCAATATCTCACGTCGACTAAAATAGAACGTTTGAAAAGCGAATTAAAACCATGGATTCTCCAATGATGACCGACTCATGAGCTTGTAAACGACCGGATATCGGCCACTATATATGCCTACGTATCGAGAGGGGGATGTGTTGGGAAACTATGACCTCTAATCGCTGAATGGTACGCCCCACGTAGTCAGCCTCACACTGATATACATATCATATTAAGAAATAAGACACTAGTACAAACATTGGAAAAACAGACACGAAAAATGTTTATATATATATATATATAAAAGATAACTATTTTGGTTTGTGTTTAAATAAGACCTATAAAGGCAATGTTCATTATTTTAAATAATTGTTTCAAGGATTTCAAGTAGCGACACTGAGCCGGAAATCTCAGCTAGTTCCTATCCGTAATTCTCTCTCTCTCTCTCTCTCTCTCTCTCTCTCTCTCTCTCTGTTTTTGTGTGTATGTCTGTTATTATTGTTCTCCCGCAATTCATTTTCTATGTATCCGTGTCGACTACGGGTTCCATAATTGCACTATTTCCCAATTTTTATTATTTATTTTCATTATTACATTGGACTGTTCATTAACAAAGAAAAATAGTTAAACACAAGAAAATATAAGAAAATAAAAGCGAAGACTGGTAACACAGCATAGCGTTTGAGAAGGAAGGTGTAACAGATAGACACTTTGTAAGGAAGCTCATTTTGTTAGTTAATTGCAAAGTAAAATAAATTAGAGTAATTAAAAAGTGTTAGTAACCAATTTTGTGAATTAAATTGTATCAAAGAGAAACGCTCAAAAATAAAAAGTTAATAAACTCAGATTTACGATAACATGTTGATGATATATTGAAGCGTTTAGGAATTCCAAATGTTTCTGACGAGTCTAACACTATCACTTTGGTGTTGGGTTACTTTTTAAATAGTTCTTACTTCATTTAGTCGACAAGAAGCAGTGCATACACTATGTTAGCAAATATCTTAAATGAACTCATCAGCTCGTATCTACGTAGCAAATATTGTGTTAAGTCTACACTAGAACTATTACAGATTTTACAGAGAAAACAATTTAAATCGTGAACGACTTTCCTGTGACAATGTGAAATACGTTATCTGCGCATTTCTCCGCCGTCTTTTTAAAGATGCTCTTATTTGTGTAGTTTTTTTCCGACGAAGAATTGAAAATGACCGCAGAACCTATGGAAGATTTATTATTTCTGTAGATTTTAATACAGAAAGACAATCAGTTTTTTAAAACTGTTTTAAAGTATAATTAAACATACGAATTCTGTTATTTTTAACAATGTTTTCATGGTGAAGTCAGATTACTACCATTATATACTGTGCCTATTAAAACTAGCTCAATGGAAGAAACTAGCGTCACCAAAAGCTATTATATTACAATTTATAAATAAAGATTGTAACATTCATTTATATCAGTTCCAAGAATTTAACATTGACAAAAGTGTATGCATATAAACGTTACCGAGATGAATCCTTTAGTGATCATATTGTCTCATGAGCACCTATTTTTACTTAGTGTTTACAAGAACAGAATGTAAGAAAAGGGCAATCAACATCTTTTCAGAAAATTACTTTTATTATTTTCGGCATACAGCTGTTTCACTGATACTAGGAATTTAGGAATTATAAAGTATTCATAAAATACTCTTAAAATTCCAGTTGTCTCATCCCCTTGTATGGGCATCGTCAGATCCGTAGACAAAATTTAAAAAAACAATGAAACACCATGGCATGAAAACCCTTAATTTCAAACTGCACTAGTTTTTTTAGGTAGTTACACTCACTACAACGTATGGTAGTAGACATGAACAGTTCATTTAAGTTTCGTTATGAATTTCATATAATCTTTTATTATCCACGTTTTAAATTCTCCCTGATGTACATGAATTAAACAAGTAGGTGTTTCTATCCGTTATATTTCGGACCCCGTTCGTTTTCATTTCGCTCTGAATGTTATATAATCGTTCATCATCCACGTTTTAAATTCACTTTAAAATATATGAGTTAAATAAACATGTTTTACTAGCCGTTATAGTTCGTGCGACGGTCGTTTACGTTTCGCTATGAAATTTATATAATTGCCCTCATGCACTTTTTACATTCACATCAAAGTACATTAATTAATAAAATATGCGTTATTGACCGTTACAATATATATTGTTTCAACCCAATTATTTTCTTTTTCGACTGGATTTTAGTCATAGAAATACAAATATATATATGTATATATATATATATATATATATATATATATATATATATATATATATATGTGTGTGTGTGTGTGTGCGTGTGTGTGTGTGTATTTGCACTAATTGCCCCCTAAAATGTCCACTGTTACTTCCCTGCCACAGTACGATGATCCACACAATCAATTGATACTTTGATTCTTTTGTTTGTAGGAAACAATTAAACAAATATTGTCCCTTTTAGTTTGATAACCATAGAAATCCCGGGTGAGCTTGCATAGTGAATTCAGGAAAATCGAATGGTGCTTCAGAAACTTTTTGTGGAAACAGTAAATAGGAACAAATGTGTCATTGTTTTATTGAATACACGAATACAAAGTAGTTTCGATTTCTTGATTATTGTGTAAATAATGCAGGGTTTTATAGCATTTTCTTGTTGATTTTGTATCAACAAAACCATTTCTGCTTTCAAAGCAAACGCGATTCTATGATTTTTATTATCATATATCCATTTAAAAAGAAATGTTTGGCCCGCCAATCAGGTATTACTTTGATCGGTCTAGTTCTAAAAAAAGCTTGAGAAGGCAAAATTGTCTGCGACTATTTAATGATAGTATTTATTTATCAGGAAGAAGAAAAAATGACTGACTTCATTATTAAGAACTGGGAATGATTTTTTTAGACTTTTATTTGTGAAATTGGTATTTTTCTAAAGTTACTTTTATCACTTGACGATACTCAATTATTAGTAGATTACACATGATAAAAGATACACACACATACCCGCATACATACTCACTTAAATCGTATAATTTTGATAATACATACATTTCCATTTGAAGAACTAAAAAGCAAATAATCAGTATAATTACCCGCATCAATTTCTCTTTGATTGGTATCGGTTTGCAAGGTGAAATGTCTCCAGTAAAATAGTTTTCGCAAATAGAATAATTATTTGCAGAAAACAACATAAGCGAAAAGAAATATATTTGTGAAAATAATGTAGGCGAATGGAAACACAACAGTCGTGATTCTGATCACGTATATATATATATATATATATATATATATATATATATATATATATATATATATATATATGTATATATATATATATATATATATATACATATATATATGTATATATGTATATATATATATATGTGTGTGGATGTGTTTGTGTATGTGTGTGTAAAACGAATTGCTAATTGTATTCGATTTTGAAAATCTGAAAAGATGAACTAATATGTTATATATATGTATACACATATATATATGTATACACACATATATATATATATACACACATATATATATATATGCATATACATATATATATATATACATATATATATACATATATATATATTTATGTATACATATATATATATATATATATATATATACATATATATATATTTATGTATACATATATATATATATATATATATATATATATATATATATATATATATATATATACTTGATTATAGATCTTTGTGGTTTCATTCGCCTATATTATTGGGACAAATGTATTTCTTTCGTTTATGTTGTTTACGGAAAATACTTATTCTGGTTGCGCAAATCTGACAAGATCACATCATGTGTTAGATAATATATACATTATCAGATGCATTTACCTCGCTTTGATTTTGTATTTACTACACTATCATTCGTCTACGGATATGTTGCGTGTCGTGTATAAATATCAGTCTCTTACTAATAGGGTTCGTTACTATTGGTTTCTAGGTGATAAAAAATAGAGGTAAAATAATAAGATATGTTTCTGATGTATTGGATACTATTTCACAAAATAATTCACACTTTTTAAGATTGCTTCTAATTATCATTCATTGAAGTTTGCGAAATATATCACGAGTATCCCTTCAAAATAAATATATATTGGCTATATTGTAGACATATCTCTGCCTTGAATTTGAGTGCAATACTTTTTCCATTGCTTTTTCAATTACTTTTACAAAACACAGTCTATTATTTGAAGTCGTTATTGGTCTCCCAACTAAATTTTATTAATATCCATCACATGTAAGATCCCAGGTAAAGTTTCGCTTTTTAAATAAACTTATTTGCAAAACACTGTTCACAGTTTGCTTAACATACACCTGTTTATGCTAGAACGCATATGCTGAAAAATATAAATTTCACACGTTATTGTTCAACTGTAAATTACAACGTCTTATTCAACCAACATTTGAATTTGTTTCTTCTATGAAAGAGTGTTATATCAATACTGTGCTTGCATATTTAAATTTGAATTCTAGAAATCTAAATAGTTTATAAATTTACTAAATGTTATTCATTTCAAGAACATGAATTCCATCTATATATAATATATATATATATATATATATATATATATATATATATATATATATATATATATATAGTGACATGAATCTATAATATTCAAAGTTTCATATATAGAGTTTGTTATAGATTCTAACTTAGCTCTAACTTTTTATCGTTGTTTTTATCCATAAACTACACAAAATCTTGCGTAGTCCTAGTTTAAATTCTTATTTTTAGTCATATTAATTTTCAATTTCATGAACGGCTTTTCATCTTTCACATGCAATGCAAAACTGGAATTGTTAAGTGTAGTGAAGCTGTATTAAAAGTAATTAGTTGATGCCATTTTTAAAGTTAGGATCATTTGGAGAACACGTATGATAGAAACGTGGCTGTTAAATAATGTATAGACATCCATAATTGTTTTTATTTTAAAGCATACATCATCTCTTTTCCTCCTAATGTCAATCTTCTCTCATATATATATATATATATATATATATATATATATATATATATATATATGTATATATATATATATGTATATATATATATATATGTATATATATACATATATATATATTTATATATATATATATATATATATATATATGTGTGTGTGTATGTGTGTGTGTAAGCAGGATATCGCTGTGCAAAGTTTGTAACTTGAGATATTAAAAAAATATTTGCACAATAATTACACAATACATATCTATACATATATCTATATACATGATACGTATACGTATATATGTATATATATATATATATATATATATATATATGAATAGATATATATATATATATATATATATATATATATATATTTATATATATATATTCCAGGAACAATGCCATTATACTGAAATCATATGCCCATAATAGGGTAAAGATAACAATTCATATACACTAAATGTATAAAAGCAAGGAAATCCCCAAATTTTTACACTTTAATTTCATTAAGGGGATGCCTACGTATCAACCAAACCATTTCATTATCACATCACTACAGTATAAATCACTATGCATGAGTGTGTGAGGTGCGCTGAAGAAAAATTCCTACCAGTAAAATACATAGCCCTGTTGTGCTCGCATACCCTTAATGACAATGAAAGTGTAAACATTTGGGGATTTCCTTGCTTTTGTACATTTAGTGTATATGAATTTTCATCCTAACCCTATTAAATGCATATGATTTCAGTATACTGGTATTTTTCATGGAAGGTTACTACAATGCCTTCTCATAACTGATATAGTTGGTAGTTTCAATAATCAAGGTATATGGTCAACTGAAATTAAAATGCCATCAACTAGACACTAGAACCTCTATATTTGCCAAAAATCAGCTGAATCCATCAAATGTCGATAAGATATAGAATAAAGTGTATGAATACTAGTCATTTCTAAGGTTTTTTGGAATTTTCTGAAAAATTAGTTATATGGTAAACTGAAATTACAATGACATCAACTAAACCCTAGACCCTCTATCACTGCCAACAATCAGCTGAATTCATCAAATAGTTGATGAGATACAGGGTGGCACATACGTACGTACATACGTACGTACGTACGAACACACAGATAACATGATTTCATGATTGAACTTTCTGGATCTCTGGATTGCCTTGACTAATGATGCTGAAATTTTACACACTTATAGAACCTATCAAATAAAAATGTTGTGCAAAGTTTTAACTAATTTGGTTTATTAGTTTTTGAGTAATGATTGATCAAAGAAATGCGATTTCCAGCATAGGCCATTCGTGTGTCTATTAAGGGATAGAGCGCTCTCGCGCCTCCCTTGATATATATATATATATATATATATATATATATATATATATATATATATATATATATATATATATATAATAATTTTGTTGCTGGAGTTAGTGAAGAAGGCAAACGCTCGCATAGGAACCTTACGGGGTGGTTTTCTCGTGTCCAAATTGCTAATCGAACGACATTATCAACATCTGGTTTTTACCATATACCAATTAGGGACACCGACGCATAAACTTGCAAACGCTAATTGTGGGATGTCGCTTTCAATATAGGTATACCTTAAGGGCGTGTATTGGCGACGGGTTATTATTCTGCTGCTAACTGGTGCAAGTAGGTTCAATAAACATTTTTCTTCTGACATCCATCGTATTTTTTACTCCTAATAAAGTGGATTTGCTTATTTACCGATTATTTTATTTTCGACAATCCACCATGTTATATTGTGTTCTTGTAACTCTGGTGCGTTCTGGTGTTAAGTGCGTTTATTGCTGCCAGATAGGATTTACGGTACACACGGCTTGTATATTAAATATATACTTATAACTTGCGGTGTATGTTTGGGTTCGATGGCGGCGTACTTTTTTAAAACAAATGTGCGATGTTAATCTCTATATTGGTTAGTAGAAATCTTGGTAAAAATATGTAAATAATCATTTGATAAAAAATAAATAAGAATAAAGAGTGAATAAATGAGGTGTATTTTTACAATGCAATATGCTAATTAAATATGTGTGCATCTATCTTATAAGTATGCTCAGTATATAAAATAGCTTATCTTCTTTTAATTGAATAGACAATTGCCGTTTCAATCCACAGTCAATGTTATAAATGTGCCACTTTCATGAATATATATATATATATATATATATATATATATATATAGTAAGTATTGAACATATATTTATGGCAATTAAGCTACACAGAGGCTCCAACGTTTTATCCCCGGGGGGATATTCAAGCTAAACGTCATGGAGTTAGTTTTTTCCGGGTGTTTCTATATACACAGTTAGCTAGTTAACCAATCAGATTCTTTGTTGTTCTCTTAGTACATTATTTGGGCTTCTCCCGAACAAAGGTCTAGTTAGTTTAACTATTCGATTTCCTGTTCTTTATTATGTTTTCTACAGAGTGGCCTATATCCTGTTTCTTTGTTGTCTCAATCTAATGGGTGAACATATTTTAACAGATGGTTCCTTGTATTTCTATTTTAGGTGTTAGTTTTTAAGTTGTTAGGTTTTAGTTTAGATTTGTTTGTTTATTTATTTATATATGTATTATTAGCCTAACGTAAATTTTATTCTGTGCAGGCGGCTGTTTGTTATCTCACTCCTACAGTTTAATAGATTTGGAGGTCTTTAAAGTTTAGCACTGTTGAAGTAAATACTCAAAAATTGATACATAAATAGTATATATCCTTGTAAAATCTCATGTGGATACATGAAATAGTAATGTATATATATATATATATATATATATATATATATATATATATATATATATATATATATTAAGACAGGCTTCGTTAAAATCCACGGAGTTCTGCTTTTTTGAGATTTTCTTGGTTAGTCGTTCGACTCTTCGAGCGATTTTACGATTGTGTGGAAGTGGAAAAGACCCATATTAGCTAAAATCAACCTCCTGAAGATGGACGAGACGTCCGAAAGTGCTCGAGATTTGACCCAAACCATAACGATGGGTGCTATACTGCACCAGCTACTACTACACGATCGTAAAATCGCTCGAAGAGTCGAACGACTAACTAAGAAAATCTAAAAAAAGCAGAACTCCGTGGATTTTAACGAAGCCCGTCTTAATAACAATTTGCTGTCAAACTATATATATATATCAAGTTACAAATAGTTATACCAATGAAATTATTTCTATTTACATGAGTAACAGTGGCTTAAATAAGTCCAGAGTTGAATAGTGTCAGTACATATGTAGCCAAAATATGTATTTAATTACACATGTATACTATATATGTATCTTTCCTTTTTTCTGATGCGTTAATCCCGAGCAACAACGTGATCTGCAATGATAGTTTTTTTCCACTTTTGAACGATCAAAGACTTGGTCCGGGTGAAGACTGGTTTACAGAGATGATTGTGCAGGGTGTCTGCTCATCTGACGATCAGCCTTCTCCTCAGTCACTTCTTGCAGACTCTAATGCAAAGGCAAGTCAATTAATAATATATATATATATATATATATATATATATATATACTTTTTTAAGGAAACATTTTTTTAATCAATTAAACGGGCAAGTGACAACAAAAAAAAAATATTAAAATTTTCCTGAAGGCCTTATCGTCTGACCCTCTGAGAGGAAACGTTAGAATGATAAATACAAACTAAGAAACTCGAATGAGATATGAGGAGGACATTTTTTAAGTTGAAGAAAACGACTGAGAGAGAAAAAAGTAAATCTCTCAAAGTTATGGTTGATTTTAATCATTAAAGATCTCCAACTGATGCTTTAATATCTGTTGTCAACACAGGCTAGGTCGACAATTGTTAGTAACTAACGCCTCAATAATATTGAGATGGTATTTCGACCTACCACTGTGTAAAACAGAAACCCACCCATCGAAATACTTGTCAGAACAACTATTTGTTCTCACCAGGTGAATACCGATTCCTGTACCTCAAAGTTCCCGGATGATCTCGAACCCTTGTTTAAACGAATATCACGTGGTATCTGTTAGGATATGTTAATTTCTAATCTTTGGGAGGTTTTGCCAACGTAGTAAGCTCCACACTGACATGGGATTTATAAACAACATCATTTTTTTGAGTGGCTAGCAAAACATCCTTACGAAAAGAAGAGAAACTGGTTGGAGTCATGTAAACTACTCTCAGCATGGTTGCTAGAAAACAACGTTGAGTAGAAGAGGAATTCATTTTGACAATGTCAAGACCGTCAGAACTTAACCATCGAAGTTTCAAATAAATAGGGCATCGTGACGGACCAATTAATTTACCACCATTAAATATAGCAACTTTGCGTGCAATGATGCTTTTAATGATATTGATGGGATATCCATTAGCAAATAAAAATATTAGTGATCCAACCAAGTTCCGCAACAAGTCGTGTTGGTAAACAAATCATAGGTGCTAGATGAGTGAGAGTACCAATAAGATTTATTTTTCTTGATCTTGGGGCGAGGGAAAACAAATTTAGATAAAATCCTGTAAACGTTGGTTTTCTATACACAGAGGTTTCAAACTATAAAACATTGAGGACGTTTTCTTCTTACAAAAGAAACCGTAATAGAAAATTTTAGCAATTTGCTTTTTATTTTTTCCACCCGCACGTTTCATTGATTAACAAATCTTTCCTCTGAAATTCATCCTACGATTTTGTTGTACGCGAAATTTACTTACAGACACACACACACACACACATATATATATATATATATATATATATATATATATATATATATATATATATATATATATATATATATATATATATCTGGGTTTGTGTTGGTGTGGGTGTATATGTGTGTACATTTATCCTGTTTTATCTATTTAAAATGTATTTAAATAAACATTGCCTACACGAATCTTTTTTTAAAAACTTCATGTAAATGCATTTTAAATGCAACTTATGTACATTATTGAATTGTAAAGAATTGAACTTATTTTCTTTGTAGACTCAAAACAAAAATTCAAATAGATAGTGCAAGCGACTTTATCTAAGCGAATTCAACTTATATTATTTCAGCATTTATATAATTGATTTTCCTGAAGTATATATACTCACCCGTTACGCTTGTTGTAAACATTCATAGTTTCATGTTGGTCACCCGTTACATAACCACACCGCTTTATTACACACTATAATCATATAGTTGAATTTTTGTATTTGTACTCAATGCATCGTTGTGAACTTAGAATGAAATATGAGCAACATGTTACCTCGCGTGGGTCAAAAACAATGATGGTTGAGTGGATATAATCTTTGTGTCGGACAAATTAAATTGATTGTTTCGATGTTTCATTTCTGCCATTATGTAAAACTGAATTGATCGTTCGGAAACTTTTCACTAGTACATCGATCAGGTTGAATTGGCTGACTTCGTCAATCTGTCTACACATTTCAGCTGATTGGTTGCCGTTCATGTCTAAACCATCGTCAAGGTGGTGTAGTTTTACTGCCTCCAGAGGCGATGTCGGCTCAATCATTCCTAGAGGTAATACAAAGTTAATACCGACGCCAACTTTTATTTCGAGCATTGAACCGAAGTAATGTTATCAACTTCTGACACGTGACTGCCTTTCGATGACTTACTTAAGCAAACCTATATAAATATGATATATTCTTCTTTCACTGTTACTTATCTCCGAACCAGATGTTTAATAGTAAATAAACCACCGATTAACATGGCTGATAGCACCCTGAGCCCACTACTCAAATTCCTCGACCTAGCATCTACATGTACCATGAATTTAACCAAATACATTGACGATACTACCAAGTCTGCTGCAAAAGTATTTTGGTTGAGATCAAAGTGTAGTATCAGTTCCGATGGATGCTACATCATTCATACCGGTACCGTCATTGCCTTTGGGCCTTAATTCTGTCGGTCTTATTGCTTTTCTTGTGTAGTTCTCGGAGGTCAACTGCTCTCACCCTTTGAGAATGAGTTAGTGTAGTAGTAACCGCTTGAAGTGCCCCTAATAGAGAATGCCGACGGGCTACCCACTGACTTTTTGGTAAGCCATAGTGCTCATCCACTAGGGCGCTGGTTGTTCCATTCCGACCGTACAGTAACTTAAACTGCACATAAACTTAATGTAATGTGAATAAACATCTCGCTATACAGCTTTCTACTTACGATTCCACTATGAATATATCCCCTAATTCACAGAACTCCCTTGCAATGTGATTTGTATAGGGTGAATAAATTATGTTTATTTTCAGTATCACAAAGTTACTGACAGCTGAGAAAAAATATTAACATGACATTCTATCGTATAAGTAGAAAAGCTCTACTTTTTCGTATGTAAACAACAAATAACAGTCACATATATTTCTCTTTGTCACATTGCGATTTGTTGATACTTTTAAATAAATGTATAAAATAACGAGGGGTACTCCCACGGGAAAGCCTAACAGGAATCTCTACAAGTGTATCAAATGACTCCGAGTAATAAGTTCGATCGTGAATGTAACCAACGCAAGCCATGTTCACAAAGAAGACCAACGCGATATTCGACAGACAGTTAGATGGAACGAAAACTTAATATCAAAAATGGACGTTGTAAAATCGAAGTAAAATTCTAGTTTTAATACGAATTATTTTGGGATGTAAGGATTGTGAATAGAATAATTAAGAATATGCTCTATATATCGAAAGGGCAAAAATTCACAAACAAGAAGAATTTTAACAAACTCAGAAAAATATATTCCATTACTGTCCAGGGCACTTCTATATAAGACGAATTGATAACCCGCGTCTTAAACACGTTCAAATTAACAGCCATGCAAGTAGTTCGTCAAAAGCGCACATCTTAAATGAATAGGAAATATGCCGACTCCATGATAGTCAACTATAAGAATAAAAGTTATTGGCACCTTACATGGGTTGTATAGTATAAGCTGATTTACCTATTTCTGGGAAAACATATACTTACCCAGGCACAATAAATACAGTTACCACCAAGCGTCGTGGCAAACGAGATGGTGCCAGAATTATGACATGCACTGTTGTAACATACTTCCGTTTATACGTGATTGTTAATTATACTACTGTGCTTGTCTTTATTATTACCGATCCTTCAAGGCTACAACAATATATATATATATATATATATATTTGCCTTGTGTTTGTATATATATATATATATATATACAAACACAAGGCAAATACGGTACTCCCGATCCGGATATGGAAACTTAAAGATCAAATGGAAAGTAGTTGAGAGAAAACCGTCTATATATAGAAACATACTATATATTAAGGGCCATCATTGCCCTAAATACAGTCTGTTTGAATAATGGAGATTAAATCTTTAAATGATGCATCCACAAGAGACAATCACTACTCATGAACTGGATTTACTGATACACATAAAGGCATAGCAACTACCCAGCTCTGCCAAATACCTAACCCCATAATTGCCCCATTAAATACTGACGTTCACTCCAGAATATTCTCCCAACTATCACCCCTCATTAATATAAATACAATTAAAAAATACGAAAATACCTTAATCATCCCATATCCACACTATTTTCTAAGAGCAATAATTATAACTTTCTCAAAAATAGTTTTCCAGTCATTAAGAGGGTAACATCCCCATTTCACATCATTATTACTCCCATAAGTCCCCACCATTTCTCCCATATCTCCAAAACATGTCCAATTTTTCGCCCAATCTTTACTCTTATCTCTACCCCAGTGTTTATCTAGTATATCAATATTATTACCCCTACAAGCAAACACTATACTTTAGTTAATAATGTTAAATCCCGAATACAAATCATTCAAAAACGCTGCACACTTACAGCCTTTAGACCGTTCGGATGATATTTAACATTATCAGCGACGTGACAGTATTTTTATTAACCTTAATAGCCTAGTAAACTATGTAACACACAGCTAAACTAGGTCCACATATACACAACGCATGCGGTATGAAAAACATAAACACATTAATACCTGTTTCTGTAGTAAATAATATATTACTATGCATATATATATATATATATATATATATATATATATATATATATATATAAACTCAGTAAAATACAATGTTCATGACATAATTATATTTTGTCATTATGCTCTAAAAATTCAACATTAAGAAATTGTATTGTGTACACATGTTTTGGATGTTGTTTATAACATCCTCATCAGCACAACAATCTAAAACATATATATATAAACAATAATATTTGTTGATGTTGAAGTTAGATAGCATGGTTACCAAATATCCATTATGTAACTTTTTAAACTTCATTATAATACATGAGCTCTGTCGAATATAACGTCTAATCATTGAGCTAAATTTCACCTCAGTTTCTACTTGATTCATAAATATTTTAATGCTTCCTTCTTTTATATGTATGTAATTAAAGTGATGATGTATGTCTCTTCATGATGTCACTAATGTAACCTATTTAAACTTGACTTTCTTTAAAACAAACACACGCACCCTATATTATACATCTTTAGTTTAGTTTAAATAAAGTGAATATGTCTATGTGTGTGTTCTATGGGTGTGCGTATGTTCAGCTAAACGTAAAAAATACTACACAATAAAAACAAACGAAGTTGTTTTATTCTTGATTGGCGTTGCCCTGGATTAATAATACTTAAAATTAGGAAATATTATTCATTCCTTGGGTGTCAACTGATACATGTATCGTCATAAGGGGCTTGACCTTTCAGTCATTCCCAATTTTACTTATTATAGAAGAGAAAAGGTAAATGATATAAACTATTATAATTTACAATGCATTAAAACAAGAAAGAGGAATATGCTGGAGAGAAAGATTTAGACAATACGCGGAGGGGGAGAGAAAGGTAGAGAGACGAACTGAGAAAGGTAGAGAGAGAAGTATTAATATAAAGATGTTACACATATTTGTAACCTCTTTTATTTTGTTTTGTATGTTCCACGACAACGCCCAACACCAGCTAGCCCTACTAGTATATATATATATATATATATATATATATATATATATATATATATATATATATATATATATATATACATATAAGTAAATTACGTGTACAACAGAATGGTAGGATTAATTTTAGAGGAAGCATTATTAAAATCAATGAAACAGACGAGTGGGGAAAAAAAAAAGGAAAATTGTTAAAATTACCTTAAGGCCTTGTCGTCTGACCCTCTGAGAGGAAACGTCAGAATGGTAAATTAAAAACTGAAAGTCGAATGAGAAATGAAGGGGGGAGAAAAAAAAAAAAAAACTTATTTCAGTTGGAAAAAACGAATGAGAAGGGAAAAAAAATTAAATCTCTCAACGTTATGGTGGCTTTGAATCATTAAAGATCTCCAACTGATGTTTCAAAATCTTTTGTCTACACAGGCTAGGTCGATAGTTGTTAATGACTAACGCCTCAAGAATATTGAGATGGTAGTTCGACCTGGCACTGTGTAAAACAGAAAACCACCCATCGGAATACCTGTCAGAACAACTATTTGTACTAACGAGGTGATTACCGATGGCTGATTCCTGTGCCTGGAAGTTCCCGGATGATCTCGAAACCTTGTGTAGGCGAATATCACGTGGTATGTGCTGGGATATTCTAAATTCTAATCTTTGGGATGTATTGCCAACGTAGTCAGCTCCACACTGACACATGAATTTATAAACTACAGAATTCTTTTGAATGGCTGGCAAAACATCCTTACGAAAAGAAGAGAAAAAGGTTCGAGTCGTGTAAACTACCCTCAACATGGTTGCCGGAAAACAACGTGGAGTAGAAGAAGAAATCCTTTTAACAATGTCAAGGCCGTCAGAACCCAACCAAGGGAGTTTCAAATAAATAGGGCAACGTGACGGGCCAATAAATTTACCACCATTAAATAAAGCAACTTTACGTGCAATGGTGCCTTTCAGGCACAGGAATCAGCCATCGGTAATCACCTCGTTAGTACAAATAGTTGTTCTGACAGGTATTCCGATGGGTGGTTTTCTGTTTTACACAGTGCCAGGTCGAACTACCATCTCAATATTCTTGAGGCGTTAGTCATTAACAACTATCGACCTAGCCTGTGTAGACAAAAGATTTTGAAACATCAGTTGGAGATCTTTAATGATTCAAAGCCACCATAACGTTGAGAGATTTAATTTTTTTCCCCCCTTCTCATTCGTTTCCTCCAACTGAAATAAGTTTTTTTTTTTTTTCTCCCCCCTTCATTTCTCATTCGACTTTCAGTTTTTAATTTACCATTCTGACGTTTCCTCTCAGAGGGTCAGACGACAAGGCCTTAAGGTAATTTTAACAATTTTCCTTTTTTTTTTCCCCACTCGTCTGTTTCATTGATTTTAATAATGCTTCCTCTAAAATATATACATATATATACATATATACATATATACCTCTATATATATACATATATATACATATACATATATATATATACCTATATATATATACATATATATACATATACATATATATATATAAATTATATATGCGTGTGTGTGTATATATAGCCAATGCAATATAGACTGTGCCATTCCATTTTAATGCCACCTTATTGGAAGAAACTACAAATAATAAAATCATCTGAAGTAAAAAATCTTACGTCAAAACCGATATTTTTCCAGTTACACATAAAAAAAGTAATTTTAACACCAAGCGTACCTCCTCATTAAGAGTGTTTGATATCGCGGCAAAAATAAGTACTGGTCTCTTTTATCGACTAACGATAGCTTCACTCTATTAAAATCCGGAAATAACATTTCTGAAGCGAGACAAATGTCTTTCTTCGATTTCAAAAACGAAATATTCCTGTATACCAAGACATTAAAGTTGTATTTTATACGAGCCGATTCAGTGATTTTAGAGCTGATTTTAGCATTTCCAGAAATAGTCTCAACCTTTTGCGACAAATAGTTATAATTGAAGTTCGTTAAACATTCAAAGATACTCCATCATAATTATAAAGACACATTGGTGGATACAATAAGCACACACAACTAAATAAAATATTACCTACCTTATAAAATAATTGACATAATTACACTAACAAATGAATACTGATTGAAATTGATCTATAAATTTAAAACGTATTTGCTGAATAAATGTATATATATATATATATATATATATATATATATATATATATATATATATATAACAAAATAGAGATTATGTGTCTGTAATCAAATCTTCATGATTACCAACGTCACATTATCTCTAGCTGTGTTGCTCGCATTGTAGATGGTGTTACTATACAATAATAAGTAAAGGCATGGCGTTCAACATAATTTACACAGGTTTCATCATCTATTTTTTTTTTAAAATAAAATGCATATACACAATAAGAGTATTACTTGAGAGGGTAAAAGCGATGAACAATTAGCATATTTAGTTTACTAATCTGAATTTCGTAAATAATTCACAAGTTTTATTGATTTATAATTGTTTACTTATGTTGTAATATATTCTAAATAGTTTCGAGGACAAATCGTTACTTAAATAAATAAAAATAAGCATTTGCATTATCTTCTTTTATGTAGTAAAACAATTAAATTATGAAATATAATCTAATGGAACAGTCGTGTTATACACATTTATTTCTACATAATTTTAATTTAATACATATTTGTTACATAGCAAATAACGTATTAAAAATACATATACATGATAAGTATTTATTGTTTTAATTGAATGTATAAATAAATAGTTCAAGATACAGTAAAAGCTTATTTAAACTGATCGAATGGCTGACATTAAAAAGAGAGCTATTTATTTGTACTCATTAACACAAAGATCTAGGCGTTGGTTGTTAAGGGAGAAGTGTTGGGTTTGAAGAGGTGTTTAAGGTAACGAGACACTTTTAACAAAATAATTACGTGTTCCAGATCGTAATTACGCCATCAATCTGCGTGCAATCTACATATATCACGCCCTATTATATCAGCATATGATTCAGAAGATCATTTATTTATGAAGATCAGATGAGAGTTTTGGCCAGAGTAGATACTTGGTGTACGCTGGTATTAATATCATATGCTTCAGACTTATATCCCCATGAGAAACTTTTATAGACCTACCAAAATGGGAATTATATGATGATTCCAAAGTCATTTCGATATATATTTCTTGTGTAATGACCTGTCACATCTAATCTTTGTGCGAGACCCGACCATGCTCTTTTTTATATATCTAAAGCTATCGCTCTAAACAAAAAAAAACCTTCGATAAATTCACTGATACTATGCGACGTTACAATACATGTTACTATTATATCTATGTGCATACATTGTGTTAATGTAATTACATAAATTTAAACATTAATATTATTTATTGACTGTGATTATTAAGAAATATTTTACGATAAAGAGGCCATTTAAAACTATAAAATAGGTATTACGGTACATTATGTAACCCTTGGTGTTATTAAAACGGGTTAGTAATATTTTGTATTACATATTGTCGAATTCTGTTCTAAACTGGTTTCTCACAATATACTTAACAGCACATTGCCGGTTAGTTTCTGCGTGTTTGAAATTGAGAAGATGCCAAAGATGCAAACTAATATATCATTGCACAGAGAAAGGTACCATCAAAACTGACAAGTTACAATGTCTACATCTGCATTTTAATCGTTAAAACGTTATTTTTAGCACATTTGCCGTTTGGTGGTTTTATTAACAGTCTTATTTTCTATTTAATACTGTGCGAATTCTGTTCGTATTTACCCACATGAACATGTATCAGTATCGATTTAATGATACACATCTGACAATCTGGCTACACATTTAACGGCGTATCGACTTACTTTCAAGTTCAATTCCTGATAAAAACAGTGATATTAAACAGTTAGAAATAGATTTTTACTTAGAGAAAATATAACGAAATAAACATGCAAAAAAAAAATAAATTGTTAAGAAATGTACATTATTTCATAGAAATTAAACAATTATACGCACTATTAAATCCCGTGTAAGTTCGAATTTGGGTGTTAGAATAGAAACCATAAATATATAAGCCTTTGTATTATTTGAATTATTCTGACTAACATTTTAATCTAGGATGTTATTCTCAGAACGTTTCGGCCGATGTAACCTCCCACTAACTTCATGTGCATCTTGTCGAACTCATGAGTCCATCTATAGAACTCGGGATTCTGTACGGAATTTCTAACATAATCCTGTATTTATCCACGAGGGTAGTTTGCTCTTTTTCTGTTAATCATGACAGAGGGTACGCCTTTATAAATTCGTAATTGTATTCTCAGAATCGCACGCATCGTGGATTGAATAGTCACCCTCTAGAAAACTATCACTAAGATTGAAACAACCACATATCTTACGTTACAGTTCTATCTTGACAGAAAGAGATCAAGCTGCCCTGGTAGATTAGATAAAGAGTTCCGTTATAATGTTTGACAGAAAGATTCCCGAGTTCGGGAAGATGCACCTAAAGAAGATCGGAGATTTCATCGGCCGTTCCGTTGAGATAATTACATCCAAGAATAAAACAGTAGTCTGAATAATACAAATCATACGTATTATCACTTCTTATCTCAAATATTTAAAAACATATGCTCATCCTTTATGTGCGTGAATATCTACAATAAGATCGCACAGTGTTTACCAGTATAAACCCCTTAGAATACTCACCCTTTGTGTGCTATGATAAAAAATCTGAATATAACATGCATATACCGTTCTTTACATTTTAGCATACTGACATATAAAGAGGTTGGCGAATTATCAACCAAATATTACATCATTATTTGAATAATAAATTTTAAAGATAAGTTAAGATTTTGCCGTCACAATAATATAGAGGAAAGTAAAAAGATGCGAAATCTGATATTATATAACTGAAGCCAAGTATTTATCGAAGACGGTTTTTCAGTAAATATAGAAAATCTCCCCCCACCCTAAGATTTGTAAATTACTATCGACTTTAAGTAGAATACGTAGGATACAGTGCCATAGCTGACGTTGTGTTAGTGTTCACCCATAAACAAGTTTGATCAACTTTCATACCAGATATGGCAATTTGTTTACACCGAACGTTCTATCCCGGCGTTACAAAAATACATATAAATGTAGTTCGATGTTAGTAAATTTATTTTTCTGGTTGTAGCAGATTTTTGTATGTTTCGGAAAAATTCAACTCATCACTGGAAGAATACAACTTTGCTTGCTGTCACGGTAAAATCTTAGGAGATTATAATTCTTTTACATCTACAGATTTGGATGCGCGATAAAAACATGTTGGCGGAGAGAAAAGCCGGAGAGAGTTTCGGATTCTTTTCATCATTCAGTTAAATGCGTAGCGTTGGTTGTCCAATCATTATTTAAAGTGTTTGCTATGTATGATTCACCTGCATTAAATTATGATGTAAAAGTGTTCTTATTTAATTTGGTTATAAATAATTTTAATCATGTATTAGTATTGAGCTAAGCTAAATTATTTGCTAATTCAGAGCAAACATGGAACTTCCAATGTGAAAGGCTGCATAACCGGAGACATTAGACGAAGCTTGGAAATACTATCGAAAAACGAAACTGTGGTTCTTTCAAATCGCGCTAGTCACAGTGTTTCAAACAATCACACTATTACCTTTGACCTAAAGTTTGAATTATTTTATAGGTGAATAGAGAACGGGTATATCTTATGAGATTCCCCGAGTAAATTTCGCAACGTAACATTTTTCCTGAATCTCTTTAAGCATTTTCATTTATCGATAATGCCACTGGGTTATACTTCAGTTCATATAGCCAGAGACCAGGACCTTGGACAGTTATTGATCCATTGAGTGACTCCAGCTTGCTTGATCTTTCTAAACTTTCCGTAAAATGTTA
>OY744517.1:61241432-61258932 GCA_963556195.1 Sepiola atlantica | reverse complement strand
TACTCAATCGAGTCAAGGTAAAAGTTGACCTCAAACCCAGAAAGTGTTTAGTTCACCTCCGTTTTCTTTCTTGCTTTTCTTTCCCCTAGCATTTTAGTGAATATAGACGCGTTTTTGAGCGGCACATGTCAATACCTTTTGAGCCCCCCCCCTCGGCTACACGGATGTATTTTGTTTGCCAGTCATGACCGTGGAATTCTGACGAGAGCAGCATTATACATGGATATTACATTTGTAGAATGTCTATGAAGGCAATGAATACACGCCTCTCAACCGACGAATTATTATTTTAAAGATCTTATTTTTTAAGCAGATGTTTACCTCCAAAGTAATTTCTAATGAAAAGTTCCTCTGATTCTTGAAAACGTACGGCCGCTATAGTGAACCCCTCTATATTTCCTGTAAACGAACACGTTCGTTTAACGCATTTAGTTACGTTCAGTTAAAACATTCGGATTATATATAAACATAGACGTTCAGACTATTTACAGATCGACATGGTTGCTTAAATCTGTCGGACAATTTGCAAACAAATCCCGGCAGTTTACACCGACGGTCTGTTTGTATAAACGCGGGTATTTTAACATTTTCGATTTATTACATAAAAACAAACACAGTCGGTTGACCCCATAGGATTCTATTTATACAGACACGGTCTTGTACAGCCTGCAGACTAATTGTATATAGACATCGTCTGGTAACACTATTAGACCATTTTTATACGCATATCATCTGGTAACATAATTGGATAAAGTGTTAAAAGAAACGTGCACAAATACATACAAGCACCGTGCAAACGCAGTGAAATACTTGAAGTGAGACTGCCATCGCTTAAACCCCGTTCTATATATATATATATATATATATATATATATATATATATATATATATATATATATATACTGTTTACATTTACATATTAAATGTGTGTGTGTCTATTTCAATCGTTTTTTTCTTTTACTTTTCTCTGAAACGCAGACCTTAAAATGCCATATTCATCGTATATAAGTAACTTGTTTAGTCTCTACTGTCGGTATTGTAAACTAGCGTTTCATCAAAGGTATGTTGTTGTAGGAAATCTCGATTGGCTGTTAAGCCACGGGCTAAAAATAGGGCAAGTGTTTGTTTTTATTCCGACTAAACTTCTGTTCTGTAGATGTGTACATTTGCAAGAAATAGTAGTACCACGGTAAGTCCGAAGGAAAAGTAATAAAATGATGTTACAATTACATTGTGGGGAGTTGTCTTCACAATCGATCTAGTCGATTTTTTTATTTCTGTTTAATAATGTGGAAATCTATAATTATAACTGGTTTCCTTTGCGTTCAAACACTTATCACAAATATCTTCTAGAAAAAAGTATCAGCACTATTAAAAAAACAATTCTGTAAAAAAATAAAATTCAGGAAAATGAAACATAAAACCGTCATGCATTTAGAAACAGTTGGTCAGTCTAGTGTAAAGGTTGTGTCAGTTTATTACACGTTTCTTTGACGCTAATCGTTGCTTTGTACTAGGGTAACATTTAATTCTATTAATCCTAATATGAACTTTACATTTTCTGTCATTCGCAATAGAATTTAATATTTAATCTTATAAATATAGTTCGGTTTGGTATAATTATGCAGAAAAGAAAAGAGACTTAATCTCACACTCGATACCACTCTTACTGTAACTCATGAAAACATCGCATTTCATTTAACAATAAACATTATTTTATCGGTCTAAGACACGTTTTCATTAACTACACATTTTTATGCGTGCGCCATATTGATTATCTGCAGAAATAGTGTGCTTTATAACATGATAAAAAAGTAATACGTTATCATGAATTAGTTTTATTATGACAAAACATGACAATTACATTAATTTAGAGGTCGCCGAAAAAGGAGCGGCCTCTATTCTTCAAACTTATTAGGAGAATTCAGCAAAGTTCAACTTTTACTTTTTCTCTTTAATATTTATTTTAGATAAACCCTTTCCATAATACATTTCAATTTTCGTGTGATCAATTTAAGGTAGTTGTATTGCAACATGTAATCTGTACATATGTATGTCCGTATATAATTTAAAGAATACAATTATCGTACGAATATGTATAGAAAACGGTGAGTATGCTTGAAGATTTACTTTTACACCTGAATAAATATCATCTGCTTTTCCTAAATAGATAAGTAGTACGAACAGTCGATGCTTGTATATGAATGAGTATCAGGCTGGACCCTCGAAAATGTTCTTAATTATAAAATTATTACGAAAGTCGGCATCAGAAATACAACTATACATTTTTAGCGTATTTATTGGATATGTTAAGTTGGAAGTAGACAAAAGAACAAACACTATTGAAGTTAAAATTTATTATTTCAAGACTTGTGTGATTTAAGAAAAATATTAAAAACTAATTTTGTAAAGAAATATCGGAATAAACAAAAAAAAACCTGTAATCGACAACAATGTAACCTTGCCGGGATGGTATTCTTCAGAAAAGAAGTAGCAATCATCATTACTATATATATATATATATATATATATATATATATATATATATATATATATATATATATATATGGAATCAAAGAGCATATACACACATCGGCGTCGTCATTTTGGAAACACCTCAGCACTTGTAGCCACTCTAGCAAACTTATCGAAATGAACATATTGGCCACGGAGAGAGACACCGGTAATCTTAGGATCAAAGAAGCCATTCTCATGAATAAACTCCGTCCCACTATTAATAACCGAGCGGAATTAAGTTCATCCTTTATAATATAACATACACTTTAGTACTTTACACACTAATCTAAGTCTACCCACATTACATCAACACATCTATAAGTAGATTTTGAGTCATCCTAAAGTAATTTATTAGAATCATTGTTAGACTTTCAAACTTAGCTTATAGCTTACATCTTACGAATTACAGTCATATCAGTCATATCCACTGAACATATTAGAACTATAGAATATAAATATACAAAAATAATGATAAATAAAAGAATAAAGAAATGCAATACAGGCAGATATATATATAAAATAACAATTCTAATAATTCTCTTTTCAACGTCACCATTATTAGAGAGATACTACAAAATTAATCTCCCATGAGTTGCTTCCCTTACATAATTCAAATTTCAATTTAAAATTCAAAATAGATACAGCGGTGGAAATGAAAAAAACCACTAATTTAAAAACAAATATAAAATTAAAAAAAAAGGATATTATATGAAATAAAAAAACAAAAACAAATATATATATAAATACCTAAACAAAATATATAATGTTAAAAAACTTTATAGTAATAATAATGACTATTATAATTAACTGGACACATTGCTGAAGAACTAGAATGTATTTAGTGCGTTCCTGCTATTACTATTTTAACCCATTTCACGCACGGACTTTTGAGGATTTAATACACAATCCAGTTGAGAAAGAAGGATTCTCTCGAAATATATTATGAAACACGGCCACACATATTAAATCACCGTGTATAAACTTCTTCTGATCAAGTAAGCTTTATTTATACAAAAATAAGTAAATAGATAATACTTGGTTTATATTATTCTTCAGCGCCATTTTTTCCATTTCTCGCATTTAATCAAAGTTGTATCACCAATGTAGTCTAAGTATATATATATATATATATATATATATATATATATATATATATATATAGAGAGAGAGAGAGAGAGAGAGAGAGAGAGAGAGAGAGAGATGTATACATATATATATATATATATATATATATTTATATATATATATATACATATATATATTTATATATATATATATATATATATTTGTATATATATATGTATATATATATGTATATACATGCATATACAGGGTGACTAAAAAAAAACGGGCCCGTGTAAACTTTATGTGATATCCCATTTATTTATTCATCAATTGCCCTTATTGTACAGGACGTGGCAGATTCAACGACCGTGAGTACACCAATACCCCAGTGTGAGCTGGGACAAAGAATACACTGTGTTAAATTTTGCTCCAAAACAGGCTCGTTTAAGAAAACCCAGGACAGTTTACAGCATCAGTTCGGATGTGAAAAAGCTCCACCCAAAAGCAGAATTCAGAACTGGGTGGACCATTCGAGAAGTATGGGACCGTGGAGAACTTCAACGCTGCCAGTGAGAACCGTCCAAGCCACTCGGCACGTCCCAAGAAGCGGACAGCCGAGCTGGTCGAAAGTGTGAGAGAGTCTCTCCAGGAGAGTCCGAAACGCTCAGTGCGTAAGCGAAGTCAGCCCCTCGGTGTCTCCCGTGAGACTTGCAGGAGAGTGCTGGTGAACGATATCAGGGCTTACCCATATAGAATACAGACGCTGCAGACCCTTACAGCCTCAGACAAGAAGCAGAGGAGCGCTATGGCCGTCAAGATGCTCGATAAGATCGAAGAGACACCAGGTTTTCTTTAACCTCCTTTGGACCTCAGATGAAGCCCACTTCCATCTTGACGAAAAGGCGAACTCCAAGCTAAATAGCTTCTGGGGATCCTCCAGACCCAATGAAGTAGCTACCAAGCCCCTGCACTCTCCTAATTGCACGATGTGAGCTGCAATCTCGGTTAGAGGCATCATCGGACCAATCTTCATCGAAGTATCTGGCGCAGCAGTGACAGTCACCAAGAAGCGGTATGTGGAGGTCTCAAAACCTTCAAGAGTGAGCTCCAGACCCTCTACCCGTCGATCAAGAGCAATTTCTGGTCCCAGCAAGACGGAGCAAGTTCTCACACCTCAAACCTGTCCTGAGATTGGCTGAAAGAGAACTTCGGAGGCCGAGTGATCAGTCTTAAGACTAATTTTGAGTGGCCACCTCATAGCCCGGACCTAAGCTCCCCAGATTACTTCCTTTGGGGATATCTTAAGGACAGAATGTACGCAAGGAAACCCAGAACCATCACGGAACTCAACAAAGCCATCAGGGAGGAGATGAGTGCCATTCCCAATTCAGTCTGTAAGAACGTCATGGACAACTTCGTTCTGCGCCTCAAGAAATGCACGGAGCTAAAAGGAGTCCATCTAAAAGGCCAAATATCCTAGTGTTTTGATATGATGTTGTGAATATAATAAACTAGTTATGCCCCAAGATGCATTTCATTCGGACGAAACACTAAGAAACAGGGAATAATTAGATTTGGGGCCCGTTTTTTTGGGGTCACCCTGTATATGTATGTATATATATGTATATATATGTATATATTTGTATATATATGTATGTATATATATATATATATATATGTATATATATATATATATATATATATGTATATATAAATATATATTTGTATATAGATATATATTTGTAAGTATATATATATATATTTGTATGTATATATATATATGTGTATATGTATATATATGTATGTATACATAGATATATATCTGTATGTATTTATATATATATATATATATATATATGTATATATATACACGTATGTATGTATATATACGTATGTATGTGTATACATATATATGTATGTATATGTATATATATAAATATACGTATGTATGTATATATATATGTATGTATATATAATATATATATACATATATATATGTAGATATATATATATATATATATATATATAGCTAGATATGCATATAATTATTTGCACTTCTTTATAGAAGAAGGTACTCTTAACAATTAGGTCTAACTAATTTTTACAAGTCTTGCTGCAGATATGACACACAACGCACGTGGTTACCGTTTGTATGTAGTTATATAAAACCCCTGTTTGACATTTGTTTATTAGCCTCTTACCATCGGGTATCATGTGATTAAGTAGACCAGCTCTTGACAGACAGAGCCTGTCACATAAACACCACAAAGTTCAAATGTTGATTCACGCTTGGCACTGATTACTTCCGCAAAGTACGTTTAAATATTAAGTACCTTATACGCGTTGCCTCAAATCTGGCACAGCTCAAATAGATACACTTGAGCCAGGCCGACTAGGGAAGAGACATCCCTTCCCAATTCTCCACGGTAATATCAAAAGTGTTTGGTCATTACATCTTTAAAACGTAACTTAATTGTGGGTCTCGAACATTTTCCATGCATCAGTTACCCATAAAACAATTGCTTAGGGAACCTGTTATCTTCCATAGCATCTAAGTGCATAGCTCAGCGCATCTGAGAACATATAATACGCGCTTATGTGCTCGGCACTCAATCATGCTTTATAACTTCGGTGTCTAGTTCACATGATTGCCACTTAATATTTCGGACCCTCCTGGAACACATTTGATAGGACCTATCCAGAACCTTAATGTGTCTGTGATGCATTGTCTACGTCTGTAAAGAATACGGGAGAATAGCCTTTACCCCCACACACATATATGTTTCTCTCTCTCTCTCTCTCTCTCTCTCTCTCTGTATATATATATATATACAAGAACAAATACATTATTAGAATTGTTCATAAATTCATTGATAAATAGTGATTACACTACACAAGGATACTCATTATATAATATCATGAGCAGCTGACTCTACGTATTTTATCAAGTAAAATAGCAGCTTATTTGGTTATCTAGTATGACATATTTTTTAAAAGTTGAATAATATATTAAGTTATTTTCTTAATACAAATGCTTAGGAAACGAAATTTGATGAAACCGGTTTCGATTCATAATAAACGCATGAGTATTGTAAACAAAATATCCACATTTTCCTGGCCAATAATTGAGATTTTACAAATTTGCCAACATCGATTCAACAAAACATAAAAATTAAAAACATCTCTATTTTCAGTGGACGACACTTTCTAAATTATTAGAGAAAAGTGTCTAATCTCAGATGAAATTGTTGGTTTCTTATTTTATCTTTTAGTGCATTACATTTAATAATCGCTAAGATTCATCACGTAATGCAAGATTTAAACGATTACATTCATTATGTTATTCTCAGGCAGGGATGTGAAATAAATATAGTTATAGAACCACATTTCCGGTAAAATGTGTTAATACTCACATTGTTATTAAATACACTAAGAGATAAAATAGGATTTTCCTTTCTACGTTTTTTTCATTTTTATCTTGTTCAGTTATTACAGTCAAAACTAAGTCACTGTATGATTAATGTAACAAATAAATATGTGTTTTGTCTACAAACAAGTGTTGTATAATGTATATGTAACACATCACTCAATATGTTGAGGGCCTAACTAATAAAACAACAACTTCTAACATAATTCCGATTTTATGCATCAACATTGTGTCTTCCCAGGAGGATACACTGAGTCCTACGCTTTTCTAAGGATTCTATGCTGTTTTGTAGAACGATTTATTTTTGGTCTCAAAATACGTCCCAGTTTCTGATGTAACTTCTTCATATAAGCACACCCTCACTCGATGGCTTGCAATCTAATAATAGTCGATAGAAGTCGGATCTTGAAAATAGGGTTGGTATGACATAATTCGAAGTAGATTTCATATAGTTTTGTTATCATTGTCATCTACTTGTGACACGAGGTATTGTTTTAATCAAAGATAACTTTTTTCGTCTTAATTTGTGACTATTATTCTGCTGATATGTTATTTCAACAAGAGAAACAATGCTATATCATATTCGATATTGACAGTTATTCTCTCTCAAAAAGATCGATAAAGAAAATTTGATTAATATTATCTGCTCAGCTGACTCCATTGTAAAGTAATGTACTTTTCATCCATTGTCAGATATGTACGCATACACTTTTTGTTGTTGTGTTGAAATAGTTACAATAACGCTTTGAATAGTTTGGGTATTGTTGTTTTTAGTCAACTGGTAGGAAAGGCGTCACCCACTTTTAAGCCAAAATGCAAAATACACCGCCTTCTAATATCTTTGATTAATGTGTTCTCTAATGCAACTTTAGATTACGATTGGCTAAACATGTTTGTGGACGTATATTATCTTTATTGGGACACATAGTGCATTAGGAGACACCACATTTAAGCATCATATATGTCTGTATCAGCATACCGCCTCTCAATCGTTGACAACGACGGAGCAGATCCCGAATAACCGTTATTAAACCATTATTTTGCTTCAACTGTAGGTTTACAATCAGAAAACTATATTTTATGAACACACGATATTTAAATGTTTCCACTGTTTTGACAATTGCCAACGTCACCCTCACTGTAATACTAATTGTCTATTTTACTAATAATTCGATTCAGCTAATTTCTTAAAAGTGCTGTTAAAATCTAATTCCTTTATAGAACTAGTTTGGGTTGTTAGTAAATATCGACATATATGTATACAGGTCCAGGACTTAGGGGGTGTTATATAGAGAGGGAGTTACCTCCATTTACTATTAGGGCACCTATTGAAGAGTATGTTATCTTTTTCAGCAGTAACACTATGTATCGACTTACGATACAATTACATAAAATTAGAAATAACTCACTAATCACTAGCATAAGAAAATACAATTGTATATCTATATACATAAGAAGTAACGAACTTTAACTGAACATAATATACGGAATTAAAATGGGTTTCAATTTTAATTCACTATTTGTTGTTGATGTGATATCTTTCTCGAGGTTACCGTATTATCTGAAAGAGATAATATAATCTAGATGTTTGTCTTTTCCTTTAGAAAGCCATCTAAGACAGGAATTCACCGCTAATGTAGAAAATTAGTCCTGTCAAGTCGTAATCATATGTTCCTATCAGAAATAATCTCATAGGATATTTAAAATCTATTAATAATAAGTTGATTAAAGTACAAATTCAATTTACTTTTCAGAAATATAAGAATGATAGGTCAATGAAGAATAATTAGACCTGCAAATGGAAGCAAATCACTATCTTCAGTTGTTCAGAACAAGGAGCATTTAGTAAATGAAAAGTATTTATTCTTCATCTCTTGCAATTTCATTAAAATCTTATCATCAGAGGAGGTAGTGATTGATAAGTTCACAGATAAGGACAGTCAATATTAGAACTTTGAAAAAAGTTTTTTTAAAAGGTTTTAAAAGTTCAAACGGGTATGTCTCAGTGTAAAAGGAAGTCACCAAAAACGGAAATCCAAGTGGTATCGGGTTCAAATGTAATTGGTAAATCCAGAAGAATATCTATGAAAATCTAACGACGACGATTCCACCCAAGCTCGCAGTTCTTAGATAAATGGATCAGACAAAAGAGATGAAATTGAAAGAGAAGACGAATCAATATTTTTATTTACTAAATTCTCCTTGTTCTGAACAACTGAAGATATTGATTTGCTTCCATTTGCAGGTCTATTTATTTTTCATTGACTCATCATATATATATATATATATGTATATGTATATATATATATATATATATATATATATATATATATACATATATATATATATATACATATATATATGTATATATATACATATACATATATATATATATATATATATATATATATATATATATATATATGTATATATATATATTTTTCGCATTGTATACAAGGTCCGTTCTAAACACCATGCGAAAACCATCGCTCTGTAGGCAAAAAGAGTTGTCTCACAAATTAGATTTATTTAGAGACTTCTAAAAAAAAAAAACTTTGCCTTTTTCCATTTATTCCTTCTCGGTTTAATGGCGTGATTCAATCTCCCTTTTTTCTTTTCTTTGTTTTTCCCCCCCACGTTACTCTTTCCCACGTTTTTAAGCGATATTTGCCGACGTTTTCTCTTGACAATGTGTCGGCCGAAAAGTACCTAGAGAATTAGTTCTTATTCTGTCAATTTTAGTCGATCTTTTTATTCTTTTTGAAAAGTTTTTAATCGACAATTAAATATATTATTCAATATTTTCTCTCCCTTTTTGTCTTATTGTGATAGTGCCTTGACTCGCTATGACTCCGTTCATTATATTCACAACTATTACACAATTCTGTACCACGAAAAGTTTGTTCAAATATATATATATATATATATTCATATATTGTATATATATATATGTATAACACAGCAATTTATTATTTCGACCCCAAAGTATTTCTTAATAAGAATGAATCGACCACACGACAATGACACATACATATACTCGCATACACACATCGATAATGCTCCGCACTTAATGAATATTTTCATGCCTGTTTCTCCACTCAGTGCTATGCACGCAATGCTGCACACTATCTCGAGTTTGTTTACAATGGATCATATATTTTTGTTAATTTCGCATAACTTCCGCGCGTTAAATATCGATAAAACACTTCAATTACTGGTTTCTAGATATTTCATCGCCTTTCTTTTTAGTTACGGATTGAGAGTTGTTAAACTTCACATATTGCACGTTCAAAGCCATTGAAATTACAAAAGCGAAAAATGAAATAAAATAGTGTATAATTGTCATTTTACAATGCGAAACACGTTTAATTCAGCAGCAAGGATACTATATTTTATTGACTTGGTTAATGGATTTCCTCATTACAATAAATAATCGTTGATATTGAAAACGCAAGAAAATAATCAGGTCTCTAAAACATATACCATCCATAATTATACTGTCTTCATAAAACATGTTGTTCTATCTTAATATTAACTGACACATTCGTCTTCATGATACATATTTAAAACTTAAATGGGTACCATAACATGGCCATGCATATGGTAACACAACGCGTGTAAATAGTTATATGCCAACATTTTATGGAGTTCAGAGCCTATTGTAATGTCTTCGAATACGCAGAATTTCCACACATTTTTAGAATTGCAATTTTAATAGTTCGGAATGTCTCAGATGAAGATTAGTAATGTGTATTATTTATATGAGTCTGACTACTATTCTCATAGTAGTCAGAATCATATAAATAGTGCATATTACCAATCTTCATCTGAGACATTTCGAAATATTAAAATTGCAATCCTTACAACGTTTCATTAGCTGCCACCTCATACATTCTTTAGGTGCATCTTCTAAAACTTGGGTAGTTTCATGTCGAACTCGTGAATCTGTAGGGAACTTCAAACAGTACCCTTTATTTAATCCATAGAGGCTTCTTACTCTCGTTCTATACGCTATGATTAATTAGATATCCGAGCTAATTCGTAATTGTATTCTTAGTATCGCCCGTAATCAGGATTGCTCTGTTTACCTCCAAAAGATTTGAAAGTAATTATAGTTCGAATTTAAAGAGCCTTATATATAGTCTTCTTTTTGATGTGTAGGTTTACTACTTATTACTATATATACTACGTATTAGTATATATACATATATATATATATATATATATATATATATATATATATATATATATATTTATATGTACATATATATATACATATATATAGATACATATATATACATAGATATATATATATTCATATAGATAGATACACATATATACATATATATATATATAAATACATATGTATATTCATATATATATATATATATATATAAATACATATATATAAATACATATATATAAATATATATATATAAATACATATATAAATACCTATATATATAAATATATATATATATATATATATATAAATATATATATACATAAATACATATATATAAACACATATATTTATATATATATATATAAATATATATATAAATACATTATATATATATGTATTTATATATATATATATACATATATATGAATACATATATATAGATACATATATAAATACATGTGTATATACATATATATATATATATAGACACATATATATATATACGTATATATATACACATATATATACACCTATATATATACACACACATTTATATATATATATATATATATATATATATATATACATACATATGTATACATAGATATTCCGACCTCTGCTGCTGAATAGCATATGCTTAAGCTTACTGTACATGCCCGCCTATGCGACATCACACATAATGCCCGTAATATGTGTATCTTAGATATAAGCTTGTGGTTTAAATTTGATGAGTGTAAATGAGCATGCACTGTTGCCTTTGCAATGCCGACTGGCTATCCGATGTGGACTCATGAATTGTGTTATCGGTATGTTTCATTTCAGCATTTTATTACAATATAGCATTAAATAGTCAATAAGCTTTAGTTCAGACATTAAATCGTATGGCTGTCGAATTATGTGTAGGCGTTCCGCATTACGGATACGTGTTGTCTAAACTATGTCTTACATGTTATTAAAATGCAAAGTTCATGTAGTACCTTTGTAATGCCATTTCCTACGTCGCTGCAACCTATATTTGCTTCTCGAACAACTTCCTCTCCTATTCGTCTACTCCCACCACTACTAGTGTCATTAACTCTAATTTGTACCATTAATAACATTGACTGTGCACCTAACTCAGGAAGAAAGATTATCAGAGTAATAGTTGTATGGAAATAATGTTATGTTATTTAATATCAGTAAAACAGATGTAAATAGATTTAGTTTCTATATATTTTAACATGTGGAATTCTACTAGAATCTACTGGGTTTTGTATTGAAGTCAGGGCACTTTCATCATGTTTAAGAGACCATGTCCTAATACACTTCTATGCATAAACAATACTACAATGATGAAAGAACCTGGGCATAGTGATAATTCAACTTATCTTCTGCTTTTATAAGCCTTACTTTTGTGGGAGAAAGTTCCAATTACGGGGTCTGAAAGGTATTCTAACTTTATTTTATTTTTACTTGTAAATATATTTCACACGTTATTAAACTTAATAACGTGTGAAATATATTTACAAGTAAAATTGAAATGAAGTTAGAATACGTTTCAGACCCTGTAATTGGAACTAGTAACTCACTTATAGTCGGAAGTTGTATCCTTCCCATCCCATTCATCGACAACTGTATTGGAAGAGTATTTCTATTTTTGACGTATTTATTAATACAACAAGCAGAAAAAAACGGAGGCTGTGTGTACCAAAAAACAATGCTTCTGCCGACTCGCAATAAATTAGGTTGAAGACACACGATCATCGAAGTATGACTCACCGAGTACACCTGTTTCTAGCTAAAAAAAAGTAATTCCCCAAACGATGAATGGACTCGTAAATGGCAGTCTTTGAAATGATATAATAGGGAGGAGTGTATTCTTCCCAAAACGGAAATAAGTCGGAATAAGTAAACTCATCTTGATGTGGTAGTGGTTAACGGAAATCAGATGAATATGACACCTTTTAGATAATAAACATAAGTAGGTACCAGATCGAATTATCGTAGGTCTAATAACTTAAATGTACTTAGCAGACATAAATATATAAAGCAAACCGTTGTTATATAAATGTATGTATATATATATATATATATATATATATATATACATATATATATGATTATATATATATCCATATATATACATATATATTCATATATATACATATATATATATACATATATACATATATATACATATATATATATATACATATATATATATATACACACATATATACATATATATATATATTCATATATATATATATATATATATATATATATATATATATATATATATATATATACATAGGTAATAAACAAACCAAATATTTATTACTTGTAGCCCCTAGAAAGTCCTCTGGGTGAGCACTGTAGGTGTAACATGAACACAACATGACGTCGCTAGCCATATATGCATCGCTCCTTTCATTAAGTAGAACGCTCTCTTGAGGTTAAAGCCGCCGAATAAGTGTTTAAATTATAACTGTTAATTCAGCTATTCAGCGGTGGCTCTGTGGTTCTAGTTGTCGGGATTGGAGTTGTAAAATACTTGGAACCCAAGGTTTCGAATCGCGCCGCCGGTAGTGAATAGTTTTATCTTTATACTGACGAGTTCCGATTAAAAAGAAAAAGACGTATACATACATAGATAATAAACAAACCAAATATTATATATATATATATATATATATATATATATATATGTATATATATACTTGTAAATACTCCTCCTATGAGAAATAAATACAGCATTAGTTTTAAATGTGTATGTGTTTTCTTTATTGGGAGTATAGTTTCAGTAGCACTCTCCTAAATGATAAAGTTTACAAAGAAATCAATATGTCTACGTAACTCACACGTTTGCATAGAATACATATTCTATAATTAATAATACTAGCACCCGATGGAACCCCAGTCATATTTCTTGGGTTGTTAGACATTGATAACAGAAACAGTTTGTAAATAAAAGATTTACGGATTAAAAGGTCAAGCCGAAATCCTAAACACACTTAAGGTCGTTAAAAAATAATAATTTTGGAAGTTTTTCAAATCGGAGAAAAGATGTACCTAAAATAAAACAGTAAACCAATCAAATACAGCAAACACGATTAGTTATTTAAATGCTCTCGAGGAAAAGTTTACCTAACTTAAATACATACGAATGTGTGTGTTTTTTTAAATAGTAAATTTTAAATCAATTATTATTTTAATTAAATAGTTTTATTTAATAAATTTGTTAGAATCAATAATTTAATAATCTAAATACTGCGAAAAGTATTTTTCAAATCGGAAGAAAATTTGTACCTAAAATAAAACATTAAAACAATCAGTACTCTTTTACTGTAGGATCCACGCTAAGTTTAACCATGCCCCTAACCCTAACTCTAAACCCTAACCCTAGCCCCCACTTGGTACCCTAACCCTAACTCGTACGACGTAATAATGTGTGTGTGTTTGTGTGTGTGTGTGTGTGTGTGTGTTTGTGTGTTTGTAAACTGACATTTTTTAATTAAACAATTTGATTCTAAAATAAGTTATAAAGTTTTCCAGTACAATGTATTAATTTTTTGGCTGACAGAAAAGAAAAAAAAACTTTTATTTTAATAAATAAAACACGGAATAATAAAAACAGCGTATGAGGTAAAATCGAAATCATGAACACAGTTAATGTCGTGAAAATCGGAAAAGAAGGTGTATCTAAAATGAAACAATTAAAAAATCAAATACAGTAAAAATGAATAGTTTTTTAAATGCTCTCGAAAAAAAAGTTTACCTAAATCCAATTCATTATAATGGGTGTGTTTTTGTAAATAGTAATTTTAAAATCAATTATTATTCTAATTAAACAATTTTATTCAATAACTTTGTGTTTTAAAACATAATGGAGTAAAAGTAACACGATAAATGCCAGCGTTTTGTTTACATTTTAAATGACGCGTCCGTCTTGCGTCCATAATGAATAATCACAGGGAGGTAACCTATTCAATGGATTGACGTTGGCTGTTCAATCAGTTTCGCAGTAGGTAGATTAACTGCGTAACTCATTTCATACATATATATATATATATATATATAAATAATAAAATGAATAATTATAATTTATAAGTAAGGGTATTAGCGAGCACAATAGCGTAAATGCATGTGGAAATCTGAAGAAAACAATCATGATTGTATATTTGCGAATACTAATTTATTAAAAGTTTAAAACAATTACTTATGTAAATTGAGAAATGCGCATAGTGTTTACAGCGGTATTTGTAGTAGTATATATAGAAGCTGGCAGACTAAGTAAATAATGATATTACTCTGATGGAGTTTCGGCTTCAGACATACAGACAGACAGATACATAATCTCCATTATTAATAGATGTTCAACACTTTAGGAATTTTCCTAGCACATTGATGCGCATGCGCGCAAACCTATCATTCTACAGATGTATTACTTAATATAACTCAATATTTTGTGAAGAGCAATTATATTATATACTCAATTATTGTATAAAACTAATCATTAAAGTGTTTTGGTGGCGGGTGTTAGTTTGGGATGATTCTCCTTCATGGTGGACTTTAAAAAATATTAATCTGCTCATGTAACTCACCAGGTGGCTGAGAATATACGCAACACACTTCATAATGATAGGTTCATAGAAAATAATTTAAAAACTAATTTTTACAATACTTTTGAGAGATAAACATTCTGATATATATTGACAGTAGGGGGTACTCAATGAAAAAAAGATCATTTTATTAACCGATTGTTTTGACAAAGAGTGAAGATGTACTCTTATAAGTGTCTAGACATCGAAAATGAGGGCATTTTACAAGTCCAGAACGGTAAATAATTATTTAATTTTACAGTTCAACAATTTTTTAGGCAAGTATCGTTTCTCACTTTTTGTTATATATATATATATATATATATATATATATATATATATATATATATATATATATATATATATATATTTATATATATATTTAAATATTGAATTAAATTAAAGATCATTGAATTATCGTTTAATAATAATCTATCGTGATAATATAACGCTCAATATATGGAATGGAGCAATAAATTCTAGAGATGAAATATGAGAATAAAAAATTATAAAGATACAATATTTATTGGAACATCAAAAGTTCAAAGTAAGGAGCTTCATGCCCTAAATCCATGAGTTTTGAAAGATACACCTTTTTCATCAGAGATTAGAGAAAAAGCGACAATGTAATTGTAAATATTATCGGCAGCATTTAACTTTTAAAATTTCACATGAAATAAAATAAAATAAAGACCAAAATAAAAATAGTCTTTTATTGAGATGAGAGTGTAGAGTCAGGGTGGACGCCGTAAAAACACGTCAAAAATAAATCAGCTCTTATATTGGAAATTAATGTTGTGAAAAGAATAGTTTTTAGGAATCCAATATATATATCTGTATCTATATCTATATCTATATCTATATCTATCTATCTATATATCTATATATATATATATATATATATATATATATATATATATATATATATATATATATATATATATATATGAGCGAGAGAGGAAAAAAGTTACATTAAATAAACAATTTCCAGTCAGCCAACAAAGAAGCTAATTTTTTAGACGGCAAATGGTAAAGTCTAGTTTATCTTGTCTGTGAAGAAGTTTGGTATTGGAATTATCCGTTTCACAGGGTTCAGAATGTAGTTTGTTAGTTAGAGTTCGGTATATCTCAAAGTGTCCATTAAGACTCTTTACCTTTTGGTCTTTATTTTATTTTATATAAAATTTTCAAAGGTAAAATGCTGCCGATAATATTTACAATGTCATTTTTGGTTTTCTCTATCCTTTGATGAAAAAAGTGTATCTTTAAACATTCATGGATTGAGGATATATATATATATATATATGAAAGTTATATATATATATATATATATATATATATATATATATATATATACATATATGTATATATATATACATATATATATATATATATAACTTTCATATAAAATACACTTAAAGATATTTCCGTCTCATGCCTTAGCCTACATTCATGTCTAATACAATTGCCAGATTTTAATAATTTTTATTGCTCACATCTAATGAACTAGTGTTGGCACTTTCTGAGAACGTCGAACACATACACCTGTGTTCATAGCCATTTCATTTGTTGTTGCTTGAAATCCGAAGTTCATATTCACAATGTTATACGCTTCATACGTTTTCATTAACTTATTGAATACACACATATTGTTAGAATTTTACCATGTGTTACCGTCTTCAATCATTTAATGTTTTCATAAATTTCCATAAAAAGTACCTCATT
>OY744517.1:61116432-61233932 GCA_963556195.1 Sepiola atlantica | reverse complement strand
ACATACTCATAAAATAACCGCGTACTTGAGACAACGATTGATAAAATAACGAATAGAGAAATGACCTTCATCGTTAATCAGGTATCGATAACAATTTGTTACTTAAATACAGACACACGCACACACATATATACTGCGCTTAAAGGGACGGTTAGTATCTTAAAACGATCTCTAGGCTGGAGTGTCTGAAATAGCCGGTGAATGTCTGTCATCCGGTAGGATGCCCCATCTCCATCAAAAACAGAAAGATAGGAAAAATAAATATAAAGAGAGAATATATGTATATATATATATATATATATATATATATATATATATATATATATATTATAAAAAATGGAACTAGTATTCACACATAATGGAAAATGAAAAATGAAAAACGAAAAATCTTATCTATTTATTCATCAAAGGTTCGTCTTTATTTTAAAACTTCCTAAGGATGATTGGTCTAAAAAATACAACACAAGTACAAAATATTTGAAACAGTGGTAGTAGGAGGATAACCACTCAAAATGGCCAGTTATGAAAATATAAATATACATCTACAAATGGACATCTTCACACACAGATCCCCTCGTTAAAAAGTGCTTAAATGTACTGCATCGGAAAAAATAATTAACATTATGCATTTTCAATTGAACAACCAGTTCTAAAACCAAATCCTCGGACTCTGTATGGGAAACCCTCTGAGTGGAGCACTAGCCAGTGTATTTTTTAAACTCCTAGAATGTGTCTCTTTACAATTTATATTGCCTCAAAATATTGAATACTTAAGATATTTGATGACATTCTAATTTTTCTACAAGGAAACACACACATTAAAAATCTAAAAAAAAATCAAACAGTGTCGGATCCTCCATAAAATGTATTCATGACACACAGACACATAACTTTGTACTTGTTTTAGATACACTTATAATAAAATCAAACAATAACTTATCATTAAAAGTGCATTACAAAACAACACAAACACACGACTATATCATTTTTTTTCACACCATAACAAAATAAAAATAGGCATGGTAATGTTTTTTTTCATAGTGCTTTCAGAATCTGTAGTTCACAATATCTAGACGAAAAGTTCAAATATATCAAACATTTATTAAAACATTGCAATACCCCACACATTTCATGTTAAATGCAAAGAAAAATACCCTACAAATATTTTCAAAAATCTATTAGCAAATATCTAATACACCGGACAGTTCTGTCATAATTAGGCATCTTCTCTTCCCTACCCATTCCGAGAATGCAATAATTTGATACACTCTTCATAAAAAAAATAAAATCCGACAATGCAAACTACATCACAAACTATCAAACAAAATAAAAAAAACAACACACCATTTAAAAACACATCTAATGCCGGAATACACACCATCCCATGCAGCAATTTTCATCGGATATACGTAAGGAGAAACTAAAGAAAATTGATAGTGAACATATAAGAGTTTTATAAAAAAATAACAATTCTCTGAACGCACTTTTAGCATATGCATTAAAACACGATAATTGTTTTACTTTTGGGCAGGCTAGAATCGTTATATTCATTTAAATATACCTTGGCGAGGAATTCTATGATAAGCAATTATTATAAACCCTAACACAATTAAACAACGTCTTGGCTTCTCAGCAAACTTATCAGCAAATCAGCAAACTTATTTTATCTGAACAAAACTGTAATTAAGATCCATGTTAGCTGTTTCATACCACACTCGCTACAAATAGTACACTGAATATATTTAATCAAATAAATAAATAACAATAAATACAAAATCAATATTAATAAATAAAAACATCCGTTTCATTTCATAAATATTTTTCGCATTTAAATTTCCAACAGCAATGTTTTATTTCGAAATAAAAGCCAAAATAAATACATTTTTGAATATTCTAATGACTATTTTTCAAGTCCATTATTATGAGCACGTCATAAAATAAATAACATTTGTGTTCTTTTTTACATTTTCCATGTATATGTATGTGTGTATGTGTCTAATTATGAGCATATATATATATATATATATATATATATACATACATACATATATGTATATATATATGAGTATGTATATGTGTTCGTCATATATATATACATATATATATATATGTATATACATACACATATATATACATACATATATGTATATATATATATGACTATGTACATATGTGTTCGTTCTATATATATATATGTGTGTGTGTGCGTATTTGAATGTATAATAATACAAATACATTATTTTCCCATCGCTATATCTGATTTCCGTCCTCTCCCACTCCTTCTTACTTACACCATCCTGATGCGTCATTGATATCAAACCCTTCCTTACTCTTGCTTCGATAACCAAGTATATAACCTCAATAAACATAATGCACGCTTCTTTCTCCTCCTTTTTCTCCCTCATGGTTATAATAACTACCAAGTGTTAGTCCTCCTACCTTCAACAGTAAACTTATTTTCTTCTACTGCTACCATCCTTTTGATACTATACATGATATTTTCATAAGCAAACTTTTTGTGCTTTCATCACGCAGGCGCACCCCCTCTCTAATTATTTTAATAACTCAGACTGCTACCAATCCCCTACACTTTTCAGAGAAAACTCAATTTCTCCCACCGCTACATTATATTTGTAGCTCATAATTTATCTTTTCATGAGCGGCCTGTTTGAGATTTTCACTTCCTACTACAACTGTTTCAAATATTTTGAACTTGTGCGTTATTTCTGTGTACCAATTATCTGAGAAAGTCTTGAAATAAAGACAAAACATTGATAAATACATAAATAATATATTTGGTTTTCCTTTTTTCTTTTTCCATATATATATATATATATATATATATATATATATATATAGTTATCCACACACATACTGTTTCGCTGTTTCAAAGCTTCCCAGTGCGGCTGCGCTTGCATGTGTGTCTGTGAGTCATATTGTTTTGATAGTATACATACAAAATTAACCGAAATGATTGTTGGGAAAGCTTTTACATTTTACTAATGTAATACTCCCTTTGGCTCGACGTTTGCGATCTGTTACAGAATTTGTTTTAAGAAAACTCGATTTTATCTATCATATATTCTAGCCGACCCGATATTTTTAGAACGGCATTATACTTTTTACATTTGTCATTTTTATATAAGTTTTCTTTCTGAACATTTGCACTTTGTGTCAGCTGTGTCCATCTGATACCTATATACATGAACGTTCAAACACGTTCTCTTGTTTTACTTTATACTTTAATTACAAATAATTCTTTAATAAGTACATTGTCTTTAGAAAACTATGTTCACGAAATATACATTATAATTCTTTTACTAAACGCCTAATAAAAACTACGGGTTCTCAATGATATTTTTAACCGTTAATGTTTTCTGTTTGTGATTCCTCCGTTTTAGCTGTTAATCAGTGCATCACGTTGCAACAGAACATTGTAATGTGCTTCATTCTCTTCTTTTAGTTTGAGAAACGAAACTTAAAACAATGGATACAGAACTGTCAAGAATTGACCATAGAAGATATAAAGAAATGTATCTATTGCGTTTGTTTTAACATACCTGTCAACATTATATTAACAAATCGATTGATGATGGTGCATGGTTGATGAAAGCCATATATATTATACTGATGGATCACCGATTATCAAGGCTCGAAGCTTACTAGAGGATAAGATTTAATGTCTAATTGGCGAGGAATGGAAAGGGATGGAAACTATGAGTTAAATTGTCAAAATCTGATTTTTAAGTCGGCAGCTAGATAAGAATGTGTAACAATTGAACCTAAAAAACACGTTGTACTCGACTATGAGGCAGCCCTGTAGTATTGTATTCCACAGATGGGAAGTTCATTGAAAGATACTTTGTTCATGATAGTTTCCGTTTAGAGTTTGGTAGAGAGAAGGAGAAAGGAAAATACTTTGCGGTGGTTGACGCTAGACAAGTTTAGCTGTGAATGAGATGTAAACGTACCAGATATTGAAGGTCGGTCGACCACCTACTATAAAAATAATAATTGAGCAGATAAAGGCTACCGACATTTTTCATGTGAGAAATGGCTGCTTGGAAGATATAAGGACGTATTTGTGTAAATCCCGTATGTGTTTTTGTCCAAAACTAGCAAAAGGTTAACCATTAGAAAAATGTATTTATACAATACCTTTTGATTATGATTATAACATTTATCACAAAACTGAACTGGATGTGGTATAAACATTACATTTAAACAATCTGTATCATTACTTTAAATATCAGCATGAAGAACATGCGCACACTCTATTATAATTAATAGTATTTGTTGAACTCGAGATAATCAATTATATTTTGTAGTATTTGAAACGCTACAACAATGAACTTTATTAAAAGACAAGATAATGAAAAGTAAAGTCGAGTAAAGTGTCAATGGGTGAAACCACACATCTAATTCTAAAACAACAATTTTGAAATGCATAAAAATATATTTAATTTTTTAAAAAAATTTATATTAAAAAAATATTATATCAAAAACCCGTTCTGATATACATTCATAATTTTGGGACCCCATTATACACTTTAACTCTTTTATGCCAGATGTATAATATGTCAAATAAAGATTCATGATATTTTATGACAACTATTTTATTTGTAGTTGTGGAACAACATACTATGCATGAATGCGTTAATAAGTAAAAGCTTATGAATATTGAAATGGTAGAAACCATGAAATATGAGAGAAAAATGAAATAAAAGGTCATATTAATATACTATAATTATGTAAGGCTATATGTTATTTTTCTTCTTTTCGTTACATTAAGATAAACACTTATGCATACAAATCATTATTCGCTTGTAAATGCTCTAAATGTTTTTCAATGTAAAATATTATATAGATTTGTTTTATTGTGTTATCTGTACACAACTGTAATTTAATAAAAGTGTCATCGGGCGTTATCGAATCGACATCACTTCATTCATAAAACCAAAACCAAACTCACAGCTAAGCTGTTACAATTGATGAGATACAATGTATATATTTTCCATGAACTGTTTTTATGAATACATTTATTGTCGTGTTTGTTGTCATCATAAGAACAAATGACGATACGGTTGTATGGTAGTTCGCCAGTAAAACACTAATAACTACTCTCAGAATTCAATGTTGCAACTCAACTAAACTTTTATTTTTTATTAACGTATATGGACAAGTTCACTCTTTTATTAAGGGGGAGTTATGTGTTATTAAGAGGGGGTTATGTGTTTAATAAAAACACAATTAAAAACGTGTTCTCTTCTTATGTAACATGGACTCTCCCTACGTCTTATACACAAGGGGTTTCTTTCGTGTTCACAATACAAATCAGCAGAAGAAATGTGTAGCAACAACTAAATTTTACAAAATCAGTGTTTTCGATAACATATTCAATGCTTTTCATTTTTTAAATTTAAATTACACCATCATTTTAAAAGTAGTGATTAATAAAACATTAAGCTAACTTGTTTGCATGTATGAAGCATCCTTATAAAAATGGTTAGTCTAATATTTTTATTACAATTATTTTTATTACTCTCGTTTAAGTACGACATGTTTGGAATCTAAACGAACTGGCTAAATCCCTGCCTACAGGGGTTTTCCCAAATCACTCTCCTCAGCACATCTGTTTAAAATAATAAAGTAGTACTTGTTATGCGGTAAATCGCAATATCTTTCATGTTATTTATGTTAACGTGTATTCTTCAGGTTCATAATGATAATCGATATCAGCTAGAAAATAAACATAAGGCTATAGTAAAAAATACAATTATCTAATGTGAGATTCGAACCTGAAACCTAGAATAACATAGTGTAATTTAATATTTTAATTTACATAGTTCGAAGTCCACTTAGAATTAATTTTCTTTTATTCATCACACTTACTTTTAATATAAGTGATGTAGCTTCGTATATCCAACCTCTTGAAATATTACACAAAAATAGGAAATAGTTTCGCTACTATCTGTCTCCCCTGATTTCTCTATCTGAATCTCACTCTCTCTCTCTCTCTCTCTCTCTCTATATATATATATATATATATATATATATATATATATATATATATATACATATGGGCGTGTATGTGTATTACATTACTGGTTATTGGCTTCCCAATAACTCTTTCGTCGTCGTAGAACTTCGCTGTTGATTCGTACGAACGGCATTTCTACTAAATGGGACGAGATGCCGTTTCTCTGTTTCGCCTCACGGTTGTCAGAACTATTTGCACTAACCTTTTTTTCTTCTCTCTTTTCTTTTTCGTCGTATCGCCCCATTGTCGCCCGTGCAACTATTGTGTGATACTACTCGCACCACCGTTACTCTTCGCCTGCAACCATTTTTCGCGACTGCTATGACTGTCTTGTCATCATTCCTTTCGGGCTGTTGTCTCCGCTCTGAAATCAATTACTTAACAGTACAACAAAGTATTTTTCTGTTTCAAAGAGCCGCTTTTATTTGTGCTATTTTAATCAACCGACTTGAACGAGTTCGTTGCGATCGAGAGAGAGGTTACGCTAACTAAATTCACTAGTTAATATTCTTACGTAAGTCTGTAATAACCTAATTACTTGCAGAAGGTGGAATGTTAAATATTCTATTAGATTTTACTAAAGCCCTTATATTTTTCTCGTCATTCGGAATCTTTCACGTAACCGCTACATGGGGTGTTGTTGACTCTTCGCCACAAGCCAGTAACTGATTCAATCTCGATTTAATTCTCCCACGGTGGGGACTCTGACGTCATAAAACCTTGTGATCGCAAAGGTGCAAACTGAACCTTTTACCTTCTCCTGAACCCAAGGTCAATCAACGTCGCCGCGTTCGTGGGAACACTTTGAACTGAACTTGCACGGAATAACTCCGCTACAAATCGCGTAAGTTAAACCCGTCTCGAATAGATGCGTCACACTCTCACAGGGCATTATCTAACATGTGGTTGTTTCGGTGTCTGTTAAAAGATAAATATATTATTGACCTCTTAGAATAATAGTTAGTGATTTGTGAAGGAAAAAATATATATCGATTAGAGTTTTACCTACCGCTATTTGGTTTCATATATATATATATATATATATATATATATATATATATATATATATATAATTTATATATATATATATATATATATATATATATATATAAATTTATATATATATATATATATATATATATATATGTGTGTGTGTGTGTGTTCATACTATATACATACGTATATGCAGAAACATATATCGATATAAAATATATATATATAAATATGATATATTTACATAATATATACATACTATATATATATATATATATATAAACATAACATATATATATACATATATATATATATATACATATATATATATATGAATGATGTTTTTGTGTGTACAATCAATGAAAAAGTATGAGAAACCCTGCCAGTAACATATTGCAACTTATTTGGACTTTTAAAATAAAAGTAAATGGACAGAATAAAAATCGAAATCGTGACAATAACAAAGAAATAAACGCATTTCTTATAAAAATAACAAAAAGATGTTATGAAAAGATCTGTAAATAACTCATCAGAATAGCAGGAATGTGTTTACAACCCAGGGGAATATATCAGAGAGAAGAACTTTGCCATCTACTCAAAATAAAAGTACGTGAGTATCTCGTAGGTATAACTTCGAAATTACAGTAGATCACCTTCACGTATTTTTATTATTTTATGCTAGTATCAGAGAAAAAAGTAAAATATTCACTTAAGCGAACTTGAGCAAGTACGATTTCATCATGTTTTGTCATAGTCCAGAAAAAACATTAATAATGAGTCCATCAATGGATGTACTATGAATGAAAGTCAATAGGAGGACCTCTCAGAATTTATTTACTTGCTTCCTTAATCCATATTCTACTTTTATATAATAATGCTTTTCACTTCAATGTTAACACAACTGTGGTTTGCCGATACGCGGGGTCTCAATCGAAAGGATGATATTAAGCAAAACGCCAGATAGTATGAATACTAATACATCTTTCTCTAATATGTATACACGAAACAAACTGCCGTGACCTATCGATTAAGCTGACATATCATTTTTTGTCAGGGCACACCTCTTCGCCATGCGCATGCACACACCAACTTACTTAAATAAAAGTCAGTTTTAATTCTGTTATCAGAGAAAGAGAGAGAGAGAGAAGGGAAGAGGGAGCGAGAAGGAGAGAGCGTGAAGAGAGAGATTAACATTTTTCTCGCTTGACGAACTACTAGTTAACTTTTATAAACATGGTTTAGAACAATTTAACCATAAACTTGAAGGCAACTGACTTTCAAAATAAATTTACTTACAAATTTTTAAAGCAACAAACACAATTTAGCGAAATGTGTACGATAATTATGTCAACATTTAAAATATGTTATTCATTTTAGAATTACAAACATGTAGACGGCTCGTTCCAATCATTTTAAATACGAAAAATGTATTGTATATTAATGGAAGTTATACAATAGTACTTGAATACCACACATCGATTCTGCAGTATGTACTCATATTAATTGCTCAACTGTATATACAGTGCATCAAAAGTCAATGACACTTGAAAAAATCATAACTTCTTTGATTTTAAATATGTTCTCTTTTCTTTTATCAGAGAAGTTGAAGCTATCCTCCCGACGTTATCATGAGCAAATGCAGCATTGATAAACGAATCCAAATTGTATTTTGAGCTACATGGGTCAAATTAAGAAACGCAACGGTGGTACCGACGACATTTTAAAAATACAGATGCGTCAACTGTAAATGTCATTAAATCCATAATAAGCCGTTTTCAAATACAAGCAGCAGTATATGACCTCCCGTGATACAGAAGATCGTGTTCAGTAAGAACTGAAGACAACTCACAAGCACAAGAAGATCCCGACAGTTGGAAGTGTCACGATCCTCATAGGATGTTGCATGACATAGACATGTTTCCATGCAAAATTCAGCTTGTCCAGCAGCTTCAGTCTCAGGATTATGATCAAAGACTGAAATTTGCTATGAGACGTCAGGAGTTGGTAGTCAGTGTCAGTGACTTTTATAATACACACTTTAATAACATAATAACTTATGATGTCGTTTATTTTAATTTACAGCATACGAAATAAATTGGCAGCGTTTGAACCATACTATGATATGATAGAATAATCTACGTCCACTCTTTCCTATGCTGACTTAGTAATGCATGGCACGATATATACTGAGCATAGCATTACCCGTTATATTGTTTCGTAATAAATCATAGTGAATCGACTATTGTTCTGAGTAGTTGGTATAAAGAAATTGTTATTCTCATAATATTCATCATCATTCAACTTTTGAGCATTGATTTATCCTCTCCAGGAGTTAGGCACAATTCCAGTTTTTATCTTACTCCCACAAGTAAGATGTGAACCAAGGTCGGGTCGGGAAAGTGGGGTTTAAGAATTGCCTGGGTAGCCCCGTCGGCATTCCCGGTAGAGACGCCTCAGGCAGTAAGCAATAAACTTACTCCTCCCCAAAGAGTGGAGGCGAAGCCTGGGAGGGTGGACCTCCTAGAACTGCACAGGACAGACCCATAGACCGGCGTAAACCAAGCCCCGAAGGCCAAGACAATACCAGTCTATAGGGGTGTAGTATCCATCGGAACCTCATAATATTCATCATTATTCCACTGTAGAAGTATCCATCACAAAAATATTTATCCTCGAGATTTGAAACTTGATAGGTGGTGACTCGTTAGTAAAAACGAGTTCCATGTTAAAACACTTGATGCGGTTAACAGGCGGATTTAAGTGATTTGGATGACGATATTAATTTCTAAATAGATGCTTATATTATACACCTTCTTATGATATTGATTTCTAGTAGGTACTCTACTTTAGTAATACATTCGAACACTAAATAGTATAAGCTGATGTCCAATTAACTTTTATATATGTTAGTTGAAGCATACATTTAAGTCCCGAATGTGTGGCTATTAACTAACATGGTTCTCTGTTTCTTGGGATGCATATTATGCAACGAATTACACATGGAAAAAAACCCTGTTTTCTTAGTCTAGCAACACAATCTTTAATTCTAGTGGTAATTGTAGTATAACATCTGGAGATGTTTGGTCTAATTTGTCGTCTTGACGTAATATCACATCTTTTGAGATATGTAACGCCGACAGTACAATATCATTATAGTCTAATCTGTTTCACAGCATATCGACCCTGTTTACCTCATTTAAAGATTATAGACCATATATTGTGTAAACAAGTCATTATATACGATTAATCTAACAGATGTTGCTAGATAACTCATCATCATCACTATCATCATCATCATCATCATCATCACCATCATCATCATCATCACCATCATCATCATCTCGTTGTGGTGTCACAGATCCTCATCTCACGCCATCTTGTTCTATACTTCATTACACTTGGTAAGTTTTCATATGTGTATTGTGAGTCTTCTGTGAGTTGTCTTATGTAGGTCCTGTGCGGGCTATTCTTTGAGTCACATCCCTGTTTTGGGATCCAGAGATCATCTCTATGTCTGGGCGTAAATTGTACGTATTTAATCAGATTAGATCCGGTGTGGTTTGAACGCGGCGTAGCCGATTATAAAGTCATAGATAGCGTGCGTTGACTCCAATAGCATTCCACACTGTAACCTTTAATTTAATATCGCCTGCCAGACGAGCTCGTAGATTTACATCTATCTCAGCGTGTGGGTGTTACTTTTCTCTTGACGCAACTACTCATTTCTATAAGAGGCTTTTATCGTCAGTAGGTAGATTTGTGACGCTTAAGTTTACAATAACATCCATGTATATTGTCACGTGTATGGTTGAAATGGTGTATTCCGATGCGTCCTGCATATCTAACATAAACGATGTCTGTCCGGTAGATATGCCCGTCTTTTCCTCGGCTTCAGCGTAGAATAGCACTTCACTTTTATAACGCGCAGGTTAAATAGACGAAACGTAAGAATATATGATTGTTGTTTTTTTACATAGGATATTTGCCCATTTGACGTGTGTCAATGAATATTATGATAATTAAAAATATAGAGTGGAAAGATCAGAGAAATAGATAAAGCGTTGCGGGTTCGAATGACGGGCGAAGGTATGTATGACTGACGTTCGGCAAAGAAACTGTCATGATATTTCTTTTTGTTTCAGTGAGAATGAATTATTCAAGGAATATCCAAACTCATTATGATTACAATATCGAGTTTCGTTTATGAATATGGATTTCAAAACACGGATGCGAAGAAATGCATACACATAAATATTCCTCCGCGAACACATACCCGTATATCTTTCTAACATTAAACACAAACACATTGTCGATATTAGTTGGGTAATGAGAAGCGATTTGTTCTATAGAGTAGTATAGCAATTTTAAATTAAATCGGATCTACAGCGATCATTTATAAGCAAACTCAAACAATATTCGTTTTGGGGAAGGTAAAATTAATTCCACGAGCAGAACACTTTTGCAACCCTTGTATCTCAATTAAAAAAGATAAACATCAATATATAATGATAATAACATCATGTCTTAAATATTTTGATTTTGAAAAATGGCCAAAATGTAAAGCTGAAATTAAAGTGTCTAAAAAGAAGTTAACATTTAGGGAATCTTGATTAGCTGGTGTCTACTGACTATAGATTACCTTGACTGCACATCTGATATATTATTATTATTTTCATATGAAAATTAGTATACATATTATACCCCATCTAAAACCCTTCAAAATATAATAAAGAAACTGAAATTGAGGGAATAGTTATCAATTTATGTCTAATACCTATTATTAAAATTGCACGCAAAGCGAGGTTTAACTCCGATTGCATGAAGCTACATTAAAACCAATATAGACGACAGTCGGACCCTTAAAGACAAACAGCTGTCTTACATAATGAACTGTCGATCGAGTGATGTGCATAGAAATATATAAACAAATACACATACCTTACTTTATATAGATAGACACGTGATTGTACAAGGTATGAAGCCACGAAACACAATCTGGGGCTTGAACAACTTGTATGGATACATTATTATTAAATGTATTATATTTCACCATTCAATTTAAATTTGTTTTTCATGTTTGACAATATATCAACTATTCAAGAAAATAATATATCTACTATTAAATTAAATGAAGTTATAGTAACGTATATACATGAAGACAAAAATGTGTTTGTCATGTTTACATGAGCACATTTATTCCAGTTTGCTTTCTAACATAATTACTCGAACATAGCATAATGAAAAAACCTATACATTAATCAAGATGCATTATTTGATAAAACCAGAGGGAGTTATATCAACACGGGTATTCTAAACAAAGCGTACACAAATCTGATAGAGCAACCACTCAGAACGGATGTCGTTATCGAGCATTGAAATAAATATAGCATGAAAATCAAACCAAACCCAAGCATATATTAACACAAATCGTAAATTATATAAAGTATACTTCCCTTTACGAGATAACTTTTACTAAATATCATACATAACATAATATTCGAAGCTCAAATAAGACCCCATCAACACGGCTATACACTGGTTCATAAGAGAAACACTGCACCTTCTTGAAGCAATGTTACTCTAAGTTACAGCAGACGATATGCCTTCTTCTGGAATCTAGTAAGACCAAGAGGACCACTTTATATATATATATATATATATATATATATATATATATATATATATATATATATATATATATATATATATATATGTAAACGAGTAAGGCTAGCAACATTTGTAAAACAATTTTTTGAACATTTATTTATTATTTTGTGATTTATTATTTTATATAACGCGTTTCAAGCGGTGTTCCACTATCATCAGATTTGTAAACCCATGGATTTACATATCAGATGATAGCGGACAACCGCTTGAAACGCGTTATATGAAATCATAACATGATAAAAGTAAAAGATAATGAATAACTCGTTTACATATATACTTTTCTCTTTTTTGAACTTCACTAATACTGCACTACCCTTATATATATATATATATATATATATATATATATATATATATATATATATATATATATATATACTATAAAATAAGTAACTTGTCGATTGAAAAGTAGAGCATTAATGTTCTTAACTTCTTTTCTAACTCAACCTTTATTGAGAGGTGAAGTATAACTTTAATGGAATATTCGAATAACTATGTGTATCATATAAGTGTAAGCCCCAGGAGAGGGCCCCTTGCTTTCTGAGAAATTGGACTGAAATAAAATGAAAAAAATAGCAAAATTAAACAGAGTGACTTATATACGTGGCGTCACGAAAGATGGTGAATACCGACGAAGCTTGTAATAAAGTATAGTTATCTAGCACAGTATTACCACGACTCGCATCAGCAGCATTAACTCACCAAGCGACAAGCAAATATAAGGCTCTAACAAAAAGAACATGTATTCACCAACGAAATTTGATCAATCAAATGAGAATAATTTGGCTCATAAACTATGTGTTTATTTCAAGCAATTGCATTTGTGTAAAGATTGCCAATATGAAATGAAATGAGGTGTAAATTGTTGCCGCATGGGACACAAAAGTACACACTTTACAAATACAAATAAAATAAGCCAAAGCTTTGTTTATATTGATAAAAGTGACGGAGTTGAACATATCATGAAATTTAGGCAGGTTAAAATATTCAATAACAATATAAAGTTACAACTCGATACCGGCTCAGACCTATCCATTAAAAAACTATATTATTTTCAAACTTGTAAAAAAATTGAAAATCAACTTTCAGTAGAGCGGACAAAATAGGTTTAAACGTTTATCTCTAACGTAAAATAAAAATGAGATGCTTCAAATGTTCCTAAAGAACAACTAAAATAATCTCTTAGGTAAAGACTTGATGGAAGAAAATCAACAATGGAATATTACCATCAACTATTTCTGTCAATATAATGAAACTTTAAACTCTTAAGCAGGGAGACTAAAGAAATAATAACAAGAAATCATTTTAAAAGTTTTCTCTGTTGTTATGGCAAGAGGTCAAAAGTAACTGCCTGCTTTGAAATAAAACTAAATTCCACACGTTTTGTGACAGAAAAGAAATGTTCTGTTCAGGTCATTACATCAGATTGACGAGTGATTAAAAAAACTCGATGACATGTGAGTATTATCGAAAATAGAGTACAGTGAGTTCGCTTCGCCTACAATCTATGTAAATAAAGTAAAAACATCCGTATTTGTGCAGATTTTTTTTTTGTGAAGGATTACCAGTATGCCATGCCTAGTCCAGAAAATATGCTCGATTAACTTAACGGAGATATTTTGTTCAAGAATTCATTTAATTGATGCGTATTTACAAATACCTGTGAACGAGGAGTGCTTAAAGCTATTTTTTCATTAATACCTACATGAGTTTTTACAAATTCGAACGATTACCATTTGGGGTTAAGATTGCGCCAGTCATCTTGCAACACCTAAGGGACTTATTTCCTTGCAAAGTAGAATTTGCGACAAACTACCTAGATCTAGTGATCAGTTAAATCAGCGATCACCATGAATGACATATATATGAAGTGTCTAAGAGAAACCATGACTATAGATTTAAATTGAATGTGTGAAAGTGCGATATTTTCATTGGAATATCGTAGAAGAAAAGACCCTAAGGGAACAAGAGCGATGTAAAACTATGCTGCCCCAGGTAGACTGATCGCAACTGAAAAGTTTACTTGGTTTACTTAATTCTTGTGATATGTTTATTCCAAACATGAAGAATTTACGTGCTTTTATAAATGAGCTATTAGAAAAATAAAAAGAATGTGTCTGCAAGATTGAATGCCAGGAGGCATTTGAATTTTTTTTTTAAATACCATCAAACCAGAATTATTTTGATGCACTACTATCTACATCTCGAAATGATTGTGGCTACTTATACTAGCTCTTACAGCATAGAGCCTGCATATTACACAAAATAAAAGACGGATTGGTAAAACCTATCTCGTACGTAATACCTATTGAACAAAGTTACTCAGGAATCGAGAAAGAAGCATTGGGAATAATTGGCAGTCATCAAATCTCATCGATGTGTTCATCGAATACATTTTATGATGCAAACGGACCATTATCCACTGCTTAGAATGTATGGGTAAAAAAGGGATTACAAACCCATACTGCAAACAGGTAGCAGACCATTATTTCAATTATAATTATAAAATGAAGTTTCTTCCATCGTCAAAAAATAATGTAAGGATTACGTCTCCACAGCGTTTTCACCGTTGTAATGTTATACATGTGGGAGGGGGATGTTTCTAAATTGAAAATACTGACATAATCATCATCTATTAAGAGATTCGAAGATTTTGAAACTAAGTCAATCCGAGAATTTTATAAATATAAATTCAAACATTTACACGAACAAAATTAGGACTGATTTAATTTCATATTAAATGTACTTTTTAAATATACAAATTAGTTAGATTTTTATAACAATCTGTTTCAGTTAACTACTTTTATACCCAGTCATACTTAAAGCAATTTTTGAAATTCTATTTATAAAATATAAAATTATACACTTATCTTGTAGTTGTTATTCTTATCGTTTTTAATACTTAAGATAGTTGACGTTTTATGTTCTGAGTGTCTAGTGAATTGTGTTATACTATCTACAAATTGTGGGAAGCGAACTAGATTAATATTTATTCATATATTAGAACAAGTGATTTAATATGCCCGACAGTACTTGACAAATACTGCCAAGCACCAGTATAACTACTTAATTTATATTACTTTGGTTTTATTAAGATTATCGAAGTAAAATTGAATTATCATGGTATATGGTGGTTATTATCTTAATTTTTGAATGAAGTTGTTATAAAACCATGACTTTTTATGCCATATTTATGAAATCATAGCATGTAAATATCAACACAAATATTACATTGTTTCATAGATGAGAATTTGCTTAGCATTTTAAAGTTCAACATGAATTTCCATTTATTTCAAACTCTGAAGAACGAACACATTAAAATGTCTGACTGTTTACAAGGAATGCGAAATGCATAAGGGCTGATTTAATTGCATATTAAATGTACTTTATAAATATACATGTTATACATACCTATTAATCTTTACTATATGATTTTTTATTTCAATTAATAATCGATAAGAAAACGAAACAAAAATATTTTAGTTAAGTAAAGAGAAAAATACATACAAGCCCATAGTGACACGAGAATATGCCATACAGTTAAATTAAAATACAGATTATGCGAAAGTAGTATGACTAAACAAGTTCATAATGGCATTATAAGAGCTGTAACATAGTTTCCGTAGTCTATTCTTGAGAGACCCCCACTCAAACAATTAATTTAACGATTCAGAAAACCTTTTACTAATTGCCTGACCTAACGATCTAAAATAATTGCTCGAAGGAACGCTCTGGCAATAGCGTTCTGTCTTTATTTTATCAAGTATCAGTTGTCTCTCTTTTGAAAAGTGTTATTTTAATCGATTGAAGACGGGGATCGGACGGATATGAAGAGAACAAGATAGATAGATACACATCACCAATAATCAAGAAACATTACAAAGATATTTACCAACCCGTAACTCGTTAATTTTCTCCTGACTGCGCTGATAATAGACGCGTATCTCTTGAAATGGGCAATTAGAGAACATCAAACCGTCCATATACACTGATTCGATTTGGAAATAAAAGTGCCAATACTTGACACCAGTGAAAGCTAAAGTAAACAAACTGCTTAGTGTCCTATTTTCACGGGCGTTTATTAAAATGGGTGTCTTCTGAAAAAAGCTTAGAGTTGAATAGGAACCTGATACGTATTATTTGAGCGTCTATAATTATTACTAATCGATATAGTTTACTATATAATTATCATAGAGAGACTGTGGGGGTTGTATGTGTAATCTTGCGCTAAACATTAAAGCACTCTACTAGTAGTTACAATAAACCATATAATAAAGGCTCTTCTGTCGTACGTGCCTTGGAAATATCTAGTTATACTATATTTCACCGCTTCTTAACACAATGCCCCTATTGTTATGGTATCGTGCGATGACGTTAAAATTGCATTGCTTAATAAAAGAAGGCAATGTAGCATAATATAGTCCTCCTCTTAACATTTGCAGATGGTAAAGTCAGTTTTGTAGTTCCTATATGGCTATAGCAGATTTGACTCTTATACCTGTTCTACATCGGTGGAAGGTCTACCCCAGAACATATGGTGTTCAATACCAAGGGTTTCATAACGAGGTAGTGTAATATCAGTAAAAAGGGTTATTATCTACCTCTCTTGTTCCCAGCTGCAGTCGGGTCACTTCCTAAAATGTTGTTATGAAAGAAAATGGCTGACTAATTTCACATCAGCTTTAGTCTTTGGGCTCATGGTTCACGTCCGTAAGGAATATGCAGTAAATCACTTGTAGTCTTTGGGATCTCAACTTGGTTGGTGTCTTGCCGTTTTACATCTACAGGGGCGAGTTGTTTGAATAGATGCATATTGTCCAGCTTTGTAGGCTGAAGGATACAAGTGATGCATCAAACTTGACAGGCAAAGTATATGGATATCAGGTGTAATATTTATAAAGTATATTAATGCTGTTCGTTGTTTATCTGCTAGTTTAATAAGGTTTGCCTTCTCTCCAAGCGTTTTTCTTTACAATTTTTAATTTTGCTCTCTGTTGACTCAATCCAGCGTGCTCGCCAACACAATAAATGATTTTTAAAATTAGTAGTGTGGTATCTATATAATAAAGTAAAGTCGATTTTCCAATCTGTCTTCAGAGGTTATACCATACGAAACACACTCTTCATGTGGTAATCTGAACACACTTCCGTATAGTTCAAGTCCCCATGTGTGTTTCCATAAAATTAGCGTCTATTTCGCTTTATTATCAACAAATAGATTTCATTTGTGTCAGTTGTTTCTCGAAAATAATAATTTCAAAACAAAAGCTCACAGTCATTTTCATGCCATCCTAATATCTACTCCAACGACCCTCACATTCACTGCGGGGTTTTCTTAATAGAGAGGATGTTGGTTAAATCGACGAAATTATTTTGTTTTCTTCCAGTGTACTATTGTCTACCTAATACACTAGATATTACCTCTAAATAACTCTCGCTAAATTTCGCGAAATAACGAAATATCAGACTCCATTGTAACTGGATGTCGCTTATACGTTCTGTTAACATTTTGTGTTAGGGTAATACGAGTTAACGACCATTGACTGATTCAAAAATTCCGACATTTACTTGATACCTTCACACGTTAATACATATTTTACGTTCGAAAAATAACGCATTCTTTTCGGTAGTTTTGAATTTGCTTGATAACTTCTTCGGTTTAACTTCATCAAATACTATCCTTGCGATATAAAGTCAGCTTAAACACATCGTCTTCCGATGTAAGAGTTACACACAACGTCGGTTTTAAGTGTGGAGCAAACTCTTCTCTCCAGAAACGCCACTGCATTTGAACAAAATCAAAATTGGCTCAGTCTAGAAGGACTGTCGACAGAACAAATGGAACAGAAAAGTAACAAGCAAATAAAACGAAAAAAATTACTCGGCGACAATAATACTGATGCATACACAATTGTCCATTGTTTCTTTTTTTGATTGAATATTCTGCTGTTTTTGTGTATATATATCGTGTTTTTTTCATTACTTCAGACGGATTCAAGAATACACAAATATATCGATTGCTGATTGCAAAAAAAAAACACAAAAAACGTCCGGCGACAAGAATAGCGAAATGTAAACACTTCACTAGTTTAGATGACTGAACTAGGACATAACATTCTCGTCATAAGTGATATAGTTAAAACCATGTATATGTGTTTTTAACGATTCTAATACTCTGAACGTATTTGAGTGAAATATGTTTCAGTGAGTAATAAAAAATTATTTATTAAAAACAATATTTGTTTCACAAAATAACTCTTGAATTTAAAATCTTTTCATTGATTTTTATGTGGGATATTCTAGTGTAGCCTCCGTCAAAGTTTAATACATATCGTTAGAAGAATGTAAAACAGTAAACATTGTGTATCCAAAAGATTTGTACGAATAACTTTCAACACTTTAATGGGGGAGCATGTCAGAAAAATAGGTATTTAGAGTGACAATGTTGCGGATGCTTAAAATCTAAAACCAACTAATTGAGTTTGCCTCGATGTAATCGTGTAAAAACGTCCTAACATATAAATTGTGATGCTGAAAACAAACACAGTCTATGAAAGTAATACATGACCGCACTCGATTGAAGCATTTAATTAAAATGACATTTTCTAAATTTGCTAAAGATTAAATAGCTTTAAAATTTTAAATAAAATACTTGTAGATAAAACAAAGGGAAAGTTTATAGAATATTCGAAAACACTAATACTAATAATAAGTAATAGCGACCCAAAAGTACACAACCTACTTGGGGTCTGCTTTTAGGTGAGTCAAAATAGAACATATTTATTTTGGGTTCAGGACAAATATATACACACAGCCTATCATTTGTGTTATAGTCGTTTGGTTGCTTATTTGCATTTACATTGTGAGGTTTGTGTAAATAATTCAATAGTTCAGGTTGGGCATGGTATTTCTTGAGGTAATCCAATTTCCCGGAAAACGCCGGCATATAGGGAAGCTAGTCTTTTATTATAACGTTGGCTACTACATTCATAGAAATGAGCTGAACAAAAAAAAAACTGTTTAGTTAATTGTTCCCAACTTCCCTTTCACTACATATGCAGAAGGTTCCACACAAACTCTCAAAACATATTTCTATCAGACCCGGCTAGGAAATAGAATCAATCGTCATCTCTCTCACACTTTCTCCATCACATCACATCACTTATCATGTCTCCCGACCTTATATTACACAACATATTAAATGCCATTTTTGCAAAAATCGTACAAATTAAAGATTCTTTATCATTAAAAATATACACTATTTATCGATTACCCACCTAATTTGGTTTCGTAAAATAAAATGATTTTTATACACATTTTAATTTTTTTAAAACTTATATCGCAAATTTTCCGTTTTATATTGCGTTAGTTAAAAAGAAGTAGAAAAACACATACAACCGTAAATAAGAGCAACATTTATGTTGGATATTAGCATTCTTGTAATAAAAGAAAACAGAAAGCTTACAAAGACGAATCCATGATTGTCTGAGTTAATCACATCTGAAATTTAGAGTGAAAGTCATATTGACATAGCTAGTAAAGATCAGCTCCTTCGGCAGGAATTAAGTTAGGCGACTGGTGGCTGTTTGTGGGTTCCCCCTTTCCGCCAACTGAAATACTGATTAATTCATCACGACACCATCCAGGGGTGCAAATCCAAATAAAGTGTCTAGACGCATCACGGCTGTTTAAGCTACGTTTTACAAGATATCGGATAAGATCCAACTATGGCACGTGTTAAAATAATAGGGGTTGTCTTTCTATCGAAAGTTACAAGACCGAGTTTCCCCGGCAGCCTTGCAACTTGTTCAATTTCACTGGAACATCTTGGTAGGCGGAAAAGCACTAACGCGATGTGGTCTCTCGATGAGTAACACAGTCTGATCGATACTAATAATTAGTTTATTTATAATACAGAAAGTATGTATTACTCAACTACTGCTGGAAAGTAAGATTTTGAAGTTCGTATGGAATAAAATATTGTATGTGAATGAATAACAAAGTGTTACAACTTTTACTGGTATGGAATTATTCATCAATACACGGTTGGATAGAAAATTAGTACTCTTTATTTATTTATGCGGCTTCTTGGCCTTTTGGCTAAGATCAAAGTGTAGTATCTGTTCCGATGGATACTGCACGCCTGTCCTGTGCAGTTCTAGGAGGTCCACCCTCCCAGGCTTTGCCTCCCCTCTTTGGGGAGGAGTAAGTTTATTGCTTACTGTCTGAGGCGCCCCTACCGGGGAATGTCGACGGGGCTGCCCAGGCAATTTTTAAATGGCTGGCTTTTCAAACCCCACTTTCTCGACCCGATCTTGGGTCACATCTTACTTTGGGAGAAAGATAAAACTGGCCTTGTGCCTAACTCCTGGGGAGGAGTAAATAAAACTCTTTATTTATGTAGTTTCTCTTCAAAGTACAAATGTTAACTTGCCAACTGAACTCTGACTGGACACAAATAATGTATTAATTGTTGATGTACACCACGCGCTCTTCATACCTATCCTTGTCGCAGAGGAAGGCCAGAGACGTCCGGTCTTGATCAGATTACCATCCTGCAATCATCAGTATATCTTCATACTGAGTCTTCTTTCTAATACTGTTCTTGTTCAATCCACTTTTTTTTTACTGTCAAGCTACAACTTAAAAACACATTAGCAAGATGAATATATTGTCAGTTGCATATGTAAGGAATATTATGAGAATTGATACTGATTAATCAGATTAACACACTTTTATTAGATATGATGGCGGTTAATGACAATTACTAGTTGTCAGTATATTTATGTTGTAATCTGCACGAAAGTAGCCCTGTCGTATGTGCAACACTGATGGACAATATTTTAATGGAACCTCCGTTTGATGTTAGTTACACTGATGATGAAAGGATTGTTGTTTTCAGTTCTTGAAGAAGCCGGGTAGGCTCGTTACTGTCTTAGAAGTAGCAGCCAGAGATTAAAGCATTGCCTGATTCACTAGCCAACCAACAATTCCCACTAGCTTTTTTAAAACTAGTCTCCTGTTTTTATCTTGTTGCAACCTTGTTCCTTAACTGAAGATCCACTGATAGTGGTAAATATAAGCATTTACCACTCGGATGTCTATCATATCGCTGGTTTCCAAGAATTCCTGAAATAACTGCCTGTTGTGTTTCATAAAAAAGAACCTACACAAGGAAACAACTCACCCACTAGAGTACTTTAAGCAAACTATTCAGATAATCATAACGCAAACACTTTTCACTATTATTTTACCATGTTTTTAACTGTATATTCCAATCAATTTACATAACTTAATTGCTTAAATTCAAATTACGTCGTTATCTGTGGTCACTCATTATACTACACTTCTCTAAAAGAATTCCCACATACATCCTAACTACTTTCAAATAGTTACGTTTTCAGGAAGTATTTACAATAACTAGTCTAGTCATACTCGTTTCACAATCTATAATATAAAGGCATCAGAAAATTGTCCACACATCTTACTCCGTCATGTCTTACAAATGAGTCAAGTCAACACTCAGGTTAGAACAACACCTTTATCCTTAAGTGACATTGGCCAGGTAATGTTTAATTTTTCGGAAACAACCACACTAAGTCAACCTTTTGAAACGTCTTTGTGAGAAAACACTTTTCAATTATCTGCTACGGTGGTTTTCACCATTGCTTTTTAAGCTTTATATTTTGATATATAACAACCCATAGCTATTAGAAAACCCGTAAGTGTTGAAATCCAAAATAAATAAAAGAAAGACAGAGAGTGAATATATAAGGTCTGTAAGTTATTTTTGTTCCGTAAGCACTATTTACAAGAAAAAATAAATGATGTAAACATTTGAAATTAACATTGTTACTAAAAAAGAACACATTGTATTTGTTAAGTCAACAACATCATTTGTTGGAAAAAGCGATAAAAGAAACCAAAATCATACGCGCATACAAAAATTAAATCCACACTAAACAGAAACCGAACAAAATATAAAATCTACGAAATTCACATGACTTAAATGTCTTACAGTTTCTGAGAGATTGCCCTTTACTTTACATGTTCCGTCTGAACTAATTGTTTTCTTTCTTTTCTCATTCCTCTTTAAGAGCTCTTTCCAAGTTCATCTCACTTTCTTCTGCATATTTCGTTTACGCATTCGCATGTACTTCGTATTCACTTTCATATCCGTGACAGTTAAATGTGTTGTCGGCGTTTATAATAAGACATCATAATAGCCAAATATTTGAGTTACCGAATAGCTGAAGTTATCTTATGATTTTCGATTAGTCAGCTCTATCATTTCTGTTATTACGATGTGTTTCTTTCTTCATTTTGAAATTATGCTCATTTTTCCATTATGCTCCTATTTATTTTACTTGTCTAAAGATTATTGTCGCATTTAATAATAATAATACCATATATATATATATATATGTATATATATATATATGTGTATATATATATATACCATCGCATTCATTAGTAGCAAACTACATGAATGTATACAATATTTTCAATAACTTACACTATTATGCTATGTTCTAACTCTAATAAAGTATACTATTGAAGGTTCTGACTTGAATAAATATAAGTATAACATATGCATGAATAGAAATGTATACCAAAAAAGCAAACTCGATACATAAGGATCGAAAGCCCTTATTGCATGAACCTCAAAGTCGAACCGTACGACAGCCAGAAATATGCCAACGCAAAAATATGCACTGCGGAAGTTACATGCTCTTCCATAACAGCTGCATAAGAAAAGAGAAGACTTGTATTTACAGTCCTGAGATATGATGCATACCTACTGTAATTCTGACCACGCTATAGGCACAAAGCGTTACGGAACACAAAACTGCACGTCTTATTAACAAACATCTCTAGGTACAGTGTCAAGGAAATCTCCCAGTCATTCGGATAAGTTAGACAGATTGGTCGTGTTTCGGAATGGTCGTCTCATAATGAGCCCTGTAACTTTAGTATACATTACTATAAAAATATATAATAGCAGCATCAATTACAGTATCTAAAAAGAATAACAGTCAACATCACCATCACCATCATGAATCAGAACCACAAACGTCCACCACGCACGATTGCGACGTGGGGGTCCATCCCATCAGTAGTGCCACCCAGTGGAAACGGCCCAAGCCCTATTCAGATGATTCTAGCGCTGAGAAAACAGTCGGAGAAGGGAGTTCTTAACAGCACCAACTTCAAGAGACTACCATCAGTGATATCGAGTTTGTGTTAAACGCCAGGACGGCTATGTTGTGGTGTAGCACACAAACACGAAACACATCAAGACAGAGTTGATCACTTGTGCAAGTACTTAGCAATCAGGCTGTTTCTGGAAAATGGTTCGTTGACCACACTGTCAGAAATCACCAGATATATGATTTTATTGTCACCTCCTCTGGTAACTTCGCACATCTAAATGGCTCGATGACGCTGGACCATATAAACGAGAAATACTGGAAGCTCAACAAATCACTGGAAATGAACTACTCGTTAAAGAAAAAGACTGGAATGGACGGAGCTTCTGGCCTGACCAGGTTATCATCACAGAAAAAGAATAGTTTCCTTAGCGCGGCTTACTGGTGATGAGCACTCATTATTCAGTCTTCCTTTGACCCTTCATCGTCCGCATCGTTAACTTTGATCCCTTGGAATTATGTCAACTACGTTTGTGTTATCCCCACCCTCCTCTCTTTAGTTGTATTGTTGTTTTTATTTTTTTAATTGCAGCTATTGGACCAAATATTCCGCAAACTTGGCACCTGAAGTGGTTTACATTTTGACTGCAGTTCAGATATCTGGATGCAGCTTATATTTCTATATAAAATGTAACAAACAATGAAAAGTATATAACTAAATTGTATTTATCGAACACAAATGTAGACACTTCTAAAACAGGAATCCTTTGATCTGCATTTATCCATTTGCAGATCTTAAAAATATATACTGAGAACTTGCATCCCTATAGTATACTACAGGGATGCGAGTTCTAATGTTTTTTAGCGGAATTCTGTGTTTTTTTAATCCAAACATATAGAGTTCCGCTTAAATCGCTAGAGCCTCTTAGAGATGTTAGTTCTCAGCATTTTGATCGAATTCACTTAAAAAAAATAAACAAATGGTTGAGTTTTCATATTATGACAGTACTCCATTAAAACAGTTTTTAAATAAAGGCTAAACTTCAAGCAATTCATGATGACAGTATGTGATATATATTAATTTTGTTTCATCAAAGAATTACTGTCTGTTCCTTCTCCCCTCACACACATTCGGTGTCCTTCTCGTCATTCTGATTTTACTTTGTTGAAACTGATTTGAGTGGTTTAAAAATGTTGTGTTCTTCTCTTTTTACACACCTAAAGGGAACCATTGCCCCACAGGTTGAGATATTCATCTCAATTCATGCTTTTTGGGGCATTGGCTATTATCATATTTTCCAGTAATACTGCACAATGTACACATCATATTGTATATACCTTATCGTAAACTCCAGCTGGTACATGCTCTGAGGTCGATCATCAGTGATGAACTAGTTTCAAGTATGTTTCAAATGTTACACAATCAGATCTGCTCCTACAGGGACCCAATTATTTCGCAAAAGAACAACACTTTCTCTGTAAATGTGACGTACTGTTACGCACTATATCAATAAAAGAAATACAAGTAAAGGGTGTGATTTTATTTAACAGATACAATTACGATACATGTGTAAAGCAAATAAAATGTAATCTTTATCGATCGATTTTTAAAATTACAAGACAATCAACAACAAATGAAATAGTTTACTTGGATGAGAAGTTCAGTACTGTCTTTATTTCATCTCTATTATTAATTAGCCTCTTTTTCCTTCTATATATTTATGTTCTTGCCCTTTTCTTGCTTTTTTAATCATCTTCCTCATCTCTCTTGATTGTCTTTTACTTTCTTACCAACCTAGTATATGTTTTTTCTCTACTTCTCTTCCCTGTCTCCGATGTGTTCACACATTACTTTAAATATTAATAAAATAGTTATTGTTATTACCTATTTGATTGAACAGCTTTGTTGATTGGTACACCAATTTTTAAAAATAGTCAAGAACAGCAGATGATTCATTAAAGTCAATTAACTACAAAGCCATATTTTTATTTCATTCTGTACATGATAGTCTCTCGATTACGATTATAATAGTCTGACATTTTTAGAAACTCAACCAACTCTATCCATCATGGAGGTTATGCTTGTTTAGAGACATGAACACATGTTATTTCAAAGTTGTCCATCTCCTTGACAAGTTGTTATAAAACAGCTAAGGAGTCTAGTGTTACCCTAATATTCATCCCATACCTGGAGCAGGGAAAGAATGGTTCATACGTTGCCTATGGTTGTAATAATTATGACATCACTAAAGCATGACACACCAAGTCAACATTCTATGATGCTAATGACCCCACCATCGCCATTTCCATATATATAATATGTATAGACACAATAAAAACTGTAGACCTAGTAGAAAGTAGACCTTGCGTTTAGTTTCGATTGCCTCGTAACTCTCGCTTCTCTTATTTTGTCCTTTAGTCCTCACATTTACTGAACGATGTGTCTGACAACAAAGGAATAATTGCTGTTGGCTAGGTCAACCTCTGTCCATATAACACTTATCGTTGGCTAGGGTTTTACCTTGAAGTAGTATTGTATTTGCTCCTTACATCATGCGGCTTCATGACTTGTCTGAAGTGATTTCTATAAAATAAAGTTCAAATAACATTGAATCGACTCCAACAATTTCAAAACAGACAAGAGAACACTATATTTCATTAAGAGACTGCTTTATTGTTTATAGCACCATGTGGATTCTCATTGGTGTTAGATAGTGAATCTATTTTTTAAACTTAATGTATAAATATCTTCTACGGTTCAATATTAGAATGAACACATTGTCTACGGATGAGGCACGCAATCATTAACAAATAATAGTGTATACTTACGTAGGTACGAGGTAGTTTATAAACACTTCGCCCTGTTAATGACGGTGGGTGTTCATGAGGGTATGTTAAACAATTGCAAATGGCGATTGCAGCAACATATACTTAACATAGGATTGCCGATTTTCAGAGAAAGGTCGATGAATTCAAATTCTCCGTGCATGAAGTTAAATAGGTAAACTACATAACTATGTCATAATAAAAAATAATTGCATGTATTTTTTTTCAGAAGAAAAGAACCAACTAACACTATTCTGTATGAATTGTTCAGTTCAACATGATTCACCTGACGAAAGGTGTGATATTTGATCGGCCGAAACATTGTGTAGTTTACATCTAATATTAAAATAGTAGTCTGGTAAGACCAAATGCAAAAAAATGAAATGTAATACTTTAGTTCTTTGTTATTTATTTAGTCATCACGGATTTGCTAATTATTCTGGGGTTTAAAAATAACGTGTTACAATTCTTATTAGAATCACGATAACGTTTAGTTCAATATTTAAATATAAACCTTTTATTAGCGACAACACAACATCTAAGTCCATGATGGCAAATCGACAAACAAATTTTCATTAGATGAAACACACTTTTTTTAAATCATGCATTTTCATTTTAAAACTTTGCCGGCGGAGGGTAGTAATTAAGTACTTTAACTGAATATTAAATAATATCAATTGACACGCAATTTAACTTATTAATATCTATTTTAATATGGATGCGTCAATTTTCAAGAAATAATGAGAGAAAACAATGAACGCATTGAGTAAGTATTCAAGGATATTTAGTAACAGTTTTTTTTCATGTCACGTCCATGACAGGTATTAAAGAAAATAACCAGCAGGAGTGACATTTATAAGTCCCTAATTTGGTTAAAACATCTAACAAGAAGATTATATATTTCATCAAGACACCGGTTGATAATTTATATGAAGCTGCTAGATTCCATTATTTATCTGTCATTTAATTATGATAAAAAACATAATATGGCAAAAATCTATTTTGGGTTAACGATAACGCCTCAATACAAGTATCTCCATATTCTATAGATAGTCTCACTTGTTTAAACCAAATAATATCAGGAAATGAACGCATACTTACTGGCCTATAAATTAACTATAACTGAAACATCACGTCTATGAAATATCTTGAAGAATATTTACAGGTTTAATACGAAGTCTTCTTGCCCTAATAAAATATAAGCATAGATGAACATGTAATAGAGCAATGTAAAATGTCATGGATGAAGTTCATACAGAAAGTAAAACAATGCAAGAACACATTTACATCAATAAGAATAGCATGCATTCTCTGGGGCGGAGGTGGCTGCACGCTACCTTATCCTCTTTTTTTACATGTTTCGAGGCAATTACAGTGTTATTCGTAAACTCCTCATCACAAAGCCTCGCAGAGTGGCATTCGTGGCAACTAAGTGAAGATCTACATGAGACTAATTCGACTTAATTGTCGAAATGCAACTTTTTTCGGTTCGGGTCACTGCACCGGGGAACATGCTTCTAGAAGCAGTGGTTGGCCTGCAGATAAGAAAACGGTTAAATGTATTCGATCGTTGATTAATTTCCCCTCATTTGAGCAGCGAAGAATTCAGAGAAAACGCGATTTTAGTGTAAAACTTTCTAAACTGAATTTAAATATACCTTTAAACAAGTTTTTGTCACGATGGTTCCAAGTCGTTGTAGCCACGGGACCCAGCAAAAAATGCCATAAGCGCTTTCTGTTTTATTAAAAGTACTACATCATTTTCTTTCCGTGTTTACGCTCCGTGAACCATCCAATCAGATGCTTATCCTATTCAGGTTTAAAGTAGCCTAGGAAAAGCATTCAGACATTATAGAGATGTACACATCTTCTAACTTTTCTTTTGAATTTGTAGTGCCACTTTGCTATTTTTTGTCAATAAATTTGATGTGATCTAAATTAGATAAATCACTTACATTGTCGCGACATACATCGATGAAATCAAGAAGTAACACGCTTAATTAGTACATTAAACCTTTTTAAAAATCTGATTAAAGAAAAAAGACAAGCGAAATAGATCGGCGGTGAATGATCTTGAGCGGCAGATCGGCGACAGAGATCGATTGAGATTGGTCAAAATGAGAGAAAAGGGGAAATGACGGAGTTAGTCTGAGGTGAGATCCTTAGCATGTGAGATGAGAAGCTTAACTCAGATGTAGACGCTAGCGGCGTGACCTCAACGGCACACATATAAAACGTCTTGCATACTATCTCTATATTTGTTCCTGTGTTTTTCTTATTATGTTTCCAAATTTTGAACCGTGGTTAACATTCAATGACTGCACATACTAGTATCTCGACACAGCCAATACGACAATGAAGCAGAATAAAAACGACCCATGTGGTTGGGGTAGCCGGCGATTCGGTGATACGAGCATTGTTATATACACGTTTTACGCGCGGCTGTAAAATATTCATTAAAATATACACGTATTAAAAATAACAGGAACTTTCAGTACACACGCAATCTAACAAAACGTGTTAAACAACAAAATAAGAGGCAGATATTAAAAAAAATGTTATTTTTCATAGAATATGTCTTCAAACCAAGACTCAAATCGATTGTTTTTAATTATAACCATTCACAACTTTAGCTAAAATGTTTAGGACACATACAGCAGTTGTTCCATCAAAATAATAAAACACTATGATAACATCTATAAACAAAACAAAACCTAAGAGAAAAAAACACAATATGTGTGTTAATTGCAGTTCGTTGTGAATTACTAAATAAATAAAGTGTTTTTTTGAATGTATATCGGCGCTTAAAAAGTCAACGGCTAGAATTGATTAATTAGTTAAAGCTTTTTAAAGAAAACCTACAAGGCAGAATTAGTGCCCTATTAGTTGGTAATATATTGATATTTACTTACTTTTTACAGCTATAAACCATGGTACACAATCGAAGGGTGTAGAATAAGGGGTATTCTGGTCATGTACAAAAATAACTTCCAGCTTGCAAGGGTTCACAGGTATATAATATATATATATATATATATATATATATATATATATATATATATATATATATATATATATGACCAATTTGCGTTATCTATTTTTGGAAATTTACTGTCGATCATGTAGTGTCATGCCCTTCAAAAGCGATGATATATATATATATACATATATATATATATACATACACATACATATATATATATATATACAGAGAATATTTTGAAAAAATATTTTGAAAATCTTTACAACGCATTCATTTATATTTTGTAAAATACATTATTTATTTACTTAAAAAACTTGAGTACTTTCGGTGATATACACCCATGTCCAAATTATAACCATATTTTTGTTTTTCTTTTTTCGTTTAATCCTTCTTGATTGAGACATATTCATCGCAGTCAAGCTGAAATTGGTATTGATGTTATCGACGATTTATGTTGATATGCCGCTGTGTGTAGCACGCGGTTACGTGAATAAGGTAGAATGAAAAGTCACACTTGGAAGCGCTGATGAAAAAAAATAAAATAAAAATATTTTGAAAACCTGGACAACGCATTTATTGATTTTTTTTTAAAAATAAATTATTTATTTACTTTAAAAACTTGAGTATTTTCGGAAACAGCTTTACACGTTCATTGTCAGAAGTTCATTGCCGTATCTACTTTCAGCGATCCGTACACAATTTGTTCGTCTACTTTTCTATTCGTTGATCATTCATCGACCTTTTTCTATTATTCCCGGTTCCGATTTGCGGTCGGTTGTTAACACTATGACGTATTTATTACTCAAACAAGAAAAGTTACGCATTATATTTTTTAATTTTTTGTAATTTAAAACGTGTAGCCATACAATGTTAATTATTGATTAAATTATGGTTCTTCCGTAAGAGGAGACATGTATCGACGGTTAACAAAATAAAACGGAAATGGTCGAAGCAGTGTACAATGTAAAAGCTGCGACAAAAAAGTGGAAATACAACACTAACACATTCGAATGCAAAGAAGAGTTAACTTTAAGTTACTGTAAGAGTTAAAACAAATTCTCCCCGCATCATATATACAGAAAATTGTAAAAATCTACCCACTAAAAAACAAAGTATAGAAATAAATAAGATTCAGTTAATGAATTTATGAAAATTATTTAAATCATAAACACAGAATTGGAGATTGATCCTAAGCTTACGTTAACGAAAATTGATGAAGTAGGTTTATCTTATATCGGTAAAACTTAACAGTTCGGCGACAGTTCAGTAATTTTCTAGTTGCTTCGTAAATCGCTATTGTAAACACCCGAGTTTATATGAGTCCCCTTCTATAAAGATACCTAATGTATGTGTCATTTATTGAATAGTACATTAAACTTAGGTCGATGAAATATTGCATCAAACACTGCAAAAAATAGGACCTAAAGCGATATTATAAAAGTTACTTGAAAATCAGCCAGTATTCTCGTGAAAAAATCTAATAAGATGATAAATAAAAAAAAGACTCAAGTAACCGGCACTATCTTATTGATTCAGTACTGTTTAGGTTTCTTCTTTCACTTTTTATCTCAAATAAGATAATTGCGTTTCACTGTGGAAATCCTCCCTCTAGGAAAAAAAGAATGCCAAAATACGTGAGAGATACATGTACACATTCTCTTATATTTTTTAGAAAATGTTTGACTAAAATAAAAATTCTTGTAGATGAATGCTTTTCAATTTTTTTTTGTTACCTTGCATATTTACGCTGATGATGTCCAACCTCAAAACAAAAAAAAAACTCGCAATTGAGTTACAGATACAAACTTAATATATGTCAATCGGTTTTAGCTTAAACTGCGTGTGCTTTATATTTTTTCATGAATATTATACTAAATAATGTCTAAATATTTTGTTCGAATTTTGTAATCTTGAATTCTCAGTATTCAAAAAGAAAATGTTTACAGATTTTTAGGATTTGTCGATACTCCAACTTTCTTCTTACTGATCTTCTGGTTTTATCGCCCTATTTCGTGTCTTGCATCATCTTACAATTGTAACGAGTAAGTCGGCCTTGCTTTTATTGGTGACAACTCCCACAACGAATAGGACGTACTGAGCATCAGTATTTACCTTCTTGCCTTTTGGCTAAGATCAAAGTGTAGTATCTGTTCCGATGGATACTGCACCCCATAGACTGTTATTGTCTTGGTCTTCGGGGCTTGATTTACGCCGGTCTATGGGTCTGTCCAGTGCAGTTCTAGGAGGTCCACCCTCCCAGGCTTCGCCTCCCCTCTTTGGGGAGGAGTAAGTTTATTGCTTACTGCCTGAGGCGCCCCTACCGGGGAATTTTTAAACACCACTTTCCCGACCCGACCTTGGGGCACATCTTACTTGTGGGAGTAAGATAAAAACTGGCCTTGTGCCTAACTCCTGGAGAGGAGTAAATCAATACCTTCTTGCCTTTTTGCTAAGATCAAAGTGTAGTATCTGTTCCGATGGATACTTCACCCCATAGACTGGTATTGTCTTGGCCTTTGGGTCTTGATTTACGCCGGTCTATGGGTCTGTCCTGTGCAGTTCTAGGAGGTGCACCCTCCCAATCTTCCTCCCCTCTTTCGGGAGGAGTAAGTTTATTGCTTACTGTCTGAGACGCCTTTACCGGGGAATGTCGACGGGGCTGCCCAGACAATTTTTAAATGGCCAGAGTGCTCACCTCTCCAGCGCTGGCTTATCTAATCCCACTTTCCCGACCTTGTGTCACATCTTACCTTGTGGTAGGTAGATAAATAAAACATGGGTGGCAAAAGGCCGGATAAATAAGCCCGTGCTTAAGTGTTAGTGTGATCCAGCCCCATAATCTGCCTAAGCCGGCTTGTCGGCATTCGTCGATGACGGCGTTTAAGGGAGTTAGCTATAAACTAACACTTTCTCAAAACGATAAGGTAAGGCCTGGGAAGTTTGAACAATTAGCACACCCCGAGAGAAAAAAGGCAGCCTTAGGTGCAATGGTCTAGTCTCCGTCAGACTGATTGTCGATGATGATTCCATTGACTGATACGATTGACATAAACAGGGCAAATAGCAAATAAAGAGAATTAGTATATTTTTGTTATGCAAAAAGAATTTTAAAAATACAAATCAAATTTGTTGCTGTCGGGTTTAGGCATGTTTGGTTCACCCACCCAGCCTTTACCCTTTTTCTGAGAAAGGGTGAATTTATTGATAATCGCGTGATGATTCTCTGCAAAGGAATACAGACGTGACTGCTCAGGCATTTTGTCGGTCAGGTTGCGCTTATTGTACTACGTTGACTTCAGAAAAAAAACACCTGCCTTTATATCTAATATCATAGCAAGAAGGTAAATGATAAATATAATATATATATATATATATATATATATATATATATATATACATATATATATATATATATATTATATAATCAAAGTTTATGAATGTTTAATGTAATCAGTGCAAATAGTGGTTCTGTTTTTTATTTCAAGCATTAAGTGTAGTGTTATATATTTATATATGTATAACAATTCAGATCCATATCTGCTATGTATAACTTATTTTTCACCAGGTAAACAGTTTAAAAAAATCTAAGATACTCTGCATTTTAGTTTTAACAATAATTTATGAAAAAAAAAAAATGAATAATTCTTTTTTATTGGCTGGTAAGATCAGAATTACATTATTTAATGCAAAACAATTTTGCAACATAGGCACACAAAGTGAAATGTTCACTTCTTTCGCCTATGTTGCTAAATTCGTTCCGATCTAATAATGTAATAGATATTAAACGAACCAAGAAAACCAAACTTGATTTTTAAACTTAGCCAGACGTATTATAGTAACTCGATGCTTCCGTACAGTTTGTAAAATGATTCGATAATGTATCTACCAGCAAATAGTCCCGAGTGTTCATAGACGGTTGCCTATTTAAGTGTATTCAAATTAACCGTTAGATTTGAATCCCATTCATTACCAACAAAATAGAATATCAGATTTGGTAGGTAGTTTTTAGTTTACTAGGTAGAAATGCGTTTAATTGAACTTATTAATTCATTTATTATCAACGTTGATTGTTTCTTTACAGCACCGATATAAAGAAAATTAAAATAAACAAATGTATAATTTATTAACTAAACCGTAACTACAACCACCGTAGGAGGTAAAATGCAGAATAGTTAACAGTTGTAAAGAAAAAAGAAGAAAGCAGCAAATAATGTCTAGAAAACGCAGTAGAATACATATTTTTAACGTGCGACCACTGTGCGATTTGTAATTTCACACTTTTATTTCAAAGAAAGGTGACTGAACGCGTACGAAAAACAACAACTTACTTCCGCTAAAATTCGGCGATTACTTGTGGCTATACGAGGGCTTTTGTTTGGGGAAGGGCTTGCTACGAGTTGGTTAAGTAGATGTGTTTACTATCTTTGCAGCATGAATTTAATCTGACTGAAGTGCTCACCTCGAAAATGTAGGGAACGTTTTTGTGTGTGAAGGGATAACATCGATTAACGAAATCATTATTCTTAAATGAAATAAAATGTTACAGTTTCCACACGTTAATACGGGTGGGTAGATCATTCAATTCTACTGCGTTTGCTATCAATTAGTTTCTTTTACCGTGACTATTTCTCGAATGCTATCTATCCTGGACTTTTATCCCCGCCTATATTATGTGAGTATTATTGATTTGTCCTGTTCATAAATGTTACCACATACCTTTTACTATTTGCTCGTTTTTTGCTATCTAATACGTCCTAGCCACCCTTTTGTTTGGTGGCAGGACATTTGGAATTTCAGATACAGAGCTATTTTCTTTTATATTAGTTTGCATGTCAACCGAATGTGATTATATTAAATTTAAAAATTAAAAAAAAAACTCGCCATATGTAGAACGTGTCCTTAACCGGGGAAGTGGTAAGATATTTACTTTTACTTTCTGCACGTGTTATTCTCGTCGAATACAATAATTGTTGTTTGATTGGAATTATTGGGTAATGATGTAACCGATCATGCACCGGGAAAATATATAACAGACAAGCATCATTAAAATCAATAAAATGTGCTGTTCTACCGATGTGCATGGGTTTAACTATCTAAAAGAGTTCACACGTTTGGTACTTCTACTGAATGAACCGAACTGTTCTTTTTAACTCTAATCCAAGTCTTAGGTTTAGTTCGGTAAAAGTTAGTTAGGTACGGTTAAAAATCTTTAAAAGCACTAACAGCTTGTTTTTCATATGAGTATTAATTTTTGTCGATATCCTGTCTTTTTGTGATAGTAAAAACTCCAAAATAGCCAACAATGTGTTGATGGTTCATTCTTCAAAAATGGTATTTAAAAACTGACTTGACTTACCACTAACCCTAAGCCCTCTGCTAAAATTTAGTGGTATGATAAGTAGTTTTCTTACTATCGTTTGAGGCTAAACTTACCGATTATTTACAAAAGAAATAGACCAGTAATTTGGTTTATTGTGTTTGGCTATTAAAAGCGACGATAAAAAATTCAGTGATAACAAATATTTCAATCAGTGTTCATACTTTTAAATTGCCCGTGTCTTTTTACTCCAAGCAAAAATGGAAAATCAATCACCAAATCCCATCATCGTAAAATATCTGCCTGATTATTGCTGAATCATTTTGTAGCAGGGCCAACGTTGTTCATGTTAGACGCCTTCGGTATAAGTACAATATAATTAACACTCAATAAATGGCGAGGGCCTGTGACGAGTGGTTATAGCACTTGTCTTTGGGCTGGACGACCCGAGTTCGATCCCATTCACGGCATGCGAATTTTCGTGTCTGAAAACTCCCTCTGTCCACCCTGTAATGGGTACCTGATTAAAACTCAGGGAAGGAAAGGGATGGGTTCCGCCATCCATATGACACGGTGATTCTTAACAAATCACCGCCGCTACGGCCATGCGCAGTGTGCGATGTCGGCAACGACACTCGTGCGCATCCAGGCTATGCGACCTTTACCTTTCCATAAATTAAAGAATATTAGAATGACATTCTTTACCTCACCAGCCAAGTTTACCGTTTATAAACCTTTTTGTTTCACACGTTTCCTTCTATAAGATATGTCTTCTTAACATTGGACTTTAATGGCGGTTCACAACTGTAGGCATGTTGTAGCAGCAATTACATTTGATGGTCGGTAAGAAAAAAAATATAGAAGTAAAAGTGTTATAAACGTTGACACTTGTAAGATTAAGTGGATAATTTTATTCGAATTACTTTTTTCTACATTATGTTGTATGTCACACACAATAAACATGTTTATATTTTCCATTAAAGCGCTATCCAGTTAGAAAATTGTCCGGAAATGGGTGATCATCTTACGTATATTTTTATATACAAGACAATTATTCACTCTAAATTTTATAATAAATATTGTTTTAAAAGTGTCAGCGTGTTCACACGTAATCGCTTCAAAAAGTGGAATCTCATTTTCTGCAGAAGTACTAAAAAGTTAAATATAAAATCAATAAAAAGATTACGTCGTATGCCTATTTATACGGGAAGAGAACGATATATCAATTCGGTAAGAAGCGCTCGAGCGTAGATATAGTCACATATGAAGAAGTTTAAGTGTAACTTTTCTGAAATAAAGATTGATGAGTTCAGAACTCTTTTTCGCAGAGCGAGTATAAGTTATGACATATTCGGTAATTCGTGTTGTGATTAATGAAGGGCTTTTTTCCCCCTTTGAAAAAATAAAACATGTTCTTCAGCACAAACTCTAACCATAGGTCGTGTGACAATACGAATAAAACATGAAATATAAAAACATACGTAACGTTGCGTCTTACCGTACATTTTTATCGTTTTTTTTTTCGTCCGTAATAATATAGATTCACCTAATACTTGAATGTGGTTAAAGTTATTGACGGGCTTTGCGGTATGTAATTGTTTTTGTAATATGTAATGACGCACTTCTTTTTCAAACCAACGCTTATCCTAAGTTCGTGCTAGTTAACTTTCAACACCTGCCAGTACCCGATATATGTATAACGCCACCATTTGCCCGTGCAAAGACTATTTTTGTCAGTTCTAGGCTCTTGTATTAACCACTAGTGTCTCCCTGTGTCTTTTACAGGGTACAACAAGGAGTCTCTAGCCTAATACCTCCCGTATTGACTACAAAGTATCAAGCCTTGTTCCATCGCCGCAAACATGCATCCCTATGCTTGTTTTCCGAATATTTCAACGGAATGTGCTCCGACCAACTTATTTAACTTGTACACTGTCAACCTAAACATCCCTCGTATAAACCAGACTACCAGTAAAGTTCCACTCCTACACTGTGGAGGTTTCAAGACGTCGGGAATTTCTCTACTCTTATAGTTTCTTCCCCGAACTGCCTACCTTTGGAACCCCCTCCCTTCTCTGTTTCGCAACTATATTAAAATGCACACATTTAAACATAATGTGAACCAACATATAGCTGTGAAACTCCTTACTAAAAATAGCCTCTATTAACCTGGCCAGTAATCAAAGTAGCTCCTTACGATTCAGTTGCAATATGAATTGTTTGGAATGAGTAACTTAAAAAGAAAATGATAAATGGCAAACACGTTTTTCCTAAATTAGTATATTTTAGATTGTTTGTGTTAATGAAGGACAGTTTTAGCTTATTTTTATTCCGAGAAATTAAAAAGAATAAATCACATTGAACCTAACATTAACTGTAAGCCTGAGGTGTGAATACAAAAATATATGTAAACTAGTTTTGGAATAAAAATGTTTTTCAGTAGAGGTGTTATTATAGATTTATAGCAAACGAGTTCGTCAACGCTGAATGTTTTATCTGGAAATCTGCAGTCTCTGTTACACTATTTTCTTACAATGTGTTATCATGTGTCTATAAAATTGCTTAACATTACATCATATGGTTTCCCCAGCTTAAAGTTTACCTAGAAGTTTGAATGTTTTGGAGTCGTTGCTATAAGCTATTATTTGAATTATACGGACGTCGATTTTTCTTTGTTTCTTCTGATTTTCACAAGTTCTTCAGGTTCGTCTTGTAGAACCTGTGTTTTTTTTCTGTCTAACTCTGGAATTAGAACTCCTTATTTAATCCACGGAACTCTTTATTTAATCAAATATACCACTAACCCTGACTCCGGTTGCACTATTCTCCTAAAAAAAACTCTCTTAACCCTACCAACCAAGCTAAGTCCGGGTGACAACATCCCAAACACCAACCAGAAAGGAAGAAGAGAAAGTTGCCCTTGTGGTTTGGGTAAAAGGTCCCGTTTGAAGTTCCGTACAGATTCCCGAGTTCGACAAGACGCAACTAAAGAAGTTCTGGATTTTACATCAACTAAAACTTGGTAAGAATTAAATTCAAGCCGAGAACTGTTGCCCGAATAATACAATTGATACAAAATAGAACATTTCATAAAATGTATCAAAATAGAACATTTCATAAAATGTATCAAATAATAATAACTTTGTAGAATGAGTTCTTATACAGTACATCTTGCATATCAAGTATTGTAATGCTTTTATATTGTTTACAACTTGTTAATGTTATTTAAATGTTGGCCATATTTAATTACTAAATCACAACTATTGACATCATACACATTAATAAAACAAGCAAGTGAAATATTGCTGCAATATGTTTTCTGCTTAGTTGGCTATTTCTATAATAAGGGAGTCACATTGACCTGAAACTTTCCGATTTCAAGTTACGTCACATAGTAGAAATTTCAGGCTTTACAATCGACACTGCGTCAGCAATGTTCTGTTTTTTTCCGTAAATCGCAATTGGAAACATTGGACTCGATTTTTCCCTAACAATGTAGACACCTAATTTTTATGGCTTATCAATGTCAATCGTACCTGCTATTGTATTTTATATCTGACCATGTCGTAATAGATAACGATCGTTACTAAATACTTCGGTACAGATATTCAGAATGGCATGCCACTTGGTACAGAAAAAAAGAACATATTAATTCTGTGTTCATTGGTGTGTTTTTACTTATTATTTTAGATATTTGAAGTCGGCGTGTCTATATACCTCTCAAATATATTTTTTAACAAAGTCGTCATCGTGCTCCATAACCAGTGCCGTGTATTTAGTGGAATACGTTTGAGTTAAATTTAAAAGTCAGAGCTGACCCTAGAACAGGAGTCGACGAAACCACGTGACTTCCGGATGGATATTTTCTCTTAAGCATAGAGGAAGTGTTCATGGCGCCACCCCTAATTGGGGTTGGGTGCGCACAATGCACCTAGATGTAGCGAGAAGAATTACACGTCTATCCGTCGATCTGTGTGCCATTCATTCACACGCCCACGCAAGAAACTATTTTCTTTTATTTTCTCGGTGACAGTTCTTGTATTTTTTTATGGACCTTTTTATGAAATAACATCGACGACCGAGTGGTTTTACTTTCAGACTATCTAGCACTTGGCTTCCCGACATGTGTATGATGATTTTACACGCATCGGTAAATGAATACGTAACAACAATACCAACAATCTAACAACGTCACATATAATACGTTAATCAACTTAAAGTGTTTTATTACGTTATCACCTTTTACATACATTTAATAAAATGTGAGCATAGGTGATTAATCTGACGTAGCTAAGGTGGCCAATTCTAACTTTACCCATTTTAAAATTCTTACAATATTAAGGCATGCCGTCCCGCCGACTAAAATCATACATTTTAAAATGAATACAATTCTAAAGATGACATTTGTTTTATTGATTTTTAAAATATTTAAATGACAAATATATATCAGGTTAGAGGGAGTGAGAGAGAGGAAGGGGAATACTGTTTTAAAAGTACTATAATTGTTACACTTTTGAATAAAGACATAGTCGATGTATGTATTTAAAGAATATTTAGTTGAAAATGACAATTATTTTTACGGAAGATAAAAAGCCATATGGTTGTTAATACTATTGACTCTGGAATACATTTATTATAGTAAAAGAAATATTATTAACGATACATTATGCAGATTAATTTAGAAAGCACCACGGAGTGTCCATAGGGTTACCCTAGTATTTAAATATTTTCTCAAAATTCAAGAATCATCAAATTTAATTAAACTAATGTCATATGCTGAGTCGTTTTTATATGCAAATCTTGTAATTGTTGACCCATAACATTCACCAACGTTGACGATTACTTGATGTAAACACTCGAGCTAATAACAGTGTTTAGCAGTCCTTAAAATAAGAGTATCGGAATAGATCCAATAAATACAAATACATAAAATATGAAAAGCCAGATATTTGCCCGAGACATTTCTATGTTCACGTAATTAATAGATGCTCAAATTAAGCAGACAAGTCGGCGAACAGTTTCTCAGATAATAGCTGAAAATGTGTATTATTTTCGTAAGTAAGACTAATATTCACATTTTAGCTACTATACTTACATTGTTTCGCCCGACATAACCTTCTACGGACTTTATTATGCATTTTCATGAACTTGTAAAACCTTGTCGAACATTCGTAACTATTACACAATCGCGTAAAGAACGCTACAAGGATCATGGTGCTTACATTTTCTTATGTCTAAATTAAGCGATGTTAGATGCATCCATGTAGTTAATACGTGTCAGAGTATGGGCACCGTTGTTAATTTAATCAACTTAAAAGCACTAAAACACCCTCGAAGGAAGGGTTTAAAGAAAATAACACCCCTGAAGTATGTAATGCAACTACAAGTATAATTGATTGTTTTTCTAGAGTAGACAATGATATATATATAAGCCACCGCAAACAATATATATATATATATATATATATATATATATATATATATATATATGATATATTATATTACGTTATAACATTATATTTTAAATTAATTACATAATGCACATATATAGATATTGCGATAAATCGTGCTAACAAACAAAAACCAAACTCATATAATATTTGAGTCGAAGTGTTTATACACTAAATTTGTTAAAATTCGGATGCTATTCTAAAGGCGACTTGGTACTATTTCAAATTAGACAACGTTATGTAATTTGTGTTCGGTAAAATAGTTGTGAGGAAAAGGAGTTATCTCTGATTCATATTCAGACGTTTTCCCAATTCAAAAACGATATCACCCGTGGCATTATTTCGCAGTAAAACAACTAAGATGTTTGCAGTATTAGGTCAACAGCGTCAATTGAGATCTTGCTAATAATGATGTTTTCTTTTGAATGTTAGTGTAGGATATAAGGCGTTGTCTCGTACATTTTCGTCATAGTAGGTGTCCGGAAAAGTTAAACGACTCTACTATTTTTGGTTTAACATATTTCTTAATAAAATATATACCTTTCAAATTGTTCTATGGAAACAAAGTATGCTGAAAAGATAGTATGAATCGTATTTACATGAATACTCCCGCTTATATTTACATAGAAAAAGCCCCTATCTGTACGCACATGTTCTTTATATATTTCCTATTGTATAAAAAATTAGTTAAGTAGCAGGTTTTGTCTTGGTTACTATAAGTGTCCGACTGCATACATTTCTATTTGCGTATGTAAATGTATGTATTTATTAAGTTTTTGTGTACGACTGTCTGTAGTTTTTTATTTGTAAATATGTGTGTAGAAGTAGTTATGCATGTTATCACATATATTTGTGTTACTCTGTCGGCGTATATATATAAGTACATACTATTGAGATGGGGTTGGCTGTATTAGTGTACGTATATATGTAGTTCTGTTTACCCGCGTGTGTCGTTTATTTATTTATTTCCGATGCCAACCCGTCTACACTGCTTGGAAAACGAAGTCAAATGTTCGTTTTCTTCTTCAACGCGGTAAGAAAATCGAAATCAACTAATTTCTATGTAAGTGACCTGAATAAAAATTTGAGAAATCATATATAAAATCAAAGAAAAAAATTAAATTTTAGATATCTGAAATGAAAAAGTGAATTGATTTAAGGTAGAGTAGAAGTACAACGAAATTCATATACGAAATTTATTATGAATAGTCAGAGTTTGAACTAAATTAATTTAGAATTCCTCACGCTGTTACTTCTTTAGTTTCCACACATTAAAAAGTCGGTAAGAGAGGGTCTAGCTAATTAATAGATATGATTGATATATGTCTGCAAATGAGTAGGCAATATATGTGTATGAATAAAAGTGCTGTACATAGTAAAGGGCTCACCCTTTTATATAAAATAAGTAACGATTTACTGGAGTGTATTCTGTAGACATACATTTATGTGGATGAATCTTCATTTCTTCAAATCTTTTTCTAAAACTATGATACTACCTACACACCAAAGACACAGAGTCCCTCTTCTCCTCTTTCCCCAGCCCCTCAAAATCCATGCTACCCCTCACCACAACAGAAATTTTAGCACCCCCGCTCTCACCATAAGACACATTGACTAACCGTAGCATTCCTCCCCTTTTTTATTCACATGTATTACACTCCCTGCCACCGAATTTTCTCAGCCCGGACCTTGTTCCTGGGCTCCCAGTAGTGGCTACTACTTCTCTCCATTAACTCATCATGTACACCCAATATTTCTATGTACTTGCATGACATTTTTCTTAAAATTATCATCCTGAGGAAGTCTTACAAATAAAGACGAAATGTTGATGAATACATAAAAAAACATATTTTAGTTTTTCCTTTTTCATTTCCCATGAGCTTATATATATATATATATATATAACTCAAATAAAGCTCCCTAAATGGTCTCACTCGACTGATATATCTTTCAGTTTGGTTTTGGACATTTTAAAGTTGAGGATTGCTAATTATTACTATTTGGATTATTCGGACTACTGTTTGAAATGTGAACGTTATTCGAACAACGTTTCGTCCGATGTAACCTCCGACCTTTTTCATTGACATCTTGTCAAACTCGATGGTATTTACGGAATTCCGAACGGAACTCCTTTTTAGATAACTGGAGGTTGTCCTCTCTCGTTCCGTCAGCCATGACAGGGTAGATGTTTTTAGTAATTCGAAATGATATCCTTAGTATTGCCCGCACGAAGAATTGAACCTTCACTCTTAAGACGATTGTCACTTAGAGCAGACTATTACTTAGCTCCTTATCCACTGGAGTAAATGGTGGAGGGCATATATGCATGTTTATATGTGTATGTGTTTATATGTGTATGCGTGTCCGCTTGTTATATCCGTATATCTTAATGACTATATATGTTCTATATATATATATATATATATACATATGTATATATATACATATGTATATATATATATATATATATATATATATATATATATATATATATATATATATATATATAGGCAGCAGCTTCTGTTGCAGGCAAATATAGTTGAATATAAGAGACAGTTCGTGTCTAGATATCCTTTGGTAGATCCTTTCAATAGTCCGAATTAGGATCTCAGTTTTGGAGGGGAATTGGCTGATATGAGTAATACTATTCTAAAATGTTTATAGCTCCAATATAGTTTCGTACTTTGTACATAATTCCCGCCAAAAACTTCTATAAATACAACACATGGTCTAGACCTGATTAACCTCATTCCCCCTTAAGATGGACCCAGATGGTCCGAAAGTACTTGGAAGACAGACGCAAATTCCCCTCCGAAACTAAGATCCTTATTCGAACTATTGAAAAGATCTACCAAAGGATATCTAGACACGAGGGGTCACTTTTATTCAACAATATATATACATATATACCTGGGCATATATGTGTATGCATGTATGAATACATTCTGTTGCCTTTTTGTTTGCCTATTAAAATATATGCGATATGTTATAAACGTAAAAAACTCCACTTCGTATCATGATGATTACATTGTTCAACGGCGCCATTTAAAAATTCCTCCGATTTCATTTTTGCTTACTAAGAATACATTTTTAATAAAGATTCATAAGATATAGCACAACTTCTACTGAATAGCATATTAAAACGAGTCTAAGTGTCATATTAACTTAGTATTTGAAAACATAACAGACGCCCATAGGGCATCGTTCCGCAAGGCATCTTATTAGCAGCTATGATGTCTTCACTTTTGAGATTAGAACATACCAACCAAAAGTTCTATATAGAGATGAAGGCGAGTATCTTGATCGATTTTTTAAAAGTGTCCCCTTATTTAGAGGGCAAAGCTGAGTACATGAACTAAGCTGGTAGATATTATGTATGCTTCTCAGAGACACATATAAGCATACGCTAGGAAGTAAGTGTAGTATCTGTTCCGATGGATACTGCACCCTATAGACGGATGTCGTCTTTTCCTTCGGGGCTTGATTCCACCTGTCTGTGTGTTTGCCTGTGCAGTTCTAAGAGGTCCACCCTCCCAGGCTTCGCCTCCCCTCTTTGGGGAGGAGTAAGTTTATTGCTTACTGCTTGAGGCGCCCCTACCGGGGAATGCCGACGGGGCTGCCCAGGCAATTTTTAATGGCCAGTGCTCACTTTCTCGGGCGCTGGCTTTTCAAACCCCACTTACTCGACCCAAGCTGTGGTCACATCTTACTTGTGGGAGTAAGATTAAACTGGCCTTGTGCCTAACTCCTGTAGAGGAGTAAATAAATATAAGCATATTTGTTTCCCCAAGCCTGTATAACTGCTTTCCACTAAACACATGTATAAAACATTGTTCGTACACATTCAAGTAAACTATAAAAAAACAGGGAACAAAATAAAAGTTCAAGATATAAACAAAGAAGTAACACAGAAAAATAAACTTTGCTCTTTGCGCTCTTTCAACAGAGTTGGCAGCGCTGCCAGGTTGCCAGTGTTGGCACGCAACTCTTGGACAAGGGGGAATTGACCGATGACGTTCTGATTTACTTTCTCAGCAGACACTAGAAATTACCAACACAGTAAATAATATATTAAAAAAATGGAAAGTAGAAACAATCATTCACGCCAAGTTTTCGGACAGGCGATCAACCCTGGGAGCACTTATATGAATAAGATTCACGCCACCAAAGCGATCAACAGGCACTTAAGAAAAACTACGGAAAACAAAGACAAAATAATAATCACACCTTTTAATTGTAAATGGTATAGTGAGCTTCGACAAGGGATATTCATGAAAACCTAAATTCAATCTGTCAGGTTAGTGATAAAATGCTCTTCAAACTGAAGGCCGACCTTTTAACAAACGGACACACTCTCTCAGAGATTCTTATATGTGTTAACATTGTATTATGAACTAGACGGTGGCTAATGTAAAATTCAGTATGAATTAGATGCCGTTATATTCGGACTACCTAGTAAACTGCTCATATCAGTATACGTTTCTTATGTATACTTTTAGTTACTTGTATATATATATATATATATATATATATATATATATATATATATATACACACATATATATAAATATATATATATATATATATATATATATATATATTAAATAACTAATATAAGTTAGCAAAACATTTATATGGAACAAAACGTAGATTTAGTATAAGGAACGTTTATGTTTTTGTCTTTTAAGGGAAGTGGGGTCTGATCAACTCTGCTGGGAAGACATGACATTAAATACTGTCTTGTTTTAAAATTCCCGAAACAGTTGTAAACAACTGATGATCCCTTAAAATAGTATTAAAACAAACTAATATAATAACTGTTAAAAATAAATTGACTTACATGAGTGATTTTCCACTGAAAGACTTGGGACTATAAGTTTTTTTTTGTTTTTTTTGTTTTTTAAATATAGTTTTAATGGTTGAGTAACTTCCGATATATATATATATATATATATATATATATATATATATATGTTTAAAACATTAATTATTCATGGACACATGTTTTTTTTTAATTATATGACTGATTATCGTGGCTGGACATAACGAGATTTAAGTCGGTTATGTTTCTTTTGGTTTGCGATACTTTGAACAAATTCAATTATTTAAATGGTAAAGCATATTACCTAAATTCCAGTTGAATTATGTTTTCCTTTACCAATGTGAGGCGTCCGCATCGGGAGTGACACATAAATATATATATATATATATATATATATATATTAAAATATAATTACACATGTATAAATGTTTCGTTGTTTTACGACTCGTCGGCGTGGCTGAACTTAGCTAGATTGTAAACCAGGACCCCAATATCTGAAGCCTGAAGCTCAACCACTGATCCAAATGTCGCTAGTGCTGGACTATATCTCATTTTCATAGATGCCACACATATTAAGTATATTTTTTATTCATACACATTAGCCCTCACTTCTGAATTGTGTATATTGCTTCAATTTTATTTGGCTAGGCTACTTCAGGCCAAGTTTTTCTAACGAACATAGTGCTACTTTGACGGAAATTTTCTAAATCGACGGAAGACATGTGAGTAAAGTAACGGCAATCAAAACTTTTTTTTATTTCCTTAGACATCTTTCATTTTTTATTATCATTTCATTAATTGCATCTTTAACGGACTCACATTAAAGTTCGCTTATGCACAACAACGCTATCCTATTATTGTTGTTATTTTTTTTCAGGACCCCTCTCAAATATCTCTTTGCGTATTTTTTTCTTTCTGTTGCTCACTCCAAACAAGGTACATGGCCACTTGAACGTAAGGGGATACTATTAGGATCCATGCCGACAGGGACACTTTAAGTGGGAACGGCGAGCAGCGTTATGTCTGTTCTGCATATAAGTACAGTGAGGGAAGCAGGAAATAGTGTTGGAATTTATTAAAGCCCCCCTCACTGATTAGCTGTTGCCATGTACCTTAAGGGCCTCACAGATTGGCTGTCAGACATTGCAACCCCTATTCCCTTAGGTGTCACGTGAGCCAGCCTTTAAAACTCCCTTGCAGACGGAAATCCGCCTCTTTTTCGACGACTCCGCTCAAGTCAGCAATACATCGGCTGGCAGCGTAAGTTACAACAGCCCACGATGGCAGTCACGAACTCTATACAGATAAGTTCACGCGAACCACGTTTTCGCGAACCCCCTCTCAAATTCACCAATGCCTAACTGAACTTTTAAACCCTGTAAATATTCTATGACTGCACCTTTCTCTGTCTTACTAAACTTGCTGTGAAACTACATTCTGGTGTTTTGTGTTCCTTCTCTCAGGTTTTCGTCCTATATCTCTCTGTTGATGATTTATCTGCACATTGTTATCCCATTCTCACGTCCGAGAATTAGATTTTATTTTCAGGAATATTTTAATCCCAACAAGAGGGGAGTATTAAGCTTTCCTGCATCTAGGGAATTCTACATTTAAGGTGTGGGATGTTACTGCTTATTGGGTTAGTCGGGGTATTTACGTCGACCAACCCGATAAGCAGTAACATACCACACATTAAATGTAGAATTCTCTAGATGCAGGAAAGTGACACGAGTTCGTCAGAGCATATTCCATTAAAGTACTTGTTTGACAAGCACAAAGATGCAACATTGTAGCGATAGGACAGTAGTTTGAGCTTAGTTAGCAAGCCAATATAAAAGTTAACCAAGCAAAATGTGATGTTAGAAAAGTTCGGATTACATAACTTGTATATACTATAAGATATGAGAAAATATATTGAAATGAACAAAATCCGTGCCATAGATTTCACAGCCACTTGTAATGTAAAAAGCTTGAGGAAACATCTCTGACCTCGTCGCTATTATCGGAATTTCTGCAAGAAGTTACTTTCATAGCTTTACATCTTAATCAATTATTGAAAACGAATCGCAATTTCCCTGGACTACTTCCAATCAATAATCCTTCGCAAATATCGAAGCCATTTCATTCTCGAACTATCTTATATAAGTTTCTCCAACACTCTTCTTTGGCAGTAAACACCGTTTAAGCTCTTTCTTTATAAATGTTAACACTTAGCAGGAAAAAGTATTCTTCTGCTAAATAAGAAACAATGGCATTACTGGTAAACTTACAACATTTCGACGTGGACATGTTCTCTTTACGTCAACATACTCCAAATTACACAGATCAAATTTGACGAAATAAGTATCGAAGATTCTTCCAAAGTGTTGCCTTATAAGATTATGTCCTAAACACCAAGCATATTTGGGTAAATGATAATGTTCGTTATCTCGTTTCTGAGTGTATTACCCATACAACCGCTCTCAACAAATTACGTATTTAAATTCTATGAAAAATTGCTGCTAACAGAAATGTTTTTTGAGTTGTTTTTTTTTTGGCACAGAGGTGTAATGTAATCCCCACTTTTTTACATGCATTAAAATATTAATGCTGTAAAACGTAATAAAAATAACCCTGAACAACATCTTAATAAAGGAGAACAAAACGGATTATTCTTTTCTTTCATTCTGTTGACGTAGCCAAGAATTTCAAAATTTCAAATGTCCTACCAACTTCTCTGTACAAATAACAATATGATTTGCTACACTGATGGAAGATGGAGTGCATCTATCGCCGACCGATTTCACCCTATTGACCGAGCAATGGCACCTTGTGTTAGCATATTTAGTTGAAAACACATTTTCTTTAGTCTTAGATAAATGTCAGTTTCTGCTTTGCTGTATTCTGCTGATAACATGTTTCTATCTTCGTTTAAAAATTACACATTTTTTTCCAAAACTGACTCATATATTTAATATTTTATGACTAGATACCGAAACAATTTACGTCTGTTTTAAAATAAATAGGATACATCTGCTGATATCATCGATTTCAAGGCCATTATAAGTATGTAATTTCCGTAAAGTGCGACGGATCAGTGAATCTGTCCTAGTAATGGGTTTGAATACAATAGCCTATGGATGAAGGGAATCATGAGATTGCAATTCCTGAGAAATGCATCATGATGCTTCGCTCAGGATTAAAACAATCGGAAAAATATGCTGCAGTTAGGTGCTTCTTGAATGCCTTGAACGTCAGGAGATGTGTCGTTTTTTTTGTATCGTGGAAAAAGGATAAGTGGCCAGTAGGAATTAACATAGTAAGCGTTTTTATTGTTTCATCACCTTGAGGTGGCAAGATCAAGGTAAATCAATTCGAAGATTGGCGGTCGGTGTAGCGACTATGAGGAAAGCGATGAAACGGATCCTTCTTACTCCTCATACAAAAGTTGCAAAGCTAAATATCTACGACAAAGACACAAAAGAACCACTTTTTGAAGTTCAATTAACTACTTAACAAGGTATAACGCTTAGTCGAGCCGCGGGTGCTTTTCTTCGAAACACCAGTACATGCCACACAGAACGACATGTGTCTTGCCTACAGTTCGCAGGAAGTCGCATGCATCACAACGACAAATTCCCTCAAATTCTGATGGTATTTAGGTGTTTCCATAAAAGGCTACATGCCTTCACACATATTCAAGAAGAGACTCAAAGTGTATCAGGATTGCTATATTGTGTCTGTCGACTGTTGTTGAGTATTTTCTGTCTTCTTTCACTCTTTTCTTGTTTTACTTCATGAATTTAGACGTTTTTTTTTAGTTAGATTTCGCTTGTTTGAATTCCATTTCATATTCACGCGTCTCAACGACCAGGATAAATTTCATCCAAAGCCTAACTGAATTTAATTTTAACGATTCCATTTAGCGAACTGCGCATGCGCGTGTTTCTATTTGTTTTCATAAATAGTTAATGATATGCTTACCAAAGTGTATGTTTTGTTTGAATTAAAATAAAATATTACTTTCTATTCAGTGTATGTGTATAGACACAGTTACGTTATCCCATCAAATGGTTGCCGAGTGTGTGACACATAGTTGAAACACAACAAATAATTTATATCATAGAATATTTTATATTTATCTGTTTATCCGCACTATGATCTAAAAAGCGAGTTTGTATTACTACGAGTAATTGTTTCTCATACGGAGCTCTATAGAAAGTAATTTCCCCTCAAAAACACTAACAGCATGTCATTCTAAAGAATTAAGTGTCCCCATTTCAGTACGTGTATCTACGATTATTGATGGCTGACTCTATTATGTCCATGTATGATTGGAGAAACGTTTATGCCGTTGGTTCCTGTTTGAATAGCAGTTGCTACTTTCAGATTCCGAGTCATGTTCCTTTATGGATATTAGCCGATTAGTCTCCTTCGATACGGCGAATTTCTCGACGGCGGTTCAAGAAATATCACCATGAGGATTATATTAAAATTTAAATGATTTTATCTGATAAAAATCTCCTGCAAAACTGCGGGAAAACATGTTCATAAGCTTTTTGTCTTGGATCAAAGTTTAGTATCCCTGTTCTCTTTTCGGTAAGGGGTAACTTGCAACATGCCATATTAATTTAAAGAGAGAGTTTTCAATAGTCGCATATATTACATTGATTTTGAATTAAGTGTTGTCCGCTTTGAACCGATACGTATTTTATCTAAATAATATTACAACTTTGAGAATGGTGTTCATCTTCTTTGTCATCGAGCACGCATTACCTTATGTGAGTCTTCTGAATGTTCAGTGGAAGTTTGGATAACTTTAATAAAAGACGAATGATAAAATAAGTAGTTAGATGAATGTAAATATGTACATGATTAAAGGTGTAAGAGAGAGAGAGAGAGAGAGAGAGAGAGAGAGAAAGAGAGAGATACTCCCAAAATATATTGTGACTTGGGCGTGTCTAAAAAACATGTTTTCAATTGATCATTTTACACTTGTCTAAACCTTTCTATATTTTAATCTTATATATCATCTACAAGTGATAGCCACATGCCCCAGTGATTGTCTAATACATGATAAAGTGAATACTCATTTATACTTGTTTTAGCAAAGCGCTTTAAAATAATATTGAATTGTATTATTGCTATGCTATTAGCGTGGTGTAATAGTTCCACACGTATACTGTTTGTTCGACGTTGCAGGATTGTGCACGTGTGTGGCTACTGAATCACTTTTACGAATGGCTTTGGAAAACGCATTAATCCACGTATATCCCCCACAAGTATAAATTAAAAACAGCGTGAACTTGAGTATCAAGCTTTGATTGTACAAATCGTCTAGTAGCATACACACTCTGAAAACAAACGAGAGTTGCTCCGATTATCCCGGCTTTATTTCCACTTGTCTTACTTTTCATTGCTACTGCACGCAATGCCGGTTCATAAGAAGTGGTGTAGCTTGTTTCACAATACTTGCTTCATTACAGACTATAAGCGCAGCCACTCTTACAATGAGTATCTAGTGTATCTTGAGACTTAGAAGAAGACACAATGTAATAATTAAACAGACGTAGACGTTTTATCTACGTATGCATATTATAATTAAAAATGATATGCCTTCAAAAGTATAATTAACATTCTATGACAAGTTTTAAATCGTTTTTAATTCATTACAAAACAATATGTCGCAATGGAAAATATAGTATGAAAGTCTAGACTAAATCAGCATGAAAGTAATGACAGGATTTCTTTCAGAAATTTTTAATTAAAATACATTTTCAGATATAAGAAACACAGCCAAATGAAGCGAAAATCGTTATGTATAATTGCAAGTTGGATAATTAATTAAAAAATAAAGAGCTGATTAATCATAGTGCTTCTTGGCAAAGAAAAAGCAGCTGTCTTGAATTGAAATGTGTTGTCAAGAGAAATATGAATCAATTCTTTATGATTTTCAGGAACAGAAACTTTGGAGAAAAGTATATCTTGAACATATTCTCATGTATCAAAATATGTTTGCATCTATCATTCACACACACACACATATATATATATATATATATATATATATATATATATATATATATATATATTAGACCTTTCAATGCTATAGCATCAACCTCTGGAAAGCTACAATGAAAATAAGGACATAATATCCCAAATTTTTCAGCGTTTTTGAAAAACGTCAACAATTACATTACATGGCTCTTGAGGCAGGCATATCCAAGGTCCAAGATCACAATAACTGGTATATTCAGACCGTGGAGAATGGGAATAATATCAGTTTCCATATGTTTGAAGAAGAAGGTCAATTTTGAAGAGGTCTAATATATATATATATATATATATATATATATATATATATATATGTATATTTACATATATATATATATATGTATATTTACATATATATATATATATATATATATGTATATTTACATATATATATATATATATGTATATTTACATATATATATATATATATATATATATATATATATGTATATTTATATATATATATATATATATATGTATATTTACATATATATATATATATATATATATATATATATATATATATATATGTATATGTATATATATATATACATATACATACATACATTATTTCATGTATACACATAAAATATCATCAGGAGATAAAATATATTATTTATCGGTTTTGAGTATTTATTTAAAATAGTGGTCAAAATGTGAGTAGAGCAAGGTAGTAAGGTATAACACTATTTTGGTCATTAAGCAACACACAGGCGTCCAAGTGTCATCCCCGTGCGGAATTGTCAGGTTAATTGCATGTAACTCGTGTTACTGATTGTTTTAATATATTATATAATATTTATTTCATATCTCCATGCACTTAGCCTTACGAGTCCCTATGGGGGTAAGACGAGGACCCCCTTATGCAGCCTAATTGCCAGTTTTCATACCTTACAATATATATATATATATATATATATATATATATATATATATATTAAAGACAGATAGAGAAACAGCGCCTTCTCCATGGCCCTATCGACTATTAAGGAAATGAGCTTTTGTTTTATCCGGGCTTATATACGTTGTTTGTCTAACACAACTGATTAGCTGTAATACAACGAACCAGCATGTATGTAGATGAGTTTATACATACATATAGTATAACATCTGGAGTCTCATTGGATTACTATCTAGGAAAAACAGCAATACAATTACTTATATATGTATCTGAGTATACTGTGATGCCTCAGTTAATCTCATACATTTTTGTCAATAATATGGCATCCTGCATTTGTCTGTAAATCTCATATCTTACAAACATAAGTTTAGAAGGCTTGAGTTGCAATGTCTAATAACGCAGGTATCAACTTTGTCAAAAACGAAAATACGAGACTCATTACTCATTTCTGGTCAGTTTTAACTGGTGATGCGACGATTCCAATATGTTTACTCATTTTGATATGACTACATGGTCTGTTCTAAATTCCCAATTCCGATTTTAATAACGAACGTGCCTGGCAACATCATCAAAAACAATCATCTGCGCAACAATATACCTTATCGAACAGTTCATTTAATAGTGTAGATTGAAGGACGTTTATATAGAAATTTCCAGATATTTAGAGCTCATGTAACTTATAATTTTTTCCTAAAAAGAACAACTCTTATTCTATGATGAAATATACCAAAGCTATGTTTGAAGAAATCAACTAACAATTGTTACATCAGTTGTTTGGGTATAATATCGCGCAGGAATAAAATCTACAAAAATAGTTTTTTTTTTGTTTTTATCCAACCGATAAGTTATAAAAAACAATACACGTTGGTAAACTTGTACATGAATCACTTTCCTTTCGGTTGATAGGATTTTATGGATCTATTACGATCTTCTGACGAAGTTGCTACATGAGAGTAATTCACCCCAAAAGAATTTGATCCATCCGATATTTTTCTTAACAATAAATATTTTTAGCCAGAGATTTTTGAATAAACTTTTAGGACATTAATTAGATATCTGCCACTGTATAAGTATATCGTTGCCAATAAATGTATCGATAATTTTCGCTCATCTTATTGAAAGTATTTCTCTAGATAAATAAAAACTTCCTTGATTAATAATTCATTAATAAATGTTCATCTTTATTTTAAGAAAAACACAATTCTTCCTAAATAAATTACACTATTTTCTATACAGGAGATGCAAGATTTTAATGTTTACATTTAAATATAGTGGTTTTAAAAGAAAACAAAGTTTTAGTTTATTAAGTATTAGAATACGGTGTTTGACTTTGTTCACAGTTTTGTTTTCGAAATGTATTATAGTTCACGTATTTTCTGTATAAAGAATGATATCTTAATAACAGAACAACTTAGAAAATAATAAAGCCAACACACTACAATTATTTTTCATCGAAAAAGTGTTTTGTTTGTTCTGTTCTCAATTTCATAACATAACATAACATAACCTTTCCCGTTTTTTGCGAGGATTTCCTCTGTACAAAAGATTCAAGAAAAATACATATATGTGCCTAATTTGTCAAGATATGTTATATTTTTTAAAGAAAATAAATAATTCAATATGTAATATCTTGTCTGATTATTCACTTTTTATTTTCTGCACTCGGACAGTGAATGATGAATCCTCTTTGACTGACGGAAATGTTATTATTGTGTTAATCCAGAGCGCCCCTTCTTGAAGAGGTAGATTCTGCACATTAAATTAAATAACAAATATTTAATAACACCTTAACAAAATAAACCATCCAAAATAAGATTCTATTTCAGGCAGTTACGTGTAAACAGCTTGAAAAACTTCGCAGAAATCTGAAAAAAACGAAAACAATGATTTCATTTAAAGTGTGTGGTAAGTTTCGTATTTTAATTTAACTCGAAATTATCAACATTTTCGGGCTATTCTTATTATTTTAGGGGTGTTAATTAATTTTATTTTAATACTACTCCTAAGTCCGACTGGTAAGGTAATAACACCACACGTAAAAAAGGCAAACATTTATATATCATAGCATTTTTGTTAATTGCCCTAAACCGCAAGAATGCCCCGGAAACAATAAATCATTTTTTGTTTATATGTGAAACTCTTCCTACACTCAACATTCCTAAGTAATGCTATACTCTGTGTGTTATAGCAACCTCTACCGGTATTAGAGTTAAATAGTCCTAACATCGAGTACTGTTGCACTATCGGAAAGGTGTTGCGCTCGGAGCACACGTTTCTGACTTGACAGGGTACAGAACCGATTTCCAAATCTAGTGAGGGATGTCTTCTTCTCTTCCCAACAGTCACTTTCTCACAGTAGAGTTGTTGCTAGTCTATCTGATCTATCTTTGTTTTCTTTGTACATTTTTGACTAAGCTTCTGCCTTTAAAACATTTACAATAAACATTAGTTTAGCTACAACCACTACAAATAATTTCAATTTATCTCCGTTAACTTAAAACTAAACAGAGCTTCAATTCGCAAGGTCTAATTTCCCTTGAATTACGTCTGTTGAACACAATATTCTGAGGTGTCTTACCAGCTTATTGAAAGTAGGAGTTTTCAAGTCTAATGTATAAAAATCCCCGTTGAGTCGTCTTCTTAAATAATCTAATTCTGCCCAATTTCAAGCCTTTTTACCATTTCTCACATTGTTTACTAAACGCTCACCTGATAAACTGATTAAAACGTATCCTCGAGTTGTCTTGATAAGTTCTGACTCTTTAGTAAATAGAGAATACATCCAGAGTAAAGAGAATGAAGGGCATTCGCGTGCATGACTCCGAATTCGAACATGACTTAAGTATTGGTTTAACAGGCACAAGTTTAACATCTAGTTTTCTAGTGTAAATAACTATTTATTGGTTCACATGATGATTTGCCTCGATGCAACTCGTATTATTTTAACATTGCTAATAAATGATTAATACATATTTATATTATAGTGATATGATAAATATATATATATATATATATATATATATATATATATATATATATATATATATATATATATATAGACGCTTTTCGACATACAAAACTTGTTTTAATAAATCGCATATCATTAGCTTACTACATCTAACATTATATTGTTTTAATAATTATTTTATTATGATAATGAGACGAACAACGCAATTGTTCGTATTTTCTTAGTAGAAGTGAAAAGTAAAAATACTAAAAATAGTGGAGAAGATTTACGATATAAGAGACAGTTAAGTAATATCGTTGATGTTATTACAGCAGTTAATTTCTAACATCAATATCACCCAAAGTGACTTACTATCAATAAAACACAACGGTCAGACATATTTCCTTACGTCATTATAAAAAATAAAGTCAGGCAAATTGTATATATTTCTGCGTCTTCAATTCGAATTCAACTGGAGACGTAGTAATGAATTCCAGTTGTTTAATCTATGTAAGTATTTCGTGTTGTTTGGCACAAAACAAATGAACCGGACCGTTAAATATATCTCACAGAAATTTGGAATTTTTGAAAATGTGAAAAAAATAAAAATAAAAGTAATAAAACAAACCATGGTTATTGGAATATAATAAAAAAGTGTTATATATATATATATATATATATATATATATATATATATATATATATATATATATATACCTTTATTTTTTCATCTTAATTTTTAAATTAAATACTTACTAATGCGCAACAGCCCGCCACTTTAACTCACGATTGTATGTGTTCCTACATCGTTTGTGTACGGCTGTATCTACATGAATATAAGTAGATATTTATTTATACTAGCCAATATATGCTCCCTCCGGTCGCATATGTTTGTTAGGCTGCCGCGTCAGAAATGAACGCTCACCCGTAACCCGATTGAGCCCCAGTCATAATTCTTGGGTGGGTAGACATTGATTTTATTTGTTTCTAACAAATACTATTTTTAGTTAAAAAAAACAAACATTTTTTACTCCCCCCAATTTTTAGTTTACCCTCCCTCATGAATACTAATATTTTCAGTTAAAAAAAGAAAAAAAATTTTACCACCCCCTAAAAATTTATTTTACCCTCCCCCATGAATACTAATATTTTCATTTTAAAATTTTTTAAAAATAATTTTCTCCCTCCCCCCAAAATAATAGTTTACCCTTCCCCATGGATAGTAATATTTTCAATTTAAAAAAGTAAAAAAAAAAAAAATTACCCCCTTAACATTTTTTACCCTCCCCCATTCCTAGTTAAAAAATTTAAAAAAATTAGGAGGCGCATCGGTCATATCAAAGAACTCATGTTTAAATATGCTATTGAAGGCGCCTACGTCATATCAAAGAACCAGTTTTGTTATTCTCCTAAAATGGTTACCCATTTAGTAATGGCTGAGATATTTGTTGCTTAACTTCAATTTACAATAAAACACCTTGTCTTATCAACGTAATTAATATGAAGAATGATAATCCTTTCACAATGACGTCACTTCCGTACGGACCGGAAGGATGGGTCAGCAATTTATTTTTCTGAAATGGTCACCCATTTTCTAATGGCTGTGATATGCTTTGATAAACTTCAATTTAAAGCAAAACACATTGTCTTAACAACGTATGAAAATAAAAAAGGAAAACTGTGAAACATTTTTATCACGATGACGACACTTCCGGAAGGACCGGAATGATGAGTCAGCAATTTAGTTTTCCAAAATGGTAACCCATTTACAAATGGCTGGGTTATGCCTTGTTTAATTTTAATTTACAGCAAAACACTTCGTCCTGACACCGTAATAAAAATGAAGAATTATAATATGAAAAGAAATCCTCTCAACATGACGTCACTTCTGAAAGTATGGTTTAGAAAACAAGCGGGTTTATGAAGAAAATGGCTTTAATTAATTGTATGAATACTTTTTATTAATATCACCTTATCGGGAAATATTATAAATACATATGTAATTTTGATAATAACATTTATAAGTGTATATTTGTAAATATGAATTTAATTGAAGGTTAAAAGGAATGACTTATGTAAATGGCACAACCCGTCTAGTGTCTGAACGACTTTTTGTAAAGGTATATAAGGAATTTGAAAAAGTATTAGTTTAAGTAAGATTCTTGACACGTATTCCGTTCTAATCGCAGTCTCGTCTTGAAATTTCGTTCTTCTTTGTTTATTATATGTAATCTAATATTATATAATGTTATCTAATCTAAATTAATTGATTAATTGTTTCCTAATTCTAAATGTATGCAGATATTATGAACGCTGGCGGGCTTAGTAAATAGTCATACTGGAGTTTCGGCTTCAGAAAGACAGACAGAAAGACAGACAGAGAGATGCATAAACTCCATTATTAATAGATATACCTCTGTGTGTACATATACATATATATACAAATATATATATATATATATATATATATATATATATATATATATATATATATATATATATATATATATATATATATATGTATATATATATATATATGTATATATATATATATATGTGTATATTTGTACGTGTTTTTGTTTACATATGTATGCATACGCATATATGTGTCTATATGTGTACATGTTTATATGCGTGCATATGTATACATATGTATATGTGTGTTTATATTTATGGGTGTCTATATGTATACATGTTTATGTGAGTACATATGTATACATATGCCTCTATGTATTTATATGTGTACACTTTTATGTGTATACATATGTCTATGTTATATTATGGAGGGGGCTCTATATTTTCGGAAACGATTAAGTTAGCTAGTATGAATTATGGCTGGGGTCCGTTGAGACAAATTAGTGCAGGTTAAGCTGACATACACTGGATGTGACAATTCGGCATCGACACAGGGAATATCGGGTCGGAGAAGGTCAGATATGGAACAATTGTTGAATGTCGTATCTGATTGGCCGACACGAGGTTAGTGTCTGTTACGCCATTTGTTTTTTCTCAAAAACTGGAGTATTGAAGAGAGTACGCTTTGGGAGCTGCCAGCGATAAGACCGACCATGTAGCCGCTCGTCCTGGAAGAAAGTGGACGCATGAAATATGGGCTAAAAAGTTATGGTCTGGATCTCGAATGAGATCTAACATATATCCCCATGCATCCGTCGCACCTCACAACAAAATGTATGAATGAGAGATAAATAGAATGAGACGAATGGATGGAACTCCATCCACAGCACAAGACAGATGAATAAAAGAATTGAATCTCTAACTAAGAAAAACCTGTATCTGAGTTTTGTCTTCTGCATGTAAACAAAGGCGACCAGAACTGATCGCGGCCAGGTACGTGATGAAATCCAGGGCACAGATAACGACGACGACCATCAGACGAAGAAAAAACTATAAGGTAACGTTTTTGTGTATAAAATGTACAAGTAAAGACAGTTGAACATTTTCGGGTCCTAATTTGATTAAGTGAAAAGAAAATCTGTGAAAGTTTTCAGAAAGAAAGTGTTAAAAAGAAACGTTGTTCAAAAGGAACAGTGTTTTATATACGTTGCTTAAAGAGAAAAGTCTTTAAAATAAAATGTTTAAAGAGAATAGTGGTTATTAAAGTAATTTAAAATAAGTTGTTTAAAAAGAAAAGTGTTTAGTGTAATTTAAAGAATGAACAGATAAAAATAGAAAGGTTATATACATTTACATAATTATGAGAAAAAAGGTTAAGAACGATTATGAAAGTGTAAAATGTTGAGACGTTGTTAACAACTGTTAATTATTCATGCATCTGTGAAATATATAAAGAACTTTAAATCGATTTTATGAGACGAGCCTTGGTCGGCGTTTACGAAGGTATTTCGTATTATTTCGACTGTCGTATTTATGATGTTGCGGGAAGCGTTGGCCTCAATAAGTGTAACTTACATTACTATTGATAAAAATAAAATAGTAAGTATAATGTAATATCTACATGGTTGTGCGTAAATATGTATATTAGAGTATATACGACGTGTGTATGTGTGTATATATATGTGTGTATATTAATCCATATGTGTACATGTTTATGTGTGTACACATGTATACACATATGCATATGTGACTATATGCGCACATGTTTATGTGTGTACATACGTATGCATATGCATATATTTATATGTGTACATATATATATATATATATATATATATATATATATATATATATATATTAAAGAAAGAAAGATGAAGATAAAAAATTGCACAAAATTACATAAAGTTACATAAAGTAATACAACTTTTATTACATCGAGAGTTCAGATGCAAGGGGTTACATTAATCCTTAAACCAAGGTTTTTCAAAGATAAAACTCTTCTCGTCAGAGGATAAATCTAGTAATTTAAATATTAATGTAACTCCTTGCATCTGAACTTTCGATGTAATAACATTTGTATTAATTTATGTAACTTTATGTAATTTTGTACAATTTTTTATCTTCATCTTTCTTTCTTTTAAATTGATGGCTCGCCACAACGTATTGAGCTTTATTTTATCGAGATAGATCACTACGATATTTCGCTTATCGTTAATTCTATTATCATTAGTATATATATGTATATATATATATATATATATATATATATATATATATATATATATATATGTCTATATGTAAATGTGTCTATATGTGTACATATGTGTATACTTAGGCAGCATTTCTTCATTGATGCATGTTTATTAAACAACAAGGGTAATTCTTGTTTCTTTCTTGTTTTATTCATCTTTGAATGTTGACGAACTAATGATCTTATTTTCTGTTCGTTTGTTAAAAAGAACTCGCTAAAACTGCTGACGTTTTTGACTTTTATTAGTCTTCCTCACGCACGTGAGGAGTTTTTCCAACTAAAAATGGTGAATTTATTGAGAAACTCGATTATTTTTTTTAAATATATTTAAGGCATTTCAGTATGCTTTCATATCGATCTTGATTGATGGTCGGTTCATTTCTAGCAAGAAAGTCAATTATAGATTCTGATAAAAAAAATTGGACCGAGACTAATGTTGAATCACTTTAACATAATAATGAAGTAGACATACTCTGCCAGCGTGACTGACATGTTCAGGCTGTTTTCACTGAATGTGATATTCACACCATATCCATCAATTGAAGTAAGCGAATATAAGATAACGCTTTTTTAACAGCAAACATATAACATAGGATTATATGCTACGCCCCAGAAAAATTGCATGAACTATTCAAACATTATGTATTTAAACATCGGACATTTGCAAAATTACATAGACCTAAAAACATCCTATATTCAATATCTAAAATCCATTATCAGTATAGGATAATACACTATTATACAAAACATTTGAAATATTTTTTAGGATATTTTATAATTCCCTGAGTAATTCATGATACACTGCCAAAATTAAATTTGAAAATAACAGTGACTACATAATTAATAAAAACAATGTTCGAAAGAAACCGAATATAATTACTCATTACAGGTTAATGACTAGTGCTCCTTAGCACAAAATACACAATAATATGAATAAACTTAATAACCTAATTCAACAGCAATATGTAAAATCTTGATGATAACAAACAGTTTCGGATAACGAACGTAGAAATAATACATCACACACAATGTTGCAATCCGCTGTTTTCAAAATATGTGCATACTACTATCTCTACTTCTATAAAATGATATAAGATAACTGTAAATCTCCAAATAAACACAACAAAATGTTTAACAAAATACAATTAGAATTACTAAGTACACAATACTGAATGTTTAACACGATATTAAAGGATAAACTACGAATACAATTGTAAAAAAACAGAAAATAATTTAAAAAATCGGGTATAAGATGCAATTATTTAGATGAAGCAAAATGCCAGTTGGGAAATTATTTAGCGCATTAATGTGGATGCATAATTAACTAATCTACTTATTTTAACAGCCTGAATTATATAAAATATAGCAATAATAAAAAAGCAATAACATACCAACCAATAATACAAGGCCAGAACTTTTATTAACGATAATACTATTGGAATTATAAATGTTAAAGCCAAATACCTTGGTGCTTCAGCAGACTTTATGGAACTAATAATTAAAAACCACAAGTACACATTATAAAATTCAAAATGTTCGACTTTTACTTCATCATTCAAGCATATATTGAAACTTAAAACTATGTACATTTAATATAAGATTTAATGCATCATAGTAAAGAAAGTTAAAGCTTACACACCATTTTGTAGATATTGAAAATTAAGCTATGAATAATCATTATCTATACTTCAATATATCGGTTTCCTGTTAAACAAAAACTACGAAATCCTTTCAAACTGCCCGCAGTAAATTGTTCATATACAACCATTATAAGGGCACACGATTATAGTTTGTCTGTTATAATATAATGAAATATATACTTAAAAGAATGAAATTAAAAGTTTTCATCGAAAACCAAATCGTACAAATGCATATGTAAAGTGGTATTTGTTTTATCACATTATGAAACTGAAACAATACAAATAACATTGATTAGATTTGATGGTGTTAGCTATTTATTTAATATGATACTAATGTACAATAAAAATATAATTGAAAGCAAAACATTACTAATGAAGAACATCGATATACCATAACAGTAATAAACAAATACTATTAACATTCAATTTTAATGTCATCTTGTGTATTTATTTAAGATCAATTTCTACCGTTTCCTAGACAGACTTGGTGTAATGTTTAGCTCTTATCATAAGATATCTAGATAAGTGTTTACTCACTACTAGAGTAATAGTTTATCATAAGTCAGAATATAAACATATACATTATTCAATTAAATGCATTACTTTTTCTTGCACCTATAATATCCTACTTTATACAATTATATCTTACACTATGTCAATCCAAATTTATTACAGTATTATGTGCTACTTTAGTTATAAAAAACATTATTAATTCATTTTATCGATACGGCTTTGCACATCGTGTGCTTTTATGAAACATGACTTAAATTACTATATAATTAACTTAAATGTATTTTACAAAAAATACATTAAGACTTGATTTAATTTTTACACTCATTTGTTTAGTTTGCATCAAGGTAATTTAGTCTTGCCTAGACCCTAGGTATCATATATCGTGAAATAATATTGCCAACTTCATCATATAAAGGAATGAACTTATGCATTATAATAATTATATTATACCTGAAATGTAATTAAGATTAAAAATGGAAACTTAAAGTGTTATCTCTCTTCGCCGTATGAGAAAGATTAAGCTTTCTGTGCAGTATATACAACTAGCTGCAGAATAATACCATTTTTTATAGAGACCCAAATTAGAGTAAATGCTGATCTCGCTTGATTTCAATATATTATTAGTTTTCTGTCAGTAAAGTAATATTAATTCATGGGAATATCGATTATACACTGATTTGCAGCTGATTATTTAATATATCCCATCTTAAAAAAATGGTTTTGATTTTAATGATTATTCTATGTGTGCTGCCTATCTTCATTGGTGAAAAAAATCTTGCATTTTTTCCATCCATCTGGACATTGTTTCATTCTGGAACTTGTTGCGAATACCTACACTGGAATTTATTTGTGTTGATTAAACATATTCTGATGGGAAAATCCTAAGAGTTTGTCAAGTTTTACTCTGATGTAATAGTGATAATATTTTTGAAACACTGTTACATACGGATTGATATTATTATTACTAGATTGTCCGAGCATAATAATAATATTTGAAATATTTATTTTATTATGCATTTTGTAATCTACTGAATTCTTACGTGAAAGCCTTGATGGACATAACTTCTTAACACTTGAGTTTATCATCTTCAGTTTTAATATATCTTGGAGATTAATAAGATCACACTTATTCATAAACGATACATTTTGTATCATATGAATATAGCAATTGTGTTTCTTATCTTCTACGTTTGCTTATCTATCACATACACATACATATATATATATTTATATATATATATATATGTATGCTCATATATATATATATATATATATATATATAATCACACATATATATATAATGTATGTGTGGTCTCGTATAGGTATATGTTTGTACGTACATGTGTATATATGTTTGCATATTTAATTATTTGTGTATATATATATATACGTAAATAGTTATATATATACACACAACCTTACATATGTTTATGAATGTATATATGTATGTTGTACTACATGAGTAATTATATAAGTATTTATATTTGTTTATTTACGTAAATGTGCATGCATATGTTGATGTAAGTTTTGATCGCACATTTACGTATCTATCGATTAATATATGAATATTTGTGTGTCTTTATACACGCGTGTACGTACGTGTATATTGTGTTTATTTTATGAATCCGTGTTATATATTAATATGCATGATTTTGTGTATGTAGATGTATGCATTTGTACGGACATAGTTTGATGTGTTTATATATTTAACTATCTATCTTTGAAAGTGCTTGCGTGCAAGTGTGCCTACCTCTATTTGCCTTGGCGGGCGTGTCAATATATATGTGAGCGTTAGCAAAATATATCCGTGTTTTAATAGAATACCCATATGATCTACACGTCACTAATATTTTGTCATATGCCAACCTGAAATTAGTGATGTATTATTTTCTTTAACTCTTATCTTGAATTATATTGTAAGACCTTGACAGTGCTTAGACTCACATCAGGCTCAAGCTTATACATGTACTGCATTATTTAACCAAAAATGTTTGGACCACTAAAACTATATAGTGAATAAATATATTGCTATAAATGTTATTTAAGCCTGTTGCTTTAACACAGTGATATTTACATGATTTTTTCTCCAGTTTTCCTTAACAAAACCTACCTTAAATCATGTGGATGTCTGTATATAGACGAATTCACACATACGTAAACATATAAATATATATATATATATACATATATATATATATATGTATCTATATATACATATATATATATATATATATATATATATATATATATCAACTTTTTTCATATATACACACATCCACCCCCACCCCCCCACACACATTAATATATATATGTCACAACTTTTTTGATAGAATTATGAATTCAACAGGATAAGAAAATAAGACAAAATTGTATAAACGGTTTGCCATAATGTAGACATTTTTTTATGTACAGAACGTCTCAAACAGTGAGAAAGTAAAAATCGATTTAAAGACTAGTTTTTCAAATGTTTGTGTTCTTTTTCACACAGTTAAAATAGCTAAAGCTGCATGAAGGCGATTCCATGATACAAATTGACGGTTTTAGATATTTTCTTAAACAAAGTTGCGTCTGTCTCTTACACTCTCTCTCATATATACACATACACATATATATATATATATATTTATATATATATATATATATAAATATACATATATATACACACGCATATATATACACATATAGATACACATATATGTACACACATACACACATATATATATACATATACTACATACATATATATATACATACATACATACATGTATATATATATATATATATATATATGTGTGTGTGTATATATATATATATATATTTACATATATGTATACCCCCACACACACATATATATACACATATCTATAAACATATATGTAGATATATACACATACATATATGTATATATAAACATATATACATACACACATATATATATATATAAATATATATACATATATATATTCATATAGATATATATATATATATTCATATGAAAAATTTTTAAATCCTAAATATTGAAAAAATTAAATTTAAATTTAACTATTAAATAATTAATTTCTAAATATTTTAACAACTTCGTAATTATTAATTTCATATATCGTCTAAATTATTGTATATGGCTAGATACCTTAAATGTGTTTTATGCTTAAGGCTGATCAAATAGCAATTTTGGATGGAAATGTGATTTAAGGCTTTGGCCTAAATTTACACATCCTGTCCCTGTGACCTAGACTCATGATTTAACCCAGACAAGTAACATCTCCATTTAGTCGATTTCACATATCTGTCAATATATTATGACGTTTTTCCTTGTTAACGTTGACATTCAACATCCGTTCTGATAACGTCGTGTGAATAAGTAGATATTCAACGACTTTAGTGTGGATTTCTTATTGGGGAGAAGAGATTCTGTCTCTTTGACTTGCGGGATAGTGATTACCTTCGAATATAATCTTATTCATTGGAATAATTTTTATCAGACCCGGACGAAAAAAAATCCGAATACATCAGGTCAGTTTAATTTTATTCGAATTGGATTTACCGGAGCTTTCATTTAACCAGGGAGTTATAATTTACACAATAAGAACCTTGAATTTTGAACATCATAATATTCAACACTAAGTGAGTATTCTGAACTTTTCATATGTGTTGGTTTTTTGATCGTTCTATTAATTTGCATACACCGGGGCTACATTTTTCACTGTCATTTACTGCATAGATTGCAAACAGGTTTCCCGCTTGGATAATTGTTTCGTTGGTGGACTACCATTCCCCACCTGGATCCCTTTTTAATAAACATATTGCCTATATTTCCTGATTATTTTTTAAATTGTATGGTTGGATGAACTGTATAACTTTGACAAAAAAGTATTTTTTGGGCTGATATATTTGTTGTTTTTTTATAATTTTATGTATTTTTATATATATTTTTATATATTTTCAAAGGTTAATTTTATTACCTGCAGTAATGTCATTGCGGTAATGGTCATCTGAGGAGAGAGATTTTCTTTGAAAACTCATGAGTTAAAGACTTTAAGGTACTTTGCCTGAACATTGAATTCTAATAACATTTGATTCGCACCTTATTTTATTATTTCATTTTATGTTATGCTATATATATATATATATATATATATATATATATATAAAAATGTATATACATATATATATATACATATATATATATATACATATAAATTAATATACATATATATACATATATATACGTATATATATAAATTGATATACATATATACACCCATATATACACATATATTTATATATATATGGATAAATACATATATATATTATTGATACATATATATATATATATGCATGTATATATATATATATATATATATATATATATGTATGTATATGTGTATGTATATATGTATTATAGTAGGTAGTTCTAATAGAGAGGTCCTGTAATGAAAACGGCTTTTTATACAAACTTATATATGATTTAGACATTTTAAAAGGGTTCTATTTATGAAAGTATGCTTTAGATGATTGGAAATCTGGAATATACGTGTTTAATATGTAATAATATGGAAAAAAACTAGTATTTCAGGGGTTGATGTTCAAAGACTTAAAATAATCCCGAGTTAGTTAAATATTAAATCATATGTATGTCTGAAGAAGATACTTTAATGTAAAAGAGGTTAGGAATTGAAAACATCGATGATCTGCTTGAAGCAATTGAGTTATACTATAAGAATTATTGGGTAGGATTAGGTTGAATTTTGTAACCTAAGTGCTGCACTCGTCTGTTGAAATTATAAATAGATTTTATGGGAGCAAATGGACCATTATAAGAGTTACGAGAGAGCGTAGTTTAAAGGTGAACGTAATGGAATTCATGAGAAAAATAGTGTCGGTAATGCGAGGCGTATACAGAGTCGATGGATCGAATATAAGGGAAATAAAAAAAGCAATTGCTTAGTGTGTACGAGGGTTAGCTAATAATTTAAAAATATGGGGATTAGGAATTAGAGTGTTGAAGTAGAAGCAGTTAAGATTAGTTGAGTGGAGGAGAATAATATTAGTTCTCAATTTACATTAAGCACTTATTAGATGCACAGGGAAGGACACGCTATGTTATTGGGATAGAAAAGTGACGAGTTAAAAAATTAACAAATTATAGCATTTAAGAATTAGTCAAATATTAGAGAGGGGGTTGTTTGCTGGGAGGAGGGATGTCAGAGAGAGCAATAAAATTTATGTATTTAAGTTTTCGCTCGTGCTTGCAATTTGAGATAATTTCATTTTTAGTGTTAATAATAATAATAATGGTTTTTGCTGTTGTAGCTATCATAAATGTTTCTAATGTACATAGTTGGCAGAAAGCTGATCCTGGAGTGTAGAATTTAGACCTTTTGGATATTGCACACTAAAAGGATTAGGGAATGGTTTTATTGTTAAAGATTTTATCAGATAGGGTAAAAGGCGACAGTGGCGTTGTTATTATTGTGTTGGAAAGAGTAGCTATGGTTTGAGATTCAAGTCCTGATGGGGAAGGGAGTGGTCTCAATGTAAGTGTGTATTTTGTATGGGGTTGTTAGTATAGTATTTGTGTTATTTATAGTATCGGGAATATTTTCGGTTTGTATGTTCAAGTTCTGGCCTAAAGTTCAGTTGAGAGTGTTAGATGGAAAAGATTAGAGAATTTGAAGAGTGAGATCAAGGTTATTGATAGTTAGTGGTTGTTGGTTGTTAGTGCAAGTGGTATATTTAATGTTTCGTTTAGTACAGGGAGTTAGAGATGTAGAGAGCTATAAAGTTAGGCGATAATGTGTATGTTGGTGTCTGTTTGCATCATGACAACAGACACCAACATATACATTTTTAGGGTGATTTGAGGGGATTGTTTAACAGTACCATATTATATGACGTTACCTAGTATGTCATTGCCATTTAACGGGCACTCTCTTGATGTATGATCGTTACAATTATTAGTAGGTGCTGGTTTCTGGGCAGATTTTTTTTGTTATTAGATGTCATGATGGTTTGTACTATGTTGGGCATTGTGGAGTAGAACATTTTAATAGTTTTTTTTTATTTAAAATACTGCTGTATTTATGCGGATGCTTGAATGAGTTATCTAACATTTTGAAAAATTCGTTAGCGATATTTGATTTCACTCTTCAGTTATAGCATGTGTTAAACCAAAAACTATTCTTTATTCTAATTATATTATTTTTACTATGTACTTGAGGGTCAGCTAGTTTGTCAATAGTGATAGTTTTAGTAAGTATATTTGTATAGGTTTTGGTTATCTTGGGAAGTGTAGTATGTGTTCGCTTTTTATCCTGTATTGTTATTGTGTGTGTTATTACATTTAAAGGTTTGTTTTCTGGATGAGAGAATTATTTTTATATTTAATTTAATCAGTGAATGCCAAATTAAGAAGTGCGTCATTAGATACTTTAATGTGTATATATATATATATATATATATATATATATATGTATATATATATATATTTATTTATTTATATATATAGTATTACATTATTTTTTCATATTTTTAAATGATCTTTAACTAATATATATATATATATATATATATATATATATATATATATATATATATATAAACTAAGCCACAATAGTTGCGAAAAAAGACCAAACAACAAGAAGTACTACGTAGGTATTACCTCCCTAGATTTTAAAACCAGATATTATGACCACAAAAGCACATTTAAAAACAAAGTCGAATTAAAAACACACTAGAAAAACACTATTGGGAGCGCAAAGAAAATGGACGCCCATCAATACTTCAATGGAATATAATACGACAGGCCAGTACATGTAGACATTTAGACGACCTGTGTAGATTATGTCTGTATGAACAATTTCAAATCCTAAACTTTATAGACCCCCCACCCCGATATCTATCAAACTGTAGAAGTGAGATAGCAAACAGCTGCCTACGCAGAAATAATTTTACCTTAGGCTAACCATATATAAATAAATAAATAAGTAAAAACCTAAACTAAACAAAATCTTACAATTTCAAAAATTAAAAGCTGAAATAGAAATGCAAGGAACCACGTGTTAAAATAAATTCACCCATGATATTAACACAACAAAGAAACAGGATATAGGCCAATCTGTGGAAAACAGAACCAACATATACATTAAGATTTGCGTCATTAGATACAGAATATAGGAAGTAACGCAAACCAGACCTTTGTTCGTGGGAAGCCCAACGAGTCAGTGAGAGAACAACAAAGAATCTAGTTAGTTAACTAACTAGCCGTGTATATAAAACACCCGGCAAAATAACTCTATTTTAGCCTGAAGATTTCCCCCGAGGATGATACGCGGGAGCCGTTGTGTAGCATAATTTTCATAGATATATTTTCATTGCTTACTACTTAGCTCTACTTACATATAGAGCATTGTTGAAGTAGATACTGAAAATTGATACATAAAAAGTGTTATCTCCTTGTAAAATTTCATGCGGATACGTGAGAGTAATATACATATATATATATAAATATATATATATATACATATATATATATATATATATATATATATATATATATATATATATATATATATATATCATGCATTATATTACATTAGATTTAAAGATTGATTATTATCTTACGATGTCTCTCTCTCTCTATATATATATATATATATGATATTTAATATATGTTTTAATTACCTTCCTCTCTCACTCTCTCTCTCTCTCTTTCTCTGTCTCTCTCTCTCTCTCTCTCTCTCTCTATATATATATATATATATATATATATATATATATATATAATCCCTAAATTGACATTTAAATAAATTAATTTTAGGAATAATTATATCCTATAACAGTACTTGTGACATAAATATGAATTAGGAAATTTACACACTATATATATATATATATATATATATATATATATATATATATATATATATATATATATATATATATATATTTGTTGTCTCTTTATTTTCTCGGACCATCCCTTTTTTGAGCTTTGATCTTCTTAAGATATCATGATTCTTATTTGTGTTTCACAATTGATTTCGATTTTGAATTTGATATAATTCTAACCAGATTCTGGATTCACAGTTGCCTCTCCTTGACCGTTCGTATTCCTGTTACATATTTACGGTTCAAATTTAAAATTGAAATTGAATTAAAAAGTAAAAAAAGGAAAAAAATCATATAAAAAATAAAAAATTATAGAATTATAATAAATAATAAAGTATATTAATTAACAAATATTAATAAGATAACACGCTTTAAGATGAATAATTATACAATTACATTTTTAAAGGAGTAATTAATATTGATGTCTAATTAGCTCATCTAAACTCATTTTCTGCGTACGTACAATCAATTCTCTGCAGTATTTCGTCAAAAGCTGTTTCCATCTCGTTTCTTTCGACCACTCGGTCATATTTTTTATCTTTTCCTAATGAGTGGTCCCGCTTTCGAAATTAAAGTTTAACTTTTGTCCGGAATTTTTATTTGCTTGACAGTACACTGTTTTCTATTCACTGTTCTGGTATTTAATCTGTTTTACGTCAGATATGAATAGATTGATTTGGGATTTCATTCTTATTTTTGTTCATCTGTTTCACCTTCCGGTTCCTATATCACATTGCTCCTGACTCGGATTACAAACTTACATTAATATTTACCAGCAATGCTTCAGGCAAACTCAAATTTCCTTTAATATATATATATATATATATATATATATATATATATATATATATATATATATATATATATATATATATATGTGCTGTTAATTTTAAAAAAAGGTTTTTTTAATTATCTCTATCCTTGTCTCTCTTTTTCTGTCCTACTCACTCTATATACCATATAATTTTAAAATAGGTTTGAATCATCTCCTTCTCTCTCTCTCTCTCTCTCTCTCTCTCTCTATCTCTCTCTCTCTCTCTCTCTCTCTCTCTCTCTCTATATATATATATATATATATATATATATATATATATATATATATATATATATATATATAAAGTAATCCAGGTAGGGTAAAAATCCACAGGGTAGAAATCCAAAGGGAATCAAACCGGGCTTATAAAAGAGTGCTCAATAAAAATATAGATCTGTATTGTGAATGCTTTTATTCAAACATATACACTGGCATGTCGATGTTATCGATCTACAGCTCTCAAGAGCTGAGGTCTCATCAGGCAGATCATTTTTTATTATGATCCAACCTGTCCACTGAATTCCAGGAAGAATGAAGTCAAGCAAAGAAGAAGAGGAGAAAGAAATAAAAGTCATGTGACCGATTTTAAAAATATAATTGCCGTTAGAAATATATATTTTCATTTTTTTATCCAACGCTGAGCTGGGGTAGAGAGGGGGGCGAGGAAAAGAAAAGAAAAAGAAAAGGAAGAAAAATATATTTGCCGTTAGAAAAGTTTAATTTACAGCTATTAGTATTTTACTAGCGGGACCCGTGTAAATTACACGAAATGATGCTTTCAATACTAATTATCTTGTTCCTAATCTATACATGTTTGAATAAAATATCATAAAATTTGGCTTGTATATTTAGTTTTAAAAATGAACAATACATGAAACAATTTACAAAACTTCTTTATATACAATATTTCTATTGAAGGTAGTTCCTCTTCTCTGGCATGAGTAGAATTATTCTGAGGACAAATTTTCACTCTTACACTGTTCATAGACCTTGCTCTTGAGAAGGCTACATAAAGTTGTCGATGAGTAAAGCAAAGTTGTGGTAGGTAGATCCCAACCTTATCGAAAGTTTGTCCTTGAGCTTTATTAATGGTCATTGAATATGATAGGCGGATGGGAAATTGAGTCCTGTGCAAAACAAATGGAATATTTGCGTCACTGGGATTAAGTTTAATTCTTGGAATTAAAACTCGCTCCTGAGCATGAGATCCACTTATGATTGAAGCTAGAATACTGTGGTTATGAAGCTCCAATAATTCTAAACGCGTTCCATTGCATAGTCCTTGCGTTATTGACAGGTTTCGAAGCAGCATAATAATAGATCCAACTTTAAGATTGAGACGATGAGGAGGCATTCCCGAAGGCGTAAGTGAATTTATTCCATTGGATAATTATTGGCTTCCATTTCATTGTCTGATGATACTGAATCTATACTTAGATATGTTTTGCTCTCAGTTGGTAGTATACTTAGAATATCTTCATTAATATCCAAGCAATCTGCATTTTTTGGTGACAAAATAACTCTACTTTTCATTTCGTCTTGGGTACAATTATCGAATATGTCTGATACTAAAGAGTCATTGCATACACATTGTTCTGGGATATCGATAGTATCATCAGAAACGTTATCAAGTGAACTCTGCACTCGTCCATTTCCGATTTGTAAGAGCCACTGTGAGAAAACTTGTTCGTTGTCATTAGTCCTCATATTCTGAGAGAGTTTAAGTTGATGAAAACTGTGCCACATTGGAGACTTCTTTAGACATACATCCAATACTGCAGCAGGTGGAGCTCTAGGAACCACAGGCAGAACTTGCCTGAAGTCTCCTCCTAATATGAAGACTTTACCACCAAATATGCTATTATTATTCATAATATCTTGTAAACAATTATCAATGGCATTTAATGCATATCGAGGGATCATCGACGCCTCATCAATAATGAAGAGCTTCACCTGCATGAGAATATTTGCTTGGTCAGAATTAGGCAGAATATTGCAGGTAATTGTCTCAGTGAAAGGAACAGGAAGTTTGAAGATACTGTGAAGTGTTTTTCCATTTTTCAATAGTGTTGCTGCAATACCTGTCCAAGCAGAAGTACTAACAGCCACATTTTGAGCCACCAGGTAATCATGAATCATGTTGAATAGAAAAGTTTTGCCAGAACCGCCAGGTGCATCCAAGTAAAACAGTCGATGGTTAGTCTCCAATCCTCTATCTAGTTCACTAACAGCGTTAATGACACTATTAAATACACCTCTTTGCTCAGTATTTAGTATTTCAGGATTAACTTCTTGAATTTCTTCCATATGTTGAATGGCAGGAGGCTCACTGATTAGTTCTGGTAGACCAAGCATCGCACAAATCATGCCGGTTTCATTCAAAATCATGTTTATGTGATGCAGAGCGATATTCTCTGCAACATTATCATCATATTGGCGTAAAAGGTCCACTATCATAAGGTGTTTGTTATCATTCCATAATTGTAAGGAATTTTGTGGTGTATTGTATAAACAAATCATTGCAAACATGTTAAGAAGCTGTCGTGGCATTTGATATATAGCTGCCTCACTTAAAGCCATTTCTAGTTCGTTGTCATCTTCAAGCAGTTGCAATCGAATACAGGCATCCTTAAAGGTCGGCAATTGTTCACCTCCTACAGTTTTCAGGTTATTAAAAGAAGTTGCACCTGGTATATGAAGAAGAAGCATCCTTAAATGAAATTTCTCAGCATTTCTAGGACTGGCAGAGTACATTCTCGTTACAATCTGGCGGTGACGTTGTCTTCTGGTCCAAGTGTTGCTTTGCTTATTAAATACATAATATTCAGGAATATCAATATAAAGGTGGGCTCTTGCATCCACGTCACTTTGGTTAAGTTTGAACCATGCAGTTAATTGCGTGTCTCGTCCTTCTGCGCGGGCAGCAGCTTGTCCTTGTTCACCCGGCCTATAATAAACTTGTTGCTGGTCAGGTAAATGGAGGGCGAGTCGGTAAACTATGTGTGACTGTCCATGCATTTTGTATTCTGACAAACGCCAAAATGCTTCAGGCGGAGATACATATCTACACGAAATATATTGCTTAATTTCATTATATTCATTTGCATTAGTTTCATTGTTATTCATATTCATTTCCATCATTGCGCAATCATGTCTTTTATAGACATATTTGAAAAGATATTTCACACTTTTTACTGAGATACACACCTCTACATTAATGTGAGCACCATATTTTCTGAGTAAATACTTATTATATGGTACTACAAACCTGCAGTCAATCTCATGGACACCCACTCTAACAGAATCTCCATTATTTCTGCGTCTGTAAAGAAGATATCCAGAAACATTTGTAATAGTCTCCTCCTGATATGGCATTGGAAATTTCTTCTGACACTCTCCCCCTACCATACAGATTGAATTGGGATTAAATGTACCACAGGGTCCATGAATCATGAGTGTTTTCAATAATTCTCTCAATTCTGGATCATGTTCTGATGGTAATTCAGCTGAAACAATATTATCAATTTGTTCCCTAGTTCTGATTTTATATTCTTCTTGCAGCATGATTAGCATGTGACAATGCGGGAGACCTCTTTTCTGAAATTCAATTACATGTATCGCAGCAATAGGTACCCCAAGTACATGTCTGTCCTTTATGTCAATCATTAAATCATTAAGATGTTGTTTGAAAACTCGTGCCAATAAATCTGGTCTGTTCTGTGCTGTTTCATGAGGCTGTAAGTTTTCAGTTAAGTCTCGACATGTTGGATTGCAAGTATATGTTATAAATAAATCAGGCCTTCCATACTTGCTAACTATTGCCATTGCATCTTGGTAGCATTGTTGCATATTTCGTGGGCTCCCTGTGAAGGATGATGGCAAAATGACAGGTACTCCAGGATCTTCATTTTCATTATTTCTTGCAAGGTGATCCATCAAACCTGAATACATTGCAACTCTTAGTTGTGCTTGATTTTCTCTATGAATTTCAAACGACAACCTTCTACTTTAACGTAACCATCGACTATATATTGTTGAAATAGTTTTCCACCACTGTGTATTGGACTGAAGTCACGTCTTATAGATAGACGATATGCATAAAATTCTTGCATAGTCATTTGTTACGAACTCTAGAATGTTTATATGCCATCCGAATTCACCATGAGGAAAGAGAAAAACGCCAAAATGAAAAACAAAAAATAGTTTTAAGTTTTAAGCAACACAAAAAGTAGTTTTTAACCAGGTGATAAAAAAAAAAAATGCAAAAAATAAATAATAAAATTGTATTTATTGCCAATTGTTGGTAAATGTTAAACATTTTAAAAAAATTTATTTACACTGTATTGTGTTCGTTTTTTTTTGTTATTTGCAATGTTTCTTGAAAATAAAACTGAAAAAGTTTACGAAGTTATCGTCTGCCACACTGACCCTAACTCTAACGACGGCGTCAAAGTTAGCGCGGGTCCTAATGTAACAAAGCACCCTCTATTTGTTAGTAAGTTGCTTTATTATGACCCCCCCCCCTCTTTCTGGATAAGAGTGAAATAATTTGTTAAAATAGTCACCCGTGTACGATGGACATTGCGCATATCTACTAGAAAAGGTTGATATGCCATCCGTTCAAAAAAATAAATAAATAATAATACTGGCCCTCTCTACAACCAAAAGAAAGGAAGTAAATTGTTTTCACTTTTTAAGAAATACTAATGATATACTAATTTTTAAGCAGTTAACGTAATTAAATAGACAATGCCCTTAAAAACGCCAAAATAAAAAACAAAAAATAGTTTTAAGTTTTAAAGCATCAGAAAAAAGTACTTTTTAACCAAGTGATAAAAAAAATAAATGCAAAAAATAAATAATAAAATTGTATTCATTGCCACTTGTTGGGAATTGTTTGCTAAAAATAAATAAATAATTTTTTGACTTTTACTTACACTGTGTCGTGTTCGTTTTTTTTTGTTAGTTGCAATGTTTCTTGAAAATAAAACTGAAATGTAGAAAAAAAACTTTAGAGGTTGGTTGGGATCGAACTATAAACCAGTCGGGCCGAAGTAAAAATACTACGTCGCTAACCGTTACACTAAAGGGAAATACTTGAAAATTTAGTTGAAATTAGCCGTATTAAAATGTTTGTCCAAATCTCGGTGCGGTACGCATGCGCAGAGGTTTTGCCGGAAGCGTGACACACGAACACACACGCTATCGTATTGATATATAGATTTTTTATTTTTATCCAACGCTTAGCTAGGGTAGGGGTGTTTGAAGGAAAAGAAAAAGAAAGGGAAAGGGGAGAAGGGTAGAGGGAAATAACGGGTGGGTGTCTATAGCAATTTAGGATTTGTTGCGGGCTGAGAATGGTTAATGTAAGATTCTAGGTAAATTCATATTTATTTTTATCCAACGCTGGGTTGGATAAGACGGGGTCGGGGAAGATGAAACAAGAGAGAAAGAGAAGATAAAGAAAAAAAGAGAAAGGAGGTGTCAGTATTGTATGTTTGTTGCAATTTAAGAAAGTTATCGTGTCTGCTTCTTGTATATGGCATTGTTTTAATCTATTTCAATGCAGACATATAACAATTACATGACAAAAAGCTTACAGGGATATTTTAGTTTAAATTATTATTATTGATGGATTTATGACCTTAATATTAATAAATTATGCTGTTATATTTTGATCAATTGGCATTTAATTTTAATTATTTTGATGGATAGTTAAATGTATTTTAAATAATATTTATCAGTTAATTAATAAAACATAGTGGTAATTATCTTTATTTTTAGTATGATTCATATATGGATTAGTACAGTAATATTAGTAGATTTAGTTTTAGATAATAATGAGTTAAAATATATTGGGAATTATTCTTGGTAAGGATCGTATATAAGTTTATGACATTGATGTTGATGGATTATACTATTATATTTAGTTAAAATTATTTTGGAGTATAAATAGATGTATTTCGATTATAATTAATAGTGATTAATTAATAAAACATATTGGTAATTGCTTTTATTTTTAATGGAAGTAATATATGGATTAATTTCAGAGGTATAAATACATTTTATTATTCGTTGTAATAATATTACTAATGGTGGGGTTAACATCGGTTATAAGATTAAAGATAATATTAGCGGTAAGGTGTTCTAGTTAAAGTTTTGAACGCAAGTTATGGTCAATGAGTGGGCGGATTAGAAATGGTGGGGGCCAGTAATTTTGATTAAAGTGATCAGTATATAATTATTCAAAAATTGATTCTGGTAATATGTGGTTTACTTTTGTGGGATTTTGTGAGCTGGATGTTGAACGCATACACATACCTGTCCATACATATAATTACATATATGCACATGTATACATAGACATTCATACATGCACCCATACCCATACACATATACAAGACCACAAAAGATTATTATTAGAGAGATGAAGAGGATATGCCTTAAAGTTGAAATAACTTCCAACATTAAAATAGTAAACTGCCTAGATGTAACTCTCAACTAAACTAAAGAGACATACGAACCATATAATAAAGAAAACTTTAACCCAATCTATGTACACCCCCTCTCCAACCACCCCAAAACTATCATTAAGCACAAACATATATCTATCCAACAAAGGATAAGCAATAACTCACCAAATAAAACAATCTTTAACAAACATAAAGAATTTTATAATTAAGCACGAAAAACAGCGGGTACAAGAATACACACATTAAATTTACTAAACCTACAACGACTAATAATAAAAACAATAACGCCAGAAACAGGAATATAATATGGTTTACACCCCCTTCAATCAAGCAGTTAAAACCAAACTTTTAATTTATTTAATTTGAATGAGAAAACATATTGTATGAAGTAACATCATATTATCTATTCTTAGTTTTGTAATACTGATCGCTACTCAAGTCATACTCTAGTGTCACTGTTGAAAGTATATTGGTACAACAAAAATGATCATAATTGGAAATGTGTACGATATATAAAGGGTGTTGTATATCCAGTTTTTGGAACACGAAGTATGGGCTATGCCTGTGTATTCTTGTGTTTTACATCCTAATTTATAGAATTTATAGCACGTTGTAGTTATTCTCCATGAATAAACATTTATGTGCGGTATTTTTGAAATTCACGTGACTTCTAAGCTTTCATATGATGGAACATAAATGAGGGCACAGTAAATCTTTTTTTCTAATCAATATGGAGATAGTTATAATATTATAAGGCAGTTGACCTTTTTTAGTTATATAAAGTTAACACAATTGTTTCTGTTTTGCATACGAAACACGAAGTCATAGAAAACAACATGATCGCATATTTATGAATTCTTTCGAATAAGTTCAGGTAATGGAAGCCAATCATCGAAATCTTTTATCAACACAATGCACTAATGGAAACGAAGGATTGTAATTAAAAAAACAGATTAGAAGCCAGACAAGTAATTTAGAATAAAGCTAATTAAAATATTTAATATATTGAACATGCTAAACAAAAAAAAGTGACCGATTCAGACACAGAGGATTATATCAATGTATATATGTATATATATATATATATATATATATATACAAACGTATATATATATATATATGCATACATATATACATATACATATATATATATATATATATATGTATATATATATTTACATGTATATATACACATATATGTATATATACATATATATATGTATCTATACATATATATATATATACATAAAGTTATGTATATACATATGTATATATGTATATACATATATATATACATATGCATATATATGTATATATATATACATATATATGTGTGTATATACATATATATACATATGCATATATATGTATATATATACCTATATATGTGTGTATATACATATATATATACATATGCATATATATGTATATATACATATATATATATGTATACATATGTACATATATACATATATATATATACACACAATATATATATGTATATATATATACATAAGTATATGTGTATTTATACATGTATATGTATACATATATATCTGTGTATATATATACACATATATATATATATATATATATGTATATATAAATATATGTATATATACATATATATATGTGTGTATATATATATATATATGCATATACACTTCATAACGATTTACTTACGTTAAGCCCATTAATTACGTAACAACCCTATTCCTACTCAACAGCCCGTACTTAACGATGCATTACGTTTCGTACTCAACTACCCGTTAATTAATAATAATAAACGTAACAATCCTATTTCCGTCCCCAAAACCATTCATTTACGATAGTTTTCCTACTCAACACATCTATTGTAGCTTGACCATTCTTTTATTAAGTAAAACCACGTTTAAGTATTAATAAACTGGTATTAACTTAACAATATTTTTTTTACTTAACAGACTGTTATTACATTTACAACATATTTATATATTTAACCAGTAAGTCTACTTTTGTAGGTATTGCATCGGACTACGCGTAAAACAAATGATTTTGGTGACGTGCTAGGAGATTGAAGCATGAATAAGCATCGTTGTTTCAGTTATTGTAGACACTAATTTGTTATATACTTCAATCAGTTTTAAAAGAAGAAGAAATTGGAGAAGGTGAGAGATTATTTGACTGAAAATACAGTTTGGCAATTATGTCGAAACATATGACTAGGTTCGATTCAACTGTCCGTTAAGATCTGCTCTCTTGCCATTGTTGAGTGTTTTATAATAACTTAAGAGTTTTACAGGTGAGCATCTGTGACACTGTAAAAGATTAGTATATAAACAAATGTACGTGCCAAACCGAACTAAAGAAGAGACCGAGGCGTGTACATCTTTATTCATGAAGTTAGGTATATATATATATACATATATATATATATATATATATATATATATATATATATATATATGAAAATATATATGAATATATGCAAATATATATGCATATACATATATACATATATATGCAAATATATATGCATATACATATATATATGGAAATATATATATATGCAAATGTATATGCATATACATATATATATATGCAATCATATATATATATATATATTCATATACATATATATATGCATATATTGTAACATATATATATATATATTCATATGCATATAGATCTATGCATATACATATATATATATACATATATATATATATATATTTGATTATTTTTATTCATACAGACATGTACAACAAGCCGAATGAAAGATCATACATTTTCCACCTGATGAGATCTTAGTTTCTAATAACTATTGATCTATAACATCGACATTCCACTATAGTTGCTTGTTGTACATGTCCGCATGAATAAAAATAATTATATACATATATCTATTTACTATTGACCACTTATTATAAGCGCGGTAACTATTCTGCTGCTTAATATTCTCATAAACTAATTGACGAATCATCATGAATTTTCAAATATATATTCTAAAGTATACGGTGAGTAACATAAACAAATCATTTATTTTGTGAATATTTACATTTACGAGGTGTCTATATATAACGTATTGCAACATTTTATTTAAAGGAAAACAATTATGAACCAATCGTAATGAATTTTGGAATATATATTCCCGGGAACATTGACACATTACTTTTTTAACGTTACCATTCACGAGGTTAGACCACTCAATCCCGTCGCCGAAAACGTTTAATTCCCATGAATTAGTACCCGGATAATTAGTAATTTTAGAATTTATGTTCTACACATACACTGAGTTACATAGGCTCATTATTTTTGGTAAATTTACACATTTAAATTGTCAATACATATACATTTAAAAAAAAATTTATGAACCAATCATTATTAATTTCGAAAGCTATATTTTCGATAACCCGTTGTGTAAAATGGCCGCGTATTGTTTGATAATGGCTCTATGGAAATGGACTGTTCTGTTGGGAATCGTTGGTTTGACTTGCGCGAATTAGCGCGGGTGCAGTCCAGTGCAGAATAGGGCCTGCTCTCACAGTCAGAGCTAACAGACGTGACAAGGTCACCGTGTGACGAGATCCCAGATCAAGGGGCATTGTGCACCTGCGAGAGGCTATGTGACGTCACGAGTCCTTGCGTGGGAAACAGAGGGATCCGTGACGTCACTCGTTCTTCTGAGAAGCGAGTTTAGCCAGTCTGGATTTTGGAGGCGAACTGATGAGACGTGATTGTTACCATGTAGACTACAACAGATAAGGGAAATATTTCTCTAAGAAAATATAGGCGAGAGATATGCTTTCCCCCCTCCATGAATGGTTAAGGAAATAATTGTTAAGTAACTACGATAAAGTAGTGATTTGCTCTATCTCTCTCTCTCTCTTTCTTTCTCTCTCTCGACGTAGTGAATGTCGCCCAGCTGATTAAATAACTAACGCTTGTAATAAAAAGAATTAAATTTAAAGAAGAGTTTGTCTTCCGACCCGATCATGGAGTTTTTTTGCAGACAACGGACGGCGTGGTTCACGGCAGGAAAGAAAAGAAGAAAGAATTCATCCACTAGACGACATCGAGAGGGCGCCCCGTACACGGCGAGGGAGATATCTACAGGTATGCAAACAATATCTGAACTATGTTATTTGTGATGTTTTAAAATGACGAGCATAAATTGGGAACTGCCACGGCCCTTTCAGGTAAGAGTATACGAAACGAGTTAAGCCGCGGCCCGAAATAGAGGGCTATGCAACAATATGTTTTTGGAAAGTTCACACTTTAAGCGGAACACACAAATTCAACCCGTCCTCAAAACACTATTCAAATAAGTTATAAAAAATAATATAGACAAAAATTGCTTTCATTCAAATGTTAAGCTATATTAAGTAATACATTTGTAAAAATATGTGCACACGGGTGATCAACAATGACACATTTTCTCTTATTAAAATCGTAAACTATTGGACTGATTATTATGTATTATGTATTGTAGGAATGTGGGTGAGTAACGTGCACACTATTTTTTCTGCACATTTCCAATTCAGAGGATCTACAGTAACCGTATTATATGAAACTCGGCTGCAGAAGCTACAAGGAATATTGGAACTGCTTATGGAATAAATGTTCTAAATGATTGGAAATGTAAACGGTGGTTTGCAAAATTGGCTTCTGGAGTTTAACCTGTCATCGGTGACGTTCGAGAAGGCAAAACTCAATTGATAAAGACGCCATTTAAGACGCTGTGGAAACCAATCCAAAGTTAACTAGCAGAGAATTCGCTTGACAATTCAATACAACCCATACCACAATTATTTCATGTCTTCACGAGTTTAGAAAAGTTTAACAACTTGGACTCTGGGTTCTCCACGATTTGACCGACGCTCAACGTATCAAAGATTAACTGTTTGCACATCTTTGCTTTCCAGTAATCATCAAGAACAATTTTTGCAAAAACATTGTGACTGGAGATCAAAAATGGGTTCTTTACAAGAATACCCAACGTTAAAAACAATGGTAAGACTGAAACCAAAGTCCAAAGCAAGTTCTAAAACAATGACTACACCCAACAAAATTGATGGTATGTATGAGAGTGTATGAGAGTGATGATTCATCATGAGTTACTTAAGCCTAATGACACAATCACAGCAGTAAAATAGTGTTCGCAGCTGGATGATCTAAGAATTGCTGTATCAAAAACAACGACCAGCATTACTCAAAAAGTAAGGTGTAGTGCTTCAGCATTATAACGCAAAACCTCACACAGCAAAACTCACTCAGTTAAAAAATCATGAGATTTAATTGAGAAGTTTAGGCTCATCCATTTTATTCATCTGTCATTGCTCCATCCGACTACCATCTTTTCCGGGCATAGCAGCATCACTTCAACAATAAAATGTATGACAATGACGACGAACTCAAAAATGACCTAATTTTTTTTTCTCTAAAAAATCAGAGAAATTTTTTGAAGAAGGCATCAAAAAGCTAGTTTATAGTTAGACAGAAGTCATAGAAAATGAAAAAAATTATTGTAAAGATTACAAATGCCCTGAAGTTTCAGATGAAATAAATGTGTTGGACAAAAACGACATTACTTTCTTTCCAACCTGATATATATATTAAATTCTCGAAACAGTTTTTCATGGTAAACAACTGATGATCCCTTAAAATAGTGTTAGAAACAAACTAATATAATAACTGTAAAAAAATAAATTGACTTACATGAGTGATTTTCCACTGGACGACTTGGGACTATAAGTTTTTTTGTTTTTTTTTTAATATAGTTTTAATGGTTGAGAAACTTCCGAGACTATATATATATATATATATATATATATATATATATATATATATATATATATATATATATATATATATATATATATATATATAGGGTGATTCCTTAGTCACTTCACTTAGCTATTTAAAATGTCATTTACAATTGAAGAGCGAAATTTTATTGATATTCATATGGTCAAATTTGATGAATCTCCAACACTTGTTGAAAGGCAATGGAAACGTGATGTGGACAGAAAGCCTCCTTCGCACAACACCATAATCAATCAAATATGCTACAATAAGTCGTAACTTCCTTGCAAAAGATAATGGAGCTATGTATGCAGAGTGAAGGTGGGAATTTTGAGAAATTGCTGTAATTTCAAACTCCCATGAATGAATTTGTTGAATAAACTTTCTGTTTTGTATTACCGTATTTTTAAAATTTAGAATTTAAAAGAAAAATAGCTAAGTGACTTAGGAACAACCCTGTATATATATATATATATATATATATATATATATATATATATATATATATATATATATATATATATATATAACACTATAACTATATCAGGTATCCACATACAATTTTATAAGGAGATATACATTATTATGTACCAATTATCAGTATTTTCTTCACCATGCTCAATACGTAGTAGATCTAGGTAGTGAGTTATGAAAACATATTTATGGCAATTAAGTTACACAGAGGCTTCCGCGTTTCATCCCGGTGGAGGAGCAATTTTCAGACTAAACTGCATGGAGTTATTTTCGCCAGGTGTGTTTATATACACGTAAACACATAACATTATTTTTTGTTCTCTCAACCAATGTATACATATATATATATATATCCATATATATGTATATATATATATATATGTATATATATATATATATATATATATATATATATATATATATATATATATATATATATATATATATAAAGCATACATAACAAAATAATTTAAAACATTTTTGATCGTGCAAAATTTAGTTTGCGTTTTAAAAAACAAAATAAATTAGAGTCATAGTAAATCGTGCGACAATATTACATAGTAAATAGGTTGAGAGAAAAAAGAAAAAAACACTTTCTTTCTTATATGTGGTACTATTTAGGTTTTAGTTAAATAATGTTTTGACTATTACATATAAGAAAAAGTTATTTTTTATCTGTCTGTCATTTAGTAGGATGCAATGTTGTATCTTTATTTACTATAATTCCGTTTTTATTCTTTTTAAATCGGTAGATATATATTGATATACTAATATAAAATAGGCAAATAAAGTATGTCATGCTTCAATTTGAAATATCATGTGGATCGCTAACCGTGCAGGTTAGATGGATCAATCTAAACTTCAAATGCCGTCGATGATCTCTCAGCGGCTTTGTCCGCCATTGTGTCTGTCACGCTAAAGTTACACATAACTCTGCGACTATTTATCACACAGAGATTAAAATCGTTTCATCGACTGTTAGAGTTTATAATTGCATAATAACTGTTAAGCCCGCAGACCAAGTTTACTCCTTCTAACATATCTTTTGTTTTCTTCCGTTGACTAATTATTAGACAATTTGATCTCATGGGTAAAGTTTATTAATTGTTATAGTTTTATTGATAACGAACCAGACATTTCGTAAATTGATTACTTACAGTGTAGCCCCGTCTGATTTTCGTCATCGTCATCGTCGTCGTCGTCGTCGTCGTCGTCGTCGTCGTCGTCGTCGTCGTCGTCATCATCCTGACAACATCCTTCATTATAATAACTGCCCATACTAGTTTAAAGACTTATTATTAGAAATAGCAGTATGGTTTTTCGGACTACTGTTCTCATCTTGAGTATTATTTTCACAACTTTTCGGCAACTGTAACCTTCGGCCTTCTTCAGGTGTATCTTTTCGAACTCGGGAATGTTTCTTTCGAACTGTGGAATATCTACGAAATTTTGAACGGAAATATTTTATTTAATATACGGGGGTAGCATGCTTTCCTTCTGTCATCCATGATTGGGAAAAGTCTTCAGTAATTCGCAATTTATCGTATCGCCCGCACCGAAGATTAAACCTTTAACTTTCGGATGACTATCACTTAGAACTGAGTATTACTGATAACTATATCCACAGTTCGACAGAAATATTACCTAAGTTTGAAAGATACACCTGATGGTTACAGCGGCTGAAACGTTGTAAAGATGACCTTCAAGATAAATACAGTAGTATAAATAACCCAACTTATATAAATTATCAAACCTCATCTTCAAAATTCGGAAAAATATAAGCAGTATATTTGAAAACCTCTATACCAAACAGTTATTAATACACAATTCTCCCTCAAGTTTATCGAGTATTTTAATCTCCGTAGAGGTATTAGTAGATATTGTTGTTGTGGTTATGGTGGTAGTAGTAATAGTATCATGTCGATCCCTAACGAAGAAAAGTCCAAGATCTAACGGCGTACGTACACTTTTGAAGGATTTAATATACTCCACGCTGTAGTTTCCCGTTTGAGCCTGATTCCCTCTGCCATTATCGCAATTCGAGGTGTTTATAAAGTAATGGAAAGTCGAGGATCGGAACAATTGTCAAAAGTTGGTTTGGAAGTTACACTTTACCAACGGAGAGAGAAAAATAATGCGGGATTTCACATAGACAAAATGGCAGTTGTTGCTATTTATTTGCCTCATTACGAGGGCAAAGTTAGGCGCAACATCGTTTTTTAGAGTGGGGAAAAATCCAGCCCCCCAGAAAATGGCGCACTGGATTGGAACAAAAAGTAAATTTGTCTGAGTCTAGAAAGAGCACTCCTTCACTGATCGAGGACAGAACATGCTGATGTATCATCAGAAGTGATTTACATTGGGTGACTAATTTTTCAACAATTTTCCGGCATTATGATCTGAATACATTATATTATTTACTTATAATTGTTTTTACTAACATTCCAACTATGAAATATTTACATCACCAATAGCATTCTTTGATGTTATTTAGTTAACTCAATTATTGTGTTTAAAGAGAAAATAAAAATGCACTGCCCTGTGCAAGGATTTCACTCAGCTTCACAGGTTTTAACGCCTCTTTGGAGAAGGGGGCGTATTTCCCTAGGTCTTCAACCACATTTCTAAAATTATACTGGCGAGATAAATATGGTTATGTTTGCACGCACTCCAGACAGTCCTCTTTTTGTAATGATGCATTCCCCAGACCTAGTCGATATTGTGTCCAATTTAGGTCGTGTATATAGAATATAAATTACCTTAACTGACACATGATTTAAGTGTTATCTCTCTTTCAAAAATGTTATCTATAATTAAAACCAAAACTTTATAACACACTTTTTTCTCTACTGGTATGACTATCATGGTTTTCCTTCGCGCCGAACATACAAACACAGCATCACAAACAATTTTCTTTGTTTTATTTCATTAAAATCACAGCCCTATAACACAATGAAACAAAATGTTATGAATATTACAACGGTGATAATAATTATTTATCTTGAATATATCATAAAATAATATATATATATTGCTAATGGAGATTTCGTATATGTATGTCTTAACCGAAAACCATACTATGTCATATATTAATGTACACATGTACTGTGTTTCATACTGATTTTAGGAGGTAGTGCATTATATGTTATGTTGTCATAAAATCATACTCCTAGGCATTAACTCATCCTTCAAGTTGTAGCGTACGTCAAGGAGAGCTCGTACAAATCTGCCGTTCTATTATCGAACTCAACACTGACGATGTATATAATAGTACAGATATGCGACCGGATGCTAATGAAAATATTACTTTTAGTAATTGAAGTAAATTATTTGTAAATATTTTAGATCATTATTTCAATTTTTTGTACAGGTTTTGTTTTATTTTGTAATATATAACGAATTATTTCATTGGTGGGCAGATGACTATTCGAATTACTAATATACTCTTACCAACATGTGTTATACCGACATCCCCATTTACGTCACGCCGTAAATCGGTAGCTATATTTATTTTAGTTGGATTAAGTTTAGCTCATTTTCTCATAAATATACGTTGCATTTTACGTTATCTTTTACATGAAAATGTTAGCAGATTTATACAAGTTAGAATTTAAGTTCTAGTGAACAGCGAATCGTCAATATTATTAGATAAAATATATCAATAAATCTTCTTCTTCTCCATAATAAACGATGAACGAAGTGGCATATCTTTCCAACTCTCAATTCTCTTTTCCATCTCTTTATCTCCTTTAACGCTTTCACAACGTCTATCTTAATATACTTCTGTACTTAACGCGTTTTTTCTATATTGCATCTTCTATATTCTCATGTTAATGTTTATTTTTGTCAAGAAAACACATCCATGTATCTACAGAAAGTTATATCTACAGACATGCAAAGTTATCATTGCTGTACGCCATCTTCTTTATTAACGTAAATCTACGACCTAACGACTGAATTTAAAGAAAACCTTACTTGTCTATGTTTAGCACAAGATCACAGTAAGCTCTAGATTAAAGGGCGAGAGAATTGCCTCAATCTTACTGTCAGTAAAATGCACTCATCTGAATCCGTCCCACCTCGCTAAGAATCACCCTGCGTCGAGTAGAACACACTAAACCGCCCGATTAAGGGACGGCCAAAAATTGATATTGTCAGAAAGGGCGAAACACTAATCGATCTATCTGCGAATGTGGGAAGGAGGACCGTACAACGCGACACTGCCTTGTCCGTCCTTGACTACCCAATCTTTGCAGCCTGAAAAAATTGTGCAGTGTACAATAAAAATGCAAAGGTATGCGTAAGAAAGTGCGAATCTGCTGTTTGACAATATGAATAGAAAAACACGTTAAGAAGAAATTCTTTAAACATACACAAATTGATTTCACTTTAATTAGAGTATAACACTGGTCTGTCAAGAATCAATAAAGTTATATTTCTTATTAGGTCTAAAAATCTTTTTAATCTTAATACTTACTCCGAATTCTCTCAATGTGCACAGTTACTGTATATTTATCAATTACTAAAGTATTAATATACGCACATTTGCTAATACATATTATACAAGTATTTGCATATATAAACAGTTAAAGCAAAATCCTAAAACACAGTATTCCTATACAACAATGTCAATAGTTAATAATGCACTGCAATCCTAGCCGATGTCAAGTAATGCCTAATCATATCGACTCAAACAGCGACCCTGACTTAAAACTAGATAGTATTTGTCGCCACCGTAATAAGTCATATTTACATTGACCATCTCTATGCACTGCCCAATATATAATAAATACTGATGTGTATTTATCTGTCTAGAAAATAAATATATATCTGTTCCGTCACACAAAAGTTATTGAGTAAAAAACTTGTCTATGCACCGGACGAAACTATTTCACGTAGTACTTGGAAACGATAAAGAAAGTAGAAATTTAGATACATCCACGCCTGAAATGAATTCGGAAAAGAAAACTCCAATCTGAATAAAAAAATCGACGGTTGCCGGGTTTTTTTTAAGTCATCAGAAATGCTTATAATTGATATATGAAAAAATAAATTATTTTCAGAATTGTATGATTACATATACAATGTTAGTGCAAAACCTATATTCTTTTCCCTCATGTTTTGAGTCGTAAAATCACATTCACGAAGTTTAATCAGCCGTGACCAATTAAAAGATTTCAATGCAAACAACATCTAAATATATTATTTAACTTAACAGTATGAAAAGACACTACGGATTAGAGAGGCGTTACAGGGGGTAATTGTAGGAAGTGGACGTCGAGACCGGCCACGTCAACGAGAGGGAAGTGTCCGAACGACACGTTCGAATCGTTGGGGATTGCAGGCCGTCTAGTCACTTGAGGGTTGCTGTGCGAGCTTTGACGCCATAAGCAGAACACGCTAACTTGTAACTAACTGTTTATTCCAGGTTGACCCTTTCTTATTATATGTGAAGAGTGGAGAAATTAATCCTCTATGATAATTAAAATTTAAAAAATATATATTAAACAGAAAAAGCCGTGCACGACCATTATCTTTGCTTATATTTATTTAGAAGGCAATATATAAAATAACAGTACACCACACATAAAATCATTTATAACTTTCCATAAGTTTTGAGAAATAAACAAAAGTATTTAAAACGAATAATATTTCATCCATAACACCTAAAAATAAATTACAACATATTTAATTCACAGAAAAAAAAAGATTCCATTGCTATCACATATTCACGGGATGTCAGTGAGAAAATACACATCTATGGCGTTTTGAAGATATACCAGTTCAATAGCCACGCTACTTGACTTAACATCGTTAACAAATAATCCTTCAGGCTTTAGCCAATACATTTTGCTGATTAGACATACAGTGCACCTGCACGCCAACTATAATTAAATTAAATGTTTATTGGCCTGTGGACGCATCACTGTGAGTTTCATGGCTTCCAAGTTTTCAGTTGTCTATGTGCTTTCAACTTGTCAGCTATATAATCGAATGAGGTTAACTATTTATGTTGCCTCTGAATTACGAAGCTAACGATAATAAAGGAGTTGCATTTAATTGCGCGATCGGAGAGTGAAATTTCCAATGTAAAAAATCTGTTTTGTCAGTCTCGTTGTCTAAGAATGGGAGTGCCATCTTGGAATCTGCTCTCGCATAAAGACAAGTAGATTTTACTTCTTCCTTAATTGTATTAATTTAACAAATCTTTATATATCTATACGCTAAAGCAATCTTTTGCTCTTCTGTATGTTATCACTTTCCATGCGTTTTTTTTTTAAGTTAAGATCGCTCAATTGGCGGAAATTCAATGCAAAAAAAAACAAAAATTTACATTGCATCCGATGGGGCTCTTGTGTCTAACGGGAAACTAGACGCAAAACACACGTATGTGTAGTATCAGTTCTGTCAAAAGGTTGTTTAATTATTTCGCGGGAACGAACTTCGCGCTGGATGCACATTGAATAGAAATATATCATAAACTGCTACAAGAGATTTGAAAGCAGATACTCGGAATCATATATATTCTATAATCATATTAACCACAATACTCAGACAAGTATGTGCCCGCTTGAACAAAGGTGTTACAATAATGTTGTCAGATCTGCCTTGGAGCCGGACGTCCATAAAAGGCAAGTCTTTCACAAACTTTACCGAGTTTACAACAACTGTATAATATCCACGGAGCCCGCTAGTAGTTATTTTTGTAAACTTCTAGTTGCTCCGGGACGACTTTAAAAAAAATTAATATGAGCGTTTTTCGCTCTCCGATTATCCCGAACCGTACATGATGGTTGGGTTTCAATATGTAGACATATAACCCTAGTGCCATACGTCCTGAAAACAACGTTTCCGTAATTATTACATAAACACATGAAAGTTGGGATTCATACTTTATTAGTTTTTTTTTCTTCTGGTACGAATTTTTGGGGATTATTTTAGACTAACTGCCTTGAACACAATGCCTTTTCATTAATACCCGAACATATGACTTATTTAAGAATCAAGTGTTGGAAGACAGATGAGGTTTATTTGGCTTGATCCTTGATCAAAATCACTGACCAGTGACTGGGAAGGGCAGACTGAGCCATAACCACTGTTAAATAAGATCCTTCCAGTGCATGTCTATTTAACACATTTACACGTGGTGTTCTTCCAATCAATTTAACACCTCTATCCCTCTACCTCTGTTTGAGGTATGTATCGCTCCACATTTTTCTCTCAATTCAAACAGTGTTGATCTCGATTTCTAAAAGTGTTTAACTAATCACTATATACACTAGTGTGTTTATTCACCCAAAGTTTAACAACTGTAATTATAGATCTAATTGGATAATAATCTCCTATAACGAGGTTACGCTAACTAATACACTAGATACGTTTTCTGTCGTGTTAAAACAGATTCCAAGTTGTATCTACGTCAATCACATTGACATGCTTAACAATGTCGATACTTCCCTTATGAGGTACAATATTACAAATGGCTATGCAATATTCAGTATGCATTTTTTTTTAAATGAGTCAATCCTATGAATGTTAAATTACTTCTCACAATTCTTGCTTTTCTCCTACACACTAACACACAAGAAACCTCACTTTTGTCCATGGTACACAATATATGCGCACTCCACAGAGAAATAATTCGGTGCTGATAATAAATGCATATAAAATAAAAACGTATATATATATATATATATATATATATATATATATATATATATATATATATATATATATATATATATATACATATATATTTAATTAAATACATTTTTCTCCAAATAACATAATTGTATATTAGCTTATCATATACTTGGTTATTTCACACATATTTAATAAAATACATGTATAATACGTGTACTCGTGTTTATTATGTGAAGGTTCAGCACTATGAAGTGTTTAGTTTGTATAAACACTGTTGAAATTCGACAGTTATGGGTTTTAAATCACACGGGTTTTACACGGAGAAATTACACATATGCACTTTAATTGATAGTGAAGTACGTATATAATGGCATATTAATATTTTTACGACAACGGTAGAAGTGTATACCTAATCTTTGTACATATGATAATGTTTCATATACTTTAATGGTTCAAATAATATACATTTTAAGATTGTACAGGTATATTTAATATATATAGTTGATTAGACTTATTTAATAATACACATATTATTTGATATGCATTAAATAGACCATCAAATGATTAGTTAAAATTAACAAGACGAACTAGACAAGGAATTATTATAACGACGGGTATATGTTCATAAAATGAATCCATGAAAAAATAAATAAACATTACAAAGTGTAATTGTAAGGTACGAATAATTCTGTTAATTATTATCGAAATATTTTAAATGTTATATTTGATAGTTAAAAGGTTTTCTATTGTTCATGTTATTTCTTACATTGGCTAATTGTGCGATATCATACATCTACTTACAACGCAACGGGATCGAATCGCGAAACTAGCGCAAACTCATATGCAAGTTTATTTCAGGTGGGTAACACGCGTTTTGGATGTCGTGTTTTAAGTATCATATTAGCGTGTTTGTCAGTAATTATCTGTTAAAGTTGTATGGTTATATAAGCTGTTTAAAAAATAGAAAATGCATATACGTGTGTATATAAGGACGGAAATGTTTTATTTCAGAGTTATAGCCGATTAAATACAATACTGATCAACATTCGTTATCGTAACCTTCTAAAACGTACGATGTGTATGATTGTGCCTTTTTGTTTATACCTTTAGCATTCTGATAGGGTCACGGGTATAAAATAAAATCAGTCATCTGTTGCCATACACCCACACACAGCCATAAAAATATACACGAAAAAAGTACAAAAGCAGTTGGGCTTAGTAGAAAAGTATGAGTATCATTATCGGTAGATACTCCTGTAATAACCCATATGCATGATAAGCTCGGCATCTTAGGAAAAGTTTGGAATCCTAATTTTTGGAAACAGAATAAAACATAACACACATATGTTAATAATATAATCACAACACGCCAAATACTGCAGGGGAAATGTACCGCAAATACATTACACTAATCATGGAGTTATATTACAAAAGAAACCCTCGCACAAATTACCATATTATTTATAATCCATACTTTATAAACATTTAAATGTTGATCAACATGTATTTTTGTAGTTCATACTATATAATGTATAGGTATATACAATGTGTATAGGTGTATATATGTATGCATGTATGTATGTATGTATGTGTGTATTCTTGTTATTTTGTAATGACACATTCTGAAAATAAACACATGTTTTTAATTTAATTTATTCGAATATTTGCGTTAACGATGCTTTGCAAACATAAAGATGAAATAAGTATCATCAAAATGCACCCCATATCAATTACTACATTAAACGGGATGCCCTTTCAATGTTGACCAATTGTATGAAACATGTTCACTAGATCGGCATTATGTTGTTAATTTAAATTTATTTACGAAAGTAATATTTTATTTAAGACTAGCCAATACGTCCACAATTTCACGGATCGATGCATGACAACAGAACAGTTGTACAACGCGTGTAACGCCCGCGTTATATAAATAATTAATATACAACGGATTCATGTGATTTTAGTACTCGACATGAACTTAATAATATACTCTGAATCAGTTTACACAAATTAGACAATATTACCTTAAAATCATTTCTTGCTAAAGTAACCTTTCAATTTTAAACATTTTCTAGAATGAAACTCATGTAAAAAAAAAAAATAGAATGGCACTTCAGGAAAGGAAGTTTAATATTATTATATTTTGATTATAATCTTCGTAAATGTGGTGCAAAATAGTTATGCTAAGAGAAGAAAAGTGTACTTTTCCTGGGACAGTTATTCGTCTAGAAAAAAATTATATATATATATATATATATATATATATATATAACTCAAAAGAGGAATTAATTTTCAAAAATAAATGTTACTGATAATATTTACAATTGCATTTGTGAGTCTTATCCTCTGATAAAATAGATTTTCTTTGAAAATCCATAGGTTTAAGATAATGAACCTCTTTTCTTTTGAACTTCTGATGTCATGATAACTATTGTATTTATACTAGTTTTTATTTTCATCAGACATGTTAAAATGTATAGCTCTATTCAATATATTGAGCTACATATTATCACGATAGCTTATTATTAAAGAAAAAAACACTTAGATTTAAATTAGTACTAATGTTTTATATATATATATATATATATATATATATATATATATTATAAAAAAGACACGGTTATATTTACTTCCACAAAGTGCTTTGAATGGATAGAAAAAATGCGATTCAATAAAAACTAATTACAAAAAACACTAGCTTGACAATAGACAATAATAGATTCTGAAGGTCATGTTTCTTCACGTAAATCTTAAAATAACGGGGGAAAAATAAAGACCTTTGGTCGATATAGGTTTTTTTTCCAGTGTGTTTCTTTTTGCAGAAACATAAAAGATGGCTTAACTTATTCTTTCCTGGCAGTTGCTAGGAGAAATCTAATCGGAGAAAAGGCGACAATAAAAATAGTAGCAATCGAACTCAATTAGAATTTGTATAAAAATAATGGCCGACAGTTCGATTTCTATTTCTGATATACTGTTACATAGACACCCTACAGGAATGGATACATTCCGCAGTTCACACCATTATATATATATATATATATATATATATATATATATATATATATATATATATATATATATATATATATTTATTTATTTATTTATACAAAAAGTTCGGCTACATATTGGACGCGTATTAAACCTACAACCTTATTCATGCTAAACCCCGTCACGCCTAGCTGTTAAGCTGAACAAAAAATGATTTTGACAAGAAGATTTAAAGAAAATTCCAGTAGGAAGTGACCATGTGAATTTGACTGTGTTTCATTCGCTTTCGTTTTTCTTCGTTTTTATTTTAGTACATTATTGTTTTCATTACTTGCATAAAGTTGTCTGTGAACTCATCTAATTCAAACTAGTAATGAATTGAGGCTAAAACAAATTCAATCCCCTAATAAAATTAGATAGCGACAATTAGTATCGTTCATTACGTGTTAAAATTGCGGATGATTATAGAATCATTATCTATCTGCCCCGAGAAACATAAACACACCCACATGGACGCACACAACAGGTATATACATATTCAGACGAACTCATTTACATATACACAATCATCCCAAGTTAGTCCGCATAGACATAGACCTCAATATATATATATATATATATATATATATATATATATATATATATATATATACATATATATGTATATATTATAACTTGGGTACTTTTGGTGATAAGCACCCTGCTCAGACGTATAAGCATGTTTCCTTTTTTCTTCTTTTTTCGTATAATTCTCCCTGACTGAGACATATTTATCGCAGTCAAGTTGAAATTCGTCTTGATGTTATCGACGACCAATGTTGATACGCCGGTGTGTGTAGCAGGGTGTTTATAACTGAAAGTACTCAAGTTTAAAAAAAAATGTTTTTAAAGTAAATACATAATTCATTTAAAAAACATAAATATTTTGCGGTGTCCAGGTTTTCAAAATATTAAAAAAAAATATTCTCCTTATTATTACCATTTCAACAACGTTTTCAATGTGTGCCTTTTCAAACAACATTATTCACGTAGCTGCGTGCTACACACAGCGGCATATCGACATTGTTCGTCGATAACATGAAGACGAATTTCGACTTAACTGCGATATATACGTCTCAGTCAGGGAGGATTATACGAAAAAAGGAGAGAAACAGAATACCTCTGATTCTAATCATGTGACAAGGGTGTTTATCACTGAAAGTTGTAAAAGTATATCAATAATTTATTTAAAAAACATAAATAATTTGCGTTTTCCAGGTTTTCAAAATATTTAAAAAAATATTCTCTTTATTATTGCCATTTCAGCAACGTTTTCAATGTGAGACTTTTCAAACAACTATATATGTATATATATATATATATATATATATATATATATATATATATATATATATTAATTATTTATTACCTACAGACATCGATGTTCCATGCTAACGCAATCTTCAGTGCAGGAAGTTAATTCTCAATATATATATATTTTTTTTATTTCAGAGGAAACATGTTTTATATCAATGAAACAGGCGGGTGAAAAAAAAAGAAAAGTTCTAAATTATTTTTAAGGCCTGATCGTCTGACCCTCTAAGAGGAAACGTCAGAATGATAAATTAAAAACTAAGAAAATCGAATGAGATATGAGGGGGAAAAAGTGTTTAAGTTGGAGAAAACGATTGAGAGAAATAAAAAAGGAACTCTCTCAACGTCATGGGAGATTTGAATCATTAAATATCTCCAACTGATGCTTCAAAATCTTTTGTCTTCACAGACTATGTCGAGAATTGTTTATAACTAACGCCTCAATAATATTGAGATGGTTGTTCGACCTGGCACTGTGTAAAACAGAAAACCACCCATCGGAATACTTGTCAGAACAACTATTTGTACTCACCAGGTGATTACCGATGACTGATTCATGTGCCCCAAAGTTCCTGGATTATCTCGAAACCTTGTGTACACGAATATCACGTGGTATGTGTTGGGATATCCTAATTTCTAATCTAGACATACCAAAGATTAGAAAATGGCGTCTTTGCGATATTTCAATCTAAATGTTCTTTTTAATTTTTTTTAATAATTCAGTATTTCTATACAAAATGTTTCCGATATATACTTATCAGGTAACTAACAATATCTTATCTAATTTTTTGTCGGTCTGTGAGTTAAGGTCATGTGATCTCCGAACACTTGATACATTTAAAATTTAAAATATAAACAACAAAAAATGTTTTTAAAAAGTTCTAGAAAACAAATATTAATAAATCAAACATTATAAAATTAAAAACATTCACCATTAATGTGATTGAAGTAGAGTTGAGGCCGCCATATTCTCCAACCTCCAACCGATGCGTTGTACGCAATGTTGAGAAATATAAGACAATAAGGACCCTTAATGATCCGAGTAAAGTTTGTCTAAAACAAAAACCGACAAATAAATACAGAAATATACTAAATAACACCAAGGGAAAATCTGCTTCATGTAACCATAGAGTCATAAATAAATATATAAACAGTTAACGCAAAAATAAAACAAAATGAATACATGCTAAAAGGTAGACACTGGACTGTACACATAAGGACACATTGAAGGAAGAACACATTGTAAGCCCTGGTGTGACTTTTTATTTTTTCTATTTTTTTTGTAGTAAGTGAGAGAACATTTTCATGGAAACAGTTCAAACGATAGCTTTAAGAAACAACTTACATTAGTTTGTGTATATTGTTTTATCAACAAAGTATCCTGGGGGAAGGTAAACTTTTACAAAGTAAGCATTATTGCTATGACTACATTCTGCCAGCAAATAACCAAAGTGTCCGCTTTTTACATGAGTTTTAAATGTCTCTTCACTATTAAGATTCATATATTTAAAAATGTTTTTTTTCTCTAAGTTTATATATTTAATATTTAACATTTTAGATTATTCAAGAAAATAATTCCTTTATTATGATGTATATTTTTAGGTTTTAGATTTATGATAATATTTTTCATGCGTAGCAATTTTTAAAAAAATGAGTTTTGTTTTTTCTTGATTTTTTATTAATTAATAACATTAAAAATTTACATTTTATATCATATTTAATTACTTTCAATTATTTTTAATACATTTACTTTAGATAAATTGCGATTTAAAATTATTTATATTAAAAAAAAACTATTTTAATTTTATTTACTATTCTTTTAGAATTAATCAGATTTAATATGTTCTTATTAATTCAACCCGACGGGCCTTATAGAAATTATCTTTCTTTTTTACTGTGCCATTTAAACTTAGTTTTAAACGAATAAATACACCTAGATTGTAGTTTTGTTCCTAATGTCAGAGTAGTAATTCCATAACTTATCGTTGATTTATTGACACCAAATATTAATTCACAGTTCGTATTATTTTTTTCGAGTCAGGGGAGTAGTTTTTAATTTGTTAATGTTTGTTTTCCATGTTTGTTTTCTTAACCTTTTACTTTTGTTGCTCAGATTTTTAATTTGAAATTTCTCGGGCGTTGTAATATCACACGACTTAGAATCACAGAATAAATAACATTTGATAAAATCGTTTCATTTTCTTCAAAATATATCGCCAAAATGTGCGTGTAAAGATTACGAATTAGTTAGAAAAAAATGTATAAATGACAAAAAATCGAAGATTCAAATATCCTAAAGTAATCCCACATACGACATTGTTTAGGAGATAGCTATAAACAGAGGCTGAAGAGAGTTGGGCATAAAAGACTAACTATAACTCTCTTTGGTTTGAATTTGAAACTGATGGTACCGATGGTGTATACTCTTTTGTAATTGCATATATTAATTTATATATATATTTATATACATAAATTTATATATATATATATACATAAATGTATATATATATATATATATATATATATATATATATATATATATATATATATGTGTGGGGGCTGTATACTTTATGTTAGTAGTATTTGTAATAATATCCACATTTACCCAAGTATATTGACATATAATTATGCTTAATCATTATTAGTAGTATTTAAAATTTTACTCACGACACCACCCAATTATCATATACTAAATGTACTGCAAATGTGATAAATATATTCTCATCATTAAATGTGTATAACTCCTCATTGTTTTCTGCTGACAAATAAGCAGCGAAGTAGCGGAATGAATTACATTCATATTGATTCGTTGAGTTTTTAATAAAATCAATGAAACACTAATATTTTGGTAACTGATCAAATTTTATTTCACTGTGAGGAATAAGATAATGATGAAAAAAATAGTCGCTCGTGTATACAATATGCTTTATGCTAGACGTCTAAAACTAAAATATTTAGACAGTGTGGTGAATCTTTGTATTAAGGTGTATGTCTGACGATGGAATTAAAAAAAATCCTGAAAAACAGGTTTCCTTAGTAAAAAATATTTATAAATTTAATGGTAGAATTCGTGGTGCATCATGATGTTTTTCATAATATTTCGACTGAGATCGAACCTAAATGGTTCCTTTCGCTAGTAAAACTATTACACGCTGCTTATCGGTGTAGACAGAGAAATATCAGCTTCTAAGGGTGTTGCATTCAGGTATGAAGAGCTTTTCATTATCGATAAGTACTGTCGGTTACTCTACTGACTGGACTGCTTAATCCATATTGAGTCGTGTATATGTTCTCATGAAAGCTAGGTTTATATACAGGCATAAATATAGTATTCTGTATGATACGTACGCATATGAATATAGAAGATAAATCAGAATGTCTATGTTCAGGGTATCTTACTTAGTTCTACATCTTCACAACAACAATGATGTACACATATTCTTATGAATAAATTGTTTCTTGGTATAGAATGCATTTCTTAATAGTTGTTTTTCTCGCTTCTAATTATCATATGCAATATATTTTAAAACAGTATGTCTCCGTGACTTTATTTGTATTTTCTAACATTTTTATTCCAAATGTCTGTTCCAGTTAATTAACTTTTACATTACTTGAAATAGACATTATTTCTAATGAACGTCATTCATGTGACAGGAAAGTAAAATAGAATAAAACCAATAAGTATTATTTGTCTCAGACAGACACGGAAGTTAAGACAACAAATAAACATCTACAGCTGAACATTTTAGTGATTATTCTGATAAATCGATTGTATTGTGTAATATTTTGCGGTGTCGATTGTAATAGTTGCTTTTACAAGTTTGTTTTTGTAAACGACCAAAACAATATATAACCTTTTTACATGTCTGCTTTGAAAAGAAAACAAAGTTGCTGTTTTGAGAAACATATCAAAATGATTAAGAATGATGTAACTGTTTACATAAAGCATTTTTACCTTTTAGAAATTGATAGACATACAAGAAAAGAGTTCATGAAACAGGTTCAGATCCGTTGAGAGCTTAGATGAGAAACACTACAGTAATAATTAATTATGTATTAATGACTACTACGTACAATTGTAGGACATCATATACAGAAACACAGTTTTGTAATATATATATATATATATACATATATATATATATATAAATATATATATATATATATATATATATATATATATATATATATATATATATATATATAGTAATCTATGAAAATATATTTATGACAATTAAGCTACAAAGACGCTCCCGCGTTTACTCCCCGGGGGGGAATCTTTAGGCTAAAATGCATGGTTTAATTTTTGCCGGGTGGTTTTATATACACGGCTAACTAGTAAACCAATCGGATTCTTTGTTGTTCTCTCAGCCAATCGTTAGGCTTCTCACAAACAAAGGTGTAGTTAGTGTTACTTCCCTCATATATACTATTCTATTGTTCTGTTTTCTAGATATTTGCCTATATCTTGTTTCTTTTTGTTGTGACAATATAATAGGTGAGCTTATTTTAACACGTGCGTCCTTGTATTTCTATGTAAGGTGTTTATTTTTTAATTGTAGTTTGTTGTTTTGTTTATTTGTGTTTATTTACCTATTTATTTATCGTTAGCCTAAGGTAAATGTATTCCTGGTTAAGCAGCTGTTTGCTATCTCACTTCTACAGTTTAATAGATGTCGGGGGTCTTTAAAATTTAGAATTTCAAATTTTTCATTCCGGCATAATCTACACGGGACCTCTAACTTTCTACATGTACTGGACTGTCGTATCATTTTCCATTCAATTATTGGTGAGCGTCCATTTTCTTTGAGCTTCCAATAGTGGTTTGCTAGTACTCTTTTAATACAATGTTCTCTGTTTTTAAATGTGCTTTTGTGGTCATAATATCTAGTTTTAAAATGAAGGGAGGTCATACCCACGGAGTATTTCTTGTTATTAGGTCTTTCTTTGGCAAATATTGTGGCTTGGTATACTATACTTTCGGTTAGGCATTTATTTTGTAGTGGGCAAACTGTACGATTCATGCAGTTACATCTTTTCTCTTCATTGCTAACTTTTTTTATTTCTATTAGTGTTTTGTTTATTTACATTTGTACTGCTTATATTTTTTTTTCTTAGTTTTATTTTTGCTATATTTCTCACTTTTTTATGTAATTTGTTATTTTTTCTTTTTCTCTTGCTCTCTTTCAGTGTGTTGTTATTGTGTGCCTTAATTAGCATTTCTAGGTGTTCGCAGCAGCTGTAAGATAGTTTTAGGTTATTTTTATTGAATATTTTATGCAGGGGATTGGTTACGTAAAAGTGTTTTTCAATCAGATTTAGGAATTGTTTGTCCAGTTTAGTTTTTAGCATCTGCTTATTGCCCGAGGATTACCCCCTGTGTAGCTTAATTGCCATAAATATATTTGCATAGCTTACCACCTAGCTCTACTTCCCTATCGATCACTGTTGATGTAAATACTGAAAATTGACAGAAAAAATATCTCCTTATAAAATGTCATGTGGATACATGCAATACTAATATATATATATATATATATTTTTAATTTATTCATATCATTAATTATTGGCTGTAATAGCATTATACCTGAATAATATTATACGAATTTCGAAGGTTCTGTGATAGTAAATTGATATCTACATGTTTTTGGTATAGGAACTGGATGTTTGGGATTTACATTAGTTTACTACCCGGCAATATATTATTTATATATCTAACAAGCAGCAACTCACCTACCCTCAGCGCTCTATACGCCAACACCTTGTGAAACATAACATCCCCAAACACGATTTCAGGAATATTTTAACACGCCCATTCTTGCGGATTCATATTGTAGTATCCCCTCTCCATGATGGAAGCGTCGTTCATTCACATAAATAAACCTAGAATCAACCATTTTCGTTATGAGGTGGGAGAAAGTACGTTAAAATGTTGTTGAAATATTTAAAATAACGTTTTCTTAGGGGATACACCAGTTTAATCTTGCTTACTCATTAATCCGCCTGAAGAAGGCTGATGTCGGTCGAAAATATGGGGATTTTATATAGATAACAAAACCAAATCCGTCGATGGACGACTGAAAAAATGGATCAGAAAATTAATAAACAGAAGCTAGCACTCCTGTTTAATCAAACCTGTATATATATATATATATATATATATATATATATATATATATATATAAAGTAGAGACGCCTTTTCCCCTGTACCTTCACGGAGTATAGGAAAATAACCACATGCATCACAGGCTACTAAACTCACCTCTATATCACACTTATTAACTCGAGCGTTTTTTAGTAAATTTGTTATTGTTTTTCCAGCTAACACTAAATATTACATTTGGCCCGGCATCTCCGACTCTTCGCAAAAACAACTCCATATAAGTGGTAGCCAAACTTTCCTCTTTAACAATTATGTACTGTCACTACACTCATCGACACCGGGAACTAATAAACACAGTTTAGTTTTCAAAAACAGTCCGTCCTTTATTATTTGCCTGGTATTAATTTACTACATAATATGAAGCAATACGCAAAAATGTAATGGCCGCTCCCGTTCATTCCGATGATATTCCGCGAATATCAGATTACGTTATTTCTAATTCTACCTATGACTTCTATATTAAAATTCATTCCGCTTTTAAGCGAATGAAATTAACGAGCACAGTTCCTGAAACATTTAAGCATTCAAAATGGCGGCTACAATTTCTTGATCGAATCGACTTGTTTTTTAATTTAATAAGCGACAACATACTAGCAGACCCCGATACATTTACATTTTACCAAAACATTCACCTTTAACACGCATATTATAGAAAACTTGCCAAAATAAATGACCTAAACCGTGTCATTGTTCAACTTTATATTTGTCGGCAGAAGCTGCCAATAAACAAGCTTACCTTTATTCGCCTATTTTCACATTTATTTTTATCTCGAAACCGTGGCGCAGTCGTTAAGAAGGGAGGTTTCAAGGTCGCCATTTTCAGCGTTCGATCCCATTCTACTCTATTTCATTTTAAAAATTTAAAACATTCACCAACACGGTTGAGGGGGGGGGAGAAAAATAGACCGTTTTTTATGTAATACGTAGTACTTTCTCCCGTGCAACGCCGGGCGACGGGTTCCGCTAGTATATATATATATATATATGTAATGCAAACGAATTAAGTTTTACGTACATATGAAAGGAACGTATATATATATATATATATATATATATATATATATATATATATATATATATATATATGTACATATTCATTAGTTATTTTCAGGGAAAAATAACTCACGGGCAAAACACTAATGAGGTGTTTTATTTTGTCTTCGTTTATGCAAGCATCAAGGGAAAGAGAACTCAGAGCATTTCGGCGACGGTTGTTGCTATTTGTATTACGGTGGTAGTCTCTTACCAACATGTTCCTGTATATATATATATATATATATATATATATATATATATATATATATATATATAGAAGTATCATTAAAAATAACGGACATCTTGTGTCTGGTTATTTTTTCTAAGATCCTTTCCGTTTTTCTAATTAGGTGCTTAGTTTCAGACGGAAACTGGCTGATAAAATTGTCATAGCTTCCCAAAGCGCTTTCGGACCCTTCCAGGTCCATCGTCAGTGGAGCAATGTTAACCAGGCATAGACCAAGGAGTGAATATATATTTTATTTAGGCGGGAAAATAAAGGACTGTGTTTAATTTAAATTTATATTTATAGGCATTTGAGTGTATTAGTACTAATAGTATAGTTAATCTTGTTAATAGCTGCTATTTCTGTTTTAATGTATAGGGCTTCGAGTATGTAGAGTTTCAGTGTATTAGTATTTTGTACGATGATTTTTGTGTTATCTACTAGAAGTTTACGGATATGCGAACGGGGGCAGGAATGCTTTTTATAGAGGTGCTGGGTTATTGCGTAATAATAACAATAACAAAAACAACAATGAACCCAATTCTCTACTTAAAAACATTATAAAACTATTTTACTGCAACCAATTTCATCATAACTATAAAATAGACGAACAGGTTCTCAAAAACATTATAGATAAAAACGTACTCCCCACCGACTCAAACAAAAAAGTTAAACTAATTATCTATTATAATAAAACTAAAACTACCAATCTGGTTGTTAAAAATAATTCTTCACCCCGGATTAGAGTTCTTGATAGGACCGGCCTTGTATAAAAGTTTAAATGCCGTTTGGGAGAATGTGTCTCTGACAATCATGAAAATGTATACATTGGGTCGACTGTTACGACGCTATCCAGAAGATTAACTATGCATTTATCTAACGACTCCGCAATAACCCAGCACCTCTATAAAAAGCATTCCTGCCCCCGTTCGCATATCCGTAAACTTCTAGTAGATAACACAATAATCATCGAACAAAATGCTAATACACTTAAACTCCACAAACTCGAAGCCCTATACATTCAAACAGAAAAAGCAGCTATTAACAAGATTAACTATACTATTAGTACTAATATACTCAAATGCCTATAAATATAAATTTAAATTAAACACAGTCCTATATTTTCCCGCCTAAATAGAATATATATTCACTCCTAGGTCTATGCCTGGTTAACATTGCTCCACTGACGATGGACCTGGAAGGGTCCGAAAGCGCTTTGGGAAGCGATGGCAATTTTATCAGGCAGCTTCCGTCTGAAACTAAGAACCTAATCAGAAAAACGGAAAGGATCTTCGAAAAAAAAAAATAACCAGACACAAGATGTCCGTTATTTTTAATGATAATTGTATAAAAGAAAAGATGCTGCCAAGATTCACACATATATATATATATATATATATATATATATATATATATATATATATATATATATGTATGTATATATGTATATATATATGTATGTATATATGTATATATATGTATGTATATATGTATATATATGTATATATATATGTATATATATGTATATATATGTATATATATATATATATGTATATATATATGTGTATATGTATATATATATATGAATATATATATATGTGTATATATATGTATATATATATGTATATATATATAGTAAGCAATGAAAATATATATGGTAATGAAGCTTGATTGATATATATATTTTCATTGCTTACTACCTAGCTCTACTTTCGTATCGAGCACTGTTGAAGTAAATACTGAAAACTGACACATAAAAAATTATATCTCCTTATAATATTTTATGTGGATACATGAAGTACTAATATATATATATATATATATATATATATATATATATATATATATATATATATATATATATGATCCCAACAAAATAGGTTGCTTTGAGCGAAGTGGTGTGTAATCTTGTTTCTCACTATGTTTAAAATAAATAATGAGACTATTCGTCTGGCCCGACTATCTAAGATTTAGTTTCGGGAATTCGTTAATTTTGATGAGGTTATAGTTAACCGCCTAAGATAACGCCATCTAAACTAATTTATTGAAGTTTAAACTAAAAGGAAATTATGTATAGAGTTTCTGATTGCTGGCTATTACTTACAGTTTCATCTATGACTTTGGTATTCGATTACAGATGCTTTAAAATATACTTTAAAGAATAAATCTTAAGATAGAAACACTCTGAAGTCTTCCGCAGTGTTATTTCGGATGAGTAGCTTGTCATTTAAAGTTAAACCGGGCACAAAGCAAGGTTATACAAGAATCGAAATGCATTATTTAAAAATTGCACGTTACCTCTGGACGAGGTCAGAGAATATATCACACTTTGATATCAACGGGAGAATGATCAATTCCGTTCACAATATGCAGCATCTATGCACTGTTACCGACCGACTGTGACGTTTTGCATAAGGAGACACGTTATTGGAAGAGACGAATACAAATCATTCCGGATTTATATGGTAGAAATAAAGAGTCAAAAGTGGGTATATGTTCTCGAACACCGTTCCTAATCTCAGATTCCATATCAATTAATACAACAATCTGAAGACACACCAATGATACAGAAAATTATACAACACATATCATTCATGCATACGGATAATCATTATACGGACATAAAAGTAAGATAAGATAATGATCTAGCTTTGGGTAACAAAGAACATTCAAAATGTTAAGACGTTGCTATGAAAATAGATAATGTGTTGGCTTGGAATGAACAAAGTTTCCTTGAGTGAAAAACAATTCAAAATGTAATTAGCTATTTGAAAAAAGTGCACACCACTTGATTAATGAATTAGTATTTGTTTAATCGGGAAAATTAATAACATATGGAAAAATGCGTGAAGTGGAATGTAGGTTAAATGAAAGTCATTACATTTTAAAAATCAGAAGAAGTGAGAAGTCAGTCAGAAGTCATATATATGTAGTAGATTGTCTTTTATGTCGAATAGGCGGGAACTAGATAAATGTGAGAGAAGTCTAACTTCTTGTTAATGTAAAAAAGTAATGTGAGAAATAGTATATGTATATGGAATAGTAGTCGTATGTCTTACACTTTTTCTATTAATCGGGTTGCTGTTTAGAAATCATAGGAATAGCTAACGACCACGGACTATTTGAGGGACGAATCATGCCGATATTCAGCATGTTTTTAAAATCTATCTCAGCAATATTAATTACATCCGACATTAGACGATGTGTAATTGTGTATAGGGCGTGTTCACGTGTAGTGGTACGGTGCTTAACCTGGTGTTAAATCATGATTCATAGGAACATATTTGTGTTTAGTTTGAAAATGTTCTTAATGTACGTATCTGTAATCCTTTTACTATGAACTGCCGGATCAGAGTCTGTAAGTACTACTGATTCAGAGATTTTTAAGCGTGATGGAAAAGAAGTGATGTTCATCAGACGATGTTATCTTGAGATCCATCAAAAGATGTTTGTCTGATAGGATGCCAAGGCCAAGGATAATTGTTTTAATATAAGCGATAATAAATAACCATGCGATATTCGCCTGAATGAAAGTGTGTGTTTAACTTGATGTTCTGTAAGTGTTGATGTGTCTGCCATTCACTGCTTACAGTGTTCTAATTCTGAGAGATATTAGTTAGATCGATCTAGGAGATATAACGTTTAAATATGCAACAGCCTAAACCTAAATCTTCTTTTCAGAAACTTTGGGCCTCTATGAAGAATAGTCAACATTATATAATGCTAAAGTACGTCGTCGTTGTCACGTTGCTGTTCGTCCGTTTAAATCTTCCTTAACATGGGAACAAGGTGTGATACATTTACGAGTTTATTCATTGAAAGTGTAAACATAAGTATGCTGATAATTTGCTCTTGATAGATTTTTACGTCGTACTGGTCGATGAAAGTAGCAATAGAATCGGAGAGTATTACTTTTTATAGAGGCAATTCTTTATCTCCAGCAAATATCCATTCCCTAATTCGAATCTTTTGACTTATTCTATTTTAGTTGTATATATTGTTGACTGTTTTCGATAGTTATCCGATATTTTGTCGGCAATTTCAGCCAGTTGCATCAGATTTTTGTCTTCGGAGAATGTAATTAATATGTGCATCAAGGATTGTGGAAATTTCTCTACACCAAGTTGTCTGATATTATTTTTTACCCTTATTGCAAGTAGATGCTTTATGAGACGTAGGAGATATGATTGCATTCTATTTTCTAGTGAAATATTTTCATGCATTTCATTCAGTTTTGAACTGTCTTACTTTACAATCCTAAGGGGAATTGCCTTTTGTGTAGTCTATATTTTGATAATGTCTAGTTTTTTCAAAAATACTTTTCGATTTTCACCGTACACATTGCTATTTGGAACATCCTTTTTTCGTAGGATCTTACTTTCTAGGCAAGAACACTCATCGTATTAAGAATTCATATATAGTTACATAATACCTCGTTTCCTTGAGAGTCTGTACCATATAGTTAACGTGCATTCTACATATATATATATATATATATATGATGTATATATAATGTATATAAATATACATATATATATATAATATATATATATACATATATATATATATATATATATATATATATATATATATATATATATATATATTTATATATATATATATAATCTTCTGTGTGTGTGTTATTTGGTAAAAAAAGAGTGAGCTCTAAGTACGGAAGTGGTAATTGATTATTTATATTGTACCGACACTGCACATTATTTTGTCAACATAACAAACTAGACCGAAAAAATAATTATAATATTTGTATAAAACGGCAGCTCAAATAAACACCGCAAATGAGTATATATATATATATATATGTATATATATAAGTATATATATATATGTATATATATGTATGTATATATATAAGTATATATATATATGTATATATATATATAAATATATATATATGTATATATATATATATATGTATATATATATATATATATGTATATATATATATATAAGTATATATATATATATAAGTATATATATATATGTATATGTATACATATATATGTATATATATAAGTATATATATATATGTATATATATAAATATATATATATATATGTATATATATATGTATATATATATATATAAATATATATATATATATGTATATATATATATATGAATATATTATATATATATATATATATATATATATATATATATATTCTGGAATAGTCTATGTCAAGTGAGATCGATTGAATTTATAGTGTTACAGTATAGTGCATAATAGACTGTTTATTTTAGTAGAAAATGGCTTATGTATTTGTCTTTGTGGGGTACTAAAGCGTTAATTTTCGTATGGTTTTGTTGGTAAGGAAAAGCACATTCTCGAGCGACTTTGCTAATAAATAGCATATTTTCATTAACTATGATATGGTAGGATGATATTATTTCCCAATGCTACTCTCAGTACTGATGAACATACTACTGAATAATTTTGCTTGTAAACAATAAATAAAAGTCAATATATTATTTTGTAAAAGGTCTTAGTATGTTATATATATATATATATATATTATATATATATAAATCGTCGCATATTTATCACTCTTTTTTCTTCTATCTCTCTCTATATATATATATATAAATATATATATATAATTATACATATATATATATTATATATATATTATATATATATATATATATATATATATATGTATATGTAATAGAATTAACGATAAGTATCGTTTAAGTGATATATCGTTGAGTAGAGCAATCAATTTAAAGAATGACAGATGAAGATAAAAAATTGCATAACATCACCTAAAATTATATAAAATTGATACACATTTGATTACATCGAAAGTTCAGATGTAAGGACTAACTCCTTGCATGTGAACTTTCGATGTAATAAAATTCGTATCAATTTTATATAATTTTATGTAATCTTATACAATTTTTTATCTTCATCGTTCCTTCTTTATATACATATAACATATAACATATATATATATATATATATATATATATATATATATATATATATATATATATATATATAGCTTGTTCTGCTACCACTATCCCGAAAATTAAACCGTCTCCAGTTTCAGCATGAGGTCGGTGGCCGTTTATAGATCGCTATGAATGGTCGTCGTTAAGAAATATAAAAACAATATAGTAACAATGTCGGATTCGCAGTTTCATTGAAAAAAGAACGGTGATCGTCTGCAATATTCGATTCATTGTATTAATAAATAATATTGACATCCTATTGATTACTTAAACAAAATTGTATTTAAATTTAAAATGCCTTGTAATGTTGAACAAACCATTATATTTCCTATTCGCGGTATCGTGCGCCTATATCCACAACTGCTTGTGCTTCAACCACCATCACATATTCGTTGCGTTAAACTGTCTCTAATTCAAGCAGAAGTGTATTATGACAATGAAGTTCTTCAGCTTGTACTGATTTATAAGCATACATACGTAGTTCTGTCGGGAGCCTATCTGAACATGTGCACGAATGATATGAGGACAATAATATTAGTGGAAGTGATAAATCGCTTAAAAAGGTCTTATGGATTAAAACCTCTCCTTGTGTCTTTATATGTTGAGTTGTTGATAGTCGCACCGCAGCATCTGTGATGAAGTGATTGCGATAGAATGATGATTGAGGACGCTGCATATTGAATGTTTAAGTAACACGAATGAATATTAAACAACTTCGAAAACAAGACAAACCTGTTGTGCTACGTTTCTGTAAAAGCGACAGTCAAAAGATATACAGATGTGCTGAAAAAAGTTCAACGTAGGTTATAATGTGCATCATCCATACTATCTTATGCGCTATGAATGTAGGAGTAACACATGTTGAACCTGTTACCAAGTTGTCTAATAAATATTTTCAGTTATACTGTAAATTACAAAACCAGATGTGTTGAGAATAAGATATCCGGCAATTTCTTTGAAATAGAAAAATAAATCACGGCACTGATTTTCTTAGAATTATCATGATATAGCTTAATAGTCAAGTTCATTCAATTTGGTATATGCGAGGAGTTGTTAAATATATGCCGGCTTACAAACTTGGAAGATTACAGTTGCCCACCATGAAATAAATTTAATGTAAATTAATGACTGTTGTATAGTTTATTATTTATACACGAGTTAACGTTTTAATCACTAGCTAATATATACACGCAATAATTCAGGAAACTATTAGTTATTTTTCGAATAACTTTCTACTAAGTACTAGTTATGTTCCTTATCTGTATCAGATACATTTAAATAAACAGAAATAAACAATGCTATTAAGACAGGTCTTATAAAAAAGTTTTCTGTATTCAAACAGAATTCGCACTACCGTCGCTTTGTTAGAAGGTTCTAATTTGACTAAAGATAACGATTCACTTCTCATCGTAGATAGCTTCATTTCAAAGTACATTTTGGTATTAAATAGCGTGTATGTGAATAGGATTTTTGGTATGAATAAGGTAGTCTTCACAATGATCTTTTGCTATGAGAAGCTCGTCTTTCAATGAAACATTAAGCATATAGAATATAATTTTTGTTCGAATAGAATGTGTGGTGTAAAATAGCCTGTTTTCAAATTGAACTTTTCGGAATGGAAAAGCTCGTTTTCGAATGGAATTTTCGGTATGAATAAGTTTGTTTTATAATGGAATTTTCGGTACGAAATACGTCGTGATAATCTCGTTTTACTCGCATTTCTTGGTATGAAATGGATTGTTAACAAATTACATTGTTGGTATGAAACGGCTAGTTTTTAAATGGCATTTTTGGTATAACGTGACTCATTTTCGAATCGTTTCTTGATAAGTAAAATTCACTTTCTGAATGACTTTGTGAGAAAATGTATGAAATGTTTTTCGACAATGTTTTTCGACAATGTTTTTCGACAATGTTTTTCGACAATTGTGAACTTAACTCTCTAATCGATAGTTACGATTGTCTACTGTTTTTTGTTTTTATATCTTTCCACTTATAAAATCACGCATACACAAGCGAATTATTTGTTGTACACTATATATTTTCTTCTGATTTTGACTGATTAGTAAATGTATAAAAAATCTCTTCCAAACTCTATTTACAAACGGTTCACAGCAAATCTGTCGGGATTGGTTTTCACTTTTTTATCGATTAATTGCTGGATGTTATTGTAATAAATCCTAATCTGAATTGACACTACTCTATATTTCCCCAGACACAGTGACGCCTCAAATGTCACAAATATTATTACAGTTAATATAACATGTTACATGAAAGCGGGCCCAACAAGATGATGAGGATGGTGCGAAATAATTGAATTATACATCAAAATGAATAAAAATAAAATCATAACAATAAAAGTACACTAACACAGAAATCGTTCATGTCATATCATTTCACTTTGTATTGAAAATACTTTAGGGACATAGTGTCTAAAATGATTTTCAACTTTGTATGAAAGATGAGTTTGTCTCAATATCGAGTGTTTTTTAAAATACTTTTAATCGATATCATCCATTGCATTATTGATCTGTATACACATATATTGGATACGATTAGAGTATTAGCCGTTACACCTGAATGTGAGTAAAACATTTACACTTATTTCCTAATACATTGATTACATAGGTTAATTTCTTAAAAAAAAACTATTTAAAATGATTTCACTGTTATTTTTACTACGAGCAAAAATGTAAGTTTTAAATGATAAGGTACAAGTGTGTTTTGTAAGTGACGTATATCGAACAATTTCAGAGTTGTTGTTTAACGCTGCTTTTCATTCAGGAACGTTGTTATTCTCCTGTTAATAACGAGTTGGGATCAAATCTTCATAATCTGTTGCTTCAACATCGATATCTTATGATACGATTTACCTACTTTAATGAATTAATTCGTTAAATAACACCACTAGTGAGGAGAAATATCTTATTCATGAAATATTTTACATGAAATTCACTAAAATGTGTATCGGTGTATTATAAAACAATCAGTAGTTTTATAGAATAACTTTCTGAAATAAAGAAAGTGGCTATTAAGTGTTATTAACTAAGGTGCTTTCCTTGACTTAGAGAACACGTAATCAATTTAAATTACTTTGTGAAATTTCCTTTTTATAGCATGACATAACTTTTCGTATTCCTCATGTATTATCAAAAATACATTAACTTTACTCCCGAACGAAAGCGGAAGGTCATAACTAGTTATTTATACAATGGCTTGCACGTTTTCATTAAAATATACTTCAAGATTATCAGTATTATTCACGATTAATTCTCCATTTACTGTAGATCTTATGCTAAAATGTCGTATATTTTGTTTGTTTAAGACGTGTATTAAATAGCTGAATCACCTTTAAAAGTAAGTATATGGTATTACCACGCACTAGGGGTTATGTATTTCATGAAGCCATGTTTATTTTTCATGTTTCTATTATTCTTAATCTATTCGGCTGTTATTAAATAAGCAGAATCCTCGTAAAACTTATCACCAGAAAAAAAAACCTCGTATATTTTGTGACTAATCTATTTAATATGATCCTACATTAACTGCAAGACTCGAATGTTGATATTGAAGGTTTATGTTGTCCCCTGAGTAAACAGTGTTTGCTCTGCTTAACTTCAGTTGTTCAACAAAGAAAAAAAATGTATACCCGGGGTACAATATAGACAAAAGCAATATTTGGCTTCCTCAGATCAAAGCTCTACTTTACCTCGTTGCTGGGGTTAACAGTGGTAAGAAGTAGACGTTCTGTGTACCATGACGTAGGATGTGAATTTTAATATAATGTAAATTCGTTTTCTCTTATTTCTTTTACTTTTAAATTGTTTCTAGTCGTGAACCGCTAAGTAAATATTGTATGTGGAGTTGATATATCTCGACCAAAAATGTTTACCAATCTCTAAAATGTGTATTTTATTTCATTTTTAAATCAAAAGATTACTATATTTTATGAAACGGCAAGATCAGACTAATGCGGTAAATGATCATATATACTCTCAGAAAGTCAATTGTGAGAAGTTTATGTTGGTAAAATAGTATTAATTTCTGATGCTTTTATTGGTAAAGAAGTTGTAAACTCCGTACGGTTTTAAGGAAAGGGAAAGAGTCAAGTCTTCGAATATATTTTTCTTTAAAGAAGAGTTTATTATCCAATTGTTTAAGTTCGTAGGAATGAGCTCATTTTTAGAGGAAGTTGTTGCTAAAGTGAGACCCGATTTCGGGGAAGAGTTACATTTTGAATGAGAGTGTTATTCATGGAAGAGCTACATTTTGAATGAGTCTGTTATTCATGGAAGAGCTACATTTTGAATGAGTGTGTTATTCATGGAAGAGCTACATTTTGAATGAGAGTGTTATTGAAGGAAGAGCTACATTTTGAATGAGAGTGTTATTCATGGAGGAGCAACATTTTGAATGAGACTGTTATTCATGGAAGAGCTACATTATGAATGAGACTGTTATTCATGGAAGAGCTACATTTTGAATGAGCGTGTTATTGAAGGTAGAGCTACATTTTGAATGAGAGTGTTATTCATGGAAGAGCAACATTTTGAATGAGCGTGTTATTGAAGGAAGAGCTACATTTTGAATGAGAGTGTTATTCATGGAAGAGCTATATTTTGAATGAGAGTGTTTTTCACGGAAGAGCTACATTCTGAATGAGTGTGTTATTCATGGAAGAGCTACATTTTGAATGAGAGTGTTATTCATGGAAGAGCTACATTTGAATGAGACTGTTATTCATGGAAGAGCTACATTTTGAATGAGAGTGTTATTCATGGAAAAGCTACATTTTGAATGAGCGTGTTATTGAAGGAAGAGCTACATTTTGAATGAGAGTGTTATTCATGGAAGAGCTACATTTTGAATGAGAGTGTTATTCATGGAAGAGCTATATTTTGAATGAGAGTGTTTTTCACGGAAGAGCTACATTCTGAATGAGTGTGTTATTCATGGAAGAGCTACATTTTGAATGAGAGTGTTATTCATGGAAGAGCTACATTTGAATGAGACTGTTATTCATGGAAGAGCTACATTTTGAATGAGAGTGTTATTCATGGAAAAGCTACATTTTGAATGAGCGTGTTATTGAAGGAAGAGCTACATTTTGAATGAGAGTGTTATTCATGGAAGAGCTACATTTTGAATGAGTGTGTTATTCATGGAAGAGCTACATTTTGAATGAGAGTGTTATTCATGGAAGAGCTACATTTTGAATGAGTGTGTTATTCATGGAAGAGCTACATTTTGAATGAGAGTGTTATTCATGGAAGAACTACATTTTTAATGAGAGTGTTATTGAAGGAAGAGCTACATTTTGAATGAGAGTGTTATTCATGAAAGAGCTACACTTTGAATGAGCGTGTTAGTCATGGAAGAGTTCGGTTTTTGAATGTTTTGTTGATAGGGAAGAACTCAGTTTAAGATTATTTTCTTAGTAAGTAATAGCTCGTTGGTGGATGTTTTCTGTGTAAGGATACACTTTTCTATACTAGACAGTTGGTAAAAAGTAACCTTTTATCAAACAACTGAGCTGGCAATGAGGAGGGAATTACAGAATCACTCTAGCTGGCAAGGGATATGCAATTTTTCGAATTACTTTTTTGTAAGGAAATTGTAAATGTGTTTATTATAATGGTGAACTAGCTATATTTAAAATTAGTTCTACTCATACATCCCACATTTGTATACCTAAGTAATATTTTCTTAGCTAAGTGTGTATATATTTCTAGATCCTGTCAGAATAGCCAAGTGTTTAAAAAAAAATTACAAACAATTTTAAAACCGTTACAAACCAATCCTTCAGCATCATTGGTTTCCACTATTCCGATCGATTATTGCTGAATTTTATCGTAAAAATCATGATCTGATTTGACACCTCTACTTTGCTGATGTTGAATGACGCCTTAAATGTCAAACACATCAGTGAATACAATAAAACATGTTATGTTTAACTGTGTAAAACGTAATAATGAGGATGCTGCGAAATAATTTTATCATACTTCAAAATGTATAATAAAATACAGTAATAGCAGTACAATTATACTAATGTGTATAATTTGGTATATACGGACTACTGTTCACATCTTGGATGTTTTTATCAGAACGTTTCGGCCGATGTTACCTCCGACCTTCTTCAGATGTACTTTGTCGAACTCGGTATTATTTGTGACGAAAACATGAGAACTATAGTCCGAATATACCAAATTCTACAAATTATTAATCATAGAAATATTTTTAATGAAAAAACAAAATTTTCCCCCCCATTTTTTTCATCCTCCCCCATACATAGAAATATTCTTAATTAAAAAAAAAAAAAAAACGCTCTCCCACTAAAAAATTGTTTTCATCCTCACCCATACATAGAAAGATTTTTAATAAAAAAGAAAGAAAAATGTTGACACCCCTCCAAAAAAAATTGTTTTACCCTCCCCCATAGATAGAAATATTTTTAGTTTAAAAAAGAAAAAAAATGTTGACCAACCCAATTTTTTTTACCCTTCCCCATTCATAGAAATATTTTTAGTTAAAGAAAGAAACAACAATTTCCGAAGCGCGTCAGTCATATCAAAGAGCAATACTGCTGAAGCATCCGGGTCCTATATTGTTTATGGTGCTGGGTCCGTATACTGTAGAAGCACCAGAAGCACCCCCGGTCCGTATACTGAAGAAGCCCCTATGGCCCCTATATTGCAGAAGCCTCCGGGTCCTATATTATAGAAGCAACCCCGGTTCTGGGTCTTATACTATAGAAGAACCCTTGGTCCATATACTGCAGAATCACCCAAGGTCCCTATTCTGCAGGAGCCTCCGGGTCCTATATTGTAGAAGAACCCGCGGTGCTGGGTCCTATACTGTAGAATCACACCTGCTCCCTATACTGCAGAAGCACCCATGGTCCCTAATCTGCAGAAGCTTCCAAGTCCTATATTGTTGAAACACCCCCGGTGCTGGGTCCTATACTGTAGAAGCACCCTCGGCCCTATACTGCAGAAACCCCCATGGCCCCTATTTTACAGAAGCCTGCGGGTCCTATATTGTAGAAGCACCAGACACACCACTAACTGATCCCTCCTCCTTTTCATCTGCACAGTAGCTCTATCTAGGACATTGAACACTTTTCTCCTGGACAACGCCAGAGTACTACTAAAAGCAGTCTTACTGATTCCTCCTCCTTTTCATCTGCACAATAGTCCGAAAAGAAGCGTAGATGATGTTAAAATATTATACTAACTTATTACTACAGTAGCTCTATCTAGGACATTGAGCACTTTTCTCCCTGACAACGCTGAGTATTTAGAAAATCAAGGAGGCATCCAGCGTAATATGGAGATTTCGTCCCATGAGTGCCTCTGCTGGTGATAAACCATTCTTCGCAGCACTATTTGGTGTTATTCGATATGAAAGGAGGAACGCATGTAGTATCTCCTCTGTTGTTCCCTCCCCTCGTGCTTTTAGTCGTGCCCTTTTGAATGTGTCTACAAATCGTTCGGCATGTCCGTTTGATTGAGGATGGTTCTGTGGCGACCGAACGTGTGTTATACTGAATGTAACAATGGGTTGATGACTGACGAGCACGCAACATTGTGCACAATTTTTGCTTCGGACTGTTGTATTGCGAGGACCCGAACCTTGCTGCTGCTGCTGCCGGACAACCAGACGAGGATGCTGTGTAGCCTGTTGTTGAGGCTGTGGCGATCCATACCAATTTAGATGGGGTCCTGGCTGGTACACCTCTAGTGGGTAATTGACACGATGAGTAGGCGGTGGTTGGTCGAGATCCTGCTGTGGTAATTTTCTCTGTAGATGATGTTATTGGTGATGTTGTCAAATGGAAACATGCTTCAATATCCAGCCATACTTTGTAGTCATGATTCTGATCAACTACCTTTTCTTCCAAAATCACCTTGATTGCCATAACTCTGTCTAATGTGGTTAAGATTAATGGACCAGTTATTTTAGTGCCATCAATAATTTCTACGAAATATTCTGATCCTGGACGTTGTACAAGAATTGTGATTTTCTCAGCATTACCGGTCACATCAACGTTTAGCAGCTCTATCCCTTGAGAGTCATCAGTCAGTTTAACGGTGATGCTAGGTTTAGGGGCAGTAGATTTAGTCGGCGCTGGTACAATCATAACTTATCATAACTTACCATAACAGTCTGCCATAACTTACTGAAGAGTTCGGTGTGTTATGTGTTCCACTAATGTAGTCATCAGGTATGAGGGTTTTAACTGTCATACCCTTAGTAGACTCACATCGAACTTATGTTGTTGAAGTAGGTCCTGATGTTGTGGTGATTTTAGAATTCCCTGTGGTAATCATTGGTGTTGATATTATTGTGGGAGTTCCTGTTTAAGTGGAGCCAAAGGTTGGTCCAACCGAAAGGTTGTTGGTTGGTCGATTGTTCCGCCGCCGCCGTTGCTGTTTCTTCTTGCTGAGGTCGTTTTACTGCTCTGAGGTGACGATGTGGACACCAGCTTACATATTTGGTTGAGTGGACCGTCGAGAAGACCTAGTAACTCGATAAAATCAAGTCCAATCAAATTATGGCATGAGTTTGTTATGCATACGGTGCCTGATACCGTTCTTCTCTCATTTTGACGGTAGCGGGTCATTGACACCTGATGTGAACACACTCTCTAGAAGCACTCTGTGCTACCTGACTTGTTGGTGTCAATGAAGGCTGACCTATTGCTTTCCACAGTTTTTTTTTTGTGATATAACAGTTATATCTGATGCTGTGTCGATTTGCAGTTGAATAGGATGGCCATTCAATTGTACTGCAAC